>CM060610.1:8157947-9357947 GCA_030578255.1 Tiaroga cobitis
CTGTATAAATGTCCTTATTTTTAAATCACAACCGTTCAAAAGTTTGGGGTCAGGAAGATTTTTTGTTTGCTTGTTTATTCGTTTGAAGGAAATTCATTATTTTATTCAGCAAGAATGCTTTAAAGTAAAGACGTTTACATTGCTACACGAACTTTCTATTTGGAAAAATGCTGTTCTTTTGAACTTTCTATTCATCACACAATCTTGAAAAAAAGGATCATGATTTCCACAAAAAATATTAAGCAGCACAACTGTATTCAACATTGATAAGAAATGTTTCTTGAGCAGCAAATCAGCGTATTAGAATGATTTCTGAAGGATCACGTGACACTGAAGATTGGAGGAATGATGCTGAAAATTCAGGAATAAATTTCATTTTAAAATATATTCAAATAAAAAAAGAGTCATTTTAAATTGTTAAAAAAATATATCACATATGTTTTTTTCTGTATAGCATAAGATAATTCTTTCAAATACATTAAAAAAATATCTTACTGATCACAAACTTTTGAATGGTAGTGTATTCTGTATATATATATATATATATAATTACTGCATTCAGAATGGACAAGTCATGATCGAACACAGAATAAGTGCAAGGGGGGTTTTCTTCCAGGTGACAGTGTTCCCCTGCTGTCTATGGTCCCACGTCGGCTGTTTTTGTGCACCCAAATTGTGTATCCCATTCTCCCCATGTCTGTCATGCACCTTGTTTCCAAGTATGGCCACTATGAGGGAACTGTCACTGGGGGCCCTTGTGGGAAATTAATGGCGACAGAGAAGGGCAAAAAAGACAGGACAGCTGCCTCTGTCACCACCGGGGTCAGACTTCAGGCACTGGGTGGCTTTAGGTGCTCCACGGTATGTACCTTACACTTGTTTTTCTGCCAATATGATTCTGCTGTCATCATCTGTCTCTCATTGGTTTACATTATTCTTCTCGGCCCCACACACACAGTTAATGAAATGTTCTAAAAGCGAATTTCAATCGTTTACACTTGAGTTGAGTACACTTGTTCAATGTTCAACTTTGAAAGAAATGGATAGCCTACTTTTATTCAGCAAGGACCCACTAAATTGGTCAAAAGTCACAGTGAAGACATTTATAACGTTACAAAAGATTTCCATTTCAAATAAAAGTTGTTCTGTTGAACATTCTATTCCTCAAAGAATCCTGAAAAAGTATCAGTTTCCTTTAAAATTAAGCACAACTGTTTTTTTTAACATTTTCAAGAAATGTTTCTTAAGCAGCAAATCAGCATATTAGATGCTGAAAATGAAGCTTTGCCAAATAGAAAACTAAAGAAAATAAATCCAGCCTTAAGCATAAGAGACTTTAAAACATTAAAAAATGTTACCGACCCCAAACCTTTGAACAGAAATGTACATTTAAGTAAGAACTTTGTAGGAACATTGTTTTATAATGTTACACTGTAAAAAAAATTGCTGCCTTCAATTTTTAAGTACAAAAAAGTTTGACAGCTCAAAGATTTAATCAATTAATTTAATTTGTGTTACGAAGATGAACGAAAGTCTTACGGGGTTGGACCAACATGAGGGTGAGTAATTACTGACCGAATTTTCATTTCAGCTTAAATTACATTGAACCTACTTTAAAAAATTAGTTAACTTAAAACATGCTGAAAATTGCTTAATTTATTTTGATGAGTTAAAGCAATGTAAAAACATGTTATAAATTATTGATCGTATATTTTTTTACAGTGTACTAAGGGAGCCATGTGTATTAATATGAATTATGTATATTATGTCATCATCTGTATTAATATGATGTATACATACATATACACATACATATATATATATATATATATATATATATATATATATATATATATATATATATATATATATATATATATATATATATATATATATATATATATATATATATATATATATAAAGTACATTAAAATGATTTTCTACCAACACTTACATCTTGACTAAATACAGTAAAGACTAATGAAAAAAGATACACCATGAACTATTTTAACTATTTCTTTTACTTAAAATGCATCTCGCACCATTAGCGGTGCATCACACATTAAAAGACAAAAACCTCAAAAAATTCAAAAGTATATTAACAATGTGTGAATCACACCTAAGTAGTAGACAGTAAGGTATACTTTCATAGGTCTGTCACCATTGACACAAATCTGCATTACACATTCAGCTAGTCATGTGCAGAACAAAAATTCAAACTGAACAATCAATCAAGTGACGTACAGTACATTAGAAAAATCGTACGTTCATAAATCTTGGAACAGTAAAACAACAATTGTTTCGGTTCTTTTTTTAATATAAATGACCTCGCCAGAGCTGTGCTTTTCTAAAAGCAGAATCTTTAGGTTGTGAAATCAAATTACTGTTTAAAAGCTAACCATTAGATTTAATGTAAAATAATGATTTTTTTTTTTGAGTGTGTGAAAGAAATGTGTTTTATTTTCTTGCAGAGATGTGTGCTGTCCTACAGCCCTAATGGCCCCTTATAAATAAGATGTAGAAACAAAAACTTCAATAGAGAGTTCAGAGACCAAGGACACATCTGCCCGTGTGGTCTGCAGAGGCACAATCAAATCATGTTAGATTGTGTTGCATTGTCCACTAGGGGCCCTAAACGCCCCCCCGGAGCTGAAAAACACAAAGATAGTGCTTCATTTTTCAGCAAACTCTTTTGATTCCAAATGCACATGCGCACAAGCTAGTTGTCTTTCCTGTGAGTTTCAATCAACCAACACTGATAATGTTATAGGACCCCATTCATGACTTCACAAAAAGCTTTGGCCTGAGGGTGTCTACTACCCAGAACCCCGCTCTCAGCTGTCTCCCAAATCACAGGACCCAATGATGATGGACGGCACATGACCATGACACCGCACCCCAGCGCTCCGCTATCCTCACCGTCGCACGCCTTTGTTGGAAGAGAGTGTGTGTTGTTACAAGCGGACCACCCTAATTTTAACCGCTAATGGGCCCGACCCTGCCTGGATCCAAGTCCCTGCCAGAAATAGCCCACCGACTGACAGTCATGGGTTTGACGAGGAGCCAGGACTGCAGCCAAAACACATTCGAGTCGGGTGGAATTTCTTGCCCCTGTGAAAATGCAGTACTAATATCTTCCTCCTCGATTTTTGCCCCTTCACGACCTGTCCGGCTTCACCCCAACCACTAAATGCATCTTCGATTGGAAAAGTTGACAGTACCAGCATTTCTGTAGTATCGGTACTAGTACAGAGTATATTCGGAATCCGCTGATAGACGCTGCATTCAAACACTCTCGTTCGTGGTTGTTTAAATGCTCTCTGAGCATCAAAGTTTTCTATTTACATTGTGTTTTTAAAAACATTGAGCATTGTAGCCAATCACAATCATATCTGTTGAGTGCATGAACGCAATGGCCTATCAAAGGGGCTAGTCAGTCATTTAGCCAGAATCCGCTTACTGCTGAAAATGCACAAGGTTTTCTTAAAACCAACAAAGTGTAAACACAATGTAAATAAGAGATTCATTGCACATTTAAGACAGCTGTTTTATTATAACGGGGGTTTTCGTGAGAGAGCAGAATTCAGCGAGCTTGTGCTTTAGAGATTGAGAGGCTTTATAAAGGGAGGCTCTTCTCTTACTTTCTGTTTATTACCCATTCACATCTGAATACAAGTTAAGTTATTCATGCTGCTAAATACACTGCAGTTTCTGGATTGACAACCTTATTTAAATACGCAACTGAATCAGAAACTACGATGACTGACACTGATAGCCAACCGATGAGACAAAACAGGACAAATTGTTTTAAAATACTTAATTCAACATTTTTTGCTCTTACACCGAAATTGGTAATGAGAAATTTTACTGGTATTAGTAGCGACTACTGAAATTTTGGTGCCGTGACAACACTGATGGGCAGTGGCCACAGTAAGGAATGATGTCAAGATAGAGTAAATGGAGTAAAGAAAAGAAAATATGTTTTTTTGCCATTGCACATTGGTTTGAGTTTACTTTAGTTCTAAAATGTCTTTCAGCAAATAAGCATGCAAGGAATCTGATTGCTATGACAATTTTTTAACGCATTTGATGCTCCTTCCTGCCATTCTCTCAGTTAGGGCTGCACAATATGTCTTAATAAAATCAATATTGCTATATGTTGTGATCGTCAAATCGCAAATTTTATTGACTGTATATGCGCTGTGACTTTGAAGTGCAGCACTGTGATTAATTCACATACGTGCAGCTCATAAGTACGGTATAATGTACATCCAGCCGGATATCTCAGAATAAACCCCGACAGGGTGATCAGGAACCCGACGTGAAGCTTATTCGAAATATTTAATTAGGTCTTTAAACGCAAAGCTTTCAAGGAGAGAGCAGTTGGTAGCACGGCAAGTTCAAACTAGGCGGACATTTAAGGGATACGGTACAGTCATATCACTTATTACACAGCATTTCTGCCCATAACTAATTAAGGGGATAAAAGAAATTGATTTGAGATGAAACTCTTTTTTTTTTAAATCGTACCTGTTTGTTATCTTATAATCCAACAGTGTACAAAAAATAGTTGCGAATTGACAGCAGCTGCATTTGTGTGAAAAGAGAGAGAGAGAGTCTACAATACTGGATGACATAATTAAATAACTGTACACAAATTGTTTTGACTGGGTTCACGCAAAACTTCCATGAAGATAAACTGTTGCAAGCATATAGCGCTGCTGAATTCAAACAGTAACACGGATGAGCCTGTGTTATCTGTTTTCAGCGGAGGTTATCAGGGAATAACATATCGCTGGATGGCGCGATTGACCAATCAGAATCAAGTATTCCACAGAGTAATAATAACATATAATAGCATCTCAGAATGGATGGGTTCATTTACTGTGCATCGAGCCGCTATGAGACGCTGAAACACCGTATCATAAGCTGCATGTGGTCAAAAGAACAGTGTCGTCCTTCACTCTGAAACCTTCAGAGCATATACACTCACCTAAAGGATTATTAGGAACACCATCCTAATACTGTGTTTGACCCCCTTTCGCCTTCAGAACTGCCTTAATTTTACGTGACATTGATTCAACAAGGTGCTGAAAGCATTCTTTAGAAATGTTGGCCCATATTGATAGGATAGCATCTTGCAGTTGATGGAGATTTGTGGGTAGCACATCCAGGGCACGAAGCTCCCGTTCCACCACATCCCAAAGATGCTCTATTGGGTTGAGACTGCGGGGCCATTTTAGTACAGTGAACTTATTGTCATGTTCAAGAAACCAATTTAAAATGATTCGGGCTTTGTGACGTCAATCAGCAGTCTATAAAGCTGACTTCATTCCAGCCTTTGCATCTCATTCTAATCTTAATATCTTGGGCTTGACTGAGACCTGGATCCGCCCAGAAGACTCAGCAACCCCTGCTGCTCTCTCTAACAACTTCTCTTTCTCTCACACCCCTCGCCAGTTGGGGAGAGGTGGGGGCACTGGTCTTCTCATTTCTAACACTTGGAAATTTTCAACTCTCTCTTCTCTATGTAATAACAACTCATTTGAATATCATGCTATTACACTTACAACTCCCATGAAGATCCATTTTGTAGTTATTTATCGCCCCCCAGGTCAACTGGGAAGTTTTGTAGAGGAGCTGGATGTGTTGCTGTCCTCTTTCCCTGAGGATGGCATCCCACTTGTAGTCTTTGGCGATTTCAACATCCACCTAGCGAAACCGTATGCAACAGACTTCATCTCTCTCCTAGCCTCTTTCGATCTCAAACGCCTCATCACCACTGGTACTCACAAGTCAGGCAACCAACTGGACCTGGTTTACACACGCAACTGTATCACAGACAACATTTTGGTGAAACCTCTCCAAGTTTCAGATCATTTCCTCATTACTTTCAATCTACAACTCACTACCCATGCTCCACCAACCTCCCCACCATTTACTTTCAGACGAAACCTGCGCTCACTTTCTCCGTCCCATCTTTCCTCTGCTGTGTCATCTTCTCTTCCCTCACCCTCACATTTCTCATCTCTGGATGTGAATACTGCAACGGATACTTTATGCTCCATCCTAACCTCCTCTTTAGACAACATCTGCCCTCTCTCCTCCAGGCCAGCACGCACTACTCCCTCTAACCCCTGGTTATCTGAGGTTCTTCGTGAACACCGGACCAAGCTCAGGGCAGCGGAGAGGAAATGGCGCAAATCAAAAGACACATCTGACCTCAGTAGGTATCAATCTCTGCTCTCTACCTTCTCTGTTGATGTTCACACCGCAAAATCTTCATATTTCCACAACAAGATCAACAGCGCCTCTAACACACGTTCACTGTTCAAGACATTCAACTCTCTCCTCTGTCCACCTCCACCACCACCCACCTCCTCGCTAACTGCTGATGATTTTGCTAACTTCTTCACTAACAAAACTACAACTATCAGCAGTCAGTTCTCAGCTTCACACACACAGGAACCCAAACTAACCTCTCCCACAGCCAACAACCTTCTCTCCTCCTTCACTCCACTAACCGAGGAAGAAGTATCTAAACTTCTCCTCTCCAGTCATCCTACCACCTGCCCTCTAGACCCCATCCCCTCACACCATCTACAAGCCATCTCTCCCACACTTCTTCCAGCTCTCACACACATCATCAACTCATCCCTCCACACTGGCATTTTCCCTACAGCATTTAAGCAGGCTCGGGTAACTCCTCTGCTTAAAAAACCAACATTAAACACATCACTTCTAGAGAACTACAGACCTGTCTCTCGCCTACCATTCATTGCGAAAACACTTGAACGAGTTGCTTTTAACCAAGTATCATCTTTCCTGTCTCTGAACAACCAGCTGGATGTCAACCAATCTGGCTTCAAGAAAGGACATTCAACTGAGACTGCATTGCTGTCAGTCACGGAAGCCCTGCGGATCGCAAAAGCTGCTTCCAAATCATCAGTTCTCATTCTACTGGACCTGTCTGCTGCTTTCATCACAGTGAATCATCAGATCCTCTTGTCCGCCCTCTCATCACTGGGCATCTCTGGAACCTCCCTCAACTGGTTTGAGTCCTATCTCACAGGTAGGTCCTTCAAGGTCGCATGGAGAGGTGAGGTATCCAAAACACATCAGCTGACCACAGGGGTTCCCCAGGGTTCAGTTCTTGGACCGCTCCTCTTCTCCATTTACACCACATCACTGGGACCCATCATACAGGCACATGGTTTCTCTTACCATTGCTATGCTGATGACACCCAACTCTACCTCTCATTTCAACCAGATGATCCCACAGTAGCTGTACGGATCTCAAGCTGTCTGGCGGACATCTCGGCATGGATGAAGGAACATCACCTGCAGCTCAACCTGGCAAAGACTGAGCTTCTCGTCCTCCCTGCCAATGAGTCTCTACAGCACGACCTCACTATCCAGCTAGATTCATCCTCAATCACCCCATCAAGGTCGATCAGAAATCTTGGAGTAATCTTTGATGATCAGCTGACCTTCACTGACCACATTACAAAGACAACTCGATCATGCAGGTTTGCTATGCACAACATCAGGAAGATCAGGCCTTTCCTAACTGATCATGCAACACAACTTCTCGTCCAGGCCCTGGTCATTTCTAGGCTTGATTACTGCAATGCTCTTCTGGCTGGTCTTCCATCATGTGCAACTAAACCTCTACAAATGATCCAGAATGCTGCAGCTCGTCTCGTCTTCAACGAGCCCAAAAGGGCCCACGTCACTCCTCTGTTCATCTCTCTGCACTGGCTACCATTCGCTGCACGCATCAAGTTCAAGGCTTTGACGCTTGCTTACAGATTGACCACAGGTTCAGCTCCCTCCTACTTCCACTCACTACTACAAGTGTACATCCCTACCAGAAGCCTACGATCGGTCAATGAGCGACGGCTCGTGGTACCATCGCAGCGGGGCACTAAATCACTCTCCAGAACATTCTCATTCACGGTTCCATGCTGGTGGAATGATCTCCCCACCGTCATCCGGAATGCAGAATCCCTGACAGCATTCAAAAGGCAACTGAAAACTCATCTCTTCCGGGAGCACTTAACATAAAAAAAAAATAAAAAAATCCTTTCCTTTAAATCCTCGCTTGCCTGGCTTATGCTACTCCGAGCAATGTCTGAACTTTGTATTTTGAGCACTTCTTGCGTTGTTTTTGCCTCTTCACGATGACTCGCTTGGTTTAGTCCTCAATTGTAAGTCGCTTTGGATAAAAGCGTCTGCTAAATGACTAAATGTAAATGTAAATGTGACATGGTGCATTATCCTGCTGGAAGTAGCCATCAGAGGATGGGTACATGGTGGTCATAAAGGGATGGACATGGGCAGAAACAATGCTCAGGTAGGCCGTGGCATTTAACCGATTCCCAATTGGCACTAAGGGGCCTAAAGTGTGCCACGAAAACATCCCCCACACCATTACACCACCACCACCAGCCTGCACAGTGGTAACAAGGCATGATGGATCCATGTTCTCATTCTGTTTACGCCAAATTCTGACTCTACCATCTGAATGTCTCAACAGAAATCGAGACTCATCAGACCAGGCAACATTTTTCCAGACTTCAACTGTCCAATTTTGGTGAGCTCTTGCAAATTGTAGCCTCTTTTCCCTATTTGTAGTGGAGATGAGTGGTACCCGGTGGGGTCTTCTGCTGTTGTAGCCCATCCGCCTCAAGGTTGTGCGTGTTGTGGCTTCACAAATGCTTTGCTGCATACCTTGGTTGTAACGAGTGGTTATTTCAGTCAAAATTGCTCTTCTATCAGCTTGAATCAGTCGGCCCATTCTCCTCTGACCTCTAGCATCAACAAGGCATTTTCGCCCACAGGACTGCCGCATACTGGATGTTTTTCCCTTTTCACACCATTCTTTGTAAACCCTAGAAATGTTTGTGCGTGAAAATCCCAGTAACTGAGCAGATTGTGAAATACTCAGACCGGCCCGTCTGGCACCAAAAACCATTCCACGCTCAAAATTGCTTAAATCACCTTTCTTTCCCATTCTGACATTCAGTTTGGAGTTCAGGAGATTGTCTTGACCAGGACCACACCCCTAAATGCATTGAAGCAACTGCCATGTGATTGGTTGATTAGATAATTGCATTAATGAGAGATTGAACAGGTGTTCCTAATAATCCTTTAGGTGAGTCTATTTATTGGCTGGCACTATGGCAAAATAAAAGTTTTATGGTTTGATGTTTGAAAATTAAAAAAAGAAACATGTATGAATCATTCACAATCAGACTAATAACACGCATTTAGAAAAATTGGGTGAATTTCCATTTAATATTAACACTTTTGAATGTTCGGTTCTCTAATGTTGGTTCATGGTCACAAATTAAATATTTAATATTTCTAATTGTTTTCTTTTACATTTTTTACTATTTACATTTTTATAACTAAATGAATTAAATGAATTATGAACGCTCTCACGAACACTAGTTTGGTTCTACTTGGATTTTCATGTTACAGTAGCAGCATCTCTTTGTAATCTTTACGAGACGAGACTCAAGAGTTCTTCCAAATAGATAACCAGAGAAGAACGACCTTTTCTTCCATGTAATGGTCTATTTTGGGGTCTAAACAAGCATCTCAGACATATACTCTTTTAAAAACTAATTGGATGTTGGTGCTCGTATAGGACCAATTTTCAGCCCACTGTTCAGAAGAATAAAATCGTTTTTTGTGTTGTTGTTTTTTTTTTCCAATAACAAAAAACACTTGAAGATAAAAAGCATCTTCCTGAGCATCAGTCCAAGTACCCTAAAACATTATGCTCTGATGAACTGCATGATGCATCCCAAGTAAATGTAACCAGACTGGTCAGTACAGATCCATCACAGTTTATCAAAAGGGTCAAACCTGACGTTGCCTTCGTTTCTTTATAAAAGTGGTTCCTGTTCCTAGCTAATTCTCTTTTTTTAAATCACAAATAAACAAAGGAACCACGCCGACTGACTGCATGTGTAGTCAAACAGGAGATTTCAAATTGATTAGTGCGGTAATTCTTCAACAGAAACACATTAACACTTCATAAGTCCCTGAACTTTCAAGGTCCTCACAGCGAAAACTCTACATTAGTCTTTTCTGCACCAGCTTGGATATCCAAATCTCTCCACCGAACGACTGGGTTATTCAAACAATTTAAATAGCTGGCCTTGCGATTCTCCGCAGTAAGAATGACTTTAAAAATTAATGGAAATTGCATTTAACAAAACATAATGACACTTGCATGGGCTATTGAGTTTGATATTTGAATGGGCAGTGGCTTATTTTCAACAATGAGGCAGGAGAAAGTGTTTTCTAAAAGGACTGCCCATACTGAATAATAGCAGAACTTGGCAAGGAAAAATAATCAGTTTCTGTAATTGACCGTGAATGAAAAAAGTAATTAAAATTCATCCATGCTGAATTTTGACACATATCTGTTTCAAGTTATCATGCAGAGTTGATGTCGTTTTTTCCATTTAATATCTGAATAAAGAGAATTTTTTGCAGTCTGATGTTACTGCAATACACAAACCTCACTTAAAAGAAATAAAAAGCCCGATAACTTAAACGCTCAAAAAGTCCTGTCACATGAAATGTTTTCTATAGTTTTTGAGGAGCAAATTTAAAGATCTTGTTGATCTTCTGTTGTCTGTGTGCATGTTTTTTTTTTTTTTAAATACAAACCAATTTCAGCATAATGTACATTTTATTTAGACTTCAATATAGCGAGAATATAATTTACTGGCCCAGGGCCTGTTTAATAATGAGACCTCGACCTGTGAGAGCCATGAAGAGCGTGTCTAAAGCAAAGCTTTATGGAAGCGATGACTGAATGGAGACACTGTGTGTGGATCTGTTTCTACTGACACTCGAATGGCACTGGGAGCTAAATCCACAGCTGACGCTGTGGTGTGAAGAGTTGATCCGGTGAATGTGGATTTCCACATTTCCTCCTCAGTCTAGGTCACCACTTCATCACTGCCCAAAAGCAGCAACAGGTGTGTCATTACTTGGACGACTGCAGTTCATCCTAAAAAACATCCGTTATTTGTATACATTTGTTTGTCACTGGTTATTTCAGGCTCGTTGTCATTAAATATGGACGATCACGTAATTCTATTATACTTTACATGAATATTGTTCACTTGGTAGCCTAGTATGGCTAGATAAATAATGCAATGCTGTAATGCTCTTGCTCGATGAATCCGATCTTCAAGCAAAAGGTTTCTTTCTCCATTCTGTCACCTGATGGAGTTTGGGTTCCTTGCCACTGTCGCCTCTGGCTTGCTTAGTTGAGGAAACTTAATATTCTTCTTAATAATTATTGATCTGACTGAGCTGGACGATGACATCACTGTTTTCTGCAGAACTGCTTCATAGATAAAATGAACTAATTTAATAATTGATTATCTTCACAATGAAACTGAATAAACACTGAACTGACTTCAGCTGAACAATGACACTATTTACTTTTAGAGCTGCTGTACAGCCAAGGAACGAACTCTGTTTGCATCATTGAATCATTTTCCTGTTATCACTGTACAGTTGCTTTGATACAGTCTGTATTGAATAAATCACTTTATAAATAAAGGTGACTTGACTTGACTCACATCTCGTCTATTTTTTGTACTCTATAGGTATGTGGAGTTGTAGTAACTGTATATATTCCCGGACATACTGTAGTGTCCCCTTAACTCCCGTTTCCTCATGCAATAACAGTTTCACAGGGGTCAGGTATTGTTTACACTGCTTCATGTACGCTGCAAATTCAGACTACTCTTTTAACTGTGACCTATACTGCTGTTTGCCTACTACACTGAGGAAGTGTGTATTCGGACGAAGGACAGGTGTCACGAATGCACATCCTGATTTTGCTGAGTTAGACGTGTTCCTGGGTCAACATATTTTTGAAGCGTTCCTGGGTCAACATATACAAAGATGTTGCAATTGGCAACAATGGGGCAGTCGTGGCCTAATGGTTAGAGAGTCAGACTGGTAACCTGTAGTAGGGTGTGTGTTCAATTCTCAATAAATGTTCACTCTGTACATGCTACCATTAGGAGATATCATTAGGAAACATGGAGTTAGCTTTCACTGTTATGCCGATGATACTCAGCTGTATATTTCTTCAAAACCCAACGAAACTTACCAATTCACAAAATTTACGGAATGCATAGCTGATATAAAAAATTGGATGACTAGTAATTTCCTACTACTAAATTCTGAAAAGACAGAGATTCTAATTATTGGTCAAAAAACTTCCACACGTAATAACCTAGAATACTGTCTAACACTCGATGGCTGCTCTGTCAAGTCTTCGTCGTCGGTTAGGAACCTGGGTGTGCTCTTTGATACCAACCTTTCTTTTGAAAGCCACATGTCTAGTATCTGTAAAACTGCATTTTTACATCTTAAAAATATATCTAAAATACTCCATATGCTCTCATTGGGAAATGCGGAACAATTAGTTCATGCGTTCATGACCTCAAGGCTAGATTATTGTAATGCTCTACTGGGTGGTTGCCCTGCACGCTTAATAAATAAACTACAGCTAGTTCAAAACGCCGCAGTTCGAGTTCTCACCAGAACCAGGAAATATGACCATATTAGCCCGGTTCTGTCAACACTGCATTGGCTCCCTATTAAACATCGTATAAATTTTAAAATATTGTTGATTACTTACAAAGCACTAAATGGTTTAGCTCCGCAGTACTTGAGCAACTCCGCAGTACTTGAGCAAGCTCTTAATGCAATATAGTCCTTCACGTCTATTGCGATCTCAAAATTCCGGCCAGTTGATAATACCTTGAATATCTAAATCGACTGCAGGCGGTAGATCCTTTTCCTATTTATCACCAAAACTTTGGAACAGTCTTCCTAGCATTGTCCGGGAAGCAGACACACTCTGTCAGTTCAAAGCTAGACTAAAAACACATCTCTTTGACCTAGCATACACATAATACATTTGTTATGAACCCAGTATGGGTTATATTTGTAGGTTGTGTGTTTCTTTCTGTTTGGTTTACAGGATGGAGTTAGTGAGTGATGTTATTATTGACTAAGGAGTTACACCTGTGTTGGAGCTGATGCCGGCAATTTAAAGCTGTTCCCTTCAGCTGTGACGGGGCGCGCTCTCCCATCCTCGTGCCGTTTGTGTCTTGGATTCTGTGTTTTTTTTTTTTTTGCTTGCCGTCTCGTCTCCGTCTTATTTAATTGTTCTTACTTTAATAAATGTTATTTTTTGAGCAAGATCCAACGTGTTGTCTCCTTCTTTGTCGCGGCTTGCGAGCCGGCCGTGACAAATGGGGGCTCGTCCGTCCTTTAATGTTTGAAAATTCTAGCTGTATTTCGACATGATTTGGAAGCGCTTTGTTTGTTTTGCATTCGGTTATTTTGTAAGTAAATTGGCGTGTTGGTTAGCCGAATGTAAAATTGTATGTTTGTTTGTTTAGCGCTATTGTTTGGGATGTTTTTATACATCGTACTTTGAAGGAAATACGCGTTGGTTTTGTTTTTGACAATGGAATGCGTGGAGTGCTATATCTGTAATTTGGCTGTCCCATGCTGTTTTTGTAGGAGGTAAGTGATTTTTGCAGATCCTATTGTGGGAGGAATATTTAACAATATTTGTGTTCCCTGGTTAGGCTTAGCTGCTCGTTCCCTTTTGGAACGAGTGGATGTGATGTAATTTTTTTTATTTTTCTGTGGTGACCGTGAGTAGAGCAGTTGTCTCGGGTGCATATCCATGGTATGAGTGAGTCGCCAGCGTGCTGGTTGCTTTTCTTCGTACTAGTGGGAGTTGGTGCTTAAAATACTCCTCACCAATAACCACATGAAGATTATAGGGTTGAGTTCGTTAGTTAGATTTTTAGAGGGAACTCTTTTATTCCTCCTGCTGTGGTTTGTAAAAACACTTTTTTCTATTTGTAATGTGCATTTAAGGTGAAAAGATGTCTAATCTAGTCGAAGAGTTTATTAGTTCTCCTTTGGAAAATTTGCTGGATTTGTGTACAAAAGATCAGTTATTCGAAATTGCGGATCATTACGAAATTGAACTTGGAGATAAGAGGTTTAAGGATAGTACAATTAGAGAGGTACTTATAACAAGACTAATAAAAAAGGCCGTATTGTTTGAAATGTCCGATACAGCTACGTCCGATACAGCTACCACCTCTCAAGTTAAACCTCAGGTCGGCTCTTTAACTTTTGAACAGCAGGAACGATTATTGTTGTTACAGCTTGAACAAGAACGCTTGAAATTGGAAGTAGAGCGTCAGAACTAGAACTGAACAGACTAATGTTGAGCTGCAGAAATATCGCTTGGAAATAATGAGAGAAGGTGGGCTAAATGGTTCAACTGATGCTTTGCAGGGTGCTCCTCAAGTGTTTGACACTGCTGGAAATTTGAGGTTAATGCCTAAGTTTAACGAGCGAGACCCAGATACCTTTTTTGTATTGTTTGAGCGATTAGCGGAGGCAAGAGGTTGGCCTAGTAAGGAACGTACACTGCTTTTACAATGTGTGCTCACAGGCAGGGCTCAATAAGCTTATTCTGCCCTGTCACTCTCGGACTACAACGATTACGATACCGTTAAAGCGGCAGTTTTAAAAGCTTATGAGTTAGTACCAGAAGCATACCGACAAAAAATTTGAACATTGTCTAAGGGTGTAAAGGAGGCTCATGTGGAGTTTGCTAGAGAGCTCACAACTGCATTTAACCGCTGGTGTATGGCATCTGAGGTAACCATGTTTGAAGAGTTGACTAACTTAATTGTGCTTGAACAGTTTAAGAACTCTGTTCCTGCTCGGATAGCAACATACATAAATGAGCAGAAAGCTGAAACAACTGCTAAAGCTGCTGAGTTGGCTAATGACTATATTTTAACGCACAAGAGTAGTTTTGAGTTTCGGAAAAGGGATGATATTTTTGAAGATAAAGTAGATCACATGCCCAGGGATTCATCTCTGATCTGTAATTATTGTCGTGGTAAAGGTCATTGGAAAAATGAGTGCCCTGTGCTTAAAGATAAGAGTAAGGGAGGAAAGGTTCTTCGCGTTAAACCAGCAGGCCTTGTGGCACCATTGTTGAATCCTGTTAGCTTGTCTTCTGAAAGATCTCCTACAGCAGTTAACCAATTAAAGGATGGAGATTATGCACCTTTTATTACTTACGGGCACGTGTCGCTTGTGGGTAAAGAGACAAATGTTCCAGTAACGATACTGAGGGACACGGGAGCATCGGAGTCCTTTATTTTGCAGGATGTGCTGCCATTTTCCTCTGCGAGTGATACCGAGACTAGTGTTCTTATTAGAGGAATTGGGTTAAATATCCTATCTGTCCTGTTACATAAAATTATGTTGTCATCTGAACTTGTGAATGGAGAAGTGGTGGTTGGAGTGCGTCCATCGTTACCAGTCGAGGGGGTGGATATCATCCTTGGAAATAATTTGGCAAGAGGTAGGGTTTGGCCTGTTACCTTTTCACCTCCTGTGGTTTCATCTTTTCCCCTTCCAGGTTCTGATGAGAGCAACAAGAACTTTCCACAGGTATTTACTGCTTGTGCTGTAACTCGATCCATGACCTCTGCACAGCCAAGGTTAACATCTGATTCTTTGGGTGGACCAGCATTTTCCTTGCCTGATGACTTTTCTGTTTCCTCTTCTGATTTGATCCAGGAGCAGAAGCTTGATCCTCCTCTCCATACATTGTTTGAGAGTTTGATGTCTCCTGATGAAATTAGGCATGTTGCTCAGGGTTATCTTTTGCAGGATGGAATGTTGGTGAGGAAATGGATTCCTCATGGAAGTGACTTTGCTGGGGATCCTATCTTGCAGGTGGTAGTTCCAGAGAAATATCGATCATTGGTGTTGGAGATTTCTCATGATAAACTTGCTGGACATTTAGGGGTAAGAAAGACTTATGACAGAATCCTTCGTCATTTTTTTTTTGGCCTAAATTGAAGAAGGATGTGTCAAAGTATATCAAGACATGTCATACCTGTCAACTCACAGGCAAGCCGAATCAGAAGATCAAACCTGCTCCACTGTTTCCAATTCCTGCTATTAGTCCACCTTTTGAGCACTTGATTATTGATTGTGTAGGCGCACTGCCTAGATCAAAATCAGGTAGTATTTATTTGCTCACTGTGATGTGTGCATCGACTCGGTACCCTGCGGCCTATCCCCTCCGTACAATCACTGCAAAATCGGTGGTGAAGGCCTTGACTCAATTCATTTCTATCTTTGGCATTCCAAAGATTGTGCAGAGTGACCAAGGTTCTAATTTGACATCTTACTTGTTTTCGCAGGTTTTGAAACTGTTGCATATTAAGCACAATAAAGCTAGTGCTTATCATGCTCAAAGCCAAGGGGCTTTGGAGCGTTTCCATCAGACGCTGAAGTCCTTGCTGCGTGCTTATTGTACAGAGCTGGGGGGTGATTGGGAGCAGGGATTGCCGTGGTTGATGTTGTCAGCGCGTGAGGTGAGCCAGGAAAGTACTCGTTTTAGTCCCAATGACTTGGTGTTTGGGCACACCGTTCGGGGACCGCTGGCTGTGCTCCGCGATAACTGGACTGAAGATACACCGCCTCAGAATTTGTTAAGTTATGTGAACGACTTTAAGCGCAGATTGTATGAAGCAGGGAAGATGGAAAGGGAACAATTGCACTCTTCACAGGGACGTATGAAGTCACTTTACGATCAGCGAACTGAGAAACGACAATTTATGTCTGGTGATCAAGTGTTGGCTCTGTTACCTGTGGAGGGCTCACCATTTCAAGCTCGGTTTACTGGTCCGTATGTAGTGGTGAAGCAAGTTACTGACTTAAATTATCTTATTGCCACCCCAGAGAGAAGGAAGTCAACACAGCTGTGTCATATTAATTTGTTGAAGCCCTACTATTGTCGTTCTCCTGAAGCGTTAGAGACCAGAACAGATGTGAAACCTGCACTGGTAGTTGAGTTTTTCACCTGTTCCTTTGGAAGAGTTAATTGATGAAGGGGTTTCTTTCCCTGAGGATACGGTGCTGTTGGGACGTCTTAAATTCATAGTCTTTGAAAAATGTGCATAAAATGTTAATCCATTTAACAGAGAGGGAACGTACCGACTTGACTGCTCTTATTAATCATCATGTCTCTTTATTTGGTGATGTACCTTCGTGTACACATTGGGCGGAGCACGATATTGATGTTGGGGAGGCTGAGCCCATTCGCCAACATTTTTATCGTGTGTCCCCAAATAAACTTTTACACCTGGTTGCTGAAGTTCAATATATGCTAGATCATGACATTGCACGGCCATCATTTTCCAGCTGGGTGTCTCCCTGCTTGCTGATCAATAAATCTGATGGAACTTATTGGTTTTGTACCGATTATGGGAAGGTAAATAAAGTGACGAAACCAACCTCCTTTCCACTTCCTCGTCTTGAGGATTGTGTTGATCGGGTTGGGGCAGCGAAATTTGTAAGTAAGTTCGATCTGCTCAAGGGCTACTGGCAGGTTCCGTTGACCCCAAGGGCTCAGGAGATCTCTTTCTTTATTACATCTGAGGGGTTATTTTCTTATAATGTTATGAGTTTTGGTCTCAGAAATGCGCCTGCAACGTTTCAGCGACTTATGAATAGGGTTGTGTTTGGATTGGAGGGAGTCGCAGTTTATTTAGATGATGTGGTGGTTTTTAGTGATTCGTGGGAGCAGCACTTGAGTCGTATTGCAGATCTGTTCTCCCGTTTTGTTGAGGCTGGTCTGACGGTCAATTTGGCCAAATGTGAGTTTGCCAAGGCCACCGTGACTTACTTGGGTAAGGTCGTTGGACAGGGTTGTGTGTGTCCAGTTCTGGCTAAGGTTGAGGCCATTGATCTATTTCCTTCCCCTTCCACTAAAAAGGAGTTGATGCGTTTTTTAGGGTTAGTGGGTTACTACCGGGGATTTTGTAGGAATTTTTCCACCGTGGTAGCCCCACTCACTGATTTGCTGAAGGCAAAAGCCGATTTTATCTGGACTTCTGTCTGTCAGGGGGCTTTTGAGGCAGCTAAATCACTGCTCACTTCCGCTCCTGTGTTAGCAGCTCCTAGATTTGACCGCCCTTTTAGGTTGTGCGTGGATGCAAGCAACGTGGGTGCGGGAGCTGTATTGTTACAAGCTAACGATGAGGGGATTCACCGTTCCGTGAGTTATTTTTTGAAGAAGTTTTCTTATCAGTTAAATTTTTCGGTGATCGAGAAAGAGGCTTTAGCGCTGATTTGAGCCCTGCATCATTTTGAGGTGTATGTGGGATCAGTGTCAGATTCTTTGGTCGTCTACACTGACCACAATCCACTTATTTACACTCTTTGCGGTGCCCAAATCAACGTTTGACTCGTTGGTGCCTCTTCCTACAGTCATACGCCCTTGAAATTCGACACATCAAAGGTACTGACAATGTGGTGGCAGACACATTGTCTAGAGTTCCTTACTCTTCCTAACTGTTTACAAACAATGTTCTGTCTTGCTTCCCTTTACTCTCTTAAATTGCTTCTACAGGGCCCGTAGTTGCTGAGGACATTGGGGGTAAGATGAAGTTGGTGTTATACAGTAATGTGGGGGGGTATCGGGTGAAGGGTTTAGGTTGGGTTTCATAAGTGTAAACCCTTTTCTATGGGGGAGGGTGTTATGAACCCAGTATGGGTTATATTTGTAGGTTGTGTGTTTCTTTCTGTTTGGTTTACAGGATGGAGTTAGTGAGTGATGTCATTATTGACTAAGGAGTTACACCTGTGTTGGAGCTGATGCCGGCAATTTAAAGCTGTTCCCTTCAGCTGTGACGGGGCGCGCTCTCCCATCCTCGTGCCGTTTGTGTCTTGGATTCTGTTTTTTTTTTTTTGCTTGCCGTCTCTTCTCCGTCTTATTTAATTGTTCTTACTTTAATAAATGTTTTTTTTTTAGCAAGATCCAACGTGTTGTCTCCTTTGTCGCGGCTTGCGAGCCGGCCGTGACACATTATAGACTTCTATAATTCAATGTTAGGCTGCATAGATTAGGTCAGCCGGAACTGGGAACACTTCCCTTAAATCTTGATGTACTCGTTACATCATAAGAAGAATGGCATCTACGCTAATATTAGTGTCTTTGTTTATCCCGAGGTTTTACCGCAGCCTGCCGGATCTAGGCCGTATCCAGATCTGACGAAGGAGATCCGCCTGGACCCGATGACAATGCAGTGCTGAAGTGTTAACTATCCTCTCCCTATGGAGGATCCCTTTCCCACTCTACAGATAAAGCGTTGTGAATTTCGGTTCGCGTACCCCGAAGTGATAAAATAAAACAAAATTCTGTATCAAATTTTATAGGCAAGACAAGTAGATCTTTTACTGCCATCACTAACTTAAAGTTTACCATATCTATATCCATACTGTAGATGCCTCATGTGAATATCTATATCTCCAATAGACTTCAGCAGATGGCTTTCATAGGATTTAGTTTATCATTAATGTTATATAATATTATTTATATTATACATATGCAGTTATATATATATTCTGTTGGTCATCCGGGTACTTTTTACCCACTCTTTTATGAGTGTATATATATATATATATATATATATATATATATATATATATATATATATATATATATATATATATATATATATATATATATAATAAGAGTTTTTTTATTTAATAGTAATTTTGATGTTAATGGCTTAATTAGAATTATAGACTAAAATATGAAGCTTATTTTTTTAAATAATATTTATAATTGTTATGATAATTCTGATACATTTCAAAAATATATTTAATTAATAACAATAAAAAATAAAGTATACATAATTTATACTTTTAATTTACAATTTTGTTGCAAACAATTGTTTAGCTGATTTTTATCCAAAATATCATCTGTAATTTATAAAGAAAATGTCCTAAATATCACCTGCAATTTCTAAACCTGACCTTTGACCCCACAACAACCGTTAAACAGTAAAACAAGAAGTTGTGGTGGTCTCCATGCAGGATCTAAAGAGCCTCAGTGGACTGAAATGGTTTGTGCATACGTTGTGCCGTCTCTGCGGCTGGGACAGGTGCCACTACAGCTCTCCTAAAACAGACACTCTCTGTTTCGTGTTCCACAGCAGGCCCCCCTCTCTCCTCAACAGTTGCCGTGGTCACATTGAGTGCAGTGGTTCACTTCCATGTCACAAACCCACAATTCACCAGGGCTTCTGTTGCCTCATCAGCAACACATGGAGCTCAACTGTTCCCCTGACCACAGTCCAGCTAAAATCCCTTCTGTCTTGTTTTTGCAAAGTCCAAAATGAATATTCTGTCATCATTTACTCACCCTCATGTCGTTCCTTTAACAATTTTGCATCAAGCATGAACAAGACTGAATCAATGAATCTGCTTATGGAGTGCGGTCCCATGTGGGCTCACCAAAAAATCACTATGTTGAAACATTTCTACATCCTTTACTCAAGTACATGTTTACATTCCATTCTCCCTTCAACTTGCCTTGACAATGTCTTTGCTCTCTCTTTCTCTCATCTCCTACCGCCCCCTTCTCCCTCGTTTTGAACGCACCCAGGCAGATTACCTGCAAATGGATGACTGGGGGCCAAGGGTTCCCTCTGTCAGCAGAGGCACAAAGCCAGGAGGCTCCTTTATTCTCACATATTAGAGAAAAGAGCCCATGTTGAAAACTGTGGGCTTGTTAAAGCTGTAAGTGATGTGCCCTGATCTTCCCGGATTCATTAGATGTGTTGAATGCACTGCTGTTTCAGCAGGTTAGGTCCTATTAGCTGGGTGTTAGCACTCAACATTTCCTTGTCCTTAAGCTATTTGGGTAGAAATAGAAACCTTGTCAGGTTACACAGTCTAAAACCCCCATTGTTTGAGAGCTGTCACATCAGAAATGGAGAGTTATTGCTCGTTGTAACTCTATCTGTGAACAGGTGTGAAAGCGTTAAACTTGAAGCGGGAACAATGAATTTGAGTTGAATTAAAAGCAAATAGTATCTTTTTGTTGCCAAATTGACATATTTAATGCCATATTCCATCTGCAATCAAATTTTTTAAAAAGTGTATATTTCGAGAATTTAAAGAAAAATATATTTTATTAAAAATGATTTTATGATAAAAAATATCATTATTAATTTGAATTAAAATTATTAAAATTATTTTCGTCTCAATTATTTCATTTTATTTTAAAATTATTATTTTCTACACATTAAAATGTTTTTTTTTTCACACTGTGTTTTTTTTTTGTACCTGTTGATTGTATGGAAAAATATTCAGTATTAGTTTTTGTGTATATTTTAGCTGTGTTCTTACATTGAAAATTGTATATGTAATTTAAGAATAATGCTGTATTTTAATGGCTCTCTGTGGATGTTTTTTTGCATGATTTTCGTGATTGCAATATATATTATATAATGTATTTAATTAATAACAATAAAAATGAAAGTATAAATAATATATATATAAGCTATATACTGTATATATATTATTATTATTATTATTTATAATTGTTAGAAATATTTTCTCTAAAGTAATTATTGATTACATTCTTGCTATGCTTTGACACCATTTCATTATGTTATGTGTTGTCATTTGACAATGTAATTTGTATGTGGACAAGATATAGTTTCCTAACTATGCTCTAGCAAGAATTCTTCCAGCACAAAAAAAAAAAAATGTTTTTTTCTACATTAATGAATCAAAGATTTCCTCCTTGGTTATGTTTTTACAACAGCCATGACAAGAGTGGTAAGATGATCTCTCTTGACAAGCCATTCGTTTTACAGGCTCATATGAGTGGTTTATTGTTGAACATTGTTTGGGCCCTTGGAAAATATATGCGAATGTCTAGTACAAGAATGTACAAATCCTGGGAAAATCCATCAACAGTAAATACAGAAGTTAAAACGGTGTGGATCGTTTTACACCTCAGATACTGGTATTAGTGTTTGCTGAGAAATAAGCAGAATATTTCACCTCCAGCACTCTGGACAGCGCTAGTTTAGCTTAATTTGTGAAAGACTCCATGAAGTGGGTTATATAGTGCCGGAATACCAAACATTCCTGTGAAATTCCCAGTAAAATAACGATGAGCTTTAACCACCACTTCAGCTGCTCTTCTGTAGTGTATTGGTTACTACAGCAGCAGTTTCATTGTCTCAGACTGAGCAGTGTATCAGTGTTTTCTCAGTTGCAGCATATTGTTGATTTTAAGGGTCCTGATGACAGAAAAATGCCCCTTGACCCCAGCACCAATTGCATGAAAACTATTTGACCTTCGACCTGGAAATCTAAAGAGCCCAGGGCAACTGGGCACAGAGAACCATGGCATTTTAGAAAGACTGATGGCAGCTCAATTATTTAGCTTCAGTTTTTTGTATCTTTTACAAGCAATCGGATTAAAAATGACATTAATTGACAATTTGACATTTTCAATTCAATAGCAAAACATAGGCCCATTCAAATATATTTTAATAGCAGAACACTTTGATGGTAATGGGGAATTGAGCTACCTGTGGGGTGTATTCATAGGGAGCTGCTGTTGGTCTCTTTTGTAGAGATACGTCAAAACGAGTCGTTTCATAGAAGTCCGATTCTTGGAGGAGACGTTTCTATGATTTGAACCGATTCATGCACGGATTTGCAGTGTTTCTCGCGCGAACTTCAGTAGCCTAAACAACACGATGAGGTTAAGATAAGAAACACTTTTATTTCAAAATATCAAACAAGAAACAATTGTACAACAGAGGCTATGTTTACTGGCATGTCTCATTTAGGATGACATCATGAAACTGGAAGACATCTAAACGAGTAAACTGATTAAATGTACAACTTTTTTTTTTCTTTTTTTTTTGTAGGCCTACTTATAGTCGCTGGTCTTGCTAATGACTAGCTAATATGTTCCAAAACACACATACCACGTTATATTGTTGTGCAAAGTTGTCTTGTTTGAAGATTATCCAACACGTCATAATTCGTAAATAATTTTACTACAAGCAAGAGCCTGCATACAGTGAGTAACACGAACTTCTGGGAACACTTTGAGTGATGATTCAAATGAGTCGATTCATTAAACAATTCATTAGTTGGATGAACCGAATCTCTTAAATGAATCAGACTCGTGCGTAAAGACAGAGTACAGAACATAAAAGGTGCTCAGTGCGCTTCAGCCGCAATCGACACGGAGCTTCATTTTCTGACTGTAGACACTGAACCAGCGCTTTATTTCAAATGAAGCGTCCTCTCATTCCACTAATAATTTTTTATACGTGATATAGCAGCTGTCTTCGCCATGAGCTGCTTGGATGTCATGTATCAAGTTTATGGTCCACCTCAACCTTATTTTGCCGCAACATACACACCTTATCACCATCAGGTATGTTCATCAAGTTCAATTTATTATTATCCTGTTGTGTTAGAACAAGACAATTTTGTGTTTGTGGTTTGTTTGAATTACGTTAGATTTGTGAGTAAAACTTTCTCTCCTCGACTTGTTGCGCTGCGCGTGCATGTTGACGAAATAGTTTTAAAATGAGTCACGTAGTTAATGTTGATGATTTTTTTTTTTACTTGATTAATGGCAGTTTAAGTGTTATTTAAAGTTATTGAAAAACAAAACGTGAACATATTTTTGTTTTCTGACAATGTTGTAGTAGTAGGCTATATCACTTATAGCATGATAGCATTGGCTATTTTATATATTATAATCATATTATACATGTTTATTAATTTCCTTAAGAAAAACTTGTAGAAAAGATGGACTTGGAAATAGATTTTTCTTTATTTGACAGATATGTTATCTTCAATGCATATTTAGTTTAGGATAAATACATATATTATACATATAATACATATTGAGTGTATATTATTGGTGACATATACCGTATACAATATAAGTTAGCATTATAGGAACATAAATTGTGCAACACCAAACACACTGGTGGAATACACTACACACTATATAGTTTCTCCCTAACGTACATCTGTCTTTGTGTGTGAGTGTATTTCTGTATCATATAAATAGATTTTGCCTTGTTTTTTTCTTTCAGAAATTGGCATTTTACTCGAAAATGCAAGAATCACCAGAAACTGTCAGCGGAAGCAGCTCTTCTTTTTCCAACCTCTCTGGGCCACCCATAAAAGAGGAGGACTGCGCCCGGGAGAAAGATCACCCACCGGAGGCTGAGTACATCAGCTCCAGATGTGTGCTTTTCACGTATTTCCAAGGGGACATTAGTTCGGTGGTGGATGAACATTTCAGTCGAGCTTTGAGTCAGTCTAGCAGTTATGCACCTGGATCCACCAACAGCAAGACCGCGAGAGGCACATCGTCCTGGAGAGGTGGGAATCTGATGCAACCTGCATTTTGAATCGAATTGAATTAAATTGAACTTTATTGGCCAAGTATGCCTGAGCAAGGAATTTGTCACCGATCTAAGGCATCGACACAGTGCATTTAGACATACATGCAATGTATTTGAGTAATTATAGATAACAAAAATACAGTGCCTGACAAAAGAATAATGTATAAGTATAACAAATAACAGGACACATTACCGTGCCCAACATACCCAATTTTGGTATACAATACAATAACACACTGATCCGCACAGAAATAGCAATGAAAATCCTGTTACTTACAGTAAGTTATATAAATAAGTATTGCACTTAAATATGATATTGCACAAAAAGAGAAGGAAATAGATTTAAATAGTTCAATTATCCTATAAGTAGTATGTCTTGTCCTTGCATCCTTTATGATTGTACAGCTATTAATCATGATAATGGGCACATTTTTTCCTTCTTTGTTTTAAGGTCGCTTTTTAGATCGATTTTTAAAAGCAAATGAATTAAATTAGTTTGATTATGATTTTTTTTTTTTTTTTTTTTTTTACAATTAGTTTAATTAACATATTTTCTTTGCATCATCTATGATTGCACATGTATGATTTTATTTGATTTATTTTGCATTGTTATTTTGCAAAGCTAATGCAAAACAATTAAATTTGATTGTAGAGGACAGTTTGTCGCATTTGTTTTGTTAATCCAAATGTGTGAGCATTTCTTTTAAATCTCAAGCAGAATATTAGAATTGTTGTATATTTGAATTATCACAGGCTTTAGTGAATATTAACATGCAAAACATCTAAATGTGTTCCTCCCCAGAAGGCTCATTCCCTATGAGCCAGAGAAGCTTCCCTCCCTCGTTCTGGAACAGCGCGTATCAGCCGTCGGTCTCAGCATCTCTCAGCAGCGCCCTGGGTTCCTCCCACACGGATCTCCCCTTCTCAGCGGACCCTTATTCCACCGCGTCTCTACACAGCCACCTCCACCAAGCCACCCCGGAGCCCTGGCATCCCTCTCACCACCATCACCCTTACTCACTCAGCGGAGCCATCGGCACCCAGGGGTCCGCTTACCCCCGGCCCTCCATGCACGACATGTACGGAACGCACTTTGACCCCCGTTACAGCTCTCTGCTCGTGCCCTCGGTGCGGCCCCATAGACTTCCCCCGGCCACGGTCCCCGCAGCTGGAGCCTCGCCGTGTGACATCAGCAAGAGCGAGCCGGGCAGCTCGGCGTGGACCGGAGCTTTCACAGCGGCGACCTCTGATATGAGTCTGAACATGGATACAGGTGTGAACATTCAATCCACATACAGCAGACCCACAGTGTATTTATGCACATAACAAGCTACACTTAAAACACATATGGATGTCATTGCTTTTGAAAACAAATGATCAACTCAAAAGGCATTTATTTGAAAGAAAATAAAACATTTCATTAAAAAGAAGTTTGGTTTTAAATGATAAAAAAAGGAGACAAAAGTTGTTTCTCGTTGTTTCTGGTCATTTAAAAGGTTTTATTTGATGTTTTCGAAAGAAGTATCTTATGTTCACCAAGGCTGCATGTATTTGATTAAAAATACAGTAAAAACATTAATATCGTAAAATATTATTACAATTCACATAACTGATTTCTATTTGAATACATTTTAAAATGTAATTGATTCCTGTGATGGCAAAGCTGAATTTTCAGCATCATTACTCCAGTCCAGATGTCACATGATCCTTCAGAAATCATTCTAATATGCGACATATTTGTTGTGACAACCGTGATACTTTTTTCACCATTCTCTGATGAATAGAAAGTTCAAAGAACAGCATTTATTCACAATGGAAATGTATAACATTGTAAATGTATTTACTGTCACTTTTGATCAGTTTAATGCATCCTTGCTAAATAAAATTATCAATTTCTTTCAAAAGCAAAACCTTTTTTTTTACTGAACTCAAATTTTGAATGGTAGTGTAGTTAATGTGATATGTGATGTGAATTAATGTGAATTTCAGGAAAATGTGTATCATACATGCACACAAAAAAATCACCTCGACACCAGTTTATTAAGACGGAGTGCAAAAATTGTGCAGGAAAGTTCTGAGAAAAGCTTTGTCTGTAAATTCCACTTTCCAATTATCTAATGCAATGACATTCAGACTTATTTTTTAACGTGTGAAGAGTTTTTTAGGCTTAAAGCATACTTACTTTTTAGGGCCACCGAAGGTTAAACTCACATCATAAAAGTCAGAGAAAAAATATCATATAATACAAGATCTTCTTGAAATACTGCACATGATCAATTTGAGAATTTATTTTCAATCTTGTTATCTTCAAGGTTTTTGACGTTGACCTCTGCTGACATACTGGTTTTTCACTCTTCATCTTTAAGACTTTAATGCTTTCTTTGCTTCAAGTCTTCTAACTTTTCACTCTGTATTTGCTATTCGTTTTCCCTCTTTTCATTTCTTTATCTTTTTTTCCTTTTCCTTCTTCCTCTCAGGTCTACAGAGCCAGGATAAGAGCAAGGACTTGTACTGGTTTTAGTGCCCCGCGGCCACTTCTTTCTCCGCCGGCTTGTCTTTCTCTGGCTTTTCTGTAACAGATTCTCATCTCACTTGCAGCTCGGCGCTACACCCTCTGCAGCGGGACCATCTTAAGCTGAAAACGGATAAGAACCCTTCGGATGAGTGCAAAACTCTCTCAGTAAAGAGGAGCAAACATACTGTAGTGGTGTGACCAGCAGCTGCTCTCGCCCCTTCCCTCCCCCGACCCTCAGCGCTCTCAGCAAAACGGACCCAAAATAAGATTTAAAAAGAGACAAACGTTACTTTTGGGGGACATTTGAGAGCCGAACTTGCAGAAAAGACGGACTGGCTATGAAGACTTTTCTTTTGACCAGAAATGAGTTTCTGAGCAGCATTCCCTATCATCGCTGTAGACAGAGAAGGGCTATTTGAAGCCACTTGACTCTATCTATATTGCTTTCAGCACCTGTCATCGACAACTGTTGTGGAACTTAGCAGACGCACAGACAAGCGCTTTGACCGAGCAAGCGCCCTGGATTTCATAAAAGAGGCGTTTTGTTGTATCTGGACACACTGCGAAAGGGAACAACTGGTTTGGCTTTTCATTTTTTTTGTGAGGCGTGGTGTAGGTTCGACTGGAAGTAGATACGAACACTATTAAGCCGTACTGTATATACTTTGTGTCTTAGTGTGTCCAGTGCTACATGTAAGATCAAACAGCATGATGATATGCATCAGACTTGTTGATTCTTTCATTTGTACTTTTTTAAGAACCACTTTTAGTCGCCGTCAGCTTAGGTCGACGTCTCACCACGCTATATTTGAATGTATCACATGTAATATATTACCTTTGAGAGTATTTTTCCAGTGCGTTGAGGACAATGAGGCATTATCTGTTTTGTTATTATCAGTTGTGTATCTTCAGCCTATGAAACAGAAATGGAAATAAAACCAGGCGATACACACTTTTTTTTGCTGCCCGTTAGTGTTTTAGAGGTTGCTTGTAAAATTGCGAATGCGATCGATTTTACAAACTTGAGTATAGTGAAATTTTTTTATACCAAACACATCTTGACAATGACATTTATTCAAGCTTGCTTTGGGCTCTAGGAAACAAAAGATTATTATAAACCTGCTGCAACCTTCGAAACCTTAAAATCGACTCCATCAGAGATTCAATGATTGATTTATTTCAATATAGATGTTTTTTTCTGTTTCAGTATGTTTGACATGTTAAAGAAGGATGGGCTACTTTTAATCACACTCTTAAAAATAAAGGTTCCAAAAGCGAGTTTTCAGCAATGCCACAGCAGAACCATTTTGGGTTCCAGAAAGAACCTTTCAGAGAACAGTTCTTAAAAGAACCATTTTTCTCTTAGTGTGAAGAACATTTTAACAATCTAAAGCAGCTTTTTCTACTATAAAGAATCTTTTGTGCAATGGAACGATTTATTGGATGTTAAAGGTTCTTCATGGAACCATAGATGCCAATAAAGAACCTTTATTTTTAAGAGCGTGGGATGTTTTTGTCCAATGAAAAGGAATTGAGAAGCGAAAAAGAAAGCGGGAGGCTCAATGTTATCACGCTGACATTTGATCCTTTGCCTTTTGGTTGTGTTCGCCGTGAATACCAGACAGCTGTTGATTAATATTGGCTTATGACAACAGCAATGATGGACAAGAGATGTGTGGCCAGGAGTTTCTCTTGCTTAAGTGTGTAAAACAAAGGCCTCCTTTTTAAAAAGTAGCACTAAGTGAGTGCCCTTCTAAAGTGCTGGGGGTGCATGAGAAAATAATGTAGTTCATATGGCAGATTAAACAGTCACATTTCAAAATGTATAACTGGTGTAAGCAGTTACTACTAAGCCAAATTGTGTTTTTTGTGACTGCAGTGTTGCAAAGTATGTGTATTTTTTTAAATGATGTCTATTGAAACTCTACTCTGGTTGTATTTGTAGCCTGTTTCTCTCCCTTGAATTCAAAGTTGAGTTCATTTTATTTGTCATATACAACAGCATATCTGCTGACTGACAATGAAATGTGTCATTCAAGCTCACTATTTGAGCGAAAATAGAAATAAATTATATTGAAAAAACAAAATAATATAGGTCTAGAAAAATTAGAAGTGTAGAGGAGACCGGGACTTGCTGTCACATATCTCAGAGTTTATTTTTGAATGTCAGTTTCAATATAACCATTTCTGTATTGACATTAGTTTCTATAGATTTTGAACTTTAGCAGAGCATGTTGTCACACAGTAGGCTATATGGGCCCCTGCCAGTTATAGACTTTAAATGAAATTGCTTCATGAAGAAATTTCAAAGTAAACCATTAGGAAAAGCAAAACAATTAATAAAACACTATGTACAAGATTATTTCAAAGAACAGGAGGGTAGAATTCACGCAAATAAACATCTAATTTAAAATAAAACTAGATATTTGAAACCAATTAGCATTAGAAAAAAACATTGGGAACACTTTTGAAACCACATCCTATGTCAGAGTACATTCATTATTAGCGCGACAGGAAAATAAAACAATAGGCCCACAATAAATTAGGTTTATACAACGGCTAATGTGCTCATGAATCTATAAACATATGATTACGCAAAGCTGTCACATCATCCCTGCCCGGTAACTCCGTGCCAATATTAGCATGACTGGACTATTTAGAGCCGCGCCGCGCCGCGCGCACAGCACCAGAAACAGCGCGCGCAATTACTCTCAGAGCGACACTCGATATCCGCCGTTTCAGTGACAGGAGGATTTGTGATGTAGAGGCATAATCTCGCAGCAGTAGCTGCTTAATTGCCGAGCACTAATTAGGGGCAAGAGGCCGAGCTTTCTGTCACATTATCCCAAAAATTCAAACGCACTCCCATGTACTTTTTTGGAGTGGCGTCGAGGAACCCGCAGCCAGTTGTCACTAAACCCAGCGTTTGCCGAAAGGACAGACATCAGCCATGTGAAAGGTCAACTCCCCACACTTTAAAAAGCAGATCAACAGTCCGCTGGCATTTTAATCAGCTCGAGTCTAATGTTCTCTATCAATAAAGTAGTTAACTTAAACGACCATGTGATAACTGTTAAGCTTTGCCTGGTAAAATTATTACGGGCGCTGGGTTTCTAATACATTTACAAAGGGTTACAATCTTGAATTGTGCTAAAAAGAAATTGATTTATAATTATCTATTACATTTATCTTTCTCAGTCGCCCCCCAAAAATATTTTATGCACATTTAAAAAATGCACTGGATAAAAATATAGGCCTATTATGTAAAACATATTTTATATTTATATTTTGTTCCATATTGACATGATAGCATCATGCAGTTGCTGCAGATTTGTCGGCTGCATGTCTAAGATGTGAATCAGCACATCCCAAAGGTGCCAAAGGATTGAGATCTGGTGACAGTGGAGCCATTTGAGTTTAGTGAACTCATTGTCATATTCAAGAAACCGGTTTGAGATGATTTGAGCTTTGAGACATGGCGCGTTATCCTGCTGGAAGTAGCCTTTAGAAAATGGGAACACTGTGGTCATAAACGGATGGACATGGTCAGCAACAATACTCAGGTAGGCTGTGGCGTTTAAACGATGCTCAATTGGTACAAAATGTGATAAGAAAAGATCCCTCACACCATTACACCACCAGCAGCCAGAACTGCTGATATAAGACAGGATGGATCCATGCTTTCATGTTGTTTACACCAAATTCTGACCCTACCATCTGAAAGTCGCACCAGAATCGAGACCCATCAGACCAAGCAATGTTTTTCCAGTCTTTTTTGGTAAGCCCATGCGAATAGCCTCAGTTTCCGGTTCTTATCTGACAGAAGTGGCACTGGTGTGTATTCTGCTGCTGTAGCTCATCTGCTTCTTGGTTGGATGTGTTGTGCGTTCAGAGATGCTCTTCTGCAGACCTCAGTCTGGCTATTCACATCTGACCTCTGGCATCAACAAGGCATATTCCCCCACAGGGAACAGCAGCTCACAGGATATTTGCTAATTTACTGATCATTCTCTGTAAACCCTAGATGGTTGTGCGTGAACTTCAGCAGATCATCTTGACCATGATGACCATGATGATCTAAATTCATTGAGGTGTACAAATACATGCATAAACTGCCATAATTTGATTCTGGTGTTAATGAGCAGTTGAACAGGGGTACGTATTAAGTGGTCGGGTAGGGCATTTGTATATATATATATATATATATATATATATATATATATATATATATATATATATATATATATATATATATATACACACACACACACACGTTGTGTTTTATGTTTTATGGGGACTTTCCATAGACATAAGGATTTTACAAACTGTATATTCTATCCCCTTACACTAACCCTACCCATATCACAGAAAACTTTCTGCATTTTTAGCTTTTCAAAAAACATCACTTAGTATGATTTATAAGCTGTTTTCCCCATGGAGACCAAAAATGTCCTCACAAGGGCAAGGATTTCGGATATTGCCATTTTGTGGGGAAATTTTGTCCCCATAATGTAGGGTTTACCAGCCCACACACACACACAGTAAATAAGAGATTTCTGCCTCGGCTGTTAAGACAAATACGTATAGTAATTGTATAACTTAATTATCAAAAGATTAATTTTTCTTTGGAAGTTGCATTTATAATCCACTTGGCTGGAACATCTGAGGAGGCCCATGCAGTCTGAATGAGCATGAGACTTCTGGATGCTGCCGTGCTCTCCTTCATTTGTCCGAATGAATGCACTCAACAAAGCATTACAGCTTCCAGCTATCATTTATTCTATAATAAGCGACCAGAGCCCTGTCATCAGAATTCTGCCAAACATAATCTCAGTGTATTGCCTGTGGTAATCCAACCTCAATACTCAAGATGCAAATGTAAACACGTGTTGGCCAAATCACAGAGGGAATTGATTTTTTTAGACACTAAATAAACTCACACACTTTGAGCTGCACAAACACAGACTGAATATCCACCAAGCTCGACTACGGGCACTGCGCCACAACTGTTACTGTTAATAAAAGAACTTGCCTCTAATGGTAATTCATTCTTGAGAGATCAGTGAGTATATTAAAAGACACCTTGTAGTAACGTTGGTCACCTTTGGCTCCTACAGGCATGATTTGCATAGTTCAACAAAAGAGGGTCTGTCAATCTCCAAAAATGACAATCAAAAAGCACAATATGTACCAAGCAGTACATATTACAGACCATAATTTAACCAGACCATATTTTTTTAAATTTCAAGCACCACCGTTCAAAAGTTGCACCATAAGTAAATGTGAACATGAATTAGACTTGACGGCTTACATTTAGTCTCTTCTTCACACAAAGCTATTGTCATGTTTAGCTGTGTATAAAGTCCACAGATGATAAAGAGACTAAGAAGATTTTAAAAATAAAGGTATTTTAATAAAACAAACTCAGAAACTCCACAGTAGAGTTGTCAAAAAGTACCCACTTGGTACCGAAGTCGGTAGATATTGAAATTTAAAAATGTGAAGATACCAGCATTTCCCTCTAGCATTTTGAGCACTGTTGAACAGATTCTTAAACACCTCTGATTGGCCATTGTGTTGACGCACTCAACATATAGGCTATGTCTGTGATTGGCTTCAATGATCAACAATGACATGTTGACGCTCTTCACCAAGCGCTTACACAGATACACACAGGGGCATTTAAAAGCAAGCGTCTATCAGCAGATCCCTAATATATCCGCTGATAGACGCTCCCGTGTGCATCTGTGTAAGCGCTCGGTGAGGACATAGAGACAACATGTTTTTGAAGCGTTGACCATTGTAACCAATCACATACATATATGTTGAGCGCGTCAACACAATGGCCAATCAGAGACATATATGTTGAGCGCGTGAACGCAATGGCCAAGAGGTGTTTAATAATCCGTTCAAAAGTGCTCAAAATGCTGGTATACAAAGATTAACAGGTGGGACAGGCAAATGAATATCCATAGCAACTAATGATGGCGGAAAACATGAACGAAGACAACAGGAAATAATGAGAAGCAAACTAAAAGTCCATGATAATGAAACTAAATTAACAAATGGCCGAATCTCCCTGACGCTATACTAGAGCTTTAGAAGACTTTGAATAATGTGCATATGGACTACTGTTATGGGACTTTTATAGTGCTTTTTGTCATTTTTGGATCTTGACACTTTCAATATATGATGAAAATTCCCCAGAAAGAAATTCATATAGGTTTTGAATGACATTAGGGTAAGTAAATGATGATATAATTTTCATTTTTAGGGTACGTTTACACGACAACGTTTTTCCTTTGTGTTCCTTTGTGTTTTTCGCGTACAGATGACATCGTTGTCAAAATGATCTCCGTTCGCACCGATCCGCGAAACCGATTAAAGACGCTGTATTATGCATGACAGGCCAGTAGTTGGCGATGTCACTTTGTAAAGAAACCCTGCGCATGACGTCACAGTTTTCACAAATTCACATTTATTATGGTTTACACAGAGACGATAACAGTATTGTTTTCAAAAACTTGCACTTTGAAACCCGTTTATAAAAGTTTGCGTTTTCAGGCCCCCAAAACGCCTTTGTCGTTGAATGAATGGCCAAAAATGCATTGAAAAAATATATTTTCAAATATTTTGAAAACAGTGGCGTGCAAGCGGCCACTAAGTAGAGCTGTTTCTTTAAGATCTCATGTTTTACCCTCATGACAACCAATTGAGCGTGTCACCTCTTTCTTGTGTGGTCTGTTGCTGAAACAGTTACAAGTAAGTGATCAGGGTTGTGGTTTTTGCCTCAGAGAGAACTTTCTCTTTGCGGGCGGAAGAGGCAGATGTGTGAAAACATCTCGCCCGTAGTGGATGAGGAATGTGAACCTCGCTAATGCCGGAGCTGAAGGCCAAGCTCTATATGACATGACATTCAGAACATCCACAAGTGCCACATGGCTGTCAATTTTCACACCACTGCTGGTGGTATTTTTCACATTAGTCACCATAAGCAGTAAGTATTTGAATACAGACATCTGATGCACAGCTGAAAAGTACAGATCACAAACACAGATTTGCATGGGAAACATATCGCTAATTCTACTTTATTATTATGCAGGCGAGACTAAAGACTGTGTTCCCCGGAACACTCTTTCTGTATCAAGGGCACTACCGCTGCACCAAAGCACCATGATGTAATACTGTTAATCTAGCTAATTAACAGCATAAAACCATGTTGAAACCATTTTGAGCATGTCACAGGATTGATATTACAATTTTAATTACGAGGGTAATGACTTCTTTAAGGTCGAGGAGCTGCAGAGATGCTTTAATGGATGGAGAATGTTGCTGATCCCACATCTAAGAGCAGCAGGTTTGTGAAACCTATATCTTTGGCACATATCCCAAAGCCTGGAGCTGTCACTCATCAGCAGAGGACGGACAACACAATGCTCCTGAACAAACATCACACCTTTGGCTTTAAACAAGGGTCTTTTGTAAATGTTCCCTTGTTTAATTTCAAATAAATGGTGAAGCAATCATTTCTTATTTGATTTCCTGTATTTTTAAAAAATACTAAAATAAGTTTTATATTTGGTGACACTCTATTTCAAAGTGACGTAGTTACACGTTACTACATGCACTTACTATAGTAATAACAGTAACTAACCCTAAACCAAACCCTAACTCTAGTATGTCCATTACTATAACTTAGTAGGCTACTTATTTGAGTAAGTACAATGTAACTACAGTATACGTCAAAGTGTAACCTTATATTATATTATAAAATGTTTTATTAATATAATTAATATTATATAAAACATCATCGATTTACCAACGAAAAATAAATCAGAATAAATAAACAATTGGGAAATGTACTGTATTTGTGTGACCTTTTATAGGATCTATACAAAGTGGTTTCAACCAAAGTAACTTATAATTTCACATATAAAATCATAATTTCAAGATTATTAAAAACAAAATATTCTATAATATTTTATAACACATTAAATTATAGTATAACTTATACTAAATTATAGTATAGTATAAGGTTTAGAATGATTTCGAAATGCTTTCAGAGATTTTTTTTCCAATAAAGACTAATTCATTAGATAGTGGTTTGTTATCAAATGCATTAATTCCAGCAAACAATACCTATGCTTAAGGGTTTTACTAGAAAAAATCCTCTCAACCGGCCTTTAATGTGCGGAGATGAAGCATCACTTTTACCTTTAAGCGTCGTGCCGATCTGGGAGATAATGTTGTGTCTGAAGTGTTAAGCCTAGATATCACATTTCACTCCAGTGCGCAGTGTTTGGCTTTTCACTGAAGCTAAACACACCTTACAGCAGCAAATGAATCCAAAGGTCTTGAGCTGGGAATTCCTCAGATAACTCTTGTGCTTTATTACAGTTCTTTCGATGGAGGGCACAAATCCTTTGGATTCAAAAAAGCTGTTCTGTTAATGTTTTGTTAAAGGGCATATGAAGGATACGGGACGAATAATCATAATCCGACTTGAAAACGGGTCAGTCTGTGATTTCAACGGGTGTCTTCCACAACTGTGGTGAGGCTTGCTAACATTTCCTGCTCCATAAACTCACGTCATGCCCTGGCAGTGCGTGCGCCGCAATAGACTTTAAATGAATGTGAGAACACATGTAAACACAGGACATTTGGTCAAACCCAAAGCTCACTGCTGAAATACAAGCGTCAACAAATCCATTGCCAGCTTACATTAACTAATTTGAGAATGTGCGAGTGTTTTGTCACTTCTACTGATTGGAAATATGGACCTTTTTAGCAAAACGGTCAAGTTTCTGCTGCCAAAACAGTCTACTACCTCATGAAAGCAAAACATACAGTAGAGTGACTTTACTGAGTTTTGTTAATGGCTCTCTGTGGCTAATTCAATGACAAGTCATTTATACAGTGAAAATATTAACAAAGCACAGAATAATATGCCAATTTAAAGTTCAAGTTTTTCACCATACCAGGATCAGATATATCAGATAACTTCAAGTCCCAAATACCCGCAGACCGTTTACCTGCAGATGTCGACAGACAAATGGACAGAACATGTCTGTGTGTGAATGAAGAGTCAATCATTGAACAATTACTTCCCATCAGCAAGACATTTTCTCATAAAATAAGCAAAATAGTTTGTGGGAATCACGTCATATATTCGGTCACGTCGCGCTAATCTAAGGCAGCGTTTAAAGTGTGTTGCACACAGATTAAAGGAACAGAACATTCCAGAACACTTAAAAAATGAAAGCGTAAACAGTGCTCATGTGGTTATTCCTATTTCAGGACCACCTCCTGTATGTTCGTACACAGGGCCTTGGGTCTTTTTATGGATCAAGGCTGCTCAGATCACGGTTGGGTAGCTGCCATCTCACACGTCAGGTTCTCTGTGTTAATCTCGGTGACTTCAACGAGTAACTCAACTTGGGGGAAGCGATGCTGTTACCGACTGCCACATAGGCCTGACAACGTGTCTGGAGGAACATGCTGGACTTTTAGTGGTGGGCTATCTGTTAAGAGGTTGTTAATTGTGTCAGATCAATACTTCATTCAATTGTTTTTCAAAACATGCTTTGAGAATCATGTTGCCATCATGTTTAAGGGTTGAAGGTCATTGCAAAAGTGGTTATTAATGGTCTTAGAGTGATATTTTAATCACAAATAGGTCCACAAATGCCACAACTTCTGAGAATTTGCAATGCATAAAGTATTTTATATATAATTGATGACCTCTTGATGCAAATAAATGTTTTGATGTTAATTCCATCAAGAGGTGCATACATTTTTGGTCAAGATCTTGTATTGACAATACAAGAGTCGAGTCTACTCCAAAGATATATATCTTATTTATGTACTGTACGTATATTTGTTTTGTAAAATTGTTAGCAAAAGTCATATGAACTAAATATATTATGATCCACTTCAGCTTGCCACCAATGTGACAGGTAACCGATTCATTAATAACAGAGAGTGTCTCTCAACATCTACATGGTCTTCATTCACTTTTGTTCAGAGAATTACCACTTTTGGTTTGCCATTGCAGACATACACGTTTGTTTTGTTTAGGCCGTGAGAAGATCAGAGGATCTTATATATATCTGCACAGCCCAGGCAGAACCACTCTCAGTCTAGATATATGACTGCTTTTGGGAATGTGTTTGCCTCAGTGTCCTAAACTCTGGAACTCTGGATTGAGTGTCAGTCTTTTCAACATCAACAAGCCTCCACCTTCTAACGCTTCAGCACTTCTTCATGTCCCATGACCTCCGGACTTGCAATGATAAAAGTAAACAAACATTGTCTTACCTGGCCAGGTAACATGAGAGCTCCTGACTTCCTGCGGTGGATCCGCTAAGAGCTCACTTCCAACCACCCCTGCCATTAGGGCTGTGCCTTAAGGGTGCCGGGGCTTTACGGGATGGGGGGAGGTGGAGAGGTCTGGGGGGCTACTAATGGACCTCAGATACATTAAGTTGAAAGCAGCAACTGAAGGGGAAAGGGATGGGGGAATGAGATCGAGGATTTGTAGAGTGTGAAACTGAACTATGGTTTGTACAGCTTAACTAGAAATGGTTATGGTTCAACACAGAGGTGTAAGAAGAACGCTTGTGAATCGATAACTTTTGATTACATGAGAATTATAGGATTTTGATTATACATTATTATTGAATATAAGTGATCATTTGATTTTGATTATAAATAGCTGTTTAATGGTGTGTTTCATTATTATCGGTACCTAAAACTATTAAAAATATTTCTGTTAACTGAAATAAAGCTGAAATAAAATAAAATAAAATAGAAATATTTGTTGAAATACAAACTAAATGAAAATGATGTTGCTTTGGCAATAAACTGAAATAAGTTGAAGTTGAAGCACTACAATTTATTGACTGGAACTCAATTAAAACTAAAATCGAACTAAAACTAAAACTTAAATAAAAATAAAATTAAACCTAAACAGCAATATTTATGGATCCCCGACCTAAAGGAACATGGCGATGGAAAAAATTTGAGATGGGAGGATAAAATATATTTCAATGCTTTTTTTGCGTTCCCTCGCAAAAAACAAAACTTTTGCGTTTGTTGCGAGGGAATGCAAAGTTTCTTGGGGGCACGCAGGCATTTGCTAAAGAACGCAAAAGCATTGACAAATCATTTTCCCTCCCATCTCATATTTTTTACCTTTAACATGTCCTTTTAGGGGCTCTGTATATATACATATATATATATATATATATACATTATTAAAAGTTAAACTAAAATTAACATAACTTATTCAAAATATTAAAGCAACAACAGTAAGCAACTTTTACTCTGCGGTCCCCCTACAGGTTGGAAGCGGAATTGTCCATTACTGCTGTCGTAAATAATTTAGCCTACCGCAGCCTACTGTCGCACGCACACGCACGCTCTCTGTTTATCCAGCACCGGCTTTGGAATCATGATGACAATTCAAAAGCTACCCGGCTGCTAGGTATCTTACATGAAGTTGTATTCTGTCGAGTACGCTCCACCTATCGGCAATTGTAACGCTTCCCGTAAAGCAAGTCAATTTTGTAGTTTTCTTATGTCTCATTAGGACTACAGAAACGCGACCCGATCTGACAATCTTACATAGCGTGGATATATCAGATAAAGAACGCAAAGCGGTGGAATAAGTGCATTTCACCATGTCACGACTTGATGAACCACTGAAACGATTTTGAAAACATTATTTTAAGGTAAAAAATCTTACTTAATGTTGCTTTAACTATACAATAATAAAACTAACACTGGTTTCACTTCAGCAAACATGCACATAAAAAATGAAGATAATGAAACTCAATAGTGATGTTTGACTATAAGGGAGATTGGGGCATGTTGTCACACTTTTTTACTATATTGAAAATATTTATTATGTTGGCTTTATTTTCAATGTCCGACCGTATAGACACATACCCTAAATAGGCTATAAAAATAATACAATAGATATATTGTATACAAAAGATACAGTTAACACATGTTGAACTTTTGTGACAACATGTTGCAACAAAAGGTAAGTTGTGTCACAAAACCTGCCATTAAATATCCTGTTAGAACCTATTGAATGGTTTTACAAAGAAATGTAAACAGTAAAACAGTAAGGGCTGCAACATAAAAATCAAACAATTTTTTTGGAAAACAGACCAATTGTAATTACTGAATTAAATAATATATACACTACCATTCAAAAGTTTAGGGTATTTTTTTGAAAGAAGTCTCTTATGTTCACCAAGGCTGCATTTAATTGATCAAATATACAGTAAAAACTATATAATATTGTGAAATATTTGTACAATTTAAAATGTTTTCTATTTGAATATATTTTTAAAAGTAATTTATTCCTAATGGAAAAGCTGAGTTTTCAGCGTCTTTATTACTCAAGTCTTCAGTGTCACACGATCCTTAGAAATATTCCATTCTGTATTCCAAGATTATATAATATTTATTTGATATTTCTACCCCACGTTACATCATATAGAGCATAATGACAATAAAAACACAATTTAATTGAGTATATCAGTTTAACTAACTGTTTAATTGTTGACTGTGAATACATTGAAACAAGTCTATATTGATTGCATGTCAACTAAGTTCATGATCAGGTCATGGTGACTAAGTGCATGCGATCTGTCAGACTGATCTTTCAGACGGTCACACTTCCACAGCAGTTGTTGCATGCGTTATTTATATGTCAAGTCTTGATGACTAATATTACTATATTAGCATAGAATTCAAAGATATTTCATCAGATCTGTGCTGAATGCACATTAAAATCTAATTTGTTGGGGTGATTATCTTGAGAAGAGATGATGCAAGTAAATCAAAAGATTTAGCTTAAAACCCATAAAAATGATCAAATCAGATTGAGTGCATAAGTGATGTAAGATCCATTTCAGATCTTAATTATGAGTACTTTGCATTCAGTGAGATAATAAAAGTCTTGCGAGTCAGAGAGTAAAATGAGTACCCCGGCAGCCAATTATTTTATTAAAACTTTGATCTTCAAAATGACAAATTAAAAAAAAAAAAATTCCTATGTAAACAATTTCTTCATGCCTTAAAATAGCTTGAATGTAACTCTACACCCTTGCTTCATTTAGTATAAGTGGAACCATGAATATGCAAATTAGCCCTGCCTCCACTCACGTGTCCAAGTGTCCAAGAGTCCACGACCATCTTGGACTATACTATAAACATACAGGGAAACCTGTCAGCTGGTATGATTTTTAAAGGTTAAAATTAACAACGCATTCTTATACAATTAATATAATGCGGTTTTATAATAATGTTGCAATATTGTTTTAATGATATAAGAGTACAAATATAATAAATATGTAACAGTGCATATTTAGCAAAATGCACCTCTATAGAGTTAATTTTTCTAGCTAACTTACGTTTCATAATGTGCTATATCCTTAGGGAAATTAACCATGTTTTTTTTTAGTAAAAGTGTAGTAACTTTGAAACCAAGCGTGCCGCACAAGCCCTGAAAAGTGAAGCCAAAAGGTCTCGATCGCCCCCCGGTGGCCGGTCCTAGTATAGGTCATAAACCCTGCCTCCCCATGTTATTCAACGGCACGTGAGACCAACTAAACAATAAAATTACACTTAAAATATCGTTTTTCCAAATATGGTTTCATTTACTGTAGTTTTTATCAAGCTGGTGTAATTTCAAGTGTTTGTTTTTAAAATGAGTTTGTTTTCAGTTAGTTATTTGATGCGGTGGTAGTGACGTCATGATTGACAGCTGTGATTGACAGGTTCTCTGAGCGAAATAGTCACTGAAGCACCAACAGACATTTTTTCGGGATCTTCGGAGGACTGAGGAGATTGGAGCTTTAAATTTAATATCTAAACTTCTATAATTAATTAAAAAAAATTGCAGGAGCGTGTGCTTGCGATTGATTCTGCGAGAGTGAGGGCGGGGCCTTGATTTCGCGGCTTTACTTCCATGCTCACTACTGCGCATGTCTGGTCCCGAAATCGCTTCTGCGCAGACTCAAGTTCCAAGATGGCAGCGCCATATCGGGAGACACGGGCGGCTTCAGTTCTGACCAATGGAAGAGAGCGAAGGGGCGTCGTCCATCTTTTTTTACAGTCTATGGTTGAAACACTCATTTAATGAATTTATGAGGCATGATGCATTTCAGTAAGGTGTACTGTATCTTTCAACATACCTTCTGATGTTCATTCATGTTTATTTGGTGCTATAACTAGTAATAAAGAGCAAGACAGATCGGTTCACGTACCGCTTGAACTGAGGCGCTACAACGATCTGTCACACCACATTTAAGAGCGCCAAAACAGTATTTATCGTTTGAATTTTGTCTTTAATTTGACAGAATTTGAAAGCTGAGACTTTGTTTCATATCACAAGTAACCTTCTCTGTCTTGTCTGTCGGCGCATTGTCAGTGTCAGATGTTTTATCACTGCGCGAGACAATAGATGTCTGGCGTGAGAGCATGAGAACAGTGTCAAATGCGTGAGAGTTGACAGCATACATGTTTGAACCAGAAACTGATTCCGAAGAAGAAGAGGAAGAGTGAATTATACAGGGTCGTCTACAAGGCGATGTATCAGAATGGTAATTTATTTTATGTAGGCTATCGCTCTCTATGACGGCACACATAGTGGTAAATGATATGGTTAGACTTTGGACTGACTTACGTTATCAAACAGCTAATAATATTAATGTTACACAAACCATGTTTCCGTTCACCATCTCAGAGTCAGACAGCTGCCTTCAAAAAATCAGCATCCTCAGAAACGCTTTGAACATCGTAGAAAATAAGTGGAGAAATGCATAGAGTTCATCATAACATCGTAATATACATACATTATCCACCTGCTATCTTGCTAAATATCAACCAAAAAATATATGGGGATAACCTTGCTTCTCTTGAGACTCCCCCGTTATTCAGCAGTTAATGATATGCTATAGCCCGCCCGCACGTGACGTAATTGGATACAAGGTAGTTTGTGATGTCAGAAACACCAGCGATTTCAAACTGCGTTTTTGAGACTGTCTTTGGTTCACTGCAGTTTTAAGGAGAAAATACTCAGCAATGGTGTTGAATTATGAATTTGCACATGGGTTGTCTTAAAGCACATTAAAAACGTCACATAGACATATAAACAACATTAAACACTTGAAAACGTGACCACAAAATAGATTTAGATGTAGTAAAGCAAGTCTCACTGTATCACACTGCTGTTACTGCATGAAATGTCATGTCATTTGGATATTAAATAGAAAAGATTGTGACATAAACAGTAGCCTATGTCATAAAAGTGCACATGCGTAATCTAAGGCTTGAAAAGTACAAGCATCCAGACCCCTGACTGTCACACACGTAGCCCCAGGCCAGGAAAGCAGTGCCCACGAACAGGTGGGCATAGCGCCTGTCAAGCGGGCAGAGATTGATGTGACGGGTTACGGTGCTGCTGGGTATTCTCTTTCCACACAGACAGCTGTGCTGCACTGAAGGGAGATGTGTTGTCTCTTACAGGGACGGGACACACTGGAGCTCTCCAAATTCTCTAGTCAATTGGGGTCCAAGAATGGTCATTCTATAGGCCTTCATTTTTCACCTTAACATGAGAAGATTACTATTTTATAATCATGCCAATGTCACAGATCTGCTGAATGTATTACAGTTCTAACAGTAATATTCCTCTGTGCTGAGCTAAGAGCTAAGAGCTGTACTTTCTTTACTACTCAAGAAAGGCGACCTTGGTCTTTAAAAAAAACTGGAGGCCAGTTTAACTGGAGTGTTTAACCATAGACATAATAAATAAATACATAGACGCCCTATTGGCCGCTTTGGAACGTTGCTGCGATACGTCAACGGGTCCGCCATTTTGCGGAGGGCAAGACTGCACAATAAATGCAAGTAAACGGGTGCAATAGCATCCAGCTGCAGCCCCGCAGACTCACCTCCGGGTAGACACCACTGGCTGGACACCAGTGGATGGACAGCCTACGTCATTTCCCTTTTCTCCGTCATTTCCGTTTCGCCGCTAATTTCCGTTTTCACCGCTGGATGGACATATATTTATTTTATATTTTCACCTCTGGATTGACATATATTTATTTTATATTTTCACCTCTGGATAGACAGCATATTTAGTTCTCACCTCTGGATGGACAGAATATTTATTTTATATTTTCACCTCTGGATAGACAGTATATTTAGTTCTCACCTCTGGATGGACAGAATATTTATTTTATATTTTCACCTCTGGATAGACAGCATATTTAGTTCTCACCTCTGGATGAACAGAATATTTATTTTATATTTTCACCTCTGGATGGACAGAATATTTATTTTATATTTTCACCTCTGGATAGACAGCATATTTAGTTCTCACCTTTGGATAGACAGCATATTTATTTTATATTTTCACCTCTGGATTGACATATTTATTTTATATTTTCACCTCTGGATAGACAGCATATTTATTTTCTGTTTTCACCTCTGGATAGACAGCATATTTATTTTATATTTTCACCTCTGGATAGACAGCATATTTATTTTATATTTTCACCTCTGGATAGACAGCATATTTATTTTATATTTTCACCAGTGGATAGACAGCATTCTTTGCAGTCTTAATTGCACACGTCTTTTCCGTATTGTCATTTTACTTTTATGACTTAAAATATATAATATAAAAGCTGTGTGCAAATTGAAATATGATCTTAATCATATCTCTTTACATAAAACAATTCTCAATAATATACTTAATATTATAACATCAATAATTCATGCAAACTGCATTCACAAGAACCACCTTGAAAATATATATTGTTCAGATCATGTCACTATTTTTTGTAACTTAAATTCAGCCTAGATCAATGGACTATAACGTTTTGTCAATACAACAGACTTGTACATGTTAATTGACCACAGTTTTTTGCCTTGCCCATTTGGATATTCAATTCTTATTTTTTTTTTGTAAATGTAACCACTTCTGTTTTAAAATATACGTAGATTCACATGATCAGACAATTTACCAAACAATCCAGATCAAATTAACACTTCATATTTTTTCTTACCGCTGACATCTGCATGGCACGTCAAATTTGAAAAGTGAATGACGATACGGAAATGACGTCAATTTGAAAAGTGAATGACGATACGGAAATGACGTCTGCTGTCCATCCACTGGTGTCCAGCCACTGGTGTCTACCCGGAGGTGAGTCTGCGGGGCTGCAGCTGGATGCCTCTCAACGGGTGAGCTGCGTTTTTTCTGGATAAAAACAAAAACTGTTTTTTACATTTATCAACCGATTTCAGTGGTTTGTATGTGGTGTACAAAAAGTTCCATCTCTAGTTATTTAAAATCTCGATAGTTAGACTAGTTAGTAAAATATATTGTTTAATAAAGAATGGTCAAAGCTCAGGCTTGTCATGTAGGCCTATCTGGCTTTTTATTCTTGGATAAGAATGGTGAAGACCCCCATACTGAGGTTTAATTTAAGTTTTCTTATTGTGGAAAAAGCATTTTCTGTGATTGACCAGATTTTAGCAATAACAAAGATAACTGATGGATCCTTTATGATAATACATATGTTATGGTACAACTACAGTGCAATGCAATAGTAAATATAACATAAAGTGAGAAGTAATAGTAAATAGTTTAGTCAATAAAATAAACAAATAGTATACAGCAAATAAAATAGTAATGATTCGTTTAATTATATAATATCATAAGTACAATAATACAATCAAATATTGATAATATAGCATATAGTTTAATATAATAGAATAAGACATATCAATTACAGAATAAGTCACTTATATTTAATATTTAACTCTTTTTGTTAAATTTCAGTTTTATTGATCAGTATAACAGAAGTAGCTTCAGTCAAACATACAGCAGGATAGCCTACAATGTTAAAATAGCCTTAATATAAAGTTATGAAACTTCACTTTGCCCTCAGCCAAAACGATTTACCAGGGAACCATTTATAGATTAATGAGACCAAAGATCGCCCGTTAGATATACACAAGACGAATTATATCTCATGTTTAACCACTAGACTAGAGACATCCGAGCCAGCGGCAACCGTCAGAAGCACTGGCCGAAGTACGGCTGTTCCAGGCGGGTTAGACGAGCGCTGGGTGATCGCATATCTTACAACTCCGAAAACGTCAGATCAAATTTTTAAATAGGCGCTATCTTTATAAACAAACCACATATTTGAGCTTTAAACAACTACATTGTCGACTGAAAAACCTTTAAAACTACATTTCGTGACACAATAACAGTAGGCTAGTATTTTTAAATTTATGCTCTGAACGTTAGGCCTACTAATCAAATCATGACCAAATACAACCAAAAACAAACGTTCAGTCTTGCTTGTGAAAGGTAATTCCTCGAAAGCTGTTTTCAATTGTGTGGCGATTTGTACAGCCCCAAGCAGCGCACGAAACAGGCATTTTTCTAAATTCGCGGTATGAGAGGTGGAAAAGTTGCCATCCCCAATATCCCGGCGCCGTTGACGTACGCTCCAGCGGCCGATAGGGCGTCTATAGACATATACATATGTATTTATTATTATGTCTATATGTTTAACACTCTCAAAACTTTTGTAATTGTTTTTTTATTGATCTTTTATCAGGGATAAATCTTTTATACACTGAGGCTTAGTCAGACAGTTTGAATAAATAGGGGTATTATACAGGGATGTCCTTCATCAGAAGTCGAACCCCAACTTTGTCAATTAAGAAAACAATAACAATGTTTTCCAGTTTTTCTTGTTATATTTTTTTATAATGAATTGATTGAGGAATACGACTCGGTTACTAACGTAACCTCGGTTCCCTGAGGGGAGGGAACGAGTATTACGTAAGTAGCTTACGCTATGGGAAAACTCCTTTTCTCGAGAAATATTGAAGTCTTTATGTAAAACGCATTGCAGCTGCACAGCATACAGCAGTGAGCGAGGCAGCTCGGTCATTGGCTGTGCTGCGGCAACTGCACGAACCTATGACGGTGCGACTCTGAACCCGCTTCCAATGAGCGTGCTTCGCGCCCGCGCGTCAGAGCCCGCCAAGATGGGCGTGGCTACGGGCTATACATTGGGCGCCCCGTCATCTGAGTCCTTTAGGTTCAATCGACTGAAGCGAACTGACCAAGCACAAGCACGGCAGCTTACGCAATACTCGTTCCCTCCTCTCAGGGAACCGAGGTTACGTTAGTAACCGAGTCGTTCCCTTTCGAGAGGTCTCTCCTATTGCGTAAGTAGCTTACGCTATGGGAACACCATGTAAAACGCCGTGCATGCTCACTTCGCTCTATTATAGCCAGAGGCAGATGCCTGAGCCTTTAAGCAAAGTAATTATCCAACGAGCCGGCCGAAGGCGGGCTTTATAAGGGACAATGTAGAACGGCCCAATGGCCGTCCAGTGGAAAAACACACAAGCACCTTTATGTACTGATATGCATAAAAAACCCTCTTAAGTCAGTCAGAGACGGACCCTATAAGGGAGGAGATAATGCTCAGCATATACACACTCCAGTCTATACATAGTTAGACCGACAGTATGTTGGAATGCAATGAGGGGACCTGTAGGTTATAAAACCTGATAAATGTTGGCGGCGAGGCCCAGCCTGCTGCCGCACAAATATCCTGAATAGGTATCCCACTCGACCACGCCCACGAGGAGGCCATGCCTCTCGTAGAGTGAGCTCTGATGCCCAAGGGGCACTGAAGGCCCTTGGCTTCAAAAGCCAGCGCTATAGCATCAACTATCCAGCGCGATATTCTCTGCTTTGAAACAGCGAGACCTTTGGTGCGGCCGCCAAAGCATACAAATAATTGCTCTGTCTGCCTAAACAGGGCAGAGCGTTCCAAATATACTCTGAGCGCCCTGACTGGGCAGAGTAAATTAGCGTCGCTTTCGTCTGCTGGAGACGATAGCGCAGCCAGAGATATCACCTGTGCTCTGAAGGGTGTCGAGAGCACCTTGGGAATATACCCGTGTTTTGGTCTAAGGACAACTCTGCTGTCGTTAGGTCCAAATTCCAGGCAGGCAGCGCTTGACGACAGCGCGTGCAGGTCGCCCACTCTTTTGACTGAGGCGAGAGCCAGCAAGAGAGCGGTCTTGAGCGAGAGCTGTTTAAGGTGCACAGTTCGTAGAGGTTCGAACGGGGCACTTTTGAGTGCGTCCAGGACCGTGGCCAGGTCCCAGATCGGCACTGAGGGGGGGCGTGGGGGATTCATCCTCCTGGCGCCTCTCAGGAAACGAACAACTAGGTGGTTTTTCCCTAGTGTGCGTCCTGCCACAGGATCATGTGACGCCGCTATGGCAGCCACATATACTTTGAGCGTGGAGGGGGTGCGGCCTGCCTCCAACAGCTCTTGTAAGAACACGAGCACGCTCGGTACCTCGCATGTCTCAGGATTCAGGTTCCTGGTTTTACACCAGTCACTGAACACCGTCCATTTCTGGGCATATAAGCGCCTCGTAGAGGGCGCTCGTGCCTCTGTGATGGTTCTCAACACTCCACTGGGGAGGTTCCCGGGAACCCGTTGAGGGGCCATGCATGGAGGGCCCACAGATCGGGGCGGGGATGGAGGATCATCCCGTTGGCCTGCCAGAGGAGGTCTAGCCTCAGCGGAATATGTTGTCCGTACGGACCAAGACGTGCTCGTCTTTTAGGTACGGAAGCAGGGCTCTGAGAGCCAAAGCGACCGCTTTCAGTTCCAGACAGTTTATATGTAGGCGCTTCTCCGGGTTTGACCACAAGCCGGAGACAGGCCTGCCCTCGTAAAGGGCAACCTATTTTGGAGGCATCTGTTGTGATCATTTTTCTCCTTGTGTTCACGCCCAAACTCACACCGGACTGATACCAGTCGGCAGCTTTCCAGGGCGTCAGGGCTTTTATGCAGCCGTGATTCGCTCTGATTAAAAAGTGGCCCGAGCGCCACGCGTGAGTGGGGACACGGCTCTTGAGCCAGCGCTGGAGAGGACGCATGTGCAACAATCCTAGCTGGAGTACAGCTGATGCCGAGGCCATGAGGCCGAGCATCCTTTGAAAACGCTTGACGGGGCGCGCGCGCCCGCTCTGAACGATGTTGCAAGGCGCTGGATAGTGAGCGCGCGTTCTGTTGAGAGGCGCGCCGTCATCTGCACTGAGTCTAGCACTATTCCCAGAAAAGAAATATTCTGGCTGGGAGATAGCGTGCTTTTTGCAAAATTGATTCTTAGACCCAGGCATTCTAGATGGCTGGTAATCCAAGACCTGTGCGTCATTAACTGACTCTCTGATTGTGCTAGGACTAGCCAATCGTCGAGATAATTCAGTATTCGCACTCCCCGTTGTCTCAGGGGGGAAAGTGCTGCATCCATACATTTCGTGAATGTACGGGGTGCCAGTGATAGGCCGAATGGTAGTACTGTGTACTGGTATGACTGTCCCTCGAAAGCGAATCTCAGAAATGGCCTGTGATGAGGCGCTATCGGAATGTGAAAGTAAGCGTCTTTCAGATCCACTGATAGAAACCAATCCCCTGGGCGAACTTGCGCGAGGATGTTTTTGGTTGTTAACATTCTGAACGAGCGAATCATTAAAGCTTTGTTCAGATGTCTGAGATCTAGGATGGGGCGGAGACCACCATCCTTCTTTGGGACGTGAAAATAGCGGCTGTAAAAACCCGCCTCACTCATAGAGGGAGGAACAGTTTCTATAGCGCCCTTCTCTATTAGTTTGAGCACCTCGGTGCGTAGAACATGTGAAACATCTTTTCTCACTTTCGTCTCGACCACCGCTGAGAAGCGGGATGGTCTGCGAGCGAATTGAAGCGAGTAACCGTGTTTTATTATGTTCAAAACCCATTTCGGCATGTCGGGGATATTTTCCCAAGCTTTCGCTCGCACAGATATGGGCTGAATGCTGGCTGGGGGCGTGTCGCAGTGACGTATGGCTCCCGCCGGCGAATCGCTCTGTGCTAACACCGAGCTTACAGCTCTCAGAGGCGCGGGCGCGCGCTGAGCAGCTTTGTTGAGTGCCGAGTGCAGGGGTGCGTGTGAGATTACAGGCACGCTCGCCGCATCTGTAATGCTCACAGCGCGGGCTGGAGAAAATTTTGGGACTGTATGGGCAGTGCTTATGGGTGGGGGTGCATAAATTGTGGTAGGCACGCGCGCCACTTTCATAAAACCTCCCGCTCGTGGCGGTAGGTTTTTGGCCATGTAAACAGTGTTTGTGAGTAGGGGTGCGTGCATTACAGCGGGCACACGCGCTACTTTGATAGGATTTCCCGCTTTTACTGGGGAAGTGTTTATAACTGTGGGAACAGTGCTTATGTGTAGTGGTGCATGCATGACAGTGGGCACACGATCTACATTTATGGGTCGTCCAGCCTGAGCCGGGGAAGCATTTGGCACTGCTTTGACAGTTTTGAAATGTGGGAATGCGCACTTTAGTGTGGACACATGACCCTTTAATGACACAGGCAGAAAATGACTCTTTATGTGATTTCTGTGTGTCGCCGTTAAAACGGCGTTTGTTTGCAGGTGAGCGAGCTGTGCGGCTGGCCCATTGGCTGCTGTACAGACATTTCCAGCCGCCTGTAAGGGGACTGGGTAATGCTTTAGACGTTTTGGAGAGAGTGGTCCGGCTTCTGCGAGACACGCGCTCTCTCTTTTTCTTCAGCACGATCTTGGGCCGAGGTCCCCGTCGCTCACTGCTTCCTGTTGGCGGAGCGTGAGCGGCGTCGGAAGTCAGATTCAGGTCTGGGCTGAGAGACGGGAGGTGCCGTCCTGACTCGCTGCTGCTGAGGCGGCTTTTGGCGGCTCTGCGACGAGCTGGAGCGCTTGGGCAGGAAGTGACGCATAGCCTGCGAATCCTTCCGGGCTTCGGTGAAGCGCTCAGCGAACTCTCTCACCGCCGGTCCGAACAGGCCGCTTTGGGAGATAGGCGCGTCAAGGAACGCCGCCTTATCTGCATCCTTCATCTCTGTTAGCGTCAGCCACAGATGGCGCGCAAGGACAGTCAAGTTAGCCATAGCACGGCCGATGGATTGGGCGGTGGCTTTCGTGGCTCGCAGGGCTATGTCGGTGGCGCTGCGCAGGTCCTTGAACGCTTCAGGATCAGGTCCAGACTCGTCCATGGTGCGGAGAAGTTTGGCCTGATAGACTTGGAGGACAGCCATGGAGTGAAGCGCTGACGCAGCTTGGCCGGCGGCGGCGTATGCGCGACCGGCGAGAGCTGAGGTAGATCGGCAGGGCTTCGAGGTGTGAGAAGCTTTGGCTTTCCATCCCGCGTTGGAGGGTGGACAAAGGTGGTTGGCCACAGCCTCCTCGAGGGGCGGGGTTCCCTCGTAGCCTCTTTCTTTCGCGCCGTCCACAGAGGAGAGCGATGAAGAGAAAGAAGGCTTCAGGCGAGCGGAGTGAGGGGCTTTCCATGACTTAGTGAGTTCGTCATGAACCTCCGGGAAGAACGGGGAGGGCCTTTGTCGGGGGGCCTGCCGGCGCCCCTGCAGGAACCACTCGTCCAGTCGGCTGCGGGCGGGTTCTTCCGGGGAAGACCAATCGAGCCCGAGGTCTTCCACGGCCTTGGACAGGATGCGGACGATCTCCGAGTCCATGTTGGAGCCCACACTCGTGTCCGCTAGCGTCGATGGCGCGGGGTCGAAGGACGAGCCCGGCCAGTCGTCGGATGCAGCATCAAGGGAAAGGCTGTCATCCTTTTCGTCATCCCCTGACGCGCCAAACGAGACGAGACCCATCGCTCTGCTGGAGGGGTGCTGGTCCGCCTGCGTGAACTGAACTGGCGGCGGGGAATCCTCGGGTGGCGGTGAAGCACGCGGGGATTGGCCCGGCGTGACGTCACTACACTACGCTCTGGCGGCCTCTGTGAGCGGCGCTTCTTCTTGCGTGGATCAACTAGAGGGGATGGTAGCACGGTGGTGGTAGGCTCTCTCGCGGCGAAAGCGGCGAAGCGAGCGCGCAGCTCGGTGAGGCCCAGGGTGTCACACTCGGGGCATCCGCCTCGAGTAAGGGCAGCCTCTGCATGGTCCGGGCCCAGGCAGCGAGAGCAGTTGATGTGACGATCCCCGTCAGGAAGGAGGCCTCGACACGAGGCGCAGGAAGGCATTTGGAACAACGCCTTTTAATTTGCTCTTTTAGTTGAAAAAGTGTCGCGGGGGCGAACACTTAGAATAATAGCTTTTTGTCAAAGGATATGAGGTGATGCGCGCCGGATGGCTTAGCAGAAGACGTTCAAAGGCGGCTGAAGGCGCCGGCGTCCTCGTAGCAGTCCTGCTGTAGGCTTGTCGACAGCGGCGGCGAAAAGACTCCAAAAGACTCCTGAAGGAGATTAAATCTAAAGGACTCAGATGACGGGGCGCCCAATATATAGCCCGTAGCCACGCCCATCTTGGCGGGCTCTGACGCGCGCGGGCGCGAAGCACGCTCATTGGAAGCGGGTTCAGAGTCGCACCGTCATAGGTTCGTGCAGTTGCCGCAGCACAGCCAATGACCGAGCTGCCTCGCTCACTGCTGTATGCTGTGCAGCTGCAATGCGTTTTACATAAAGACTTCAATATTTCACGAGAAAAGGAGTTTTCCCATAGCGTAAGCTACTTACGCAATAGGAGAGACCTGTCGAAAGGGAACTAAGCTTTCTACTAAGGAGGGTATATGATGTACCGGGTCACTAAAGACCTGAGGTATGCGTTTATGTCACGTTTTGAGTTTATCTGTTCATGTTTAGAGTTAGTTTTTATTCTGTTCTGTTCATGTCTTTGTTTAGATTGTTTTTTCTAGGTTGTTAATTAGTTCAGTCTTCCTCCGTCCCCTGGCTGTATGTCTCTGTGGTTACTGATTGGTTTAGCTGTGTTCAGGTGTGTTTAGTTAATAAGCCCCTCTGGTTTGCTGTTTTTTTAAGCCCTTGTGTTTTTTTCAGTTCATTGTCAGTTCTACGTTGTGTTTAGTTGGTTGTTCTGTTCCTGAGATTCTGTTTTTTGCAGATTTGAGTTGATTTCTAAATAAAGACTGCTGCACTTAGATCCTGTTTCATCTCTGCTGTAACCAACGCTGACAGTTTAAGGGTTAAAATAAAGCCTAAACATTTAAGAAAAGGTCTCATCTGCAAAGGTCAACTGGAATAAAAGTGAAGGGTTTATTATAGGGATTTGGCAATAGAAGCCTCCTCCAGTACTCCTGGGTGGAGTTAAATGGGGAAAGGAATGGCTGAAATTTCTAGGGGTATATCTATGGAAGGAAAGATATCAGGAAAAGAACTGGGAGGTGTGTGTGTGTGTGTGTGTGTGTGTGTGTGTGTGTGTGTGTGTGTGTGTGTGTGTGTGTGTGTGAAAAATGGTCTAGATGGATGTGGGTGTTACCAAGACTATCATACAGGTTGCTGTAACTTAATTGCCCAGATCTGGCATAAAATGATTGTAATAAACCTATCAAATGATGTTTGTGAGATTCAAGAGAGATTAATTGAATTTTTGGGCTGGATACCACAAAGACAGCTGTGCTTTCTTTCACCAGTTAATGAAGGTGGACATGGACTAATGGATGTACAAATTCAAAATATGACCTTCAGACTCCAAGCAGTGCAAAAACTGTTGAATTCTGGGAATCCGTGAGGACTGATACGGCTTTTGCATTAGGCTACTGGACATTTTTAAATATGATACACAACAGTTTTTAATAAGGCTGACAGATTTGGATTTGAGTGGTACTTTTATTAGTCAGGGAAGCTTTGTCTGCTTGCCAAATGAAGCTTGAGATGTATCTTTGAGCTATTTTAGAGAACTGCGTTTTGAGGGGTAAGACTATTCAATATAATATAATACATTCTGAGTAACATGACATTAGCAATTGATAATGAAGGAAACAGCAGACATCTGTACATAACCAAATGAATGTCAAACCATTTGCAACTTGCTCAAAAGAATGAGAAATCGCTTGTATGATGTGCACAAGTGACTAGATGGTGTGGAGGTTATACTGGTTTTGAGAATTTCAGTTGCGATCTGAGAAATGTACCATAGTGTCTGAGAAAAACGAATAAAAATTCCATCCAGCTTGAATCAAAGTTGAAAAGAAAACGTGCACAGATGTTTTACTGCTGTAATTGAACATCACCTTTGGCTTTACCTTCACAATTATGTTTTGATGTTTTTTTACCCAAAGCACCTTGAAAGCAACAAATAACCTACACATTCACTTTTATTCAATGTATTTTTCAATTAATTTATAGTTTGAACTCATTTATTTATCACTCAGCTGAATTTAAACCAAATTTCTGTAAACAACTATTTCATTTATTTGTCAAAACTCAAAAGAGGCAAAGTATAGTATGTTTTTGTTCCTAATGCTCCCTAAGGATTTATAAGGATATTAAGAGACGTCAGAACAGAAGTGTAAGCACAGTATCCTTGGACTAAAATTCATCCTTTCAGTCCAGTGTCGGAATAGGTGTCTGACATTGTCAACCTAAACCAGTTTCGGCTCAGACACGATTTATCCTTGTACACATGACACATTGACACATGTACATTGCCTTTGTTGGCCTAGAATAGCTATTATCCATCAAAAACCTTGAACCAGATGAAGGTATAGTGATTTTTACAAAGCGCCACAGCATGTTCTTGGTTTCACAAAATGGAGTATATGGGTTTTAGAGAGCATGAAAGCGAGTTCCATCACCTCAAATTCTTTTCCCAAAAGTGTTCCTGATGTCTTTGAAACCTCATCTCGAAGTCCATTATGAAGCAGCAATGTTGAAAGACAATTAATAGAGTAAAGGGACCCTAAATGCTCGCTCTCATATGATTTGAAACAGTTTGGTCAGGAATCTGTTATCTTCCTTGAACATCCGGTTACTTTGAAGATTTTTTTCAATAAAACAAACAAAAAGACCTCTGAGGAGGAGGAATGGAACTATAAGGCTAGGTTTTTAGGACTATGCCTTGATGCTTTATCTTATTTTTTAATTAACGCTTAAAATACGTTTTTGAAAATTAACACAATGCAAGTATATTCAAAAAGCTGAAGCTTAGCATTGCAAAAGGCCTTGGTATATTTGTTTGTGACAAGATGTTCCATAAAATCAATTCACATTGGAGAAAGCGTACTCTATGTGCATTAAAAATAGTCAATGCAAGCTTAAAATGTGAATAAACGAAAACGGTTAAGGGGTATGAAGGATTTTATTTCATCCTAAAACATGGAAGTCAAATACAAGGTCACTTCAATTTCTCAACCTATACCGTAATTGCCATCTCCAAATGACTGGAATGACACTACATAAGCATAAAAAAGCTTGCATTGAAAAGCAGTCCTGTTGAATAAGGAAATGTAACCTTGCCTTTCTTCAGTAAAATGTGCCTCATTCTTCTAAATATCTCTTTTTACAAAAAAGGAGGAGTGTTTTTTGGCCCATCATCAAGCACTTAACATCACTCCATGCTCCTATGAACTGAATCGTAATACGACATCGGTTTAAAAGAGTAGTCAATAGCCTATCCTTCATGTAAAAAGGGGCTACCAAGGTCGCACACCGTTGTTTCTTTGTTATCTAGCGATGAAATCTCTCAGGTATTCCACCAATCCTCTTATTAATTAAAGGAAAAATGCATATCAAATACTCCAGTGGCAAATATACACATTCAGTTTCCTTCACTTTTTACTTTTCTGCCTCTGTGCTTTGCATTTTTGCTGCCACATAAGACTCTTTCTTTCATTGTCACTTTAAAACGCATTCAAGCCTATGCAGTTTAAAATCTATACAGTACGTCCATCTATTCCGTTTACATCTTGTATTAGGAAGCGTTTTCATCAAACCGATCACAGGAAGACTCAAAATAGGCCTACAGTTGTAAACGGGGTCTAAAACGTTTTGACCATGTGTTGTTTCAATCACTTCCAAAGGTACAAAATGCATTCGACCGCATTGCTTACGTAGTGTAAACGCTTATGTGGTCGAATGCGGGGAACAGCCACAAAAGATCGCTTACTCTCCGCCTACTGACCGGGAAGTGCGCTGGCCGGGATTTAAACTTTGTCGGCTGTAGACCTAAATTTGGTTTGAAGATGAAAAACGTATACCAAGCACAATGTTCTCTCGCCATTCTTGCAGAAACGAAAGCTGATGCTCTTCACATGTTTTTCTATCGTCTCATTTCGTATAACTAATAAAAATGTACTAATAAAGAATAGCATTTACCTCAGCAAGCGTTCTCCCAATTCCGCCATATTTAAAGTTTATGGCTCGCCCAACTCGGGAACTTGGGTATCAAAATTATCCCCGAGCTTCCCAGTGGTAAATACGACTTGAGAGGGCTTTCATGTCCAATTTTTAACAAGGAAACTCGTATTTACGATAATTCCGATAGCAGGCTAGGGAAGAATAAAACACCAGGGGTGCTTCTCAACACTCAAAATTATACTTCCTCGTTTCCTCGCTCCTGTCCTCCAGCCTGTGACCTGGAAACCGATCAAAGTTAGCCATCTTAAAGGACATCTCTATTCTTTAATTGCACCAGGAGAAGGCGATGAACAAAGAGTGAAGAAGCTTCCTGAGGAGTCATGAGCGAGGATTCATAGGGGGTGAAGCTGCGATGCGAGGAAAGCTATGGATGCACAAATAAGAAATGAGAACCACTCCAGGTGTAAACGAGAATGTGCCTCCCTTTATACTTACAAAATTCATCTTAATACTAGGGGTAAACAAGGCAGCTGATTGTGTTAAATGAATCGTATGTGAGGAATGTGATGCCAATGAGTAGAAACCCCATACAAAGTTAAGCTTCATCTTTGAAGTAGTATGTGAGCTATGAGGTGAAACACTAACCTGTGGTTTCAGAGACTCTCGGTGGTATTTCTATGATTTCGTGTCATTGATAAATAAATCTCATCTACAGCATTTGTTCATGATGTCATCCTCAAGCACTGGCGTCCTGAATGACTTCTCTGCAGAAATGAAAGAAATGTCAGAAGTCAGCAGTGATTGAGCTGTTGAACTCTGCAGGAGCGTATTCAAATAAACCAGTTTAGTGTTATTGTGTGTTACTTGCAGAGTGTGTTAGCAGCAGGAAAACACTTATTATCAGTTACCCCTGTTATCATTATAGGGAGCAAGATTCTTTCATTTGAACTTTAAAATGAAATATTGATAAAGAAAAAAGAAAGCTTTCTATAACTTAAAATATGTTGACATTATTATTTTAATTAGGCAGATGATGTTGGCCGCAGTTTTTTTCCAAGCTAGATCACTACTGAACCTGTTTCATGAGTGTATTAATATTACACTATTTATTATTATTAATTTTATTAGATTAAATTATATAATATTTTTATATTATATTATAATTAATTTATTAATTTGTTATTGTTTTATTTTTAATGTTTAGGTTCAGGTCATTGTGCAGAAACAATCCCAAATGAATCACTGTTTTTCTGAGCCTTTGATTCGTCTATCAACCACATTTGATTTGTGTTCTTACAAACTGAACATTTTCATTTAGCTCATTTTAAACCAAACTCAATCAAGAAAGAAAGAAAGAAAGACTTTAATGCATTTTTAAGAGCTTTTTAAAACAAACATTTTTAATCATTCACAGTAATATGTATCTGCTTTGTTAACAATTATGGGCATTTCAAACAGGTGTAGTAACCCAAGTGTGAATGAGACACAATGTTGTACAGTCTCTGTATTGCATTACAGGTCTTTATTCAAACCATCTGTCTGAGATGATTCAGTTATGATCTGCACTTGTGCTTATGGCAGTACAGGTGCCAAAAGGATGAGCCATTACTCACATTTTTATTGTAGATTATTTTGAAATTTGTATGTATTTCTATCAGTTTGCATTCATCTGTGTAGACTAAATCAGGGGTTTTCAAACTTTTTGTGTGTGTGGACCACTATTTGTAATCAAGAATTTTTGCGGACCACCTCATAATACACATAATAAAATATGCCTACACAGTCCTACCTGAATTAATCCGCACCTCTAAATAGACTTACTAGCACTAAAACTATAACTGGTCATCGCATCAGTACAACAGGCTTGTTAAAAGAAAGTTTACTGCACACAGCGGCTGCCACATATTTATTTACTCAAACGCCCGAGGGCCTAATCAGGTTAATTTGAGCAACAGGCTTATTTCCATAGCAATGGAGTATGAAATCTATACGGTATTAAGAACACTTGGACATAGTCAACATTTCAAAACCTTTGGCGATTTTAGGGGATTATTAATCTTCAGAGTTTTATAAGTCCTCAAAAAGTAGGCTTGAGTTTGCCCACTTCCAGCACATCCGCAAAACATTTCAGAAACGCGAGATCAAGAAACTAACTGGAAATTAAAATAATAACAGGCCTTATTTATTCCATTTATAAACATTTAGTTTCATATAAACTGCATATAAAGGCTGGGCGTGTGGTGTGATAATAAGGACATATTTGCCTCTGAGTCTGCCTCTTTTCTCTTCAGAGAACCTGTTGCTATCCACCGACGCATGTTGTGGGTTTAACGGCACTGAACTTGAACGTCACTGCCGAGTGCAACTAGTCTATTTTAATAATCACACAATGACTTGACAATTTAATTTAAGTTTTATATCAGTATAGGCCTACATATTCTTTTTACCTTTTTTTATTTATGGGAATTTCCTGGTAAAAAGAAGGTAAACGTTTTTTTTTAGATATTTTATTTTGCCTTTCCACGGACCACCTGCAGTACCCTCAAGGACCACTAGTGGTCCATGGACCACAGTTTGGGAATCACTGGACTAAATAACAACAACAATAATTATAAATCATATTTGGCACAGTTATGTACATTTTTATTACGACAGAACAGACAGTCAAACCTCACTAGTGCACTGTTTACAATTACTTTCGAGCATATGACACTAAGTCACCTGCCTTGAGCCATTAGATGATTTCAGAAGATTGTTTAGTTGTCAAATAAATATAACCAACAGCACCATCTAGTGTTTTACAATAGTTTTCACTGGATGGAAAACTCATTATTCTCTAAAAGACACACACACACACAAAAAAACATGCTGTGATGACTGTGACTCTTTGTTATTAAAACATTACTAACTCAAACAATAGAAATAAATTTGCAAGATGGATATTTTTTTACCCTTATATATATATATATATATATATATATATATATATATATATATATATATATATATATATATATATATATATATATATATATATATATATATATATATATTACATACACATTTAAACTGGTACTGAAAAGAAAATACTGCTGCATTGAAACGGTGTGTTAGAGCCTAAAGATTAATGTTTTTTTTGTTGTTGTTTTTTTTTTCAGAGTGAAAAAATGTTTAGGACCTGGAAATAAAAAAGTAAAACAAACACCTGTACTGGCCTGTAGATTGTGTGATATCTCTCCAGCAGAGAGCGCAATAGCGTAAGCTATCATAATAGCAGATATACAAGTTTATATATCTATATATTTTAACAATCTATTTTTGTGACATTTGCTGTGCTATAAGCCTATCAAATGCACATGCAAAAATGAGCCTTTTTACTGCATTATCATTAACTTGATCTTTGCACGGTGACTGTCTGCAGGGTTTTTAATAAAGACAGTAATAAAACTTTATGGCCCAGGAAGTTAAAGCCAGGCCTGTGCTCTCCTGGCACAGATGAAGTGTCATATGCCGTGGAGTCTAGAATGGCCATATGTTACTGGAAATCCACCAGCCACTGCCTGACATTACAGCAACATACAACATAGTTTTGTTCAGATTAATGTTTAGAAACCTTCCTAAAACAGTGTCTCATTTGTTTATTTGTCCTCTCACAATGTCTAGAAATATGCACTCATCACAAGAGAACTGTCACTGTGGGTATTTTTTTCTTTCTTTCCATTAATTATTTGGTGCAAATGTCATTTTAAAGATTTTTAATAAAATGTGTGACCATTTTATATTGCTAAGGCATTCATAACTATAATTTTTTATGTATCCTTAATACACACAATTAAACAATATGTGAAATATTTTCACACTTATTTGACAAAATGTGCATTATTTGTCCAAATTAAAGCATGATTTGGGAGGTGGATGTATAAAAATAATATATTTACCTTGCTTTTTCTTTGTTTTCTCCACAAGATGATATCTCCACAAGATCTCATCTCTTCTTAGTACACTAACTAACTTTTGAAAAACGTTATTAGTAGTTTGTGGCGGAAATGACGACATAGAGTGAGAAATTGAGTGGAAAAACAGAGATAATTTTCACACAATAAATAATGAATGTAATATTTCTCTCTTTGATTAGATCAGTATTGTAAATGTAATATTTTATCATTGTCATATTTCACGATTAGAACGCTGGGTCTGGCACAAGGGTAAAACAATATCTAGATGTGAAAAGCATTTAAAAAGTATCAAAGATATTTAATGATAGGTCAGCATTTAAAAAAAAATAAGTTTTATAAAAAATGATAAATACAATTTATTATATGCTTTTATTATTATTATTATATATTAAATATAAATGTTATTCTTATATTAATAATAGCCTATATAATTGTTTTATTATTATAAAATAATATTTATATATTATTAGAAAACTTTTTAAAATAATAAAGAAATGACTTTGTGTTGCTAGCATTTCTCAAGATTAATCGCTTGATGTCGCTTCAAATAATAAATAAATAAATAAATAGGCCTAAATAAATAAATGAAGAAGAAAAAAAAACATGAAAAATAAAGGTAATTTTAATGTGACAGGATATAACACAAAGAAAAACTTTGAAATCTAATAGTTTAATACAAGTCAAGTCTTATGATATAAAATTGGCCGAAGTTGAAAAAAAATGCTCTTTCTATTCAGTATCACTTTGTATCCATTCCATACTCAGTATCTATACTAGGCTAGTAGGCTCCCATACTAACAGCCGGACACAAGACAGACCCGTCAGACTGGTCTAGTAACCGCTTGGTGCCGCCTGTGGGAGAAACGCGGAAGAAAAAGAGTTCATTCAAGGCGTTTGGTGATCCGCACGGACAGGACACACACGTACACGAGTTTCCCCCGGTAAACATGCTATCGTGAAGCTTCTCCAAATGCGCCCTCGCGTTTCCCTCTCATTCACAGCGGTTTCGAGTGGAGATGTCTGGACACACAGCACTGTATGGACTGATACTCTTATATTCAATTCACCCGCTCGTGCTCGCAGAGAAACCGGGTAAGTGAACAAAAACACTGCAGATGATCGGAAACAAAAGAGTCTGTTTGCTGAGGCGTCAGAGGTTACTGCTGGAGGATTTTGAGTTGTTTGCGTGCAACATGCATTTATGGTTCTAGTATATCATCGTAAGTAAACGTACAGTTGCTCCTGGGGAGTTATAATGTTTCAAACTTTGTTACATGAGCTTCAGATCCTGTTAACTCTTGAGCGCAGTGCGTTTCATTCTGAGTTCTAAACATCAAATTCCAATGGATTCAAATCTAAAACGGGATGTGTACTTTTGCTTACAACATATGCTCTACATGCTTACAATTGATGTGTTTATGATTAATTTCGTGTTGCATGTGTTTCTCATAGAAACTGTAGGACCTTTTAAAGTTAAAGGTGATATATTTAAACTTTAGATATGGACGGTGGATATGATAAGATATTTGATGTCAAATTTGGCTCATTATAAAATGTGCTGACACAACATGCTGGCGGTGCCTGTCCATAAGGACAACTTTCCCCTCGGATCAGCGGGACATGTATCTAGGATGTTAGTAGGCTATGTTAGTACAGACTACAGAGGTCTTTTTACTGCTGGGATATTCCTTTATGACTCATTTTTAATTCAGTATCCAGTGCATTGCAGAGACAATAACACTGGAGTGGAGAAACATTTGGTTATTAAAGGAATAGTTCAGCCAATGTCTATTCCCAGAACTATATACTAATACCTTTTTCTGTGGAACACACAATCAAGACATTTTAATGGTTGCACTTTTGCATACAATTGCTAAAAGTAGGGATTGAGGTTGTCAGGAATGTGAAAACATAAAATAAAAAACATCCATATGACTCGTGCATTGTAATTTCCAAGACTTTCATTCATCTTCGGAACACAAATGAATATTTTGATATGAAAAAAAGAAGATATTTTTACTCAAATCTGAGAGCTTTCTGTCCCTCCATAGACAGCTATGCAGTATGCAACTACCACTTTGAAGTTTCAAAAAGTTCATAAAGAGATTGTAAAACTAATCCATATGAATTGAGGAGTTTAGTCCAAATTTTAAAATGACTACTAGTGTAAAGAACATTTTAATAATCTGATGAAACTTGTTTCCACTATATACCTTTTGTGCAATGAAAAGATTCCATGGATGTTAAATGTTCTTCATGGAACCAATAATGCCAATTGACGAACCATTATTTTTAAGAGTGTACAATCAAAAACGCTGAAGAGACACGGTCGCTTTATATGATGAACAGATTGAATTTAGGCTTTTATTCTCATATAAACTTTGATCAGCACACACAAACGAAGTTCAATCAAACTTGCTTGACGCGCGAGAACAAACTTCATTGTCGCACGTCAAGCGAACACTCAATTCTCATTTTGTTTTCCATAGAAGATGGGAGTGACTAAATAATGACCAAATCTTTATTTTTGAGTGAACTCTTCATTTAAGTGTTTCAGTCAAGGGTGAAATACTTCAGTTCAATACTGCGTGATATCACTCCCCTTGATGTAGTCCTTCTTTTTGTATTATAATTGTTTATCCAAGAGTTATTACTTTTTGGCAGTATTCTTGCTAAGCACAGCGTTTTTGATTGTACACTAATAAAAATAATGGTTCGTTAATTGGCATTATTGGTTCCATGAAGGACATTTAACATCCTTGGAATCTTTTCATTGCACAAAAGGTATAGAGTGGAAACAAGTTTCATCAGATTATTAAAATGTTCTTTACACTAGTAATCATTTTAAGAACTGTTCACTAAAATGTCATTTGGGGAACCTAAAATAGTTCTTCTATGGCATCACAAACCCCCCTTTTAGGACCTTTATTTTTAAGTGTATCAAAGACTAAATTGAATATCCTACTAGTGTGAACCCATAGCTGGTGCATGTTAGGAGACAGTGGGATTGTCTGTACATGCAGAACTCTCTCTGTTGTGAATATTTGTGCTCCACCCTGGGGCAGACGATTGCCAGGTGTTCCTCAACATGCTGAAAGAGCTTGCGTTTCAGAAGCTCCACCATGTTTTTCCCCATTGGAATGGATGCAAAAGTGAGCTACAACTGCTTTAGGTCATTTTGAATAAATATTATTTTTGACATCTACTTCTTTACTGAAAATCTTAATAAATAACCCAAAATATTATTTTAATGTGTAGTCGTTGTAGCTTAGTTTGTTTGCATGGCCATGATTAACATGTGATGTCATTCCTCTACACCTGCCCTGAGGTTTCCGTCCATCAAATTATTATATTTTTTTTGCACGACCCAGCCCTACATCTGGATGGAGTTCAGACGCCACCACAAAGGCCACTGTGTGTCCGCGAGTATTTAGCACTGACGTAGTACCAGCTGAGGTCAAAGAAAGCATTTTTTGGTTAGTGTGGGCGAATGTTCCCTTAGAAAAACACTGGTGCTATTTATAGCATTAGTCCTGTTTCATTCCTTGTGTCATTTAAGAATGCCTTCAATGTCACAAAACTCTGGGGTCTCTGAGTTTGTTATATGCATACATCAGCGCCAAGTTCCTGAGTGGCTGCTGGAGACTCAGCTGTCTGGAAGGAAAGGAGGAGTTGGTGGTGCCATCACAGGTGTGAGTGCCTTTACCATGGGAGACAGTGACATAACGGAGCCATAACATATCAGCGAACAGTAGTCTTGACAATAAATGCACAAATGTGCATATAGATGCGCTAACCCCCCAGCGTGGGAGCTCTTCACCCTGGGATCATCCACAAGACTTGTGTCCGGCAGCTGACATTTTCTAACGCCACCTTTGTCACTGATCTATGGACACATGTCTTCTCCATGGAATGAAAAATAAAAAAGGTGTTGTGACTTTTTATCTCACAATTCTTAGTTTATATCTCACATTTCAGACTTTTTTAAAATATAAACTCAGTCAGAAATGCGAGATGTAAACTGTGAATTCTGAGAAAATGTTGTTTTTAAGTTTGAAAACTTTAGTCTCCATGAGGACTAAGTGCATGGAAAAGAGCATAAAGTACAATTCTCATTTTGTTTTCCATGGAAGAAATAAAGTCACGGGTTTGGATTTGGAACTAAATGGGAGTAACTTAATAATGATCAAATCCTTTATTTTGAGTTAACTATTTCTTTAAGTGTCCAAGGATGAAATAAAAGGTATTGCGACATTTTATCTCACAATTCTGACTTTTTCTTGCAATTCTTAATTTATATTTCACAATTCGTTTTTTTTAAATAATATAAACTCAATCTGAATTACTAGATGTAAACAGAGAATTCTGAGGTAAAAAGTCTGAATCGCGAGATGTAAACTGAGAATTCAAAATTCAGTCGTGAGAGATAAACTAGCAATTGTGAGATATAAACTCACAGTTGTGAGGAAAAAAGACTGAATTGTGAAATGAATTTACCATTGGCTTTTTTGATTAAGTGTCAGAAACAGTCTTCCATTACTCGTATTTAGAAATCGTATTTCCTCTCTAAATGTGCTGTATCGTCTTTTTCTTCTAATTACAAAACTTATAGTAGTAGATGTTTCTTCTGGTGCTTTGACTTGGCTAAGGGCTATGTGCATGTTGAAACAATGAGTTAATTAAACTTTCTGCTTGCTGATATAATATTATTTGGTTTATGTTAGGTTGACATGCATTGTCCTGTTGAGTTCATGCAATTTTTTGTTGCAACAGAATCAGACACTTTTGTGCACTTGGAGTCTTACTTGCCATTACATAAAAGGTTGGATTGCTGTTTGATCTTCAAGAGAGAACGGGTCTGAGGCTTGTGTCAATATAATATTGTCTTTTAAAATTTGTGAATAAGCTTTAAAAACTTGTGATTTTTTGCCATTATTGGTACCAAACTGAATTGCAAAAATAATGAACATAAGAGACTTAAAAGTACTAAACATTAAATTGTTAGTCTTGTTCTTCCTGGGTCTGAATTCACCATGCTTCATTGCAACAAATTCTCATATTACTTTTTACAGATGATGGCTGTGGTCATTATGTCCTGGGCCAAGAGAGTGGTGTCCTGTCTTCCAAGAACTACCCAGGAACTTACCCCAACAACTCCTGGTGTGAATGGCGGATCCGTGTACCCATCGGCCACACGATCATCCTCAAGTTTGGAGACCTGAACATGGAGAAGAAGGACTGCGAGTCAGACTATTTAAAGGTTCTAAAAGGATCATATGGGGTGGAAAATGGTAAGCTGTTTCAATCATTTATGCGATGAACATGCTGCTTACATAATGTTTTCTCAGCCATTATCTTGTGATTTCCCCAGTGGTCACTAGATCATGTGTCTGGGTCAAACAGTATATGAACCAGATATTCTCACTGGCAACTGATGGCACAGGTTCATGTGTTTTGATGTCTTTATCTTTTGTCTTAGTGCATCAGGGTTTCCTTGTTTGATTAATGGAAAGTGTGATGGGTTAAGTTGTTTCTGTTGTCCAAGTTTTGTTTGTATATTGCTTGTATATTGTATATTGCTGTATTTGAATTTAAAGGTGAAGTTTGGCACCAAACATAATGATTATTTTCAAACAGGTTTCCCAACCCTCTATTGGTTGGATAAACAGATCTAGTCAATCTGATCCTGTTGGTTGAGACAATATTGCTGTGTTGGGCAGAAACAGAATCCTGTAGGAAACATTTAGAAATCTAATTTATAGTTGTAACATCTTGGCGCAATCATATTGTGATATAGTTGATCATATGCTCTTGAGACAGTTTAAACTCCTCTAGATCACATTACTGTGAGTAAACATGAGTAAAGCACTTTAAATCAGAGCATTACCATGAGTCGGCACCAGTCACACATTGATAAATTTACTGTAAAGCAAGAGGAAACCACAGAGGCCAGTGTGTCAGAGGATGTTTTAGAGATTATGGTGAAATTGGCACTTCTGCCTGTTTCCTTAAGGATATTGTCACTTGTTATCTCCCATTTAATATCTTTCTTTTCGAATGAGCTTGCTGTTTTTGCAATTTATTGCCGTAAGTGTAATTGCAGATGAAGTCTGATGCATTTCTTTTTGAACAGGAAATGTACCCAGATTCTGTACTTGTGCACTATTCCTATTCAAAAAGAAATGTATAGCGTTGCAAGTTTTTCTAGTACAAATGCATTTAAGATATTAAGGTAGCAAGACAATTCATATTAGCCATTTATTACCATTGGTTATACCCACCCAGGGGTTAAATTGTGCAACTTTTTTTTTTTTTTTGTAATCCATTCCAACATTCTGAATTCCCTGAGGTTAAATTGGGCAAAAATGTTTCAGAATCAAATTTTGGTACCTTTGATAGTTTTTTAAAAGAAATAATAAAAGGAAAGTTATTGGCAGTTTTTGAATTAATTCTATTTCCTCTATTTGCCAGTTTTTTTTTGTTTGTTTGTTTGTTTGTTTTTTTTGATCCATTCCAACATTCTGAATTCCATAAAAAATGCTTTAAAAAGTTATTTACATTAGGCATTATGCTTCCTTCTAGTCATTGGGAGACCTTGGTAGAAGTGAGAAATTCATCAGTAGGTGGGTCATTTCATTTATACAGTGGTACAGATGTCACCTGGGGTTATATATGGATTTTGGAGAGAACAGTGATGCTCTAACTGTTCTCTCCAAACTCCATATATATAACCCCAGGTTACATCTGTAACACTGTGAATGAAATTACCCACCTACTATTTTGTCAATTATGGATGGAGAGGGAAAAGGATATTGTAGCGCTTCACTTGAAGTCAATGGGCTGTTCTCTTTTATTAGCCTATTATCTTTCAGCCCTGGACCTGAGGTCTCTTTTGGTCATCCTGCCCAGAAAAGATTTATTGCTTTTCTTTTTGTGCACCCAATAGATTATTAACTTTGGAGACATTATTTTCCTATCTACATTGAAATGTTGTTCTGATAAACCAGAGCAGTGGGTGTTTTTATTGAAGCCGAACCATTGAGTTAATTAACTGTTTAGAGAATTAACAGCATCAGAAGATGAGCCTGGAGGACATGGATCTCCCCACAATATGGCCGGTTCCTCCCATGTCAACCCTTTTAACCACAAACGCTGTCATGGTGTCAGAGTCGAACCTCAGCCACATTCACTGATCAAAGCGTCCTGCAGTGGAACGACTGGAATTCCTCTCAGAGCGATTCTTAAACAGTGGTTGAGAGACATGTGATGACTAAAGCTTTGTGTTGGTGCAGAGTTTGACACTTGCGTCATTCACACTTCTTAGTGTGTTGACCCTCTGGTGCATTCGGTCATAAGGTTTTATAGATTAAAGTGTTTTGATTTCCATCAGAGCTTATCAGAAACTCATCTGTGTAGGACGTGTCATCCTTCAGTCAGCAGACATGTCCAGTGTTTCCTCTAGGATTTTTTCCAGCCGTGGTGGCAGGCCCATTTCCCCAGGGGGCGTGGCCCATGAGTGATATTCCAATTGGCCACGCCCCCTTGCCACAGGTGTTCAAACATCCCCTAAGTATTATAATATGAAAGTCTCCAATAAGAGTGGCAAAGCGATTATGCGCATCCCGTGCGCAGAATGATGCACTTGAAGCATCGTGAAGTCACAGCGCGCAGCACTTCGCATTGAAAAGTTCAAAGCACAAAGCGAAGAGATTATATCCATCTATGCTTAATGTATTATATTATCTATGCAACAGTTTATCGAGCCTTTTCTTTTAACAGTTTTAAATTTCAGTTACAGTGTGCATGAAGAACAATTCATAGTGCTCTCAACTCCATGCTGTAATCTACCAGACACCCGGGAGAAAGGAATATGATTTAGAAAGCGCTATAAACTCCAGCAAGATAAAGTCATTTTATGCAAAGTGCAAACCATAGACCTTTATCTAAAAATAAAGAATAATAATGGGAACATTGATCTTGAAGAGAGTGTCGTCGTGTTACTGTCGTAACCGGACGCGACGCGCTGTTTGATGCTGAATGGAGAATGACTGAGGAGAGATGAGTTTCCATAAACTTTCACTTACAGACTTAAATATAAACTTTTACCTCACATTATGCTATTGAATGACTTTAGAAGTGTTTGAATATAGTGCGAAAACTTTATGGTGCTTTACAATGTTTTTTATGCCTTTAGCTTTACAATATCAGAGCTCACTGAAGCTGCAGCCGTGGCGGGATGATTTTAGGTGTGGCGGCCCGCCACGGCAGAATGAATGTAGCGGAAACACTGATGTCGTACATTTTCCAAAAAAAAACACCATTTCTGCATTCTTGGTTTGATATAGACTTCTACACCTTTCTTTTATGGAGACTAGAGACTGTTGATTGAGAAGACATTCAGAGTTAGCTTCAGAACCGTGCCTGATTGTTATTTATTTTCACTTTTTTACATTTTTATTTATTGACATTTGACGGTTAAATTTGTGCAAGTATGTGTTCATTTATTTATTTATATGAATTGACCGTTCGCAAAAGCCACACCCCCTAGTTATTGTTACTACGCCCATCAAACAAATGGTCAAACACGACCAGCGCGACAGATTGCCATGACGGGAAGAGGTACACCCGTGCGTGTCAGGGACCTTTTTTGGAGCAATACCTCCGCGATATCCTCCAGATCGAGGCACAAGGGGTTACAGTATGCAGTGGAGGGATATATTCAAAATATAAAAATACCCAATGAAGGAGACACGACTACTATCGAGGCTAATACTTACCGGTCTCAAGCGAAATCTGAGAAACCCCATGACCTGTACCTCAAATGCAACCAGCACAGCCTTGAAGAAGATTTTATAATTTACAAGGTATATTTTATATACCTTCTCACATAGTAACGGTTGCTATGATGTGTGATTGGACAATGGCCGTTTTGGGGGAGGGGCCGGTAAAAGGTCAATTTTTTTTTTAAGTTATCGGCCAACTGGCTGTTTTTCTTACAAGATTTTTTACAAGTTGACTGGTGTTAAGTTTGGTCTGATTTGTACCTCACTGCTAATACCTCAGTATGATTCTAAGTCCTAATCTTTTATTAATTAATTAATACATTTCCTTCCATTTCACCTAGTGTACTGGGACTACTGCGGGGGTCCGATGCCCAAGCCTACACAGATTCACACAGACTCCAGCGAACTGACTGTCCGCTTTCGTAGCAGCCAGCACATCTCTGGAAGAGGATTCCTGCTGTCATACTCCACAGAAAACCACAAAGGTATCTTTCATTTAAAAGGAAACGTGTGTCGTCTTAACACAAATTTGTTCATGTTTAGCTTCAGCTCTCAGGAATCCAATATTTTTCTTGTCTCTTGGCCGACCCCCATGTTAACCACAGTGCAGTGGACCCATGCCGTGGCTTGCCCCCTTCCCTCCTCTGGATGGTTACAGATCCTTTACGGATGTTTCTTTAAAAGACAAGTTTGAACAATATTAAAAAAGCAATATTAAAAGTTGATCCAAAAATGAAAGTTCTGTCACAGCGCATATCCTGCAATGAAGCTTGCAAATGTCCTTGTAATTCCCTTCAACCTTTCCGAACTTTATGAAAGATTATTTTATGGAAGGTTCGAGTGGTGGTGCAGATGTGTTTGAGGAATTAGAAGCAAGCAGAATACGGATGTTTCTAAAGCACACTCAGCGTCATCGCGCATCTGGTTAAAAACTAAACTCAGAATTGTTTTTGTTTTTTTCCCACCCCTACACGCCAACACCAATTTTTACTCTAATTTGGCACTTGGTGAGGCCTAAATTTAACACAGACACATGCACACACATAAATATAAATTCAGCCTTGGTATATAAAATGTGTTAATTGTTAGAGCTTGACAGTCTGGGGTCATACAGGGTTCCCGCGGCGTCTTAAAAAGCCTTAAAAGCATTGAATTTATTAATTTGGAAATAATACCTTAAAAAGACTTTAAAAAGTCTTGAATTTTGATGTCTGGGTCTTAAAAATTGTGCTGTATGTAACTTCTCCGTATTGTATTTTTCCTCAAAAGTTTCATTTGTCAACCACGATTATTATGATTTTCGATGTTTATTGTTCAGGGGTCTCTCAGTTCCCCATATTCCCAGCATGAAATAAGTTGCTAGCTAATGTTAAAAAACAACTTAACATTGTTCGGTAAACTTTTTTGGCACTGAAATGTTTTTATTTTTCACACCTGCTTGGCTTATCATCTTTTACCCATTCCACATTTGAAAAATAAATGAACACAAGTTCAAGGATTTTGTTTTTCTTTGCTGGTAGGGACGTGAAATAGGTATACATTTTTTTATATAAATGGTCTTAAAAAGACTTGAATTTAACTTGAAGAAACCTGTAAGAACCCTGTCATAGTCTGTGACTTTGTCATGTGAGCATGAGTGAGGTTTATATCTAAGTATGTACATGTTTCCATCCCAGACATGGTGCAGGAAGTAGGCCTGTCATCCTGTTGTGATGCTTATGTCCTGTTGTTCTTGTTTTTGTTGAGTCGGAGGGCCTGTTTCCTTTGTGGAGACTTATCATCTGCTCCATTTTTACCCTCATTGTGTGTCCTCCTCTGCTTTCCTCCTCAGAGCTGCTGACATGCTTGGACAGAGGCAGTCATTTCCCAGCATCACAGTACAGGTGAGAGTGAGTGTGTGTTGGGATATAGATGCCTCAAAAAGTTAAACTTACACAAGTTGCCCGATATAGCTCTATTTGTGTGTGTGTGTGTATATATATATCATATATATATCATATGTCATTTTATTTCTTTCACATTCCTTCTTCACCTCACAAGTCATTCGATACATTTCTGTGAATCAGTTGAAATTTATGCCTGGATTCTTTTTTACGACATTGTATTTGTACATTAATAAAAATAATAATTGTATATACTAATATATATATATATATATATTAGTATATACAATTATTATTTTTATTAATGTACAAATACAATGTCGTAAAAAAGAATCCAGGCATAAATTTCAACTGATTCACAGAAATGTATCGAATGACTTGTGAGGTGAAGAAGGAATGTGAAAGAAATAAAATGACACACTCTTTTGGTAAATAAAAATGAAAACGGCATTTAAATAGTCAGAAAAGCATTGTGAGTATATAGTGAATATTTCGTTTATATTGCCCAGACATATCTGAAACTATTCCTTTGAAATATATCCAAGCCACAAGACATTACAAAATACAAAATGAACCCTGGGCAGTAGTCACAATTTTCCAGACTGTATCTCATTGCATTAGTCCTTATAATTTTAGTTCCTCACTCAGCTATTATCTACACACTATCCTTTTGCTTTATCTATAGCCGTCAGCTATAATTAACTGACATGCTGTAAGCAGATATTTGTCTTTGTTCTCGCCCTGTGTAGGAAGTACTGTCCGGCCGGATGTGCAGCGGTGACGGGAGACGTGTCTGGGGACATTTCCCTGGGCTACAGACATGTGAGTAGCGTCTCATTGTTTTCCTCAGGTGTGGGTGGCATGCTGCAGCTCATTTCGCATCCGCAGAAGAGCATTAGCCAAGCTGCGGGGTTATTTACAAGGCCGACTTGCATCCAAGCAGATGCTCTGCGGGGTGCTTCCCAAACAGGTTTCAGATGCAACAACTCAGCCAAGAAAAGCGGCTGCTCTAAGCAGATTTTCCCACAGGTGCTCAGGCCTCTAGGGCCTTCACAGGGAACGTTAAGCGGGCCGGCAGTCGGGGGTGGAATGCACTAATGGCTCGTCCCATTGTCTGTCAGGCATTTGTTGTGACAGGACTTGTGTGTATGAATGTGTGGACACCCCAAGGATACGCAGTGACGGGTCATTTGTGCTGGCTCCATTGTTCTCCCTGGTCACTTAGTGGGCAGTGAACTCTGAATGAAAGGCGTTTATGTAATTGTTCATACCTCTCCAGCGAATCGGGGTCAGAGCTTTGGGTTACTTGAGGGACTGGCCGAAGAGCAACGGATAGTTTGATGTGGAATGAATCATGTGCTTGGGCTTTGAGCTATAACTCAAGATTTAAAGGGCTTTTCTGAAGGATTTGCATTGTGGTAAAATCTCTTCCTGTTTGTGAAAGCTAAGCTGGTCGAGTTTTATGTGTCACTGCAAGTTCTGGTTGCGTTGAATTTGTGAGGGTAATTAAAAAAAGGCCTTTTCATTTATATTGAATGTTTGTTGCATGTGCGTAGCTTAACCTCTTAAAAACCAAAAGTAGAGTAGAACAAACCTTGGTGATCATTGTGAGAAGGGAAACTGTTGTGTTGCAGTAGCAAAAATACTGTCGGGTAAAGTCTGAGACCACAAGTGAAAAAGCTTTTTATTTGGCAATTTTCTAATTTGATCGAGGTTTTTTTTTTATTTGAATATGACTAGGTGGTTTGAGAATGTTCCAAAGAGTTCTGGACCCCAACAATCATGTAAAAATAAGGAAAAAATATGAACAATGTAGTTGAAAAAATGCATCACAGTTTCCATAAAAATATTAAGCAACTATTTTTAACATTGAGCAGCAAATAAGCATATTTAAATGATTTCTGAAGGATCATGAGACACTGGAGACTGGAGTAATGATGCTAAAAAGTCAGCTTTGCCATTACAGGAATAAATTACATTTTAAAGTCTATTAAAATGGAAATATTTTATAAAATATTATTTTAAAACGTAATGTTTCACAATATTACTGTTTTACTGTATTTATTATATACACTGCCATTTTAAAAGTTTGGGATCTGTAAGATTTTAATGTTTTTTAAAGACGTCTCTTATGCTCACCAAGGCTGCATTTATTTGTTTAAAAATACCCCCCAAAAACTGTAATATTGTGAGATATTATTACAATTATTTTATATTATATTATTTTATCAATTATAAAATGTCATTTATTCATGTAATGCAAAGCTGAATTTTCAGAATTCTATTTATCAAAAGTTACAGTAAAGACATTTATAATGTTACAAAATATTCCATTTAAAATAAATGAAATCTAACTAGCTATTCATAAAAGAATCCTAAAAAATGTTTTGTCCACAACTGTTTTCAACATTGATAATAATGAATGTTTTTTTTTTTGAGAATCAAATCAGCATATTAGAATGATTTTGAAGGATCATGTGACACTGGAGACTGGAGTAATGATGCTGAAAATTCAGATTTGCACAACAGAGATGAATTATATTTTAAATATATTCAAATAGAAAATGGTTATTAAATTGTCATAATATTTAACAGTATTACTGTTTGTATCTTTAATCAAATAAATGTATCCTTGATGAGCATAAGAGACTTCTTTAAAAAAAATTTAACAGCAGTGTGTGTGTGTGTGTGTGTGTGTGTGTGTGTGTGTGTGTGTGTGTGTATATATATATATATATATATATAAATATATAATATAAATATAAATTAGGGAGTAGATACAACAGGAATAGACTAAAAGATGTAAAACACAAAATAAACCACAAAATGCACATTCTGGTTGTGGGAAAAGTCCAGAGTATCAGAGCGTGACTATCTCTCTGTATTGTATTTTACTAATGATACATTTCCACAGACTAAAGTGATAGTAGGAGGAACGCTCTCTGCTTTAAGTTGTCCTAACCCCTATCACGGATCACAGATTCTCAAGAAAGACTACAGACACACGGCTGCAGGCTCAATACTCACACAACAGGGTCTTAAACGACAATGGAAGACAAGGGCACGCATTTCCACCCTGCTGCCATCTGCTTTGATATGCTAGTGTGAAGGGCTTTAGAAAGAGCCAGAGCGATTGAATACTTCACATTGGCTTTTGTGTAGATTGGGTGGAGCAGTGGACTCTGGGATTACAGGCAGATAATGCCACCACCACAGTGAGGGTGTGGATCTGCCCACCAAAGCCATTCAGCAGTCACTTCAACACACACACACACACACACACATTTATTCATTATTTTGCCACTTAATCTCAGTCCTAGGTCCGTCAATACTTTGTAAGACTGAATGAATCATCTGAATGAAATCTGTTTGCGCAGATAGTGCCACCCTCTACATGCAAATGAGTGAAACTGAAATCTCTTCCTGTTAGTAAAGAAATTGTAGTTTAAGATAGAAAACAGCTGACATAATAATATAATATTTCACAATATTACTGTTTTACTGTTATTTTTTTATTAAACAATTGCAGCCTTGCTGAGACTTCTTTCAAAAACATTACAAAAAAGTTATGACCCCAAACTTTTGAATGGTAGTGTCGTGTGTGAGTTTGTTGTCAGCAGGAAGTTTCATTGATTGTTGTGTAAAAACTGGAAGGCTTCGTTGCTTCATGCTGTGGCTCGTCCTGCAGTGAGGAGATTTGACTCAAGCTCATGTTCTCTCGATGAATAACTCAGTATACAAAGGTCTTTCAAAGGACTGTTAAGAATGAGGACTTTGTATTTGCATAAAGAAGCTACATATGAATGACAGCACCGTACAGTCAGTTAATAAACAAATAAGCATGCAAATAAACAAATCAACAAATAAAACGTGCGCTTGCTCAGTTGCTAAGAGCCGAGTGTAGTTTGGATCATATGCGTATGACTGTGAAGAATTTCCGGGTCCAATTTGAGCTTCGGATGTTTAAATATTTTGACTTTTGTGGCTAGACCATTAGTCTCAGACGTCATGCCCGCGGACCGTTGGCTGATGCATATGGCACACTTAACTGGAAACACTTCAGGATTTTCAAAGTCGTCATCTGATTGGTTGAATACTACAGGATGTCCGGGAGACATTTGTGTCGTGTTTTTTAACGGTCCACCTGGAAACAAAGATCCCGTGACTCCGAACCCCCAAATGGATGAAGCAAGCCAGCTGTCATTATAGGGTTATAATAGGGTCATCAACTTTACATTGTCACGCCCTTAAACATGTCGCAGAACAAAACAAACTGTGATCGATGCTCACCATGTTCCCTTAACGAAAGTTCTGAAGCTTGAAACAAAAATCACATGAGCACAACTCTACATGAGCCAACTCTGAATGTGTAGTGAGTCACTGTCCTTACCAGTGCCCAGATTAGTGTGCACGAGATACTGGTTCACAACCTAGGGAGCTGAATGAGATGCACCCGTAGAGACTTGTGGTGGGGCCTTTTTTTACTTTGAGTGTTCTGTGTGGTTTCTTACTAACCAATCACATAGCAATACATTAATACCCCCAAGAGCACTGCAGCATTGCGGTAGTGTGTTTTGCATGGGACAGCACAACTTTTACGTGTCATAAATCAAAGGTAGAGACTGCAGCAGTTAGATAGGGCTGTATTTATGGCCCTGACTGGAGGAGGCATGTTCAGGTTAATGAAGCATCTCAGTCTGAATGAAGAGCAGCTGTTTCTGCTGATAACTCACAATATGTCTTTAGTAACCTCATCACGGTAATGATTTGCAAGTGGCTAATGGGCTCTGTGTAGAGCATCTAGCCACCTTAGAGACTGCACTCTCTTCTCTCAGTCTTTCTGCCATAGTCTGTCATTTTACTCAAGCTTTTTTAAGTGGCTTTTTTTTTCCGGAAGTATTTTTGTTATTCATTTTATCTTCATCTCTGGGTTAAAATAATAGATAATAGCAGTGAATTCAAAGCAAAAACGCATTTGAACATTGGTAAAACTGTGTGGTTAATGTGTTGTGTTTGTGTTCTTAATATTAAAATTAGTTTAAATTAATATAATCAATGATCGTTTCCGAAAAACATCTTTGCATATTGACACTTTCTCAACCATAAATGTCGCAAAAATCTGCTTACTTTTGTTCTTAAATTGAATACTTGACGTCCTTTGTCATATTACAGATAAGCAAGTAAAAAATTCCAGATATACATATTCCAAAATGTCTGCAATGATTAGACCAAATGCACGTACTGTCAGGGTCAAAGCTTAATGTTACAGTGTTGAAAGATCCTTTATCCCGCTCTGGCTGTTACCTGGCTTAGCCTGTTAAATAAAAGGGACTTTAGAAAGGTTATTCATGCGGCATTTACTGTGACAAAGAGCTAGCATTTGCGGCAGTAGCTGAGGAATGCTAGGCATTTCCACTGGCTGCGACAATTACTGTAATTGCTGCCTCAGGATGAAATTATAAAGCCCACCTCAGTCAGAAATTTTAAATTAATCTGTGTTGTGACTAAAAACATGCATGCTTAATGTTCAATGGCGGTCTGTCTTAATAATTATGAAATGCCAGAGCATATTGAATTGAAATGCCTGTGCTAGTAGTGTTCATAATGGTGTTTTATGGGACTGTAGCTGAGACTGTGCTCACAACATCAATGCACTATTAATCTAGTCAACGAAATTATTGGGAAATATGTTTATATATATATATATATATATATATATATATGTGTGTGTGTGTGTGTGTGTTTTATGGATGCACAAATACAGATAGAAGTTTCATATATAGATTCAGATAAAAAAAATAAAAATAATAATAAATATATATATATATATATATATATATGCAAGCAATATCACACAGATGATTTCTGAATCATTCTGGGGTGCGTTTCCCGTACGACGACATAACTCGCTGCTTAACTACCATAGTACGATGCATCGTTGAAGAAATCAAGCTAGTCACGACTGTTTCCCGAAACCATATGTCGCAAAGTGGTGTTCAACCACATTGGTTTATGACGTCACGCACATGGTGGAGTTATAACTTATTTTAATTAAACTGTTTGAGATTGAATTAATGCTAGATGTTTTGAAATAAATTACAGACATGGCATCTGAAGAATTTTTTTTTTTTTTTCTCAGTTATTTAGCTTTATTTCCAGATTCAATCATATGCTCGTTCTTACATAGTAGAGCACGTTCGCACATGCGCAGTCTTCAAAAATGGTGCTTTAAATATCTTGACAAACTCAAAGATGTCAAACACATTTGTATGTATTCTAAATAAAAGACTAAATAAATAAAAGGTTGTACTGAATGTCAGCTTGCTTTTTTTGCTCAAGATACGGATTTATTAAGTCCACATGTCATGCAATTTAGAAACTATGCTTCTAACCACAGCTCGAGAGTTCCAACCACACAACTTTGCGATGCTGTTTGCGAATGTTCGTTGGAACGATGGTTTCGGGAAACACAGACTCGTTGAACTATGCTGATAACGACGGAACTTGCGACCGTAGTTGGCTAACGATGCTTTCGGGAAATGCACCCCTGGATGATTTCTGAAGGATCATGTGGCTGAAGACTGAACAGAATTACTTATTTTTGTATGTATATAAAAATGGATAACTATTATTATAAATTCTAATAATATTTCAGAATATAAATTTGTTTTCCTGTTTTTGATCAAATAAATGCAGGCTTGAGAAGAGACTTTCAAAATCATTAAAAATAGTAATGTTTCCAAAGAAGATTACATATATATATATGTATATGTATGTGTATATATATATATATATATGTATATAAACACTCACCTAAAGGATTATTAGGAACACCAATACTGTGTTTGACCCCCTTTCGCCTTCAGAACTGCCTTAATTCTACGTGGCATTGATTCAACAAGGTGCTGAAAGCATTCTTTAGAAATGTTGGCCCATATTGATAGGATAGCATCTTGCAGTTGATGGAGATTTGTGGGATGCACATCCAGGGCACGAAGCTCCCGTTCCACCACATCCCAAAGATGCTCTATTGGGTTGAGATCAGGGATGGAAATTAACTTTTTTTGTCCACCGGCCACTGTGGCTGGTGGATTTCAAAATCTACCAGCCACTCAATGTTTTACCAGCCACTTTCTTGTTTTTAACCAACAATGTGTAACTGCATGTGAAAATTAATACTACAAGATCTACAATACTTAACCAGTTTATTTGATTTCAAGTCTCAATGAAATACTGACATTTTCTCTTTCTCTCTTATACACACACAGACCATGAAGTGGTATACATTTCGTTAAATGAGTATAGGGCAGATTAAACAAAAAACTGAACCGATGCTAAACTGCACTCTATGCTGGAGGTTGCTCTCTCTGCGAGAGTACCGTAAAACTTTAAATAATAGCCAAGTCCCAAATAGACGCCTGTCTCTTTTACACGCCTGGTGTGGCGACAGGTTTGGATAAATAAAGGCTTTTTTAGTTTCGGGTTGTATTTAATCTTCTAAAACCTGTCAGATCGTCCGCTTTTTGGCGCCGCCAAATTCTTTTTTGATCGGTGAGTGATGTAGAATAGAATGAGCTATTGGGGCGCAAACGAGCAGAGCAAGAGAGAGAGAGAGAGCCGAGGCCGCGCGCGCACTCTCACTTCTTGAAACAACACGAGCGCTGTCTTGCTCTCTCTCCCTCGCGCATATTAATCAAAATCAATGGACAAGATAGTAAAAGGTCGGAATGCCGCAGTTTCACGTGGAGCATTTGGGGATTTTTAGTGATTCGAGACTCTAGGAACAACATCTCAACACTAAATTATAAAGGCCCGTCTCAAATACAAGCCGGTGCAGTTCGACGATTTGGGACAATAAAAGCCCAGGCTATTATTTGAAGTTTTACGGTATGCCTGTTCTGTCATATTTACATCATGCACTCGCGGCTAGCTCCCACCTCTCGTGCTCAAGCCTCGACGGAAGAAGCGCCCTAAAAATACACCATGCGCTCGCGGCTAACTAGCTCTCCCTTTGGACGGCAAACAGCCTCTAGCGCTCTCACGTTGTCTTCTCTCGTCGAGCCTCGACGGAAGAAGCGCGCGGGTGTTGAAGGTGTGCCTTCTCTAAAAGTGTCCGCCGTCCGGCTGAAACAGTATGCTATTTTTATTTACCCGCCACGGTGGCCGGTAGGTGAAGCGAGTTTACCCGCCACAACACAAAATCACCCGCATTTGGCTGGTGGTGGGTGCTAATTTCCATCCCTGGTTGAGATCTGGTGACAGTGGGGGCCATTTTAGTACAGTGAAATCATTGTCATGTTCAAGAAACCAAATTGAAATGATTCGAGCTTTGTGACATGGTGCATTATCCTGCTGGAAGTAGCCATCAGAGGATGGCTACATGGTGGCCATAAAGGGATGGACATGGTCAGAAACAATGCTCAGGTAGGCCGGGGCATTTAAACGATGCCCAATTGGCACTAAGGGGCCTAAAGTGTGCCAAGAAAACATCCCCCACACCATTACACCACCACCACCAGCCTGCACAGTGGTAACATGGCATGATGGATCCATCTTCTCATTCTGTTTACGCCAAATTCTGACTCTACCATCTGAATGTCTCAACAGAAATCGAGACTCATCAGATCAGGCAACATTTTTCCAGTCTTCAACTGTCCAATTTTGGTGAGCTCTTGCAAATTGTAGCCTCTTTTTCCTATTTGTAGTGGAGATGAGTGGTACCCGGTGGGGTCTTCTGCTGTTGTAGCCCATCCGCCTCAAGGTTGTGCGTGTTGTGGCTTCACAAATGCTTTGCTGCATACCTCGGTTGTAACGAGTGGTTATTTCAGTCAAAGTTGCTCTTCTATCAGCTTGAATCAGTCGGCCCATTCTCCTCTGACCTCTAGCATCAACAAGGCATTTTCGCCCACAGGACTGCCGCTTACTGGATGTTTTTCCCTTTTCACACTATTCTTTGTAAACCCTAGAAATGGTTGTGCCTGAAAATCCCAGTAACTGAGCAGATTGTGAAATGCTCAGACCGGCCCGTCTGGCACCAACAACCATGCCACGCTCAAAATTGCTTAAATCACCTTTCTTTCCCATTCTGACATTCAGTTTGGAGTTCAGGAGATTGTCTTGACCAGGGCCACACCCCTAAATACATTGAAGCAACTGCCATGTGACTGGTTGATTAGATAATTGCATTAATGAGAAATTGAACAGGTGTTTCTAATAATCCTTTAGGTTAGTGTATATATGTATATAAGACCAAAAAACAAAGGTTGTGTTTGAGTGAAAACATGCATGTTAAGTCTTGCAGGCCAATCTTGGTCTATCGCTTCATTATTGCTTCAAATATATGCTATCTGTACTTTCCATTTCAGACATCAGTTTTGTGTAAAGCAGCGGTGCATGCTGGGGTCATCATGGACCAGTTTGGAGGACCAATCATAGTGGAGGAGCGCCGAGGGCTCAGTCACTACCCTGCGGTCAGAGCCAACGGTGTCCAGTCAAAAGAGTGAGTTCCTGCAGTGGTTTCTGTTGTTTCTTAGGCTTTCTACAGGCTTTACTGTAGCTCAAACAGTAGAGCGTTGGCGCTTGCAACGTCAAGGACATGAGTTCGATTCCCAGGGAAAGCAAGAACTGCAAGAAAGCAAGAACTGATTTTATTTTATTTCTTCTATGTAAAGCACTTTGAATTACCATTGTGTATGAAATGTGCTATATAAATAAACTTGCCTTGCCTTGCCTTGCCTTGATAAGAATGTAAATGTGTACCTTGAAATGCAATGTAAGTCGCTTTGGATAAAAGCGTCTGCCAAATGCATAAATGTAAATGTTCTTTATGACAGAAGCTTGAAGCCTCAGATTTGATCATGATTGCCTTTATATTCTTAGGTGGGTTAGACACCAGCATGTGGGCTTTCCTTGTACATGAAAAGAAAAGAAAAAAAGTTGACATTTATGCATTTACTATGGAAGTCATTGGGGCAAATACGCATCTGTAGCATAGATCATAGATCATCTATCTTAAGTTAATTTCTATTAACATGTTTGTTTGTTGTAAGTTTGCCAGGGAAAACGGTTAGATTACAGTTAGAAAAATTGAAATAGTCTGTCTTACAAATTCCCCTGACATGTCACAACATGTCTTATTCTGCTGCTTCAACTAACGGCTGTGGCTGAATGTGACCTTGGTTTGTTCTCTAGCCGTGCAGCAGTTATTATTAAGTGGCGATTCCTGCCTTCTTTAGCGTGATGGACGGTTTAGGTAGTACCTAATGTCAGGGACACTGCCTGGACTGCTGGTCTTTCACAGATTTGTCACCAGGGAATTGGGGGCAGGTTAAGAAAGAAATCGAGATTGCCTCTCGTTATAGTCTCTGAGGAGTGTTTGAAGTGTCCATTGAGGAGTGATTTATTAAGAGGACAACGGGCAGCTCTCTAGAGCCAGAGATACTTCCTATGATCCATTTGAAACCTAAACACAACAAATCCACGCTATAAAGATAGAAATTTTTTTCTTTTTGTCTTTTCTTTTTCTTTTCTTTTTTGAATGGTTTGGCACTTTTATATATAGGAAAAGTAAATGGTGAAAACAGGAAATGATGAGCAGGAGAGGAAGAAAAGGGGGATCAGGAAATGATGCAGGTCAGACTCAAACTGGTGCCAGCCAAATAACCAGTACGGTTTAGTATGTCCTGTGCTTGTTCTAGACCATGGCTCCCTAAAAGTAAGCTAAGGATGTATTTACACTGCCCAATTCCGATTTGTTGACTATATTAGATGATTTTTTTTTTTGACGACCAGCTTACAACTTCTTTTAAAAGTGACCCATATCCGATATCTGCATTTACACTATACACTGTAAGTCTGGAAAAGCTAAGGCCGAAAAGGAAGTCAAAACAGCGTGATTTGCAATTGGCGCAGATGAAATGATAGTACAAGCTTTTGCTTTACGCACCTATCTATAAAGCTCAGCAAAACATTGAGTTGAGCCTTCGTCCTCCATTGAGCCATTGAAAAGAGTCATGTGATCGTGGTTGGTGTCCACCTGAGTTGATGTAATTCGCCACCGTATTAATTATAATTATTATTTTTCATTTTATTTAACTAAACTGAACTATGAGAAATAGTAATAGTGTTGCTTTTACTAGCAAGCACTACAAAAAATAACTCATTTGAAAGATGCAAATGAACCTGGTGAAGTTGCATCTTTGCCATTAGTTGCCATTAATTTCTCAAACCAATTGATTAGTGAAACTAAATCCATCATCTGCACTCTAAGACGATTATGTTGATGATATAACAGTTTTCAGGGTCCGCTTTAACGTGCCTGACTAACGACTATCAATATCACTTCCTGTAATTACATTGCTAGGGTTTTGATCTCAGGCTTTCGTATGTTTTATTGCGTGCGCTTTTTAAACAGTTATTTCAATCTGCCGACTCTGATCAGCACTTGATTCATTTTGCCGTTGATTTTATTAGATTATATTTCTGTCACCAGCAGTTTATTGCTTGTATTTCCAGGCTTCAGACTTTTTTTGTTGTTGTTGTTGGCACAGCATCCGCTATATATCCTATTTCAATTCGTTCACGCTGTCGTGATCGGCTTTGTACCCTGAACTCTGAAACGGTTTGCTGAACTGCCATAAAAGTAATGAAAAAGTAATCACATCCAGGAAGCCTGTGAAAATGACAGGTTTCTAAGTAATGGCTGACAGAGATGCAATTTCCCAGCCTGTTCCCCTATAATTACCACCACACTGCTCTTTTCACCAGCCCAGCTGTACCCCAGTTCTCCTGTCAGAGGGGGAGATGTGGGATCCAGTGAGGTAGATCCTCTGAAATTGACAACACAACAGGGTTGACAATGGGAATCTCCCTCTTGGCCCCTGTAGGCGTTACTTTCACATGACAGGGCCTTAATTAATCTCTGTAATAATGATCTTTTGTGTCTAAAACGCTCAGTGCTCACTGATATCTTTGTTTTTCTATGTCTTTCAGTGGCTCGTTGTCTGAAACCCTCTTCACATTTGTGACAAACGGTAAGCACTTTTGTTTTATGGTTCAGTGGTGATGTCCACATATTGGTGTGGGATTAATCCTATTATTTCCTGGACCGTGGTGACATTGATTGGTTTTCGCCACCTGCTGTTATTCCTGCTGCCGTTGTGTGTTACAGTTTTGTTTGACTGGTATATTTGCACCTCTGCAAAAAAGGAAGTAGCTTAATCACTATGTGGCAGTCTAGCAGGTTTTTTTTTTTTACCAGTTCGGATACGTGAAGCCTTGTTTGCACTGTATCAGGGTGAATGGAAGGCGTGGGAATATCTTATCACCTGAGTTTGTTTTTCTCTGGCTGTTTGAGTCCGGCACAGACCGGTTGTCATTTACCTGTGCGGACGCGCTGATGAATCAAATTGACGAACAAAAACGTATGCATGTGCCAACACTTGCTCCAAATGTTCGTTTTCCATGATTGTGCAGAGTGTTGAATTGAGAATGGTTTGCAAATTCCTGATTTGAATTGCAGGATTTCAGTAGCAAATAAAAAATTCTGAATTTGATAAAATAAAATAAAATAAAATAGGACTTTTAAATGACTTTTTTGGTATTGGAATTTATATTTATTTCATTATATTTAAAATGTATTTCCCTTTTTTCCCCTTGGAAATGGAAGAACACTTAATTTCCCAGAATGCACTGATTTACTTAATATGGTAATGAATTTATAGATACAAATTTTTTTGTCAGTATTTATTTTTTATAAAGTTATTCAAAAATATTTAGTTAATTTTGACACTATTTAACTTGTAGGGTTAGTTCACCCAAAAAGGGTTACTCGCCCTCATGTCGTTCCAAACGTGCAAGACAGTCATTCATCTTCGGAACACAAATGAAGAAGTTTTAAATGAAATCTGAGAGCTTTCTGTCTTTTTCCTCCATTGACAGCCTACGCAACTACCACTTTCAAGCCCCAGAAAGGTAGTAAAGACATAATTAAAGTAAACCATGTGACTCCAGTGGTTTAACCTCAGTTTTATGAAGCGACGTAAATGCAAAAATTACAAACATCATTTACCACTTTATTTACAAAATATTAATCTCCAATGTGTGTTCATAAAACTGAGGTTAAACCACTGGAGTCACATGGTTTATTTTAATAATCTCTTTTCTACCTTTCTGGCTTGAAACCGGTAGTTGCGTAGGCTGTCAATTGAGGGAATCTCTCAGGTTTCATTAAAAAGATCTTCTTTTCTGTTCCAAAGATGATTGAAAGTTTTACAGGTTTGGAACAACACTAGGATGAGTAATTAATGACAGAATTTTAATTTTTGCGTGAATAAATCCTCTAATATGTTTTTTTTTCTTCTCAAAATAGGCCTACATTTATTCTTTAGGATTAGTTAAAAATAACAACTTGGACTCATGAAATTCCACTGTTGTGTGACTGTTGAATGTCTGCATTTCGGTCAATTCAAAGTGATCTTCCTGTGGGAAGCAACTTTTTTTAATTCGATCTCTTCTATCAATTAAAAGGGACCCTAAAATCTGTATTTTGTCCAACCCATTAACCTTCTCTCATTACTACATTGGGTGCACAAGAGTAGTCCGCTACATTATTTCGTACTGACAACCTGGATACATTGACTGGTTTGGTTACTGTTTGCTTTAGTGATACACACACACTTTGCTTTAGTCAGTTGTTCTTATAGATTTATGGAAGTACCTTTTCTGATCGATGTGACCCTAATCTCTTCTGGTCAGAAGTGGACCTGTGTTCAGTCTGCATTGTTGATGTATTGCAGGGGTTCCTGATGACAGGAGTTGATAGATGTGTGGACACCAGTCGATGCATATCAATTGATTCCCATTAATCCAATTACCTTAAAGCACAGCCGTGGCGTGCACCCAGCAATGACTGCTACCCTACCATCACTAACCCCCTAGCTTGATGCTAACACTCACAAAAAGTATGCGACAAGGGAGCTGAGGAATCAAGATGCAATTTTATGACGTTATACGTCTTACTAAACACTCAAACGTGTGTACAGTGAAGTCCAGATACTATGTTGAAATTCTGAGATTGAAAATCCTGTTTAAACCTGGAAGTAAAAAGTTTTAGAATTTTGAACAAAGAAACATTGATATTAGGCCTATTATACAATATTTAGGTTTCCTTGCTATTTCTAGGTAATAATAAAATAATGAAAAACAGAAGCATTTTCTCTAGTGTTCATAGACTTTTGGATCCCACTGTACCAATAAGAATGCAGAAACTTCAATCGGAGGATCTTTTTTTTTTCTGACCTCCTGCTGGGATTCTTCTTGTCTTCTTCCTGAGTTTCCTCTACCCTCATATGTTAAATGTGTGGAATGTGATAGTGTTAGCCAAATCAGGGCTAAGCAGCAGGATGTATTGGCCCAGTTTTTCTCTCTTTAAAGGAAGTGGGAGCCTTCCCCCTCTTTTATTGTAATGTTGTTCATAGCACATACGTCTCCATTTAACTGTACACATGGTGGGTATTTTAAGAGCTCAGGGCTTCCTGTTGAGTCAATGTACACGTAACTGAGTTTTTGCTCCACATGTGCGTTTTATTGTGTCATAAGAAAACGCTAGACACGACTATAAATAACATTACTCTTTTGATGTTTTTAATGTATTTTTGTTTTTGTTTTTGTATCTTATTATTGAAGGTTTTTGTTTGAAATTCATTAATATGTTACCATCACAAAGATATCTGACACTTACAATACCATTCAAAAGTTTGGGGTTGGTATTTTTTTCTTCATGTTTTTGAAAGAAGTCTCTTAGGCTAACAATTTTTTGATGCATTTATTTGAACAAGAATATGAATATATTCTGATATATATATATATCAGTTATATAATATATGATTATGAATATAAATATTGAATATATTTTAAAATGTAATTTATTCCTGTGATGCAAAGCTGAATTTTCAACATCATTACTCCAGTCTTCAGTGTCACATGATTCTTCAGAAATCATTCTAATATGCTGCTCAATAAACATTTATTATTATTATTATTATTATTATTATTATTATTATTATCATCATCAATGTTAAAAACGGTTGTGCTGTTCAATATTTTTTTCTGGAAACTGTAATGCATCATTTTTTCAGGAATCTTTGATGTATAATAGAATGTTCAAACAGCATTTATTTCAACAGCATTTCAAATAGAAAATGTTTGTAACATTATAAATGTCTTTTACTGTCACTTTTGATCAATTTAATGCATCCTTGATAAATACAATTGTTCATTTCTTTCAAAAAAATCTTATAGACCCCAAACTTTTGAAAAATAGTGTAAATGCTTAATTTTAAATGTGCTCTTGACTACAGTGCTCTCTCTCCTACAGATTGCAGCCAGCAGACTGTTCTTCTTCATCCAGTGGGCTCTACTACAAGCTTGTCATCACACAACATCTCCTCCGATGGGTCTGAAGTGGACTGGTCCCCTAACAGCACCCAACGGGGTATCTCTGATGACCTCAACCATAACCATCCACAGTGGCTACAGATTGATCTTGGAGAAAAGAGGAGGATCACAGGTAATACTTGTAGCCTTCATAACCTGATCTCATTTACTTATTTATGAGATTGTTCATCTATGGGTCACCTGACTGTGCCAGTGTCCTCTTTGACACCTCCTTAATGTGCAGGTTTGGTTTTCTTGCATGATGGTAATCCAAATGCAATCCACATAATTGAATAGGTTGTCTGTAATTCAGGAGAAATGTAATGCTATAATTCTGAATTCACACCATGTCATAATTAATTACGAGATGACAACCCGTGACGTTCTACAGTGGTCAGGTGGTACAAGTCTGGGCTCTCCAAAATTCAGAGTTGTGCCAGTTGCCTGCCAGTGTTTTTAATCAGTGAACAGTCAATATATCAAAAGAAAGAACAGAGCCTCTGCTTTAAAAAATAAAAATGTCTAAGCTTTATGCATTACGGGTCCTTTATGCATAAATATTGGTATTGCATGATATGGAAAATAATTGTGATAATATTTTTGGCCATATCGCCCAGCCCTACCTAACACCTGAATGGTGGGGAAAGAGTTAAGTGAGGATGTGAGTGGTTTTTTAGTCAGAATCTCATAATTTCCATAATTACGACATGGCTTGAACACACCTTCAGATCCCAACACACACACACACACACACACAAACATTTCCGAAAGACCCAAGGTTTCCAGGGGGTGTTAAGTGGGGTAATTATCCACACAAAAGGTCTTTCTCGTGATCGGCTCTGGAGTGCCGAGGAGCATTACACACCCGGAGCACATGAGCGCCGACAACACCCCCCAACAACTTACTGGTATCTGCATAACAGTTCCTGGTATTGCATAAAAGCAGAAAGGCCCTCTCTGTGTCCATTCATCACACATACAAACCCTCTTACAAAAGCACATTTAAATTTAGGAACACGCCGGACATGCGTTTATTTTGAGCATGACTGTTTGTAGACGGCACAACCGAGTTAATTTCATACAGCTCAAGGAGCAAAAGAATGCTCACTTTGTCTCCTGTAGGGAATCTGCGCTTTTGGACGTGATGACCCTGAGTGAAACCGGCCCGTCTTAAAGAGGAAGCACTGTTATCATTGTGAGGCTAAATAAAACTAGAGAAAAAGCATGTCTTTATCTGTAAAGTCCCCGCTCTGCATTCACACGATGCTTTCTAAGAAAGATTTTGTCAACAAGCATGAACAATTCATGTTTCTTTTTTTCTCAAGAAAAATACATTGCTGTAGAGTATGGTGAATGAAAGCAATGAGCCACAAAAAGCCATTTTACCACAGTTAAGGGGAGCTATTAGGACCACCCTTGAACAGGGTAAAATTACTGTAATGTACAGTGCCATTCAAAAGTTTGGGGTTAGTAAGATTTTTTTTTCTTTTGAAAGAAATGATTACTAATTATTGCTCTGCAAGGATGTGACAGTAAAGACATTTAAAATGTTACAAAAGATTTCTATTTCAAATAAATGCTGTTCTTTTGAACTTTCTATTCATCAAAGAATCCTGAAAAAAATGTATCATGGGTTCCAAAAAATATATTGATAATAATGAGAAATGTTTCACCAAATCAGCGTATTAGAATGATTTCTGAAGGATCATGTGACAGTGAAGACTGGAATAATGATGCTGAAAATTCAGCTTTGCATCACAGGAATAAATTACATTTTAAAATATATTTAAAATCACAATATTATTTAACAATTTTACTGAATTTTTTATCAAATAAATAAATGCTTTGTGAGCATAAGGGATTTATTTTAAAAACATAAATCTTACCGACCCCAAACTTTGTGACCAGTAGTGTGTATTGTGCAGTGTGCAAGTTGGATATACTGTACGTATAATAGTTAGTAACTCGTCTTGCAGTGGTATTGAGGATTACTAAATCTGCAGGATTTTGGTGGTAATACTGGTATTCGAAATGGGATACACTGAAATTATCCCACTTCTGAACACATAACGCTTCAGTCATGCTATATTCCGGACAACTTGTAATTCTCCATTTTAGAAATAACATCTATTGACACTTCTCACCAGCGTCGAATGTCTGATCTTGAGTGGTTATTTTTCACGTTTTCATATTTGACCACAAGAAGGGGCTTCACTGTCTTAAAAATGGTTCTTTCATTTTGTAGCTTTGATTCTTTAGTTTTGCTTCCTGACTTTCTTTATATAGTGGCGTCTCTTTGAACTCTTCAAGCTTTTCTCTGATGATGAGTAACTTTCTTTCTCAACTTTCATGTCATCACACTTCAATCTCACAGCTTCACACTTTGAATTGCTCTTATGATCACGGTGGTGTCCTCACGTCTGTGATGTAGTTAATGTTAGGAAGTAATAACAGAGCTCGGGGTCTTCAGTTGGTGTTGGTGTTTCAGTGTTTGCTGGGAACATGCCACTTGAGTGTTTCCCTCAGGAATGTGTTTTGTAGCCGAAAGAGGCCGACCGCAGGTTTCCACTGTCATGCAGATGACGGGCCGCACTCTGAAGTGAAGTCTTTAGCCTACATGCTGTCACATTCCTCAGCTGGCTGAGCGCGTGCATCACTGTATCAGGAGAATGACCTCTGGAGAAATGCTGTGTGACTAGACATTTAACTGAACGGTTGTTTTTTGTGCTTTTCAAATGAAATAATTCGGGGTCACTGTTTTTGTTTTTATAGGCATTCTGACAACAGGCTTGACCGTCGCAAACATTGAATATTTTGTGAAAAACTACAAGATCGAGTACAAGGAGAGGAACCGCTGGCGGACATTTGTCCAGCACAATAACTCTGATGATATGGTAAGACTTTGTCTTTATATCACTCCATCATCATCATACATTCAATACAACCGTAAATGGCATTTTAACTTGTGCTGTGAGGCACTTGGAAAGGAAATAGTTTTAGATTTATATAAAATTGCATAATGTGCATCCCTGTCCAAATGGCATCCGAAATATACCAAAAATGTATGAATTTTCTTTATAATTAAGAGCACTAATGAATCTCACAATCAGAGACATTTATTAAGAGTCAATAATGTCAATTTAGATTTTCTTTTAACTGTCTGTGTATTAGAGCTGCACAAATTATCGTTCAAAAGATCACAATTTCGATTCAAACATCCACGCAATCATTCCTAGACGACAACGATTCGCCTGGCTCTATTAAAACGGACAAAATCACACCAGAACATTCAGATCTGCGTCTGCGCTGCCGCTGAGCCAGAGAGAGATGATGTCATGTTTATGAAACAACAGCTTTTCAACCACACAGTAGTTATTTCTGTTACAAATATTCATATCATCACAGAAGAACTGGGGTAAATGTTTATAGTTCAGATATAAACACGGTGTATGGAAGAGATCATAAAAGAGCAAATCACCTTTTGAAAGTAGCATTGACGGCACTTCAAATAAGGATTGTATCGATTATATCTTTTTGCCACCAGGGGGCGACAAGTGACTGTTAAAAAAGATTATCATTGAATCATTCATTGAAGAGATTCAAGAAACCCTGATTCATTTAGTAATGAAACAATGAAGTATTTATGAGTGAGTCATTGAATCATTCATTTATTCATTTTAAATAGACTGCAGCAATTAACATTTCTCCAAACCTCTAGTAAATTACATGTTATTTTGTTTAGTTGTCTGTTCAGAATCGTAGGAGGATCTTGATCTCAGTTTGAAACCAAAAAAAAGTGATTCTTAATTTCTCCAGAATCGTGCAGTTCTACAGTGTGTATCATTCATGTTTTTAATGTTGCAGTGTTGTATTTTACCTTAGACTTTTGAAGGAAATACTGACAGCCTCCACCAAACACGCAACACCTTCCATCCCTCCATCGTAGCACGAAGCGTTCGTGTCGTACCTCAACAGTGGCACAGAATAATTGCCATGAGAGTGCAGCTACTGGGCTGTCCTTACGTTAAACCCATCCCAGGTGCGTGTCAGACACACAAAGGCTTTACAATTTCATTATTCATATGAAATGTTCACTAAACCTCAGTTTTTCCTCATGTAGTGAATTCATCGTCTCAGGTGACACAGGAGGCCCAGCCGACACAGCCCATTCACAATGACATGACCAAACCAGTGCCCTCTCAGGCTGATCTTGGTACGGTTTTAAGAACGCACACTAATCACTCATTAATTAATACAGATTATGCTACAGAAGTACTGGACAGATGTCTGAGAGTGTGCAAATATTTCCTCCCATAACCTTATTCAAATTTCAACTAAAAGCTCTATTTATTTATTTTTTCTCTCAGTGTATTGGTTGTCTTTCTCTACCTCAGGGTTATTATCGTTAACTAAACCCGTACACACATTTTTCGATTGCTTGAAATAATTTTTTTGCTTTAATTGCTTAAATTATTTTAGTACTTTAAAGGAGAACTCCGGCGCAAAATGAACCTTTGGTCTAATTACACATTGTTACCTAGTCAACCGTTATCTGAGATTTGTTTTCATGATTATCGAATGTAAATAGTTTTATCTCTAAAAACAGTTTAGCCTATAAAGCTAGTATAACGCTAGTATATTGGGCATAGTGTAATGACAAATAAAAATCGCTTGTTAATACCACTAACAAGGCTCAAAATAGCCCCACACTAACACGGTAGCATAATGAGGGTCCCTACCTTCAAACCGAAGCATTAAGAGCTTTGTCAGTGTCCAGACAGTTTAATAAGAAGATATTTTATACATAGTCAACTTCGCGTATACAGACAGGAGCCATCTTTGAAATACAATCTTTACCAGTCGATCTACGAACGCCGATCCAAGCCTGCTGTTCGCGCTCACCTTATCACAACTTATAGCTCGTTCACATTCTCACCAGCGCACTTGGATCGGCGTTCGTAGATCGACTGGTAAAGACTGTATTTCAAAGATGGCTCCTGTCTGTATACGCGAGTTGACTGTATGTTTAAAATATCTTATTAAACTGTCTGGACACTGACAAAGTTCTCAATGCTTCGGTTTGAAGGTAGGGACCCTCATTATGCTACCGTGTTAGTGTGGGGCTATTTTGAGCCTTGTTAGTGGTATTAACAAGCGATTTTTATTTGTCATTACACTATGCCCAATATACTAGCGTTATACTAGCTTTATAGGCTAAACTGTTTTTAGAGATAAAACTATTTACATTCGATAATCATGAAAACAAATCTCAGATAACGGTTGACTAGGTAACAATGTGTAATTAGACCAAAGGTTCATTTTGCGCCGGAGTTCTCCTTTAACTTAAAGAAAATCTAGACATAGTTTTGCAAAACTGCAATTAAAATGAAAACAGAAACTATAAATTCTTATTTAAAATATTAATAAAAACTATAATAGAATATCTTAATTTGTATATTTGTACTGTTTTGTTGTAGCTTTCATTCTAATATTATTTTTATTTTATTTGTTTTTCTTCCTCATCTTTAACTTGTACATCTCATATTTTCTTCTCTTTTTAGTTAATTTGGTTGTAATAATTGTGCCCACCATTCTTCTTGTGGTCCTGATCCTGGTGGGAATCTGCTTGGTTAAAATGCTATACAAGTAAGTCAACTTTATAAAGTTTTTTTTTTTAGTCGCCATATTTGTTTGTATTTTCTAGGGCTGCCCTCGACTAAAGATTTTTTTAGTCGTGCATTTAAGCGATTAGTCGACTAATCACGCGTGTAAATTAATAAGCCAAATCATAATTATGAGCTTTTAATTCCCTACATATCCTAATCAGCGCTCAAGCGCACGTATAAAGCTTGCCACAGCGCAACGGTAATTATTATGAATGTGCCGTGAAAAAACAGCAGGGAGACTCTTAACAGTTTAATAATTTATTAATGAACTAGTGTTTTCTGTGTTATGGGCTGCAGTGATGAAGTTACCGTTGCTGACTCGTCATTGTCATCGTCAATTGCTTTTAAAGGCCTTACTTTTTAAGGCTTTCGGGATGTAAATGACCTCTGTTATGATCTACCTGCGTCAAGAAGTTTACAAAAACGCTTGTGCACAGTAAGACCAGAAATGTGCATTAACAAAGTAAATTGTTCTTTAAAGTCAACCTGAAATCAAAACTGACCTAACGATGAAAGCTATGACTATTTTGTCGGTATTTTCTGTGTTGTCTGACTTGAGAGGGAGGTAGTGTCAGATATGTTAAGATTCATTGGAGCACAGCATGCTTATCTCAGTTCAGTTACCGTCTGTTACTAGTCCTGTTATCAAACACAACAGACAGTCTCAGCATTGCGTATGTGCACACACCAGTGATTCCCAGCCTGCCCTAATAGATTCCACAGCCACTGGTGTCAATAAAAGAGCGAGTGTAAGCTGATATGAGTGAGCATGCTGTGATTCCACAGCAACACATTGCAGCGATATTTAGATTCGTAAAGAATGGGGTGACTGAGGGTTGAGGGTCAAAGGTCAATGTCAGGAGATGTGCCAGCTGCATTAGTCCCCTGAGAGAGAGCTCAGGGACAGGGAGCATTGTGGGGAAATGAGGATGGATGAATGAAAAGCTCTTATGGACATGTTTCAAGGGAATAGTAAGGCATCTTCTCTTGTTTAAGAGTGATGAAGGTGGTGAGAGACCCTAGAATGTGCCACCTGTGTCTCTGACGCTGATGTTTTTCACTGTCCCACAGTAAGAAGACAAAGGAGAACACGTACGGCTCTGCAGAGACGCATCATACAGGTAAAACATTCGCTTTAACTCAACTGGCTGGAACACTTAAAGGAATATTTCATCCATTAGAACATTTTAAACTGCTGTTTTCCATACAATTTTGTGCTCAACAAACAGTATGATAGCTTTATTTGAAGACAAACATATAATCATAGATGATGACAACAAACAAAGTCTGTTTGATATACAAAGCTATCAAATAACTGAATAAGATTTGGAATAGAGTACATGGGCTGCTTGTATGGTGCTTTCGTTTTTGGAGCCACTGGTCTCCACCTATTTTTTTAGTTGTATGAAAAAGAGCAGCTTAAAACGAGAAATTGACGAAAACGCTTTGTGTTCCACCCAAGAAATAGTCGTACAGATTTATAACAGCTTGAAGGTGAGTAAATAATGTCAAAATATTAGTTGTTGGGTGAACTTTTCCTTTACCAGTGGTTTCAGAATAACAGATAGCATTAATAAATAAAACGTGACTGCACCATATATGAAGGATAGTATGTGATTTTTTTTAACCTTTATTATTCTCCAAATCTTCAAAAAAAATTCTTAGTCATCATGACGGATCCCTTCCCAATATATATGTTGTGTTCTGCACTTTCAGACATGTATAATTTAAGGCTTAGCTGCTTGACTCGCACAGAGATAAACCCATCTTTCACAGACCGGCTGACAGATAAATGATTCTTGTCTACAGGCTGTTGGAGACAGATAAAACAGCCGTTTGCCAGACACCAGTCCACAGAGTTCACCATCAAATACAGCTCCGAGAAAGACCCCATCCAGAAGCTGGATCTGGTAACCAGGGAAATGGCAGGTAAAGATTGACCGAATTTGATTTCGTTTCTTACAGTGTCCCATCCATTATCAAGCATGTTTTCTGTCCTCACTGATGATCGCACATGTGTTGAGGAAGCCGCTGGAAAACTGTTGCACATTAAAGAAATTCATACTTTTATTCATTCATTACATTGATCAAAAGTGACACTGAACACATTTTATCTTGCAAAAGATTTTGATTTCAAATAAATGCTGGTCTTTTTCTTTTTTTATTCATTAAAGAATCCTGAAAAAAGTAATCACTGTTACCACAAAAGTATTAAGCAGCACAACTGTTTTCAACATTGATAATAATAAGAAATGTTTCTTGAGCAGAAAATCTGCATATTAGAATGATTTCTGAAGGATCATGTGACACTGAAGACTGGAGTAATGATACTGAAAATTCAGCTTTGAATCACAGGAATAAATTACATTTTAACATATATTTTTTAAATTGTAATAATATTTCACAATATTACTGTTTCTAGTTTCTACTATATTTTTGATCAAATAAATGCAGCCTTGGTGAGCATAAGAAACTCTGTTCAAAAACATAATTTTTATTTTATTTTTTAATCGTATAAATGACTATAATAATCCAAAGCAACAAAACAGTTGAGCCGCTAGCATGCAACTGAAAATGTAGTTTAAGTTAGTTAAATGTTAAATACTCCCCAACAATTATGCTACCAGACGGGACCGTAATAGAGCCCAAGTGACACACAAAATATCTCAAAGCACAGTTTGCTTGTCATAGTCTGAGCAAAATTATTTAACATAAAAGAGAAATGATTTAATGATTTGTTTTATTGCTTGTCATGCTCTGTTAGGACATTGTGTTCAATTGGAAATATGGACTCAAAGAGTGTTGAATTTTTCTGGCCGCAGCTGAAGTCTGAAAGGAGACGGCACACTTTCTCAAGCTGAGTTTTTTTATTGACTGATTATAAAGGAGTTCAACTTGTGAGGCCATTTTTCATCCTCCAATGTGCCAAAGGAGTAAAAAAAAAACCTTATTGAAATAGTTGTAACAGCCTGAACGCTTGCCAGATGGAAACGCTTGCTGATATTTAATTGTCAGTTTTCCCCCTACTCTCCTCCAAGGCTGTAATTATTGATGATTCAAGGTTTGTGCAAGACGTCAGACAGATTACAGGCGCTCCGATTTCAAGCCTGGCGCTTAACTTGGAGTCCCTTTACTGAAATGTTTCATTGATTTCCTTTTTGCTATAACATTTTCTTTCATGTTGATGCCATAAGAGTTTATGGTGCCATGTTTATGATCATGGCTTATTAGTTAGCCAGGTATGTTTCAGGATAGCTAGACAATAAACCAAAGAACAGCAAAACCTGGTTTATGCTGGCATGGAGCAAGTTTAAAGGGATAGTTCGCTCAAAAATTAAAGTTACTTTTCTCACCCTCATATCGTTCCAAACTTGTATGACTTTCGTTCTTTTTGTTTTCATCTATAAAATGGGGTCCAAAACAACATTGGACCCTACTTAGTTTCATTGTAAAGAGTATGGAACAATAAACAGTGTTATTTTAAACTGAAAAAAAAGTGTTACATTGATATTTTGTTATAGTTTTTGTTAATATTTTAGATTAGATTTTATTTTTATTTTTTTGTATTTTTGATTAAATTTTATTTCAATTTTGGGTTTAGTTATTTTTTAGGCCTATGTAGTTTTTATGTTTTCATTTGACTTAATTTAGCTTTAGTTATTTCAAACTTATTTTATTTCAGCTAGTGGCCCATGCAAAAATTCTCATTTTCTTATTTTAATGTTAATTTCAAATTCAAATTTCAAATATATATATATATATGTAGTTTTAGATTTAGTTATCAATAATAACACTGACTAAAACTACTACAAATTGTTTTCTGAATTTGAAATAAAGCTAGATATATAGATGAATATTAGATGAAAAACCCATGAAAATGAGATGTTGCCTTGGAAAATAGCTGAAATAAATGTTTAAGTTGAAGTACTAAAATGACTAAAACTGTGTAAAAAAAAAAAAACGAAACTTTCTAAAAACTAAAACTGAAAATATAAAGAGCCAATTCAAAATTAAAATGAATACTAAAATAATATATTAATAATACTAAAATAACAGTAAACGCTGAGGCATTTTTAGGGTAACTATTCCAGCACTAAAACTTTCTCTCTTCTTTTTCTTTAGCCGAATACCAGCAGCCACTCATGCTTGGCACGGACACTGTGTCTCGAAAAGGCTCGACGTTTAGGCCAATGGACACCGAGGCCAAAGACAAGGACAGCGAGGCTACTTCTCACTACGACCAACTGCAGACGGGCATCCAGTACGCCTTGCCACTGACCAATCAGGAGCCAGAGTACGCCACGCCCATCATCGAGCGCCACGCCTTCCGCAAAGATCCCTTCCTTCCTGATCCCAGCTACAGCGTCCCAGGGGTGGTACTAAACAAAAGCCCGTCGTTTCGAGCAGTAGAGGGCGGTAATTGCAGGAAAATAATCGGAGGACTGGCTGGGGGCTACCAGACTCCCCAAGTCAAACTAGACAGGGGGAATTACCCAGAGGACATCTACGACAGCCCTAAAATCCAGAAGCCCGTCGTGAAGAACAGTAGTTGCTCGGCGTACCAAAGACCCCAGATTAAGTCCCCGGAGCAGGAGTGCTATTCCACTCCGAGAGACTGCGTCAGACTGCCCTTCTCTGGACTCAGACCCGACCCGGAGGGCAGCAGCTCAGAGGGAAGCTGAGAAGAACCATACTGTGATGTTCCTGATTTACCTGACTCAACAAAACCACCTCCAGACTCTTCTTAACTTATTTGTGTATGAGGGACTCCTTGTTTGTGTATTTCTGCAGTTGTAAAGGACAGCGGAGGCCGTGATCAGTTTGTGTAATTTAAAGTTTTTTGTATATGCGAGATACTTTGTCTTGACGAATCAAGATTTTTTTTTTGTTCCAGTTTTATTTTCAATCAAATGCAATATGCAGAGATTTTGCAGGGATAACTGCGACGATGCATTTGTTCTCTAGTCAGACACAAACTGTGAATGTAAACCAGATTTTCATGTTTTCTACTATGTGACCATTTTCTAAATCTTCTTATGCTCTTCTCTGAACCTGGACAACTTCACAGATTCTCAACCAGCTTTGTATTATGACAATGTCGGTAATATATGTAAATGACCAATGTGTGCTCTGTCTCCATGTGTCCTGCACCATGAAATACCTGTTTACTTGTCAGCAAATTTAAGACTTTTGCCTTAATTCTGGACTTTTGGTGATGAAATGGGGGGTCTAGGTGAAGGTAACATGGAGAAAGAGTATAAACCGTTCATTTACAGATACTGTAGTACTAACAACATTGTAACAATACAAAGCTGTTTGACAATCGGCAAAGGTCTACAGATAGAAAATAAGATGTTATAGCAAGCAGATCAAAAGCTCTCCTGGTGCAAGTAGGAGATCTTTGGGACTTTTTTTTTTTTTCGGGACTTTTTTTTTTTTGAGCCTGCAAGGTGGGAATGTCCAGTGGAAACTAAATGAACTGCGACACAATAAGAGGTGCTGTAATGTTTGTGTGATCACTGCTTACAGAAGGTTGTGACAGACCCAAATCACTGCTGCTTTATTGCATTTTCCCATTTGCCAAATATCTTAATGTAGTGATTACTTTCATTTCTGGCGTTATGGCATTCCTGCACTGTGTCGGAGATAATAGCGCGTCTCTAATAAGATCAGTCACAAACATGATCCCTTTACGATCTCATCTATAGCGTCTTATTAACTCACTGTCATCTATTGTCTGCATCACATTTCTTCTCCCTCTTCATCGTTCTGTCATTTTCTCCTCTGCTAAAGAAACTCTTAAGCCTCTTAACAGTCTTCATCCATACTCCTAACAATTTTGACCTTAAGACCTCTTTTAAGGGTTAAGATGCTTTCTGAATTACTTTTTTCTTTTTCCTTAAATTTTAAGAGTAAACACCAACATTTCTTTATGAATACGGGCCCTGATCTTTTGTCCATGCTGAATATTGATGTTGATTTCGTGGTTTTGGACGCCCCTTGTTCCATGTGCAAATTGAGCAATAACGGACTAAAATTTCTTATCAGATCCTGTTGTTATTTGGATTGTCTATATGCATATATTTATGTACAGATTTGGAATGTATATTTAGTTAAAAAGCTAAATGAAATGTCACTTTGTGCTGTCAATGATTTAGTTCACCCAAAATTTTTTATTCATTCTCATTTTATTCCAAACCCATATGAATTTTTTTTCTGTGGGACACATGAAGAGAAAGGATCAAGAATGCATTCCCAATCAAATTGAAGTGTGAGTCTCTCAAGCTCTCAAAAAACTTGGAAAACATTTTTTTTTAAGCTTCAACATTTCTCTTTTGTGTTCCACGGAAGAGATCAAGTCTGGTTTGGAGTAAATGATGATGGCATTTTCATTTTGAGTGAACTTTCCTTTTAAGCATCCAAAAGATCTGGGAGTTGCTGCTGTTTAGAGGACAATCCTTGTGAAAGATTATTGACGGGTCTTAATTTCTGTGAAATGCTCGATGGTTAATGTTTGATCTGGCCATGCTGGTGAGCTGAAGTGCGTTGCCACTGAGAATCTCAGTTCTGTGTTTGTGCTCGTCTAAACCCTGATTAAAAGCACCAGCATTTTAGTCTGTCCTGTGATGGTCTTTTGCCTTAAAATATGTGAATGTCTTTAAAAAAAAAAGTGAACAATCAGCACGATTATCTAAGTATTTGGTGAAAGCAGGATGTCTCACAAGAGGTGTCCCAGTGGGAGATGGATCAGGAATGTGACGGTGGGGTGTTAGTTATAGGGCAGCAGCTGATGGTGACCCTGCTGTTTAAATCTACCGTTCAGGCACACTGTATCACATTTCCCATCCAAAGTGTGTAACATTAGCGAATGGCTGGCCCGACCTACTGGCACAGATGCACATGCAATCAAACAGGTAAAGAGAAGCACTTACTTACCATAATTTTAATTGTTACATTAGGCTATAAAATGCTATTCATCTGCATGATTACTTGTTGAGCTAATGTAAAACGGCTTTGTATTTTGTGTGTGTGAGGTCTTTGTGGGAAACCGAACTTTGTGTGGGCTGATAGTTCACGCCAGGGTGCGTGATCCGTTAACACCTGCGCGTAAAAAAAACGAATTCTGCGAGGTTATGAATATGAATAAGGTCGATATCACGTTACTTTCATTACCTTTCCGAAGCGCCCTGTCATATGTTAATATTAATGAGCCGAGCCTTCGTTAAAAACGAGCCGTTGCGTTGAAAGTGTGAGTTGCGACAACCTTTGATCTCGTGGTCACGTGGTTTAATGTGTTTCAATGGGCCATAGACTGTATATAAAATGTTTTTTTATTGAGGATCATATTTGATGCATCAGACTTGTATGGCTCATTTAGTAGCCTATGTAGGAGAATATGGAGCTCGGCTCATACTCGAGGAGGAAACTGCATAGGCCTACACATACATAAATATCAGTTGTCATTAAATTTTCCAATAATATGGTAAAATCAATGATAATTAAATGCTTAGCTTTATGAAAGTTCTGTAGTTTTTATTGCGGGGGACCTAAACATATAGGCCTAATGCAATGAAACCGTGATTGAGAGATACTAATGACCATTCCTCAAAAGCCTGATGTATCATAATTTCATACATTTCAATTTGATTTTCTAAAAAACTATGAATAAACAAGTAAACCCAAGTTTGCAAAATATGATACAGTAGACTTTATGCTGTGAATTTGTTGTTAAAGGGATAGTTCGGCCAAAAATGATATTTAAACCATGCATTACTCACCCTCAAGCCGTTTGAGATGCATCTGTCAATCTTGTTTCAGACGAACACATTTTCAGTTATTTTTGAAAATGTCTTAGACACTTCAGTGGATATAATGTGAAGCAATGGGGTCCACCTCCTTCAAGTCCCAAAATGTGAATACATCCTTCACAAAAGTAATCCATCCGGCTCCAGGGGGATAAACGAAGGCCTTCTGAGGGTAATCCGTGCGGTTTGTCCTAAAAATATACATATTTAAAACTTTATAAATGAAAATATCTGACTTCCGGCAACGATCGACGCGCGTTCACGGGTGATGGAAGTCGGTGTACGAGGTAAGACGTAGAGTAGGAACTGTCGTGACGTAGAACGAACGCGCCAGCGCAGCCAGAGAGCAGAGCAAAACAAAACACGAAAGCGCGTGAACGCACGCGTGTCGATCGTTGCCGGAAGTCAGATATTTTCATTTATAAAGTTTTAAATATGTATATTTTTACGACAAAACCGCACGGATTACCCTCAGAAGGCCTTCGTTTATCCCCCTGGAGCCGGATGGATTACTATTGTGAAGGATGTATGCACATTTTGGGACTTGAAGGAGGTGGACCCCATTGCTTCACATTATATCCACTGAAGGGTCTAAGACATTTTCTAAAATAACTGAAAATGTGTTCGTCTGAAACAAGATTGACATATGCATCTCGAACGGCTTGAGGGTGAGTAATGCATGGGTTAAATATCATTTTTGGCCGAACTATCCCTTTAAGCCGTACTGCCCCCTCATGTTTAAATGAGGTACTGCAACTCATCTGTAATAATAACGCCCTGTAATCAACACCTCAACAAAACACAGTGCTCTGGGCAATTAATTTAAGTTTATTGAAACATTTCACGTCATATATTAACTACATGTGAAACATTTATTCCCAATCTCCTGCGTTTCCAAAACACATTTCCTATGACACTGGAAAAACAGTTAACAGAAAAAAAATCACAAACCAAAAGGACAAAAAACAAAAGAATTGGCTAAAAAGAGGGAAAATGTTTCTTCAGGTCAGAGTTGCATCTGTACTGTGCCATGCACTGGCAGTGTGTAAAGCATCATCTCCCAGATGAACCAATCAGTAACAAGAAAATGAAGGTAACACGAGTCCACTAAACCAGCCCACATACTGATAAGATTGTCCTGACTGCCCTCATCTGCATAACATCTATAAACACCTGTGACCATTACAGTTGGGTGATTAATATCAGACTAAATGTGTGATATAAGCAAATACCTTATGAGTATTTCATATTTAACACTCAAGCTATCCTTCCTTGCTGAAAACCAGCCTTTAACCTTGTTAAAGCATTTTCTCTTTCAGCAGAGTAAAGCATGCGTTTAGGAATTGTTTTATTGCTATGTGGCCCATGTTTCAGTTAAATATATAGTAATCAGTGTGCAGACATTTAAACAGGAGCATTAGATGGCTGAAGCTGCTATTGAGATGACAGTATAAGAGAAGAAAAGTGATATGTTAAATAACTCAATGATAGGAAAGCAACACTGATGATTATAGGAACCTCTTCTAGTCATCTATACAGTAATGATTTGAGGCATTCTGAGACTGAATAGTTGTTCTTGATGTCTGTAGCCTTTTATGTTTTTGACAGGATATAAAGATTGCCTTGGATTAAATAATGCTATGCTACATTGCTGTGTAAAAATGCAAGTCCACTTCCCTAACCAGATAATATCAGTATCTTTCCTAAAGACACCGTTAATACAGTAGGTTCCAATGGCACTATCAGGACATTGTTCAGCAAAGACACTCAAAAATACTTTTGCAGATGGGTATATCTCATTAAAAAAAACAATCAAGAAAGGTCCAAGTCATATTTCACTCTAAAATTAAAAATAAAAATATAGGTATTTTTTTTTTAAATAAAGGAAAATAGGTTTGATTTAAGGGCAATTAATTAATATTGTTATTATGAGAAATAAGCACGTTCACCCTTTTCCCCCAATTGTCAGTAGTTCACAGATGTTTTCACATTACAAAAGTTACTCATATGCAAATATTTAAAAATATATAAAAAAAAAATACTCAAGTACGTATATATTAGTGCTGTGAAACCGATTAATTGTGATAAATCGCATCAAACAATAGTTTGTAAATATCCGTGAGCCTTTATACTGTATATATATAGAGAATTTAGGACCATTAATTATTATTTTTATTTCGCGCTGACATAATTTTTTAGCACATTATATATATATGTGCTGTCAATATACAGTGTGTGTGTATATATTATATATATATATATATATATATATATATATATATATATATATATATATATATATATATATATATAATACTTTATATAAACGCATACTTTTATGTTAGATGTGATTAATCATGCTTAATCGATTTGACAGCACTAAATATATAAACAAATAATTTTATTTTTAATTGTACATTTTTAAACTGAACTTCTGAACTTAAACGTTGAGGGTAAAGTTTCCCTGAATTAAAAATTAGCATGTTACAGTGATTAGAATTTGGGGGAAATTTTCTATATATGGGGGGGTGGTAAAATATGAAAATATGACCAGGATATCTCTTCTACGAAACTCATTGTAGATCAATTAAATGGCACATTTAAACTTGTCCACTGCTGTTCTTGAGCTGTTATGTGTGGAAAGCAAAGAAATGTAATCACACGTGGATGTGTACTGTCATTACGACACGCTGTGTTGTTTCTCTCCCATCACCTACTGTCCACCCTGTGCGCAAAAGAGGAAGTAACATCATCCTGTTCGCCTTTGATTTAGAGCAGGACCAGCTCACACCAGGTTAAATACAATGATGTTTTACATGAACGTACACTTTGAGCAAACAGTAACTCATTGCTATATCCACTACTCCAGTACGAGAGAAGAAACGTGAATCATTAAAGCAGAAGCTCTACATCTGAGCTCAGATTCAGCTCACCTATGGAGGGTCATTAAATGCACGGAGAGGAAGTCAAGAATCGAAACTCTTATACCATATAATTCCATCCAATCGCTTTAGTCATCTACGCAGATCGTCATTTTGTCCCGTCAAGTGTTTCTTTGCAACTATAAACCAAGATGGTGACGTACATTTGCAAGCAATCCTTTGTGGCCACTGAGTAATATTATGTCCTCTTCTCTCAGTGTTTCTCAGTGGTTCATCCATCTCCAGTGGACGTCAAAGCAGTCTGTTCTCCATACGGCATAAAACAAGAAGAACCTCGTATGTTACATATTATACATGTGCAGTCTTAATCTCTTTCTGCTCTCCGTCCTCGCTCATCTCCAGGGTCCTTTTCGTAGGCTGGAGATCTAAGAGGAACTCTCTGCAGACTCTGCTGTCTTGGAGGTCTTGTCGTCTGAAGGGCTTTCACTGGACAAGCCCGTGTCTCCATTCTCTGTTCTGTTGTTCACTAAGTGCTTCCCTACAGCTGGAAGGATAAAGAAAACGGACGGCCAGTTTAGATCAACTGCACGATTCTCTTTAAACCATTAACTGAACCTTTGGTTTTAATGATTAACTGCTGCATAGGCTGTAACAACATGATTGCATACACTACTGTTCAAACGTTTTTTTTATTTACATAATTCGTACGTTTATTCAGCAAGGCATTTCAATTGATCAAAAGTGACAGTAAAGACATTTATAATGTTACAAAAGATTTTTATTTCAAATAAATGCTGTTCTTTTAAACTTTCATTTCATCAGAGAATCCAGGAAAAGAAGACCAAATCAGCGTATTAGAATGATTTCACATGAAGGATCATGTGACACTGAAGACTGGAGTAATGATGCTGAAAATTCAGCTTTGCTATCACATGATTAAACTGTAACATTTCAAAATAAAAGTTATTTTAAAAATTTAAATAATATTTCACAATCATTTTTCACATATATACATACACATGCATATATGCATATAAGAGTAATGAAATTAGTTGATTTTACTAATGACTGATTTTACTGTATTTTTGATCAAATAAATAGCCTTGGTGGGCAGAAGACTTCTTTCAAAAACACTATTAAATCTTACCAACCTTAAACTTTTGAACAGTAGTGAATATTTTTACACAATAATTTGATATCATTTTCCCCCTTTCCAATTTACAGTATTTATTCATCTATGTTAATATTAACATTAACTATACATTTTAATCTTTCAAGATTTATTTTTAAATTAACTTTATTATATAAATGAATAAATAAATGATACTATAATAATAATTACTTCTTATTGCCTTATCAGCATCAAAGATACAAAATATAATTATTGGGGGGAAAAAAACAGTACAATTTTAATATATTATGAACAAACATGAACTGACAATAAACAATAGTATAAGTTGAGATAGGACAACAGTATATTTATAAATTGACAGATTAAAATATGAACGTATTATAAACAAACATGAACTGACAATGAATAATAGTATATTTATACATTTACATGTATTAATAAATGCTGTAAAACAAATTGTTGTTCAGTTTTGGGCCATTTGCCAGAAAGAAAATTCATTCATTCAATGCACTTGCCTTGTAGAGAGGCGGGGTCAGCAGTGCCATTGTTGTGATTGGCTCCTGATCCCTCTTCCAGCTCGTCCAGGTACAGACGGTAGCGGTGTCCGCTGTCATCTTCATACTCCACGTTCTCGTCATCAGAGTCCACTTCTGGAGCCACGTAAACCACTTCAAATTCGATTTCCCCCCTCTGCAGAGAAAACCCCCCAAATGTGTTAGTGTCTGGAAGTGGAAGTATGTATGCATGTTTCTTAAAGGGATAGTTCACCCAAAAATGCTGTCATCATTTACTCACCCTCAAGTTGTTCCAAACCTGTATGAGATTCTTTCTTCAGTTGAACACAAAAGAAGATGTTTTGAAGAATGTTGGTAACCAAACAGTTGACGGACCCCATTGACTTTCATAGTATGGAGAAAAAAATACTATAGCAGTCAATGGGGTCCGTCAACTGTTTAGTGACCAACATTCTTCAAAACATCTTCCATTGTGTTCAACAGAAGAAAGAAATTCGGACCATTTGGAACAACTTGAGGGTGAATAAATGATGGCAGAACTTACATTTTTGGGTGAACTATCCCTTTAAGTGAGCAAATATAACCATTGGTTGCAAAACTATGATATAACTTCAGAAGACTTGAGTAATATAAATGCCACCATTTATATTACTCAAGTCTTCTGAAGTCATATCATAGTTTTGTCATCATTTTAGAGCTTTACAGACCAAGTCCTCATTCCCTTTCATTGAACTGAAAAGAGTGGCCACCTTTTGTGTTCAACAGAAAAAAGAAAGTCAAATGTGTTTGGAACAACATGATGGTGAGTAAATGATGGCAAAATTTTCATTTTTGGGTTGAAAATTTGTCATTTTTCTCTTTAAAGCAGCGTGTTCTCTTCAAATCCTTCATAACACCTCACAAGCCCAATTAAAGAGCATCTTAACCTTTGGGAGGTTCTCTGCAGGTGTGAGAATGGGATTGAAACATGGTTCTAATAATAAGTTAAGTGTCACACGCTAAGCCTGATCTGACAGCCCCCTCGTCGAGCTGCAAACTGAACCGAAAGGGAGTCTGTGTGTGTGTGTCTCACCTGCTGTGAGAGGATGGTGACGGCCTCTTTGTGCTTTGCATCTCTCAGGTTGATGTTGTTGACGGCTAAGATGGCATCTCCCACATGCAGTCCTCCGCAGCGCTCTGCAGGCTGGGTGGGGTGGATTTCGGAAATGAGTATGGGAACACCGTGCTCTTTCCCACCCTGTATAATTCCAGGAATGTAAACATTAAATCAGGACTTAGATTTTTGGAACAAACATTAAATAAAATCATGCCTAGTTCACAATAATGGATGGAGCAGCCTGCATATTAAATCAAAGGTTGAACTCACAGTAATGGAGATGCCAAGTCCTTCATGATCTTCTTTGCTCAGAACCACTTTGCGTATAGGGCCGACTCCTTGAGTCTTTTTCAGAGAATCTGTTTCCTGGAGAGGTAAATATATAGAGCACACACTAAGGGTGAATCACCTGAAGATGGTAATAGTTCATCTCAAAATTAATAAAAAGATAATAATAATAATAAATACTGTATATATATATATATATATATATATATATATATATATATATATATATATATATATATTAGTGCTGTCAAACGATTAAAATATTTAATCACGATTAATGGCATTAATGTGATAGTTAACTCGCGATTAATCGCACATTTTTATCTATTCTAAATGTCTCTTGATTTCTTTTTGTCACATTATTTTTTCTCATTTTAATGCTCTTATCAACATGGAAAAGTGGATCGGCTTGCTTTGTGCAAATGTTTTTTATTGAAAACAACATTGACATATACTGTGTTCAATTTCACACTAACATTCTCACTTGGAGCAAATCTCTCACACAACGTAACACTGTCCATCAATAAAAGGTTGAAAGAAATACTGACGATGTCCTGATATTGACGAGGGGGCGGAGAATTCGCATCAGCTGTGTGTGTGTGTGTGTGTGTGTGTGTGAGTGCTTGGCCATCAAGTGGTATTTCAGACTGGACGTGCTGCGACGATGATAGCTCAGTTCACAACGACAAAACACACAGATCACTTTGGTCTTGTCAATGGAACCATTTGGCAACTTTTTAACAGTAAACTTTCAATTCAGAATCTTATTGGCATCCATTCCGGCGTCTCGCGCTCGTCATCCACTCAAAATGTAACGTTAACCTACTATTTGGCCGGCTCGCAACAAGTGTGTTTCCGGTCTAGCTAGATCCGGAGCTAGAACAGGAGGGACGCGGAATGCGCGGCGCCAGTTTTCAAACCTTTTTGGATGCCAAAAAGTTTATATTGGCCGTGCTGGTAATCGTCACAGCGGCAAAAGTTGAACTATTTAGAATTTTGACCGCGGTGTGCGCGCCGCTGCGCTTGCTCTTCGGTCGACGAAGTAACAAAACGTCCTCGCGCATGCCGCGTCCTGTTGCTACAAAAAAAACCTACAAAGTTTGCTAGGCCAAAAAGACCGTTAATCTCACGATAAAAAAATGAATCGCGTTAAAATGGGTTTGCGTTAACACCGTTAATAACGCGTTTAACCGACAGCCCTAATATATATATATATAGAGAAAATACACATTTTATTTCGTATTTCAAAAGATAAAAATAAATACAAGAATAAATAAATAAGAATGTAATTACAATATAAGAAATTACATTATTAACTTCTGATTTTGATTTTAGGTATAGATACACTACAGGCTAATTATTCTCTTGACTATTCAAAGTTTACTCTGACTCTTCGCCTTCTGTATGCAATATCGGCAACTTGTAAATGAAATGAATGTACTGTCTTACATGCCCCACAGGTGATGGCAAGGGCTTCTTGGGATCATTGCGCCCCCTGCAGGCTCGGATCACTGTTTTGTGGCGGTGCAGGTGAATCTCCGCTTCAAGCTGGTTCCACAGTTTGTCATGAGCGGGTCCTTTCATGTCTCGCCCGAGCAACTGGATCTGCTGCACCCTAAATAATAAATAACAAAAAAAGCATTCCTGTTACCAACCACTTCGGCTCTTTGTGTGCAAGATATCGCCACATGAAACCCACACAGTGGTCAGAAGAACAATGCTGTCCCTTACCTCCCAGCCAGCTCCTTGTCCAAGTACTTTGCCGCCAGTCTGGCTCCATACACCTCAGCCTGTAGGACCGCGATGTGCCTGCGGAGGGCCTCGTTCTCTTTCTTCAGCATCTTCACCTCTGCCTCCAACTTAGCCTCCTTCACTTTCTCTTTTTTACTGGCCTCCAGTTCCTTCTCCTGTGATATGTAATCAAACAAAGACAAGAGGTGAGCAGTTGAGCGCCGAAACTCTGTGGTGTGCTGGAGGTCTGACCATGTGTGTATACTGAGGTAAGTCATCCCAGCAGAGTAACATCAAACCACTGTCATTAAACAGCTCTTCCAACGTGCTGCCCAAGAGGACAAGAAGCAGAATACCTACGTCACCACAAGGACCACAAAAATAATAACTTCACAACAGTACAAATAACACACAGGTGAGGTGAGATCACCAGACAAACACTCTAGTTAAAGGAATAGGTCACCCACCAATGATTTACTCACCCTCAAGCCATCCTACGTGTATATGACTTTCTTCTTTCAGCCGAACACAATCAGATTTAAATGAAACAATATTCAATATTCAAGTTTTTGAAGCTCCAAAAAGCGCATCCATCCATCATAAAAGTAATCCATACGACTCCAGCAGGATAATAAACGCCTTCTGAAGCGTAGCGATGGGTTTTTGTAAGATAAATATATTTTTGGGTGAACTATTCCTTTAAAACATAGCACTTAATGTGTGCACATACTAAAGACGCAGAATTGTAACAAATGTAGATTTAACATCATAGTTGCTACAAGTTTGCCAAAAGTGACATGAATCCAGCCAATCAGGAAAGCTAATAGAACATGACTTGCATATGAATGGCACCTCTTCATTTGTTACAACCCCTGGAGTAAAACAAAAACATCTAGCAGTAGCTATGCACCTATACTGAAGGTTATGGTTCATAATGATCAGCTTATACCAATAACTAAAGGCGCGGTCACAGTGTTGTCATTATCATGTGACCTTCCAGCGTCAGTTACGACAGCCATTCATAAATCCTCTCCCGTGGCCTCATGGGATAGTAAAGTGTTCACTTCACCGAATGCACACTTCAGAATCTCAGCGGAAGAAGTAGGTCATCCAGGTACTTTTCGCCTACTATTTTATGTATAATGTATTTATGAATACTATGTATTTGGACATACTACTCTGTTGGAGTAGTGTTTTTCGCATACGATCTAGTAGGGAAGTATTCAATTTCGGACGCAGCCTATCTCTGTATTTTGGGTTGCTTTAACGTGAATTTGGGAATGGCATATGCACCAACCATCTACCGAAACTTGGGAAGCGATTATCAACAATAGAGAAGCTCCCTGCAGTTTCAGTCAAAATAAATCTACAATGGTTCAACTTTAGAAAATGAAGCAATTAAATACAGCCATAAATATTCGTATGGTATTTGTACAGTGTAATGTAAAATAAACTAATTATTAAAAATATGAACATTTTACGAAATATTAAATAACATATTAGTGAAATATTACAATATTAACATTTCTTCTTTTATTTTTATTTATTAATTTTCATATTTTAATTTAGTAATAATAACATTGATATATAAACCACAAAACTTTGGCCAAATTGTACAGCCCTACAAACAAGCACCGTAAACCTGGATTTTTTTTTAGCACAATTTTTATCAGAAAATTTACATTTGAATTTTTCCTCCAAATTGAACAGCCCTAAACCCTAAACCAAACACAATGTAACATGGTGCGTAGAAATTTGCACAGAAAGACATTACATATTTATTTGGCTAAAATACTTTCTGGATAGGACTTGTGTCCGCATTACAAAATATGTCTTAAGAAACCACATCACATTATCAGTTCAAATTTTAGGCTGTGATTCTACTAGTTATCAGCGGATCATGTATCGGCCTCAAATATACTCTCCACCTCTAGAAGTTAATCTACTACACAAGGCCGCATTTGCATTACATGGTTCAAGTGACCCAATTCCGATTTTTTCCACCCATGTGGCACAGATCGGATATGACCCACGAGAATTCATGGATTCTGATGATCTCAGATCGGTTTCAGGCCTCGTTCATGTGACATTAAACAGATCGGATATTCCCCTTGCCAATTCATGTCATATGTCATTGAAAAAGCAACGGTGGAGATCACATGACTCTTTTCAAAGCCCAGGCTGCAACAAGGGCTCTCCTCTTTTCTCTCCACCTTAAGAGACCAATGTTTGCAGACCTTTAAAAATGGTGAGGAAACTTGTACTATCATTTCGTCTGCATCCATTGCACCGTTTTCACTTCCTTTTCGGCCTAAGCTTTTCTGGGTCAGTATGTCTACCTTGGATTGTTTCACCAAGTGTATAGTGTAGATGCAGATATCGGATATGGGTCACTTTTAAAAGAAAGACCGGGCTGATTGGGTCTTCAAAAAAAAAATCAGATATAGACAACGAATCGGAATTGGGCATCGAGACCTGCAGCGTAAATGCGGCCAAAGAGAACATAGCTCTTCATTAGTGATGGTTGAAACAGACAGCAGAAGCATTAACAGGCAAAAAGAGTGGAGTTAGATGGGACACACAGACTCAAAACAATGCAAAACTTACCTTGTCCTCCACTGAGGGAACAGGCTTAAGATTGAGAAGAAAAACAGAGGGTCAAAAGTTAAAGGGGTTAAACAGGAAAGCCGGTTGTGAAGCTTCATCATTCATCCTTACATCAGCAGGGTTAACAGGAAGACAGCAGAGTGCCCACCCGACCAGAGCCTGTTAGTGTTCATTACAGCTGATCATACAATTACACCATCACATGTCACAGCTATGCTGCATAGACAAAAGTATGTGGACATGTGCTAATTAGTGGACTGGGCTATTACAGTCACTACCGTTGTTGACGGCTGGGTAAACAGAAGAATACAGCCATGTAATCTCAACAGACATACAAATGGTTTCGTCAGATTTCTGCCCTGGGCTACTCGTGCTGCTGTGAAGTGAAAAAGTCTAGGAACAATGACAGGTCAGTTCCAGAACAGGACAGCCGAGTGCTGAAGCATGAAGTGCACAAACACTGTCTGCAGCTTTAATACTCACTGTTGACTTACAAACTGCCGTCGAAAGCTTGAATTAGAATGTTTATAAAGTAGAGATTTTTTTAATGTATTGGTATTAGTCGATATGCAGTATATTCAGCAAGGACGCATTGAATTGATCAAAAGTCACAATAAAGACTTCTAACAATTCTATTTCAAATAAATCCTATTCTTTTGACCTTTTTTATTCATCATATAATATAGTACATCATATCATATTTATTTATGGATATTTAATTGTGCAGATTAACTTTCATCTAACACTCTTTTTAAAGTAATTGAATAACACTGTTAAGTGTAATCTTTAGAAAATCTCAATTAATACATGCATTTTTAATTCTGTAGGAGTTAGTTTTAGTGATTTATTTTTCATTCATTGAAATAAAATATTATTGAATATATTAACTGTTGGTCATAACATGTAAATAATCATTGTCATAACATGTAAATCACAACAATTGTATCTGCTATTTGGTATTTGCATATTGTGTAACATGAAAAATATTCATCTAGGAACCATAGTTACAAATGAATGGAAAACTAAACCTACAGCACAGAGCACACACTGATAGTCTGTGGTTTGTTTGCCAAATGCTATGACAACATTTCTGTCTGGTTCGTCTAGTAATTCTCTTTTGACATGGGTCTGGAAGAACTCGATTGGCCTGTTCTTAACCCCACCACTCGTTCACCAAACATCACTGATAGACTCCACTGTTACCCCAATGCAAGCAAATGACTCCATCAGTCAGTCACATCAATAAAACACCTTCCCAAAAGAGTGGAGGCCATTATAATGGGTTTAATTCCAGATTAGGGGCTTTCGCACCAGAGGAACCTTTTCATAGTTCCTAGAACTAATGGCAGAAAGCAGAGTACCTGCTTTTTGGCGTGTTTGCCCCTCAGGAAATAGGAATGATTTTAGTTCTCCTTTTGGGGGAACTAAATTAGCTCCTACTTCAGAGTAGGGTCTAACCCAATAGGAACTACCAGTGATGTAAATGTACGCTGATTGGCTGAACGCGCATGAAGCATCAGCACCCACCATTTAAAAAAAAAAAGTTGTGCGCACACATAGTTTATAGCCTATATATTTACTCAAAGAGCTAACTCTACAAATATGGAAAACAGTGATAGATGGACCGCTCAATCTTTACGCTAAGGAGAAAACCCAATGAGACTGAGGGGACAAAGCCAACAAACATGATTATGTATTTCTGCTCAGCTAGCAACATTGGTCATCAACCACACAGCAAACACTAATACTTTTTCATATACGGTTTACTTTCTTTGTATAAATAACGTATTAGACAGGGCTGTTTAACGGATCATAAACTAATGAAGACGGAGAATGAGAGTGCTGTGTGCACAGGCTCTGGTATTCTCAGCGCCGTCAAATAAAAGTCACAACAACAAGCACGGCTTACGTCACTTCAGATTTCCTACTGGCGGTGCGAATGCAACCAGGAAAACGGCCCTAGCCTAGGGGAACATTTAGTTCTCATCCTGGTGGCTAGTTCTTATAACTAAATTCCTATAACTACTTGGTGCGAAAGCCCCTGTTAATGCCAATAGTTTTGGAATGAGATGTTCAGTGATCAGGTGTCCACATACTTTTGATTTGAAGATCCAAGTGGCCTTAAAGGGATAGTTCACTCAAAAATGAAAATTCTGTCATCATTTACTCACCCTCTAGTTTTTCCAAACCTGTATGAATTTCTTTCTTCTGCTTAACACAAAATATGATATGTTGAAGAATGTCGGTAACCAAACAGTTGATGGGCCCCATAGACTTCCATAGTATGGGACAAAAAAATACTATGAAAATCAATGGGGCTCATCAACAGTTTGGTTACCCCATATTGTTCAAAATATCTTCTTTTGTGTTCAGCAGAAAAAAAGAAATTCATACAGGTTTGGAAAACCTTGAGGGTAGAGTAAATGACAGAATTTTGGGTGAACTATCCTTTTAATGCTAACATATTATATCTAGGTGTCTCACAGGACTTTTTTTATAAATCATCTATATATAAAACCCAGTCAGTTCTGCTACATTTGTAGTAATGTGAAGCTGTGCCCACCATCCTGTCCTTGATAGAGTCTGAGTCGACCGCCTGGCCGCCTTTGGCTTGGAGTTTGAGCTGCATGGCGTGGAGTTGCAGAAGCTGTTCGTGAACCTCCTGCTCCACCACGACCTTCTCCGCCTGGACATCCGTCAGCTCCGACCGCAAGTCCACCAGCTGAGCCTAAAGCACACACACATAGAGTACTATTAACTAGCCATCCAAGAATCATGAATCATGCTGAGACTTGTGCTGACTCAAATAGTGTCTGCATATGAAGTATTGCACGATCCTTCCCTGACCCAGAAAAGTAAAGACATACAGATCAACAAAAATGGAGGGAAAAACATGAAAACGAAGACAAATGTTTATCCTAAAAGACTCCAATTCAAAGGAAAACGGCAAATTTAAAACTATGCTACCAAATTGTGTGGCTTTTTGAGGGACTAGTGCATGCCTTCCTGCATGTTGAGCCATGTTTCCTATGTTGAACGACTCTAGCATGTAGCTGTAGAGAAGATGGAAAAATTAATACTTTGCCTCTGTATATATCCATAATGATATTTCTTTAACTCGTGAGGATATGCATTCACCACATAGTAAGTTAATTGAGGCTTTGTGTAAGATGTTACAGTCCTGAATGATAAGAAAACCTACTTGAAATCCAATCTGATTCCTCGGATTTCATTAGAAAAATTTGGATTTCAAACGTGTGTATGAATGTTGATTGGATTAGGTTTGTAAAAACTGTATTTTTTTCCTGTTCAAACCATAAACAAGCGTTTTTTTCAAAATGGTTAATTCATTCACTCATCCGACACACCCATTAACAACCACAGCCACAGTGAATTATGTGATCCCGTCCCCCATCCGAAGGCACGGTCATTTAGAAAGCAGCTCAATCCTCCACCATTTCAGCCTCTTTAGTAGCGAAGCTGCATCAGGGACAGAAATAAAAGTCCTCTCGTAAAAAATCCACTCATTTATTTATGCGCCTGGCCTCCGCTGGATAGCCATTGTTAGCCGAGGGACTCTCATATTTAGCAGTAATGCATCAGAGAAGATTCATTTATCTGTCAGTGCTGTTATACTCAAATCGAGAGCAGCGAGAGTGGTGAATCTGAACCTAATGGCCCTTCAGAATACTTCAGATTCCCACCGCTTCCCTTGCCAATCGCTAAGTGAAGAGCAAGACAATATACTCTGTAACAACATTTCAACTGGCAAAACTGAATATCTTTCCTTTGAATTAAAAATGTAACTGAATCTGACTCGAAACGAAGGCACCAAAGTTCCTCAAAAGAGTTTGGTGTTTGCGATGCAGCATATAACTAGAGAAAAATGCCTCATTGTTGTAGACCAGGACCTTTTATACAGTATCAGCCTTCAGAGAGGGTGTTCAGTAAAGATATTTGGGTGGGTCCCTTGGAAAATTACATCACAGGAGTAGTAGCAAGAAATCAAAATGGACCCTATTTACTGAATACTGAAAAGTTCTAAATGCATGTTATTGATCTTATCGTAAAGGTCCGTGTACCTTCGGATAATTTGTCGTTTTTGACTTCTAAATCGAAAAACTTATTTATCACATATTCGATTCTTCTCATGAACATAAATAAAGAAGTCTCACATCGTTTTTTCATATTTTTATTTTTACGGCACACGAATTTATGTGTAGCCTACACGGAAGAAAGTTCTGTCTAGGCTCTGTCCAGGTTTGGTCCATTTGTTAGTCTGGCTGTTTGATGAGAAAGAGATTAAATATAGTTGCAATAAACTCTGTAATAATCCATACAACTGTATCAGATGACTATTATTCTGTTGCGCGGAGCTGAACTGATGACAGCACGGCTTGATCTTTGGTTGACCAATCAGCAGAAAGGGGCATTTTATTCCCGCCCATGATTATTCATTTTGGTTTTATTGTTTTTCCATTTGGCGGATTAGAACTAAGTGTGATGAAAACAAAGATAAAAATATGAAAAAAAACCACGCAATATTTCTTTATGTTCATGAGAAGAATCGAATATGTGATAAATGAGCTGTTTCTCGTTATTTCCGTTTAGTGGCCCATACATATAGTGGCCCATATACCTATTAAATATCCTGTTTCTTTCAGCAATGCGTCACATTATGCAAGTGAAATGGGTTAAGAATGCAGTTTCATGATGAGTCCTAATGTTGGTGTATTAACTAACAAAATATACTACAGTTTTAAGGCACATTCACACCAAGATAACTATAAAGATATTATCAATATCGATATTGTTCTAGTTTTAAATATAAAAATAAGAAAGTCCACACTACTACAACTATAACGATATTGGCACAGAGAAAAATATATCATTTGAATCACTTTCAGAACCATTTTTCCCCCCAGCTGATGAATGTTAAAAACCTTGACAGCCAATCAGAAACCACCAGACTTTAAAGAGTTCGAGCAGCTCACGCTTAGAATACACAGAACAATTCAGGGCATTGGTGTGAGGACGCTAATATAGTTATCGTTATAGTTATCGTTCCAATGCTGAGGTTTTTGGATAAGTACCATGTTAATACCATGGCATTCTTTGCAGTACTTTGAAGTATCTTACCATTTAAATGAATACCATGGAATGGTATAGTCTTTTATAAGCACTGTGATCTTCACTGTCACATCCAACTCTCCTCTTGTACAGCAGGGTTTTTATCAAGCTGTGTGTTAATCTGCTCTGCTCAGCTGCGCCGGTGAAGAGGTCATGTGCTAAACTACCTTCTCAGAAAGAAATTCAGCCTCCCACACAAATATACCTGAGAGTCACTACCATTAAGAACATGTTATTTTGAATTTTCTATCCTGGACTCAAGGGATTCCTCCATGGCAAAGACGATTCATTTCCCCTGTGGAAGGTAGCCTAAAACTGCTTTTCAAATTGGACTGTGAGCTTTGATAAAAAGCCATTAACAGATTTAAAAAGTGGTGGGAAAAGCAGATTACACAATCTGGTCTCTTGAGAAGCCTGAAACCATCAAAACACAGACAAGACACTAATTATCTAGACTGTGTAACAGAAAAATCACAGTACAGCAGAACTCAACAGCAACAATACTTAAAGGGTCACTCCACCCATTTCAACATTAATCTTTATTGAAAGTGGGTTATATATGTAGTCGAAATGTAAAAGAAATTTTGAATTTGGTGCCCTCTTGACCGAGAAAAGACAGAAAATAACTTTAGGGCACATTTGTATGTAAGACAACAACTCCCACAATGCACCACATTGCACAGTTCCGCAAGCCACTCCCACTAATCCAGAACAGCGAGCGAATCAGAGAAATCACTCTTCCGTCTACAAGGCTAGCTGCCAAAAGAGTTTGAAATTCATTTCACACAAAATGTCTAGTTAGTTGGCTGTGGCGAGCAGGACGAGGGACGTGAGAGGACGGCGCGAGTGATAATGAATGACACCTGTGAGACGCAGCAATGGTTCACATCACAACACAAACGTCCGTGTGCTCGTCTGATTCAGAGATTTCGTCCAGGAGAAATTGCCATCGTTGAAATTCTCTGCAGCAGACGGATTCTATCTGTGTCCGTAGCACACAGCGAGAGCACAGGCACCAGCAGTCCGCCCAGCTCGAGCCCGTCCGCGACAGGCAGCCGCCTCCTGTTCCTCCATCAGCCTCAGCTGCTCTTCACTATATTGCGGCTCGTAAAGATAGCCACGAACAGCGGATTCGAGCAGCAGAATTTCAAAATCCTCTACTTCCATATCATGTTTAGTTTCTTCCATATCGTGTTTAGTTTCTTCCGTCATTGTCATAACTTGCTATCTCCACAGCGCTTGTTAGCTTAGCTTATAAACAAGATGGCTGATATTGATTTCAGTATCTACAAGTGAAGTCCCACCCACTGATCTGTGATAGCTCTGTTAGCGCATTAGGTCCAACCTATGGGCGGGTTTGAAAGGGTGGGAACTAGTGCTTGTAGTCTTTCCATAAACCCCCCCCCTCTTACACTTCCTCCTACAATGACGTAAAATGACGATTTTTGCGTCATTGTAGGAGGAAGTGAAAAAGGTAAATAGCGGATTTCTCTCGTCTCAGGGGAAAATGAGAGAGTGTTGCACGACCATTCAATAGTATGACTAGGTTTCTAACAATGGAAAGCTTAATGCAAATGGGTGGAGTGTCACTTTAATACAAACATGAGCTCGTACATAAATTCATTTTATGCCGCAGTTAATGTTGAGGGATCTTTTACATGATGTCAATTCAAACAGAAGAATGACCAGTCTAGCACTGAGCTAAGCAGGTTTAACAGGTTTTTATGTCCGGTCCTAGTTTTATGCAAAGCATTTTCCTGCCAAAATAATTGGCCAGATTTGACCTATTCAACTTTACAACGTTTACTATTCTAAATATGAACAAGATGTTTTGTATGTTTGCCTATCTTCATTAACTATCATGACATCTTGCTTCGTGTCAGGGTCCTGATCACCCTGCCAGGTTTATTGTGCATTAACTTGGTACTTAATGATCAAAAGCCCCGCACTGTAAATTAATTCCATCTCAAATTTAGTGTAATCTTGTACAAAAGATTTCAGCATGCTACATGGAATGGAAAGCTTCTGTTAACACAAAAGGAAATATTGTGTTAACACAAAAGGAAGTATTGTTACACAAAAGGATGTTTGCCATAATCTATACATCTAAACAGAAATTACACACACACATTATGGTCTAGTGAATATGTATATGCCAGGGTATTAAGATGGTAACTTTTGTTCGTTTATAATAGTTTAAAATCCATCTGAAACATGAAGTTACAATTTTAGAAAAACATTCAAAACCTATTTATATTCTAATTCAATTTTTTGTAAAATAAATACAAACCTGGTATTAAAGACTAACAGCCCTAATTCCAAAATTAGTCACAATTAGTCACTCCCAAACACTCAGATTAAAACATTTAAAACAGAATACATAGCCCACAGAGAGTTCTATGTCAGTAAATAAAAGAACATCTACTTTGCCTAAAGCCTTTAAAAGATAATATTCATCTCTTTTCCTCACCTCTAGTTTGTGGTTGAGCTGGAAGATGGTTTGGGCTTTATGACACAGCTGAGCAAAACATGAGCTGAGACTGGTCATCTTCTGACGGCCCTCATATGTGATATCAGCCTGGTCCGGGTCGATCTCTCCCAGTAACAGATCCACATCCACAAACGCCTTGTCAAACTCCTTCTCCAGCACCTCCAGCCATCGGAACATGGACATGCCGGGGCCGGGAGCCGCAGCCGAACCGGCGGAGAGGGCCGAGCCCGGGGATCCAGCACCGCCAGCGGACGCAGACATCTTCAACTCGGGTTGCTAACGTTACAGGAAGAACACACAGGTTACTTCAATTTAGTCCTTTACTCGGCGCGATCACTTGGTCGTTCAAGTTATATTAATAAGAGGCTTCTGGTGTGATAGACAGTGAGAGTGATGCTTTGTTGAGGTGTTTTCCGTGCTCTCATCTGACCAGGAAATCAGAGATCGAACAAGTCAACAACGTGGATCGATTAGTTTGGTCTGCCACACGATGAGGTCCGTCAATGAGGAAGACAGTCGAAAGACGAGCGAATCGATTGCTGAGTAAGTCAGATCTGCTTGAAATATTTGCTTCATGGGAATTTACAGCAGATAGACCGTTTGTGCAACAAATACAGTTTTTTGAACTGTATGATATCTTTGCAAATGTTAATTATGCCTATACATGATTGTTTATTCTGTTATTATTATTGTTTAATTTTTGTTAACAAAGTAGCCTACATAACTATATAAGCCTGATCTAGAGAAAATTATGATGAAATAATGGAAAATGAATCATTATTCTGTCGTTAAAAAGCATTACGAAAAAGCATTCAAACTAATTACCACTATTAATATAATTGATTGATACAGTATCATTTTTACACAAATTAACAGACATAAAAATTATAGCTGGCATATCTCAAGAAATGTGCAATAATTACGATTATGTGTTGCACAAACCAACCTAAGTATTTATAAATACTTATATAAATATATATTTTTCATTATTATTATTTAACTTTATATTTATTTTTTAGGTTATAAAGACATACATTATAGCCCTATATTTCCAGGGCATTAAGATGCTGAAGCTAAATTAAAGGTTTAAGTTTTACAATGTGTACTTAATAGTTTCGATCAATAGTCTAAAGTATAAAAATGTTATTCATGTTAGGTTTTAAAGCATCGTTTTGTCAAGTTAATATTACTGAATGCAACAATTTACATATAAAAAATGCATGTGTTCAACAGAATAGGATGTAAATAGTTTATCAGCAAGTTTCTTATTTGCAAACAGGCAGGACGATATATTGCTGATATGTCAGTTCCTTGCCGGTGTCAAATTTTGTTTTCTTAGCAAGATAAGGATCTCAGCCATTGTTCCAAGTAAAGCAGAGTCTTATTCTCACATGGCTCGGATATTTAAGCATTGGATGCTCAAAATGCAGTTTCAGCAGCACAGAGGTTTGTGAAGCTGTTTTCTCATGATATTCTGCCTTATTCTATGTGTCTCCTACAATCAACAACGAGCAAGCAAACTCAAACAATGTGAAGAAAACAAACCTGGGATACACATGCTGTTCAGAAATAAAATCATCCAACATAAACAGTATATATATATATATATATATATATATATATATATATATATATATATATATATATATATATATATATATATATATATATATATATATATATATATATATATATATGTATATATATATATATATATATATATATATATATATATATATATTAGTTAACCATTTAGAATGCCTTTCGGTAACACTCTATTTTAAGGTGACATAGTTAGGTTACTATGTACTTAAAATAGTATAGTAATATATACATAACATAATACATAATTACAAGTAGCTAACCCTAAACCAAACCCTAACCTTAACCCTATAGTAAGTACATCATTTAGTTACCGGTAATTAATATTTCCCAGTACTTATTTGAGTAAGTACAATGTAACATCACCTTAAAGGGGTGGTATAATGCCCTTCACAAGATGTAAAATAAGTATTTGATGTCCCCAGAGTGTGTATGTGTAGTTTTAGCTCAAAATACCACATAGATATTTTTATATAGCATGTTAAAATTGTCACTTTTTGAGGGTGAGCAAAAACGCACCGTTTTTGTGTCTGTCCCTTTAAATGCAAATGAGCTGGTTTGCCAGGCCTTGAAGAAGTAGTTCCGTTGTCTGGTCGAGCAGATTGACACCAATGCCTTCAGATCTCTTTTAAGAACTGTCAAAAAAACAAGTTAAGACAGTTTCCCCGTGGCCTGCCCTCTGGCCTGGAGATCCTCCATTTGGGCCACAACAGGATAAACAGCCAAGAGTCGTCCCAGGAGATTGTCCTGGGAAAGAAGCTACGGGTCCTGAACCTCCAGAATAACCAGTTTAGCACCTTGTGTGCAAACACACTAACACTCCTTGAAAAGCTTGAGTGTCTTTTCCTGGATGGAAATAAAATCGAGTCAATGGCATATTCTAAATGCTCCTCAATTTCATCAACATTCTTCTCATCACTGCAGCTCCTAAAAACATTAGATCCACACACTGACATGTCCCAGCAGCTGCACAACCTCATAAGCCTTTCTGTCCGCTCTAACAGATAGTATCAGTGGGGGGTCGCCTCCCAAATCTGTCTGTGTGCGAGTTTGCTGGAAACCAGCTACAAATACAAACAGGTAGATTGGCCTCTTAACTTGAGAAGCTATAGACTGCAGGCAGAAAAATATCAAGGAAGTCACTTTTCAATAGCTAGTAAAAAAAAAAAAAAAAAAAACCTTTCCCTTTTTGGAAAACAACATAATGCCCTGAGAAACTGCATTCAACCAACCTGGCTTTAGAACACAATCTGCTCGTAGATTGACCGGTAAATCCTTCTTCGCCACGACTGACCGGTACATCGTCCACATTACTGCAGGAGCTGCACCGATTCGTCTGTCAATCTCCCTTGTCATCCTTCCCTCACTCGTGAACAAGACCCTAAAATACTCGAACTCCTCCACTTGAGGCAGGAACTCTCCACCAACCTGAAGCGGGCGAGCCACCATTTTCCGACTGAGAACCATGGCCTTGGATTTGGAGGTGCTGATTCTCATCCGAGCCGCTTCACGCTCGGCTGCAAACCGTCCCAGTGCATGCTGAAGGTCCTGGTCTGATGGAGCCAACACGACAACATCATCTGCAAAAAGCAGGGACCAAATCGTGTGGTCTCCAAACCTGACATCCTCCGGCCCCTGGATATGCCTAGAAATGCTGTCCATAAAAGTTAAGAACAGAACCGTAATAAGGCCTATGTCGAAGGCAGACTGCAGGTGTTAAATATGTGCAACATCAAACTGTCCACTCTGCCTGCATTAAACCTAAAACTCAAATTTCTGCATTTGGATGGAAACCCATGGCAGTGCAGCAGTGAACACCTTGAGGTAAAAAAAAAAAATCCCTTTTAGCACAGGATGTGGAAATCAGGCCTGACCTGATCTTGCATGTATGAATTCAGGGTGATTGGGACACTTTTTGCCATTGAGATGGAAAAAGTGTCCCAATCAACCTGAATTCACCCTATGTATTGGTACAAGATATCTGTGAGGAGCAGACCAAGGATTTTTTATTAGAGAGCCAAGCTGAACACAGACAATGAGGAATATGTTGATTATGATTGCAAAAGTAACATGTGAAGACATAACTGCAATGCTGTTCTTTATGCAAACTTAATGTACAGCTTTGCATCTCTTCCTGTTTTATGGCATTCCTTACAGAACCAACAATAAACTATCAAATTGTATCTGTTTTGTTCAATATTGGTCACTGTCTGTGACATGGACATACATTATGATGCAGGGAGGAGATCCAGTCAGATGATTAAGTCAAATTTTATTTCTTAACAGCAGACAATCAAATAATAAATGAAGAGTAAAATTAATTAATCTATAATTAAAAGTTTAATGGTAAAATCTAATATGTTTAATTCAAATATATATAACACACTCAGAGTATAATATTATTGCCTAAAGATAAGTAAAGTTGATTGACAGATCTCTCTTTGAAAAGACAGGTTGCCAAAAGAGCAGGGGCTTCGAGCATTTGTGGTCTGTCTATCGGAAACTATCGGTAATAGACTTTTGCCCTTATCTAAACAGCAAGTATACAAATGTTCACAATCAGCTACATTTGAGACATAAAGATTAATAAAAGAAAGCATTAAACATATTTTTTTTTTCAAATTATAATAATGGTGAACACATCAAAATGATAATAATGAGAAACACATCAACATGATAGCCTACTAGCGTTATGATTTCTTAAATTGATTACATTTGATACAAATATATTTAAAATTTAAATGATTAAATGATAAAACATAGCCTAAACAAATGTTATAATTGTTTATTTTTCTGATTCATTACATTACAATAAAATTAACTGGTATTTAGATCGGAAAATATGATTCTCACCAGTTTCATTTCATTAGCCTCCAGATTTGCTTGAAATATATTGACATATACAGAATATTGAAAGTATTGATTTTAGAAATATATTTTATTACGCATGCATAACATATTGTGCTTTTTATATTCATAAATCTAATGAGTAGGCAATTTTTAATCCTATTAAAATAATAGGATTTACACATATTCCATTTGCTGGTCCAGCAATTGCATCTCGCTTAAGGCTAAATCAGTGTTGATCTGAAACCAGCCGTTAAGAGTTCTTTTCTTTCCTTAACACTTGCCAGGCAAACGTCATAACTGACCACAGACCAGTGGTTAGATTGACGTCAGCCGTCCAATCAGAGAGCTCCATGTCACACAGCAGCAGGTTCAGAGTGGAAAGGTTGGCAGGAAGAAGAAATGGCAGCCTGCGCGCTGCGGCGTTGGCAGTGACCAACATGGCTAATTTCTCGATAGACCATCGTTCACACGTACACATATTACTTTAATATGAGGAATATACTTTAAGATCTGATAGATTTTCAACTAGGAACGCGTTTAAAGACGCATGGCTTTACTGTATGAGATGGTGTGGCGGTTTTTGCACGCACTGCTTTATGTTCAGCGCGCGCTGCTAGCCTGGTTCCGAGTCCACATCTGGAGATGGAAACGGGCTGTGGTGGGGTTATTACTGCCCCTTGCCCTCGGCTTTCATAATCAGAAAAAGGCTGGACCCATTGGCAAACGGTCTAGCCGCCGGGTTCGCTGGGGAGCCGAAGGAAGGACGTTAGAAAAGCTGCCCATTCATGTGGGGTTATTGATCACTGAGGAGGAGATCCACTACACTGACATTGCCAATCTAGTGGTCTGGTGTATGGCAGTGGGCATCTCATATGTCAGTGTGTATGATAATCAAGGTAAGACTCATCGAGGTTTGCATTGAATAAAGGGAAGTGAATTGGTGTCACATGCATCCAGTCACCTGCTGTTTCTTAATGCAAAAGTTTTTATGCCTTATGTTAAAGTCAAATAGTATGGTTATTGTTGAATGGTTTCGTTTATATTACATGCTTAACCTAAAAACTAGACTTTATAATACCATTATTTGCATTAATACATTTCTTTGAATCCTTTTAGGGGGTTTTGAAATGCATAAGGCCTATCACTCAACTTTTACTCATCTTTATAGAGTTACAATGTGTCTGGTCTATTTCAGAACATTCTCTTTCAGCTCAGTATTTCTCGATGAAGCTAGGGGACTTGGCTATGTGATATGATTTATTTCTTATAATAACCTTAGACATATATTTTATGGCTGCCAAAAGTGTGGTAAGGGTGAACCGAGATCTGAATCACATTGTTAAAAATGACTCTCAATTTAAAGGTCAAACCTTCTTTTTCATTTATGCCACCGTGGACCAAGAAACCAAGTGTTTCTCAACTAGTTTTGCTAAAAGATCTTTTCTCCCCCCTTTTAAAATGGGATTAATCCTATTAATTTTGCTTTATTGATTTGAATGTTCTTTAATATTTTCTTTAATTGCAGTTTATTATTTAGCATGGATTATTCCCTGTCAGAACACACCTGCATAAGCCACTGATCTAAAATCCATTGTCAGTAGTGATCAATTTAAAAGACCAGGAAATTAAATTCACTCATGTAATGTTCCTCAATTAGCCTCAATTGTCGAGTCTGACAATATATTGTAAAAATTGGAAGTTGCTGACAATATATTTAGCGCGACTCCAGCATCTGTAATATCAGTGACTTCACAGCATGTTTTTTATAGTAGTTTCTAACTCCCATGGATGAAGAGCATGAAGAGTTTCTCTCTGAAACTAGTGTTTATGGGAGTGGGATATCTTTAGGTCATCATCTCTTTGTCACCCTTGTTTCATAGGTGTCTTCAAGAGGAATAACTCCAGACTCATGGAGGAGATCCTGAAAAAGCAGCAGGAGCTTTTGGGAATGGACAGCTCCAAATACTCAGTGGAGTTTTTGAAGAACGGTACAGATAAACAAGACCATCAAGGTGAGGTTCAAAATCTGAGAAAATTACTGTTGCTTTTATTTGAGACACCCACTGTGGGTGGACGCCTGTACAAACCGGTTAGATGACTGCCGGTTTTGTCCCTTTATGTTCCTCAAACACATCATGTGAATCATAATGATTAGTTGTTTTATCTGTATTCATGACTTGGGTTAGGAAACAGGTTAATTCACCACTGGCTTTGTGGTAAAATGCAGAAACTTTCATGCAATTTTTATCCGGAAAAGATTCATTGTTGCCAAACTCTGTAGGTCAGGAAATTTGTTTTACTTTTCCAAATGTGCCTTAAGCAAGTCATCTTTTGAACACTATGGAACCTAATCCAGAGTGAGACAAGGATACATGGGAAAACCCACTTTGGTTATTGTTTTACACCTAGGTATAGGCAATATATTTTTTAGAGATCAACAATAAGGACTTTTTCCTGCAGATCCAGTAGGACTAGTAGTTCAGATTTTGCCCTGAAAACATTTATACCAATAAAAAGTTTGGGTCAGTAAGAAGTTTTTTTTTTTTTTCAGGAAGAAATAAATACTTCTACCGGTAATTCAGCAAGGATTAAATTGATCAAACATGACTTAAGTATTACAGCTAACTTATTCTGTTACAAATACTGTTCTTTTGAACTTCTATTCATCAAAGAATCCTGAATATTAAGCAGCACAACTGTTTTCAACATTGATATAATAATAAATGTGTATTTGCGCTGCTGGAAGTTCAGCTTTGCCATCACAGAAATAAATTCCATTTTAAAATTATACTAAAATATAATATGTAATAATATTTCACAGTATTACTGTTTTTACTGTATTTTTGATCAAATAAATGCAACCTTGGTGAGCCTAAGAGACTTTCAAAAACATACAAAATTCTTACTGACCCCAAACTTTAAATTTATATTGTATTTTATATTCTTTCTTTCTATTTATTTACCTTTACCTTTTCTTTGAACCTCTGTCATCTGCATGATCACCAAGGCTTTATGTACATGTACTAAATACTGCTCTGACTCTAGTTTAAAATCTGTGATTGATCATTTTATCCCTCACTTTTTCCATCTTCAACGACATATTAAAATATCTTTGTAACTTTGTATGGGCTTGTTCGTAAGATGAGACTGAGCTTAAAGCAGCAATTATTTCACATCACACGTCTATCTTAAACAGGTAGACTTTGACTTTTAGTCACTTTCTCTATTTACAAATGTAATGGGGACCATGCCTCACCTGGGTCTTTTGAAATGTTTTGTCCACACTTCGCTTAATATTTTTTTTGTTTTCTGTCTTTTATAGTTTTATCTTGTGAGTCAGTGGTAAAGTCTTATCTCTAGATGATGGGCGGCTCAGTATTGTCCAGGCAAAATAATGCATTATAATTTAATAAAAATAAATATTATATTAAAAAAGATACTTACGAAAAAAGTTTGAATCAAGCTAACAAAAATAATGGTGAATTTGCATTGGTCACCACTGTTATTTTTGTAAAAAAAAAATCTAACATTTCGAGATTAAAGTCGAAACATTTCGAGATTAAAGTCGAAACATTTCGAGATTAAAGTCGAAACATTTCGAGATTAAAGTCGAAACATTTCGAGATTAAAGTCGAAACATTTCGAGATTAAAGTCGAAACATTTCGAGATTAAAGTCGAAACATTTCGAGATTAAAGTCGAAACATTTCGAGATTAAAGTCGAAACATTTCGAGATTAAAGTCGAAACATTTCGAGATTAAAGTCGAAACATTTCGAGATTAAAGTCGAAACATTTCGAGATTAAAGTCGAAACATTTCGAGATTAAAGTCGAAACATTTCGAGATTAAAGTCGAAACATTTCGAGATTAAAGTCGAAACATTTCGAGATTAAAGTCGAAACATTTCGAGATTAAAGTCGAAACATTTCGAGATTAAAGTCGAAACATTTCGAGATTAAAGTCGAAACATTTCGAGATTAAAGTCGAAACATTTCGAGATTAAAGTCGAAACATTTCGAGATTAAAGTCGAAACATTTCGAGATTAAAGTCGAAACATTTCGAGATTAAAGTCGAAACATTTCGAGATTAAAGTCGAAACATTTCGAGATTAAAGTCGAAACATTTCGAGATTAAAGTCGAAACATTTCGAGATTAAAGTCGAAACATTTCGAGATTAAAGTCGAAACATTTCGAGATTAAAGTCGAAACATTTCGAGATTAAAGTCGAAACATTTCGAGATTAAAGTCGAAACATTTCGAGATTAAAGTCGAAACATTTCGAGATTAAAGTCGAAACATTTCGAGATTAAAGTCGAAACATTTCGAGATTAAAGTCGAAACATTTCGCGAGTACGAGAAGGCAGTCTTCCGTAGAAGTTGCGTGTGTGCTTGCCATTGTTTCACATTGCCGCACACACAGGCATTCATAATGGTGCATAGCGAGTGTTTCACACTGTTTGTGTGTGTTTGTGTGTGTTTTGTTTCAACAAAAGGAAATTCAACAGGTGCCAATCTACCAGCATTAGGCAACCATGATAGGACGTTTTAAAATATACTGCGCCGGAATAGACTTTAGCCTATAGGAAAACCAACCTTGAAAACACTTTTCAGACTGGATGGAGATATCCAGCTTGAATGAATGAATGAGGCATTTATATAGCGCTTTCCAGATTGTGATACCTACTCCGGCGGAGTCTGTGTGCTCGTCTATATAGGTAACGCCATGGTAATTCTTGTTGGTAGATTAGCACCTGTGTAGAATTTTGTTGAAAGCCCAGATAAAAGTAAAAAGATACTATTTTGTGTTGATCCATGGCAGTTCGACTTCACACGTGCATTTCTTTACACACACACTCGCTCTGAGCCAGTGGACGCGCACTGTTATGAATGCACACACTTCTATAGAAGACTGTATTATCGTAATGTTTCGACTTTAATCTCGAAATGTTTCGACTTTAATCTCGAAATGTTTCGACTTTAATCTCGAAATGTTTCGACTTTAATCTCGAAATGTTTCGACTTTAATCTCGAAATGTTTCGACTTTAATCTCGAAATGTTTCGACTTTAATCTCGAAATGTTTCGACTTTAATCTCGAAATGTTCGTTTCCTTTCAATGTGTCATGACTGATTCAGTATTGGACGGTGTTTGTTTGGTGCCTGATAACACATCTGTAGACTGTTAATCTGTCAGCTGTTGCACACAAAAAAAATGTAAGTGATTACAAGAAATTGATTTACAATTATGCATCTACATTTCAGGTTTATAATTAGCTAGATTTTGATTATCAGCTCAGTTACCCGGAGGAAACGGATATAGTCCAACCACGTCTGATCATGTTCATTCCACTAAAATGAAATGTGTACATTTGGAAATAACTGAAATTGTGTAATTTAAAAAAATGTACACTACTATAGAAAGGTTTTTTTTTTTTTTTTTTTTTTAAAGAAATTAGTACTTTTATTCAGCAAGTATAGAAATTTATGTTATAAAATTGTTTACATTCGATTCAAATTAGGGCTGTCGCGATAACCGCAATATTGCAATACCGCGCTACTGAGAGGCCAACCGCAGAGGAACGCAAGTAACCGCAGCAACCGCAAACCGCGTTTTCTTTTTTCATAAGGCCACCCTTCATAGTTCGTACCATATGTATTGAATGTTAAGTAAGTTAATAATGATAACAAGAGTGTTTATCATGGTGATTTGTACAGAGGCTTCGTGGATTTGCCTAAAGTAACAGACAGTGAATGTGATCGACTGAGCGCGTGCGATTACCTGCGTCTGTCTTTGAAGTCAAGTCATGTATATTCGTGAAAAGGTTGCCGTTTCCAAGGAAAGTGAAATCGTATCATCCTTTTAACGTGTAAGAGTATTTACCATGAATGGCGGCAGCGCTGGTCAGCATTACACAGTGCGAGGAAGCCGTGGGGGGGAAAGCAGCGAGTCACGCATTGAATCAATGCCATTGGTTTATTAAGTGAAGCATTGCTTCAGCTTTGCCCAAAAGTGAAGCATTGCTGGCCAGCTGAGCCTTGAAAAGTGGAGCTCAAAGTTAAAAAATAATTAACACCTTGTTTCATTACATCTATCATTTAAGGAATCAGCTTTTTGAACGTTTTTGTTGAATGAACGGTTTAATGACTCACTCAAAGACAGTCCGTTGGCGTAACAATGTGCGTGCTGAGTGACAGCCTTTCAATGCGCAGAAACGCCGTTTAGTTTCGGTTACATTGTTTTTGTGTATGCTGACCACATCATAACACGTATTTATATAGCAACAAATAAATATAAATAAATAAATGGCGGTAATACCGCATATCGCGCTATTGAGCCACTCAAAATTACCGCAAGGGAAATTCCTTCACCGCGACAGCCCTAATTCAAATAAATGCTGTTTGATGTTGTCAACATTGATCAATTTTGATTATTTTTTTTGTTTTCTGTCTTTTATAGTTTTATCTTGTCAGTCAGTGGTAAAGCTCTTATCTCCAGACGATGGGCGGCTCTGTATCGTCCAGGCAGCCCAGCAGCTCTGTAGGGCCGTCGAGCAGAAGGAAAGGACATCCAAAGACATTGATGTCAATGTGCTGGACTCATTACTCAGAGGTGAGTAGTTATCAGTCAGCTGACCATCAGTGCAAACTAGCAGTTAAATATGAGCATTTAGTCCTGTAATTTGATTCCAGTCAAAAAAAACCCCCAAACATTAAGACTTATCTACAGTTACATGCAAATGGGCCGATTCTGATAACTGTTGCCAATTGTTTTCCTTTAACCCTTGTGCTGCATTAGGGACATTTTTGGTCATTTGCAGTTTAATTTCTTTGACCATTTTGGCTGTTTTAATGTAAATGGTATGTAATTTGGTAAAATTGTTACTTTTTGGATAAATGTAAAAAATGTGATCCCATTCTGCAAAATATGTATAACACACACTGTGTAGATCAAATAGTAACACTCAGCACCATAATGGCCCATTGAAACCCATTAAAACGTTGTTTAAAGGGTTAGTTCACCCAAAAATGAAAATTAAGTCATTAATTACTCACCCCCATGCTGTACCAACCCCGTAAGGCCTTTGTTCGTCTTCGGAACACAAATGTAGATATTTATGATTAAATCTGAGAGGTGCATGACTGCTACATAGGCTCCCTAAGGGAATGAAACTTGACGGCCCAGAAAGTCATTAAAGAAAATGTTTAAATATTCCATGTCGCAACAGTGGCTCAACTATAAGTTTATCAAGCGACGAGAATACTTTTTGTGCGAAAAAACAAACAAAAATAACGACTTTATTCGACTATTCCTTTTCTTCCTTGTAGGCCTGAAACGAGACTTCAAGAGATTTCCACGACGCGCACGCGCGAGAACTTAACTGAAGTAGTTGAAGGAGATCGCAATTCTCGCGCATGCGTCGTGGAAATCTCTTGAAGTCTCGTTTCAGGCCTACAAGGAAGAAAAGGAATAGTCGAATAAAGTCGTTATTTTTGTTTGTTTTTTCGCACAAAAAGTATTCTCGTCGCTTGATAAACTTATAGTTGAGTCACTGTTGCGACATGGAATATTTAAACATTTTCTTTAATGACTTTCTGGGCCGTCAATTTTCGTTCCCTTAGGGAGCCTATGTAGCAAGGTTATTTTCGTAAACGAAAAGTGAAACTAAGACTAAAACTTTTGGTCAAAAATCATTTTCGTAAACTGAAATAAAATTAAAAATTCATAATAAATGAAAAACTAAAACTAAACGAAACTAACAACCGTTACTGAAAAACTAACTGAAATAAAATAATAATTAGCAAAAATAAATAATCGTTATCGTGATTAATAAACTCTTTACTTCAGCGGAAAATCTGACCTGTGGCTGTTTAGGGAAATGCCTGATTTGACGCTTCATACGCGTGAAGTTGCTGAGGCGATTAACCACTGTCCTGCGACGCGCTCAATGAAGGACCGTAGCGTAGAACACATCGCTAGTCCTCAGCGGCTGTTCATAAAGGATTCATCTTTTCCGGTGGAAAGGGAAATAACACGAGGTAATAAGACGCAAGTTGGACTTCTTTTAACTTGAGCGCAGCATTTTTAGAAAGCCGTTTCATTTTCGAGACGCGTGTGCAACACTAAAACAAGTTCGTCAAGCACAAAAAAACGTAATGTTCTAGGCTAATGCATGTTTGAGATGTCATGTTTTCATGAAGGTTGAAAGGTGCTGTTAGCCTGGTAATACCAGACTCTGCTACTTCACTTTGCTTCGTACACAGAGTCTGGGATAGCATAATAGAGAAGTGTTTTCTCTCTCGCTAGGGGGCGCGTACTGAAGTTTAAAATCATTGGTTACCCGTAAGCCAATCAGATAAGTTTGTTTATGACGTATGTTATGCGCCGACACAGCCGCATCGAACCACAGACATCATGCATCGAACTCAAATCTATGATCGAACTTCCACTGTAAACACTTGATGATGCGAGCGAAATACCCGAGTGAACATGGCTGTAAACGACTTTTTTGATCTGTGAGTGATGTAATAGAATGATTGCTGAGAGAGAGAGAGAGAGAGAGAGAGAGAGAGAGAGCGAGCCCCGGCCGCGCGCGCGCACTCCCACGTCTACAAACAACACGAGCGCTGTCTTGCTCTCTCTCTCCCTCGCGCATATTCATAAAAATCAATCGACAAGATAGTAAGAGGTCGGAAGACCGCGGTTTCACGTGGAGCATTTGGAGATTTTTAGAGATTATAGACTCTAGGAACAACATCTCAATGAACAACATCTCAACTATAAAGGCCTGTCTCATATAAGTTAGACGCCTATCTCAAATACAAGCCGGTGCAGTTCGACGATTTGGGCAAATAAAAGCCCGGGCTATTATTTGAAGTTTTACGGTATTTAAGACCTGGAAAAGAAAAGAGACACTGACCTGTCAAAAGGCTCCCCAGTTTCTCGCTGACGATCGGTAATAGTTGATAAATTAAACTTTTCCCAAAGGGAGTAGGGCCACAACATCACCTCCATTCAAAATGTTTAATACACACTCTTCGTGTTCGGGCTTCAGTTTGCTAATGCCGGGAATATTCTCCACAACAGAGCGAATTGCATCCGCGTCTCCATATCAGCGGTCGTTTTCGATTTCCCTGACCTAATCTTAAACACGGCGCTTACCGACTACGTCACGGCTTTCAGCCCGCCCTCTGTTCGTTGATTGGCCCGGCTGTTTTCAGGCCGGTGGAAAACAGAAAGATAGGCTGCTATCTCAGACTGACTATAGGAGCGAAATGAAATTAGCGGAAGTAGGAAGTCTGACGTAGTCAGGCTAAGGTGCTGTTATTATCTGTACAAAACATTTACTGCTAATAATATTATTATCCTTGTGGAGACATTTCCCTGCAATGGAGGCTATGAAATACCAGGACACGTCACACAACACACACACACACACACACTCTGGTCAAGAAATAACATTTTCTTGTATACTTTTAAGTTCCATTTGGTGCTTTGTTCAATCTCAAACCATTATTTTATTTTTATTATTAAGATGTCTGCACAAGAGTTAACTGTAATCTGTGCAAACATTAAACTTAAATGAAACTTCTTGCTTTGGTCTACACTGGAAGTGCACCGCTTGCTCTGCTAAACTATAATTACTAAAACTAAAACTGAAACTGAAACTAAATAAAATAAAAACTAAATAGAAATGTGTTTGCAAAATAAAAACTAAACTAAAACGAACAAAACCAGTAATGAAACTAACTAAAACTAAACTGACATTTTAAGCAAAATTGAAAACTATATTAAAACTAAACTAATTTAAAAAAGCAAAACTATAATAACCTTGCTATGTAGCAGTCATAAACCTCTCAGATTTAATCATAAATATCTTAATTTGTGTTCCGAAGACGAACGAAGGCCTTACGGGGTTGGTACAGCATGGGGGTGAGTAATTAATGACTTTATTTTCATTTTTGGGTGAACTAACCCTTTAAGCAAATGTATTTGTTGTTTATCTGCTGTGTTACAGGCCAAACTGGCCTTAAACAAAACAAAAAAATCTGTAGCCATTTGAAATTAGAGGTATCCACTGCATTTTATCATGATCTAAGCAAAGATGCTGATCACGTGCTGATCACATGAGGGAACTTCGCTTACTTGTCTTTGCGCAGCTATAACAGACAGTCTTTTGATAAGGACACAAAGCCTTATTGTGCTTATGATTTTAGTTTGTTTGACAGCAATGGCGCAAAACGTGACATTTAAAGACCTTTTGTGTTATTATAAGAAGTTGAAATAAATGTTCAGGCAGCCACAGTCTACTTAATGATTGGGAAGCACTGAAATCTATTTGTGGCAGTCAATGTTGATATTGTGGTGGGCTTCCACAAATAAATCAATGTATGGGAAACACTGAATACATAACTTGAACATGATAACGTCACATTCACAATGAAACTCTGGCCATCAGATTACTCTTAATTGTAACGTAGAAACATGCATATTCTTTAAGGCTGCTTTGGAACGATATGTATTGTGAAAAGCACTATACAAATAAATATGAATTGAATGATGGTGAATATTTATATCACAGATATCACTGCTCTGTTATTGCAGCTCGCTGCACTCATCCTTAGGGTTGAGAATATTTAGCTACCTCACGATCCGATCGGATTCTAAAAATGCTCTTGATCTACAGTTTTTCTTGTAAATTTAAATAAAAAAAAATTACAAATAAATGTAAGATTCAATTACTTGTGTAGTCATAAGTAGCTACGTTTTAACATAAGTAAAAATGTAATCAAAACAATTGTATGTTAGGAACATTCATATAGTTTCAAAACATACAAGCAAATACTAAAGAGGAACAACGAAACATATTATCAGCAATAAACGAGTGCCTTCAATAGCTGAACATTTTCCAGTCGAGCGCAATGAGTGATTTTTCTCAGCTTTACTGCTATTTACTAATGACATCATAGGCAGCGGGAGATATAATAGGATGCATTCATACTGATGTACAGCTCTATTTTGACACATCAGATCTTTGTCCTGTCTGTCTAATCACTTAAGACATTACAGACTGTGTTTACAGTCATTTTGCATCATAAAAGTATTTTGACATGCATGTGCATTTGACTGGTTACGCGGGGTCGCATACAACACAGCCACTTTTCGCGAGCAGAACCTTTTGTCTGCTGTTTCTATGGTCTCCAAGATCATCTGTTACCAAAAGAGCCTGTATTGTTCTCAGTATTCTTCCTAAGGCTCATCCTCAAAGAGCTGTTTTTCGTTCCAGTGATGCATGTTTTTTCTCATGCAGAGTCGGAAAACATACCTGACCCAGACCTGGTGCTGAAGTTTGGCCCTGTGGAAAGCACACTTGGTTTTCTTCCCTGGCACATCAGACTAACAGAGATTATGTGAGTATGTTTATGTATCGATGTATTTGAGCAAGCACAAACTGTACAGAATAGACTTTAAAATCTCGAATTTAATTTAAACCTAGAAATAAACAGTCAATTTAGGATTTTGAAAAACGTACAACAAAGAAATATTAAACATTTTTGTGAGGGATATTGTGGGATCGGTAGCAGTGTGTCCTTGGACATAATTGAGTTCACATGTTGGCGTTTTGCCTGGAGAGTTCACTTAAATCCTTTTGAGAGATTATCAGCACAGATTAACAGCTAAACCTGTCTACACTGGCACAGTTATCTCTGGAAGCGTTCCAAGCGCGCGTGATGACGTGCATAGCTCTGTGAGATCACTGCACACATAGACTTGCACTGCATTGCATCATTGTCTCTGTATCTGACATGCTTCATCTTAAACTTGTTTAAACGGCAGTTTTTGTCTAATTAATATGCATGGCGTTTTTGCCACATCAGATTGTCAATGTAGACTGCACTTAAACTAATGTTTTCATTTTTTGATTTGTGAGTTCATTTTAGAAAATGTTGTAAAATAAATGTTCCATTTAATTTCAGTAGGTCTGTGTACTTATGTATATGGTATTTACATTGATGTAATACATGCAATAATGTATTATAATTTAATAAAAACAAATATTATATATATATAAAAAAAAATACTTACGAAAAAGTCTGAATCAAGTTAACGAAAATAATGGTGAATTTGCATTGTTCACCACTGTTATTTTTGTTTCACTAGAGGGCAGTGTTTCACTGCTGTTTTTTTGCTGCATTATTAGCAAACTTGATATGTTTAGTTTCCTTTCCATGTGTCATGACTGATTCAGTATTGGACGGTGTTTGTTTGGTGCCTGATAACACATCTGTAGACTGTTAATCTGTCAGCTGTTGCACACAAAAAAAATAAGTGATTTACAAGAAATTGATTTACAATAATGCATCTACATTTCAGGTTTATAATTAGCTAGATTTTGATTATCAGCTCAGTTACCCGGAGGAAACGGATATAGTCCAACCACGTCTGATCATGTTCATTCCACTAAAATGAAATGTGTACATTTGGAAATAACTGAAATTGTGTAATTTACTTAAATGTACACTACTATAGAAAGGTTTGGGTTTTAGATGTGTTTTTTAAATAATTTTTTTTAAAGAAATTAGTACTTTTATTCAGCAAGTATAGAAATGTATGTTATAAAATTGTTGTACATTCGATTCAAATAAATGCTGTTTGATGCTGTCAACATTGATCATCATAATAATAATAATAATAATAAATGTTTCTTGAGCAGCAAATCCGCATATAAGAATGATTTCTGAAGGATCATGTGACACTGAAGACTGGAGTAATTATGCTGAAAATTCAGCTGTGATATCACAGGAGCAAATTACATTTTAATATTAAAATAGAAAACGTATGACTATTTACTATAATTACTATTTTATTGTATTTTTGATCAAAAAAATTCATCCTTGGTGAGATTTCAAAAACATTAAAAAAAAACTTACAGAACCCAAACTTATGAATGGTAGTGTACATAAGATTCATATATAAATAAATTTTTTCCAAACACAAAAAATATTAAACATTTTTTATTGAAACTAAAATTAAAAAAAGCAAAATTGGATTTTGGGGCCATTTATTTATTTGACTGGTGTGTTGCTGAAGGATTTATCCTCTCTCCATTTTTCTGTCCTCTCCACCTGTAGCTCAATGCCATCCCACATAGACGCCTCTTACGACGACCTATTCAGCGCTCTGCAGTGCTATGCGGTGTGTGAGCAGCGGCTGGGCAAGTGAGGAACAGTCCCGCAGAACTGGGACTGGGTCCGCAGACAAGGAACTGAACGAGCGAGAGGGGATGGAGGGGGTTCATCCATCCCTCTCTTCATGTTTGCAGTACTGGAGCCTCTGCGGCAGCAACACGCTACTGCTGCTCTTCTCCGTCTGGATCATCTCTGCTCCTCTCCGCCAAGCCCTGCTGGGCGTCTGTGTGTGTGTGTGTGTGTGTGTGTGATTATGCTTGTATGTTTGTGTATGTGTGAGTCTCCGTGAGTAACTTCACACAGAAAAGTACACGAGCGCTGCCCTACGTTATACGCCCACCAGCAAGCCGGTCACAAAGAACATTAAAGAAACGTGGTTATATGGTGTAAATTTTCTCTTTTCCTTGGCCGTATCTCTGGACGGTGTCAAATGATGACAGTCTGCGCCAGTGCACTGAACTCTACAGAAGTTGCATACAGTCATCCGTCTTTCACAGCGTGACTTTTGAGCCCTTGGAGAGGGAAGTAGAATAATGTACTGTTGGTGAACTATACTATTAAATGCACTTCTAGTTGCACAGCTGCTTTCAGACAGTGAAAACGTGCGAGGGTTTTCTATTCAACAAATCTTCTGCATGCTTAATCTGTCATATGGCAACTCCATGAAGGCTTTCCAAGCGCGCTGTGAATGGTTGTTTGTAATTGTGTTGTTTGAATGTGCGCGAGCATGCCACAAATGACACCAATTAGCATCAAACCCCGAAGTTTGTCATTTCAAGTGCGTAAATTGATTGCTCTACATTGTCAACCCCCGAAAGTTCTCGTTGTTTGTAATGGCTTGTGGCTCTAATTGTTTTTATTTGATTTTACTTTTTAAGCAGTAAATATTGTTTCATTCAAAAGTCTGTTGTTTTTCTCAGTCAAGATCTCTAAGGATCAGAAAAGTTTCATATTTCGTGAGATCCGTCATTTTTCGTTCATAAAATGCCACAGGCTTTTCATCATGCAAGGCCCCTATGAAGAAGTCTTAAATGTGTAATTCACAGGTTGCCATTGGAAGGGTTTGTTTGCTAGTGTCCAGCGTGAATGTACAATAAACGTTACTGATATCCTTTAACTGTAGTTGTACTGAGAGTGGCATTGATTCTTCTGTAGTGGAGTCGCTGTCAAAACAGGAATGATTTCCTGTTGTAGTTTCCTGCTTCTGACTGGTGTACATAATTTTTCTCTTAACTTGAATTTCATCTGACAGTTTTTCATCTGGCTGGCTTTTATCCACAGTGACTTGCATTCAGGCTATATATTTGATCACTATGCTCCCTGGGAATTAAGCTCATGACATTGGCATTTCGAGCCACATGCTCTACCAGTCACAGGAACTCTGCTGTATTGGCTACTCTATACTAATTCAGCTTTTTGTTCATATTGTTCACATACAGTCCTGTTCAAATGTTTGGGGTTGACAAATACAGTGGAAACAGTGATATTGCTAATAATGTTACAACTTAAAATAACTATTTTCTGGTTTAATGTTTTAAAATGTAATTCAATTCCTGCGACGGAAAAGCTGAATTTTCTGCATCATTACTTCAGTCTTCAGTGTCACATGATCCTTCAGAAATCTAATTTGCTGATCAAGAAACATTTCTTATCAATGAGATGTGTGTGTGTATATGAGATAAAAAAAATTGATACAGGATGCTTCAGAAAAGAACAGCATTTATTTGAAATGGAAATCTTAAACACCTCCATGTCCAAAAATGCAGCTTCTGAAGTAGTTCACACACTTAAGTCAGTGTGGACAGGAGGTGTTATGAACATCTGGGCCACCGATTACATCCCGAGACTTATTCATGGCTTCTGTCAGGTGTCATTTACTCCTTTTTTTTTTTTGAGGCAAAAGACTGTGAAAATGTCCATTTTGAGAAGGAAAATGCCAGAACTTCATTTGATGGTTCAATATCTATTATTTGAATCTACAGCCAACTACAGTTGCTAAAATCTGCTTTTTATGTTCTCATTGAAGTTTCATTATGCATTGTTGCTGGGATTGAAAATATATCGTTGCATTTTTAAAAGCATGTTCGCCTCAGTAGGACGGAATAACGCTGTAGATTAACATAAATTTGGCTCCAAGGCTTTAGATTTTCAATGCAGTTTGAAATTCAGTCTACATGTCCCTCATCATCTTTAATGTATTACAAGCTTTTCCATATTTATTTATTGCTATTTTTCATATCACTTAGATTTCATTTCATATTTCTTTTATATGTGGATTCACAACCATTCAGTGTGTGTGGTTCACAAACCGCAATTGCAAGCAAGATGGGTTTATTACCTCAAGCCTCGTTGAATTTTTGTCTTTTGTGTCTCTAAAGAGTAGATAAAAGTGAGTGGCTGAACGTAAAAAATACATGACAACTTTTAATTAATGATGGCTGCACTGAGGGAATCTTCTGAGAATAAGTATGTGAAGATGTTTGCGAGTATATGAAGAACAAATTGGCGTGATCTACCTGCGAATGTTGGAAAACAAAAGAGTGTAGCTGGTATACAAGTCATTCTGATGGTTGTTTTGAATACATTTGAGGTGTCTAATTAATACATCCATATTACACCTTTGTTTTAAATGATAATGGAAACTGAGTAGACAAGCTGTTCACTGTTTTGCTTGCAGATGTCAGTGTCATAAATTTGAAACCCAGCAAGAAATGCGCTGTTTCTTTTGTTGTTGTTTTTTTTAATCAAATGTATGTATACATTTTTTATGATATGTAAATCTGAAATTGTACTGTAAATGTTATATAATTTGTTTGCTTGGAAATTGTATGTAGAGTTTGTATAAAGTTATAAGTTTTATATAGTCATATATTTTGTGTCTGCATGCATAATCATTTTAATGATCAGTATCATATTTTGACCTAAAAGCAGTTAGATGCACATCGAATGGATGGATAGTGCTGAAAGGATAGATAAATAGATAGTGCTGGTGGAAAAGATAGAATAGGTGCTGAAAAGGATGATGGATGGATAGATAGGTAGCGCTGAAAAGGATAGATAGATAGATAGATAGATTGTGCTGAAAAGGATGATGGATGGATAGATAGATGATGCTGGAAAGGATAGATAGATAGTGCTGGAAAGGATGGATGGATAGATAGTGTTGAGAAGGATAGATAGATATTTTCCTACCTCAGGCCACAAGAACCTAAAGATTTCAAAATGTTTTGGGATTGAAGGTCAGTGCAAAATTGGTAATTGCATCAAATATTGTGTAGGCTGATAAAAATATGTCGGAAAGCGTGAATCGTCATGATGTGGTTGAACTTTTCTTTTTAGAAAAAAACTTCATGGACAGTGAAAAAAAGACCTTAAACATTCAAAATGTATTTGAATTAAATTGAATAATTAGTTTAAACAATGACTCTGCACAGTGTCTAATGAAATGTAAACAATTTGAGGGCTTCGTTAAGGAATGCAGTATCCATATGGATCTTAAGTCTTGTATCCATGTGGTCCCATGGTCCCACTTTACTGAAATTGAAGGAGAAGAAAAACTAAACAAAGCAAATCAACATACCGTACATGACCATAGGCTACGAGCCTTTAATTGATAGTGAATTATGATCTTTTCTGTGTCTGTCAGAATGACCTTCATAGTGTGTTATATGGAGCTTTTGGTTAAAAATCCTTTGTTGTTCTTATTGTACGTGTTTCCAATAAAGCAAAAGCCCGCGTGGACCTTCAGTCAGTCAGAGAAGCTCATCGACCGAGCTCCAGTGTTCCTCCCCCAGTGGCTAATAACACAAATATTGCAGCAGCACGCAACACCTTGAATAGAAACAAATCGATTGATCACCAGAGCACATTGAACTGGAGTGCTTAGAAATAATCATTTAGACCTGTCTACAAAAATAACGTCTTGTGGTGGATTAGCCAAAGTCTAAATTATCATTAGGTTGTTTTAGGGAACACACAACAGTCAGGATGCATTAGCGGACGCATAAATCCACTCAAGGACCTGCTTTATGAGCTCTGCTGTTCCCTCGTTTTTATTGATTTGAATTTGTGCCTATTTATAGCAGACATTGTCAGGTCGTTGTCTTGTTATAGGGTGTTTGTCTTCTGCTGCTCGACAAAGCAGTCATGTTCCAGTCATGTGCCCTCAGCAAAAGGTAAAGATAAAGGCTGTTTTATATCGGGATGCTGCAGGCTGCATGAAAGTTTAAATAGATTTGGAACCCAGTCTTGCAGTCAAGAAATTGATTATAATTGATGGCTGTGTTTGGAACAGCATACTAACATACTATTTCTGCAGTATATACTATGTGTAGCACACTGCACACATTTCTGTTTGCATTAACAACTTTTAGCAGTATGCATGCACTCAAGCTGACATTCCATTTCCATTGTGATGATGAATGAACCAAAAGAATTTACGGCCACACACACACACTAACTGAATTCAAAATGTATAAAAAAAGTATTTTCTTATGCCTAAAATGATAACAGGATGTCACTCCAAAGCAACCCAATGAGGTCATGTGACAAAATAGCATGCTTAAAATGTTTATCTAAATAAACACTACAGTATACTTTTTTTAAAAGAGTTGGCACTTCCAAGATAAACATGAAGGTGTCCTATATTGTTGACATATGACTTCATCAAGCTTCATGTGTCCAGTTATCATCTTGAAAATAAAATAATGGTATATTTTTTATTTCAATTGTCAAAATGAAAATGGAAGGTCAATTTGTGCACATTGCGTTGTGGTATACCATGTGATTTATCGATCGATAGACAGACAGACAGACAGACAGACGGGCGGACGGATGGACGGATGGATGGATGGATGGATGAATGGATGAATGGATGGATGGTGTAAAGGCTGTGAATTTCCATGTGTAATGATCGCACCTGTTGTTAGTATAGTCTCTCAGTGACCTCTCTCTGTGGTTCAGGAACACAGAATATACTCTACACTGCGGTTTCTCACACAAGCATTATGAGAGTGAATCCTGTTCACCAGTGCCGGCCACTGGTTTCCATGACAACAAAGGGGTGATGGATGGTCAAAGCCTGTATGAAAATAGTACTTTCTCAACCTAAACCGGCTGATATTGAACAGACTAATCTATCATTAGTGGATGCTTATTTAAAACTCAAAGCATTTTTAAAAGTGTCAAACCAAATAAAGACAGAGCTTCAAAACAGAGCTTAAACACAAAGATGTGTTGCAAGTAAAGGCAGTCCATGTATTGATTTTGAACAAAAACATCCATAACTGTTGGTCTTTTGGCAACACTAACAAGCCTCTCAGCTTAGATGTGTATCTCCCTCGGGAGTGGCTAACTGACCGCGGGCTTCTGCTTTGACATCTTGGTGAACAGGGAATTGACCTTCATATACACATACACATACACATACACATACACATACACAAACTCATGTTGTGTTTTCGTGTTTTATATGGACTTTCCATAGACATAATGATTTTTATGCTGTACAAACTGTATATTCTATCCCCCTACCCGTACCCATAAACCCATCACAGAAAACTTTCTGCATTTTTACTTTTTCAAAAAAACATCACTATATGATTTATAGGCTGTTTTCCCCATGGGGACCAAAAATGTCCCCACAAGGACAAGGATTTTGGATATTGACATATATGTGGAGACATTTTGTCCCCATAATGTAGGGTTTACCTGGACACACACAGTGCGAACCTTATAAAACATTTTGAATCATCATCTTGAATGCACACTGCGGAAACTGCCAGAGTGGATCAGCCATGTAAGGGCCTATCAGTCCTATTTTTGTTCTCTTTATAAGAGGAATGGAAAAATACATTTGTGCTGTCCCAGACCAGTCATTACTGACAGCCTTTGAACGTCAGCGAGATCTCTGTGCGGTGATTTTTGTTAAAATTAATAAATTAATAAGCCATCTTTGCACACATAATAATATGATCAAACACAGTGTTGGTGCTTAAGTTTAATATGGTTTGTAGCTCAACAAAACATGAACATACATGAATATCTATCTATCTATCTATCTATCTATCTATCTATCTATCTATCTATCTATCTATCTATCTATCTATCTATCTATCTATCTATCTATCTATCTATCTATCTATCTATCTATCTATCTATCTATCTATCTATCTATCTATCTATCTATCTATCTATCTATCTATCTATCTATCTATCTATCTATCATTCTATCATTTACTAAATATCCCTGCATGTATTTATTATAGTAGGCCTACTTATTTTTGACATTTATTAAATCTACTTGTTATATTTATTTATTACAGCATTTATTAAATCTGCTTATATTTATTTATTACAGTATTTTATTTACAGTAATGATGGTCATAAAAAAATAATAAAAAAATCCTTCCCATTGGTTGAAGCATTCCGTTGGCAGCAGCGGCCTCTAGCGGCCAAACTGTCTGTTTCACTCAAAAACGCACCGCCTCCCAATAATCACGGCAGTCCTGCTCTGGCGTTCAGAAGATGCGCACGGAACCCGCGGGAAACATCTGCTCAGAAATCAAACAGACAAACAGGTGCTTCATCTTGCATGAATCTGTAACATCCAGCGACCTATAGGAGCCTCCAGCATCCCTCCTCCTCCTCCACTTACTGGAGATACATACACCTGTTTATTCTCACCTGCAATATGGAGAGCTAGAGCTGGTCGGAATAACCAAAGCCTCAGGAATGATCACTGCTTACTGATTGAGCGCTTTAGTTTTCAGCTTTAGAGATGATGCCCGAGCACCAGAACCATGTTGTCACCACTATCGAGACCATTCCACCAGAGACAGTCACCGCATCACCATCGGTGTTTCAGAGAATGAAGAAAGTGTTGAACAGGTAAGAGAAACTACTGGAGATATGGCATCAGGATATGTTTGGGTTTGCCCTTACATGATGCCAGCAGAAATCAATTCAACTTTGCCATGCTAAGCACATTTATTGAGATGTTTAGGCTATTTTGCATTTGCACCTGGTTTGCTCATCCATGTTAACATCAGAGTAAACCGAACCCATCTGTTCTAGTGGCCACGTTAGAGTTTATAATAGAGCATCCATATGTAATATTGTTTGTGATATCTGATCCAAATAATACACCTGTTTTATATCTTTATTTTAGTCTGTCATTAGCTGTAGGTAGGTGAAGCACGTCCTGTTTTTACGTTCATGAGCAGGAGAGGTTTCTTTTGTCATAATCTTGACTGTTGGACAGTGATTTATGAAATATTCATGTTCTAATGGCAAATAGTGTAATTGTTTATTGATTCCTACAAAACATCTTTCCAATGTCGTTCCTCTGTCTGCATGCTTGCAGTGAGCAGTACAGATTGTCTTTTTGTAAAAGTCAGGATTCACTTCATCACGGTGACGGAAAGGTCTCGAGGAGAAATGCACACTTTGCCTCTTTTGTCTTGTGATGTGTGCGTCCATCAATCACAAGTGCACGCAGACGCCAGAGGATTTCTCTCGACAACGCTTGTTCAATTGTGGCCACAGAAAACCTGTTGTGTATTTAAACAGAACAAAAGAACAATTCGGCCAAATAAAACTGATCTGAGCAACTATCTATCTTGAAATCTAAAATCGAATCAATCTTGATGATCGAGTTCTGATGTTGCCAAATTCAGGTTTAGTTTAGGTGGGAGCCAATGTCAGAAATTAACTTTACTTTTTCCAATTGATTCCTTTTTATAGTGTTTTATTATTTTCCATCAAAACCCATCATGCTAGCACATAATTTGTATTAAGACTGTGTGAGTATGAATATTTATTACAGGCCACTTATTTATATATATATATATATATATATATATATATATATATATATATATATATATATATATTTATAAAAAAAAAGTCACTGTTTGGATTTAAATAGGCAAATGCTTACGAGTCTATGATTGGCTCATTATTGCTGTGATTATTGTGTTTCTAGCATGTTATTGGCAACATTTCTTCTAATGGAGTTTGTAGCTTTTCATTTCTTAAACAACCATGCAGGAAGACACATTATGCTCACATTCCAGGATGGAATTGCAAGTCTTTGGGATGTTTTTCAGCAGACTTTACAGAGTGCTTGCCTCTTACATTGTCAATACAAGATCTTGACCAAAAATGTATGCACCTCTTAATGGAGATAAATGATGTGATGTTATTTCCATCAAGAGGTGCATACATTTTCAATGAATTTAAGGTCTGGACTCAGAGGTGCCAATTCATGTGAGAAAATGATTCTTCATTCTCCCTCCCAACCATTCTTTCACAATTTGAGCCTGAAGAATCTTGACATTACCCTCCTGACCTGGAATATGGCCATGATGTGTCTTTCTGCATGGTTGTTTAAGAAATGAAAAGCTACATACATTGCAAGAAACATAATAATCACAGAAATAATAAAATCTAATGCATTTGCCTATTTAAATGCAAACAGTGACCCTTTTTTTTGACCAGGCTGTGATATATATTTAAAATATTGAGGCACTTTTGGTGGCATTTCTGCCTCAAGCCCTGGTTAATTTCAGATCGTAATTTGGACGTTCCACCTTCAAATGTGTCAAAGTGTTCCTTTGACTTGTTCGAGTTGTTGTGTTTGGTAATTTGCGTGTCTGTGTGTGTGAGGGTATCCGGACGGGAGGTTTCATTCGCTCCAGTTGTGTGTGTGGTTATGCAGAGAGGATGACAGCTGGTAGTCCTAGGTCAGATGAGTCAGGCGGCCCACTCTTTCTCTCTCTTTGCCATCTGCTGGTTCTTTTTATCCCCACAACTTGCCTTTATTTCCCAGAACAATATCCCAGGAGGTGGAATCTGTGCAGGGGCATATCAGGTTGCACACTGGGTGCTTCTGTGCCCATTGTGAACCTGCCAAAAGTAGAAATTGCTCTAAGAGTGAAAGTAAGGCTGACTGAGGAATCTTTTAACCAGTAGGATGCATCATTCCACTGTATAGAAATTAACATCTTTAGTGCCACGTCACTACTGTTATTGCTCATACCCCTAACGTATGCACTAAAATGTACCATGAAACTTATCCGATACTATTTGTGATACAGATTAGAGTGATGCTTCTAATAAAATGGCTTGTTGAGATAGATTATAGTGTTATTTTGATCAAATCACACTTTATGTTCACTATCTCTATCTATCTATCTATCTATCTATCTATCTATCTATCTATCTATCTATCTCTATAGGTCTGTTTGTCTGTATAGATATAGCTCATAATTTTTGTCAGTATACAACCACATAGCACTCCGAATACCCTAGCAACCACCTAGCAACGCCTCATTAACCACCTCGAACATGTTAGCAACAACCTAGCAATGCCCTATTACTGTAACCAGCAGTGCGATATAAAGCTTAATTGGCCCATGAATGGAGGAAAGATTCAGATTGCATTTATAACCCTCAAGGTTGTTTTACCCTGGTTGATTGTCTTCCATTTAGATTCAATAGCCACATAAAGGAACAGTTCACTCAAAAATTTAAACCCTTTATGCTTTTTGGAGGTCTAGAGCGACTAGTAACTGTTGCATGGTAAGAGCAGCATAATGTTTTTTACATTTTTATAATTCCATGGCAAAAAATAACACCCTTTATTTTGTGTGAACTTGTATAAAGGGTAAAACCTGCCATGTTACTGCTTTTCACAGTGTGCAACGATGTTGCAGAAACAATGTGACATAATAAGATATAAAATATGCAACGTCGATTAATTCCCCATGGCATGTTAGGAGCAGCATTAAAAAGGAGTTTGTCCGCCATTACCTTCGGTAGAGCTGTTTTCTGTCCTCACCTCAAAATGTGTGTGCGTAATGTTCAGCTGAAAAACAGATCCTTTGTTTCAGTGATTAATATTGAGCCAGTGAGTCCACAGTGATCTCAATCAAAATTAGTTTTTTTGGGTGGGGGGGCAGTTCTTTTTTTTCTGACACATGGACAGTGAGGACAGCTAAGCTAAATCTAATTACATTTAGTCTGTAGAAAAACCCATTTGGTTCACATGGCAAGCAAAGTACGATTTGCTTAAGATATCTTTCTTGCATTACAGCTAATAATGTTTGCAAATGGATTGAAGTTGTTTAAGGGAGAAATTTATCATGTTTTACAATGGATTATATTTCTCTGAAATTGATCTACCCAGCAGTCCCAGCGAGTTCGGTGACATCTGGAGGGGTTAGGCATCTTGGTAAAATGTTAAGTCAAATGCAGCAGTCGTGCTAAATTTTTAACGCTATTCTTAACTTCAGTAATACTGAAACAATAGCTTGTATTAATTTGTTTTCAGTGTTAATTACCCCATAATTTACTCACCCCTCAAGCCATCCTAGGTGTATATGACTTTCTTATTTCAGCCATAAACCAGTGAAAGGGTGACCTCTGACCCAACAAATGACGTAGCTCCTCTTCTCTTAAATCGAAATCTTGTTTTAGGGTGTGTTCATACTTGCCATGTTTGGTTTGATTAAAACGAACCCCGGTGCGATTGCTCTGTTAGTGAGATTCATTAGAATAAGTGTGAATACTGCCAGTCGAACCCTTGTGCGCACCGTACAAGCTGACCTAGACCGCTGAAAAAATTAACAAACGAACTCTACACAAACCAAAAACGAGACAAGTCGTGTAGTGTGAGAAGAACAGCGATCCGACGACTTTTGAAAATCGTCTACTAGTGTGTGCTCAGCATTAGTTCTCCTGAAACAAAGATCACAGACAGCAATGCTTTCTGCTAGTCTCCAGCTTCCACATGGTAGGTTACTTGAAAAATAAATAATCCGAATCCTTGGTGCAGAATGTTTTTTTTTAATTAAACAGCCTCTTTGAACCCGACAGATTCTGCTAGTCATACCAGTTTTCCACGTTGTCAGAGTTGTTAAGACGCAATGTAATCCTCGAAGAAAGTGTCTCCTTTTCTTAGCAACCGGGGAGATAATGCATGGAATGTGCACGGCTCATTGAGGAGGGGGAGGGATGATGTTATTGTTCTGGTGCAGCCAAGCTATTCACATGGCTTCGTGGACTTCCTGGGTATAACAGCGCAACTTTGTTCCTATTTCCTGTGGCACCATTACTGCTCGCCGAACAGCTGAAATCATGAGAAATGTTAAATGAAATGTGCCATTCATCCCTCCGAGGTGAAGATTTAGATGCTGAATCCTTGCTACAAATGATCTTTTCAATTTGGATCTTTATAAGATATGATTCTAAATTACAGTTTAGAATAAATGAATCAGATAAGAAGGAATCAGATAAGCTCCAAAATTTCATCACAAACAAGACGTTCTATTTGCGAGCTTTGGAAGACAACCATTTCTTATAGGAATATGGTAATGTTGCTTAAGGCTTAGAACTCACTGATCCAGTATTTCTCCGACGTGAAGTACCCTCTCAGAAAAACTGTGGAGCAGATCTGATGATTTCTGCTCCCAGAATGGCTATTCCGGGGCCTTGTGGCGCGATGTAATTGGCTGTTTAATCATGTGGTGGTAATCAGGTCAGAGAAACTCACATGGCATGACTTGGCAGGAGCTGTTAAAATTGAGTTAACATTCAGTCTTCGTTATGAAATTGTCCCGATGATGAGCCTCATAGTTTTGTACGCAGCTCCTTCCTCCATGCACTTTAATGTCTTTATTTCACTTTTTGGCAAGGAGGATGAAGTGCTGCATTAAAATGTATTTAGTATGATTCTGTACTGATAATTTATGTTTTCATATATGTGATCATTTACTCACTCTCATTTCTGTCAGGACCACTACCGTCAAATACGATTGACAATTAGCATACAGTTTGGATTGGATTGGTATGGTTCTGTTCTGGGCGAGAAGTCCCTGCGCATCCATGCAGCCTAGCATGGATAAGAGCAGGGAGAGCAGCAATAACCCCCCTTAGGGTAAACAGAACAGAACCAACGTGAATGTAGAGCATATATCATTAACTCAAGATTTTAAAGTACAACATAATTCGAGAATTTATTCTGATTCAAGGGGAATCTGAATGCCATACTGACTGGGCGAGAGGAGGAGCTGGGGATGGAGGAGGGTAATTCGCTCCTGAGAAACACGATAGCTGCTGATAATACTGAAGAGCTTATAAATGTATACAGTGATAGGCGTCGCATACCTATAGGTAGACGTGGATCAGCTGAGAGTCAGCTGATGCGAGCTTGACTAACGTGACCTGCCAGAACTGACGCTACGCTTAATGTTACAAATCTTTATTATTTTCCTTCTTCCATCGAACACAAATGAAGAAATTTTGAATGATGTAGGCTAGTTATTCTTTTCCATGCTAATATAATGAGGATTGAGGATGTTTAAGTTACAAAAAGGACACAAAAGCACCATAATAGCATCATAAAAGTACATTATGTGCTGTATTCCAAGATTTGTGAAGATTTTTATGGATATTTCACAGCATAAATCAAAATGTATACAGTGAACACCAATGCATGATCTATACATCACTTCACTGTTTTTAATATATTGTAATACAATTGGAGTTTTTGATATATTTAAAAATTTGAATATGTAATTTTATTTTTGTTAACGTTTCTTAAAATGTTTATTTAAAAGTCTTACAATGTCTTTAATTACATTCCCTTAACATGTAGATACCGAAGAGGGGGGCCACTGTAATTTTATAAAAAGTAATACATGTTCCTGGATCAATATGTTTTGTTGACCCTGGAACAACATTCCTGTCTGTAAATTTAGTCCTAACCATATCCCTACCCCTTAAACCTAACCCTACCCATAACTTTTCTCTAAAATCAGAAGGAAATGATAGGGGAATAACACAGATGTAGAAGCACCTAACCCTGGTTGTAAGCCTAAACTTGACAACTGTAAAAACTGTAAACTTGCCCCTCAAATCTGATTGGTTGATTGGAATGTTGTTCCAGGATCAACAAAGATGTTGATCAAGGAACATGTTGTATTTGGTGAAGTTCACCTGAAGAGCATAGATATTTATGGGTTTGTGGGTGGTCTAAGAATAAAGAAATATCACACATGAGCTCAGGAGAGTGGAAAATGTCTGAAAATGTTGCCATTCCCAAACTCAGCAGTTGGTTTCTCCAATAAATCGCTTGGAGCGGTGAAGTTACATGTGAGTGTGTGTCAATGATGAGCGTTAGATACTTTGCCCAGACATGTGGATCATTCTTGGATCTATTCTGATTGTGCGTATAGAGGTGACAGGGAAACTGGCTTTTGACAGTATGGCCAAATTGAAGATAACAGAATTTTTTTTTAGATTAAATAAAAATCTTTTCCCTCAATTATTTGCCCCTCACAGCATTGCAGCAAAGTCCAATGTCACCATTCACTTGACGTCTGATTCCCTCCAGTGAAACGTGATTAATCGAGGTGAATTCATGAGTGACGCCCTGTGTGTCAGTCTACCGGTGAATGAAGGACGGCCAGGATTCAATTTGTCTCCGCATGGGCCACTGGGAAAGCGGGTGCTTTGATAGGGAGGATGGAGAATCTTAGTGTGCTTTATCTTGAAAATTCCACTCATATTCCGCAGCTCAAAAACAATGGCACCCTCAGGCACGCCTTCAAAGGGGATATGTACACTTTTCATAGCAGAGTTTATAGTATTTCTTGCTCCTATAAACAAAGATTTAGTTTTACATTTCTATTTTTCACCCTCTTTATGACTGTTTTTGCCACTGTACACTATAGTTTAAAAGTTTAGGGTCAGTCATTTTTTTAAATAAATAAATGAATACTTTTATTTAATGATGCAGCATGATATATCGGTCACCATATCGGTATCGGCCGATATATGTTCATTTTTTAATGTTATCGGTATCAGACCGATAAGATAATTTGGCCGATATCCCAAAGCCGATACATAATGGGTTATTACCTTCAGCTGCGCACTGTTCGCCATGATGGTTTTAGATTGCTTGAAATATGATTGAAATCACTTCAAAAAGGAAAATATGGTTAAGTGCAGTGCAAGTCTATCATATAAGCTATAAAATTATAATGTGAACATTATAATTGTGTGCTTGGGTTATGGCTTTTAATGGAGAGACTTTTGTTTTTGTAATCAGGCTCTTACAAATTATATAAAAATGTGAATTTAGATTTATCGGCCAATATATCGATTATCGGCATTCAAATACAAAGAATTATCGGTTATCGGCATCGAAAATGTTTTTTATACCGATATATCCCTACTTTTATTCACCAAGGATGCATTCAAATGATCAGAAGTGACTGAATTATAACATTACACAAATTTCTATTTCAAATAAATGTTGTTCTTTTGAACTTTCTATGCATGAATGATTTCTGAAAAAGGATGCATCACGTTTTCCACAAAAGTGTAAAGCAGCACAACTGTTTTCAATATTGATAATGATAAAATGTTTCTTGAGCATCAAATCAGCATATTAGAATGATTTCTGAAGGATCATGTGACACTGAAAACTGAAAATTCAGCTTTTCATCACAGGAATACATTTTCACAATATATTCTTGCTGTATTTTTGATCAAATAAATGCAGCCTTGAGCATAAGAGACTTCTTTCAAAAATGATTTTAAAAAATGTAACCCAACCCAATTTTTTAAATGGAATTGTACCTTTAATAGTTCTATGGCCTTTGTTGTGAGTGACAGACCTCTTTGCCATATAAATTAATGAAGCACAGTCTCAAGGGCTCATGGATTGTGCTGGTTAAAAAGGCCCCCTTAGCTATTTTAGCTCTCTGTGACATATCTACAAAAAAGGAAGGAAAAATGTGAATTCTTTTCACATGGCTATTTTCATAAGGGGTCAGTGACAGAGCTGCCGCATCTGTACGCGTCCCGTCAGTTTTAAAAGCTGGTCATAATCTACACTGACAGCCACTTTTCATCACTGTGACTCGAGTGGTACAAAAAGCTTAAATGTTTGTCATGCAACACTTCCTCTTACTAGAAACCACTTGAACTGTCCTGTCTGGTGACTTGAGTTATTTCAGTCAGTGCACTGGAGCTGCATTTTTATGGTAGAGTCTGATACTTAGAGGGGAAATTCTTGGTAAAATTGTGCACCTAAAATTTTACTTTAAAAAAGATTTAGGGACATTTGATTCCTCATATGTCCGCTTTAATCCAAAGAAAACTTCAGTGTCCTAGAGCTTAAAGGGAGAGTTCACCCTAAAATTAACATTAAGTCATCAATTACTCACTCTGGTGTTGTTGTAAGGCTTTATGGACCACAAAAGAAGAAGTTTTTGCGTTTTTGTTAATCATGATTTCTCACAACTTGTGTGTATTTTCTGGGCAAAACAAAGTGAACCGCGGCGCTAACACAGTCTCACGAACTCGCACGTCGCATAGCCGTGCACAGGTCAGGATTTTCATTAAATAATACATAAAATTTCATATTGTATACCCCCAGAACATAGATGGCATGTTTCACGTGGGATCTTATACTGTGATACTTTCGCTCCTTTTTAAAAAGCTATGATCGCGAGTGGTAATTTCTTTTCTAAAAAATTCTTCTTTTGTGGTCCATAAAAGTAAGAAGGGCATACGGAGTTAGACCAACACCAGGGTGAGTAAATGATGACTTAATTTCCATTTTAGGTTGAACTATCCCTTTATCTTTCAGAACTGACAACTCCCCAAGACCACTTATTGAAATGGCATTAGCACATATCGCCCACATGTCAGTGATAACTGTCTGGTCTGATTTTAGCAGTTTGTGTAGCACAATTTTAGCACAGATTGTTTTGTGAACCTGTCACAATGTAGCAGGTTTCACATAGGCGGGAAAAGAGTGTTTGCATAGACCTCTTAATGGTACATTCACCTGTTATGGTTTTTGGAACTACAAAATTGGACTAACATTATAAACTGACTTAAGTGGAAAAATCAAGGAGTGCTATATATTTTTTACATTTAGGCTACTGTTTGAGTATGAACACCTTGATTATAGCCTTGATTATAGCCTTGTCGCAATATTCCTCATTTAAATAATTCCCGTTAAGGGCACGCAAAAAAAAAGGGTGAGGCCTGGTTGAGTTGCATTAGTAGTGTGTTAAAACTCGCAGTTATGGTAAGGGGCATGACATTTCCAAAACACACTCGAAGTAGTGACCAATCACAACACACTGGCCCAACCGACCAATCAGTGCACATTGCACTCTGTGTCCATATATATTTTTTTAATCTTAAAAAAGTAGTTATACGATAATTTTAAGCTTGAATAGCAGAGCCTCAGAAACTATACTTCTAAAAGATTAAAGAGAGAAGGAAAGACTCAGCGATTTATCATGTCTTAGGGGTTAATTAAAGGGCTGGACCATCCTTGTTTGTCTTGATACAAGGATTTCATGTTCATTTCCTAGTCAAGTCAAGTCATCCTCATTTATATAGCGCTTTTAACAATGGATTGTTTCAAAGCAGCTTTACGGAGATCAACATAATTTAAGGTAACAGATTGTTTTGGCGTTATAGCGGTTCTTGAATAATGTTATTTCCAGCTAAAGTTAATTTTGATTGATTCACCTCTGTCGAAATGATCAGACTTTAAACGCGAACCTGTGATTAACGCTGACGGCGTTCACATGCTCATTCAGAATTGATTCTATAGTTATGTGCTTTTGAAAATATGTGCGCAGGTTTGTAATTCCATACAACCCATGCCTAAACAAACTACTTGTATTGCCTATAAATTTTGATACAGAATTTTTTTGATGCAGAATTTCCTACTTAAATGGAAAACAGTGTCCATTTCCTCTCCCCTAGTGTCCAATAAACAGACATTATGACATTTCAGTGCCATCAGTCAATATCCGCCCCGGACAAAATCTAAGTGTCAGATGGCACACTGTCAATGCAATAAGGCATCTGTAAAATCAGATTCTGAGTGGTGTACTGATACTCTAATGTGTTAATGCCCAGCTATGAGGATGTTTCTTCAACTACAGGTACTTTTAAGTCCCAGGGTTGATATTTATTTTAGATTATAATTTTTTTTACCCTTGTTCCAGACACAGACTTTCAATCTTAATGAATAGTCATATACAGCATTTTGTACATTTTTAAAATATTTTATAAATACAAATTGTGATAAACTAAACAACGTTTAAATAATCATTTATATGATTTGTGTTTATTGTGTGGAAATGATTTATATATTTTTTTTGTAAAGGTAAATATCACTTGTGAACTGAATATATTGTGCGTCATTTCCAATCAGACAGTAATATTGTCATATTATGCTTTAAATTATTACTTTAAAAAGTATTATAATGTGTATTTTAGCATAATGCTAGCTATGAGCAAGGCAAAAGAGTTGGCCATTTTATTTAAAAAATATTTCAAATGTAATTTCCACCACAATATGAACATGATATGAATATGATATATTTGAGATATGGTGGAAATGATGTATGTATGTCCACAGTTACACATTGTAAGTGGACAAATGACATAAATTAATGAGAGCTGTTTTAATAGATGAGAAGATTTCTTTTCTAAAAGGCCAAAAGTGCCCATAGTTGAAGAAACACGCATGCATAGACTGATATATTGGATGAGAATAAAGATTTTTGTGCCAGAAACATTTGAGCATTTCTGTCAGCTTTAAAAACACCCCGTCAACTCCAGTCTGCCAGGAAATTCTGAGATCAGAGTCAAAGGTCATTACAGAGAGGATGTGTCGCTGAAGATGGCAGGAGTCCAGTTTTCCGGCCTTGTTCGCCCATTTAGCGGTGTCTTCATGACTGCCAAGGAGTGATGTAAGGCGAGGAGCATCCGCACATAATCAAGGCATTGATCGCACTGGGGCTGTTTGAACATTTTCTCCACACCTCCAGTGGTCATGCAGACTGGAAGAACAGAAAATGCTTTTCCGCTCCATCTTTTCAATGTCAAATTGAAGCCAATGGAGTGTTTTATTCTGACAAATGACAGTATTTTTTGGATAAAATCCTTAGGTCCTTGATTTTTCCGTATATTTAAAAAAAATATACTATATGCAACGCTGTATACACTCACCTAAAGGATTATTAGGAACACCATACTAATACTGTGTTTGACCCCCTTTCGCCTTCAGAACTGCCTTAATTCTACATGGCATTGATTCAACAAGGTGCTGAAAGCATTCTTTAGAAATGTTGGCCCATATTGATAGGATAGCATCTTGCAGTTGATGGAGATTTGTAGGTTGCACATCCAGGGCACGAACCTCCCGTTCCAGCACATGCACATCCCAAAGATGCTCTATTGGGTTGAGATCTGGTGACAGTGGGGGCCATTTTAGTACAGTGAACTCATTGTCAAGTTCAAGAAACCAATTTGAAATGATTCAAGCTATGTGACGTGGTGCATTATCCTGCTGGAAGTAGCCATCAGAGGATGGGTACATGGTGGCCATAAAGGGATGGACATGGTCAGAAACAATGCTCAGGCCGTGGCATTTAAACGATGCCCAATTGGCACTAAGGGGCCTAAAGTGTGCCAAGAAAACATCCCGCACACCATTACACCACCACCACCAGCCTGCACAGTGGTAACAAGGCATGATGGATCCATGTTCTCATTCTGTTTACGCCAAATTCTGACTCTACCATCTGAATGTCTCAACAGAAATCAAGACTCATCAGACCAGGCAACATTTTTCCAGTCTTCAACAGTCCAATTTTGGTGAGCTCTTGCAAATTGTAGTCTCTTTTTCCTATTTGTAGTGGAGATGAGTGGTACCCGGTGGGGTCTTCTGCTGTTGTAGCCCATCCGCCTCAAGGTTGTGCGTGTTGTGGCTTCACAAATGCTTTGCTGCATACCTCGGTTGTAACGAGTGGTTATTTCAGTCAAAGTTGCTCTTCTATCAGCTTGAATCAGTCGGCCCATTCTCCTCTGACCTCTAGCATCAACAAGGCATTTTCGCCCACAGGACTGCCGCATACTGGATGTTTTTCCCTTTTCACACCATTCTTTGTAAACCCTAGAAATGGTTGTGTGTGACAATCCCAGTAACTGAGCAGATTGTGAAATACTCAGACCGGCTCGTCTGGCAACCATGCCACGCTCAAAATTGCTTAAATCACCTTTCTTTCCCATTCTGACATTCAGTTTGGAGTTCAGGAGATTGTCTTGACCAGGACCACACCCCTAAATGCATTGAAGCAACTGCCATGTGATTGGTTGATTAGATAATTGCATTAATGAGAAATTGAACAGGTGTTCCTAATAATCCTTTAGGTGAGTGTATAATAAAGCATTAAGTATTTTTTTTTTCAGACTGTATTTTTGCATGCTAGTGTATTAATCTTACTATTTATACATGATATGCATATTGTTCACAGAATGTAAATGTTCTGTATGCATAGAGTGTCGTATGGCAAATCGTGCGGTATAACCCAGAACACTGCACATAATAATATATCCCACAATGCAATGCGCTTAAACTCCCATTCCCAGTGCAACAAATGAACCAGAAAATTAAAACGCCAACAGCTTTATTTTGACTCATTTGACTGCCAAAAAAATGACATTTTAAATTGATTTAAAAATACTCTTTATTTGGAAAGTAATTTGGCATGTTGTCAATACATAGCGTAATATATATATATAATATATTTATTGTTTCATATTTAAATTTGATTATAAATAGGTAACACTACAATAATGTCTCATTTGTTAACATTAGATGTATTAACTAACATGAACTAACAATGAGCAATAGATCTTTTACAGTATTTATTAATTTAGTTAATGCTAGTTAATAAAAATAAAGTTGTACATTTTGTTCATGTTAGTTCACAGTGCAATAACTAATTAACAATACAACTTTTGATTTTCACAATGTATCAGTGAATGTTAACTACAGTAATTAACCTTATTGTAAAGTGTTACCTATAAGTAATATATTTTTGATGTTTTAAATATATTCAAAACTATGTTATTAAATATATTTATATTATGAATATATTTGAAATCTATTTTAGAAATCTATTTATATAATAGTGTGTATATCAATCATTTTCTGACTGTTACTTGCTACTGTCATGTCGCCTTTTGCCTTTAGTGTTTTTGCTTGTCGCTGGAAACTTACAGTACTTGTGTTAGTCTCAACAAGTGGCTTGTTTCTAGGGTTAACTAGTTCTCACATGCTTACATCGCTTATATCATGTCATGCACTGAAAGACCTGAGGAACTTTTTATACTGCTCTTTGTCATTTTTTGATTCTGATTTCTGATGTTTACTCTCAGCCCTGAGAGTTTTCCCAAGATGCACTTAGCATGCGCAGACACCTTTTAGCATGCACGGTGAGCGCTCCAGTCTCTGCTAGCCGCGTCCCAGCAGAGCAGCAAAGCTAAGCTAAGCAGAGCAGGGCCGTGAACGTGGCTTCACTGATGGCAGAAGCAGGGGGTCGGATCATTGACTTGTGGGAACTCATTAGCCCACCTGGCAAACCTTAAACTACATTATCATTCTTCTGTGGTTTTCTCCTTAGCCCTGATTCCTCTGATGGAATGGGTCCATATACTCCCATCACTGGTTAATGTGGTTTAGGCTTGACTAACTGGGTCAGGCTTCAGGAGCCACAGCTAAAGACCTTCGTCTGCTCTCAGGAGTAAATGTGAAACAGTCCCTGAAGACACAGATTAGGAGAATAAGAATGAAAACTAGAAAGCTGGGAAAAAGAGAAGAAAAGGGCTCAAGAGAAAGTAAGAGGGAAGATTAAAGAAAACATGAAATGATGTTCGGAACAAAACCTTTTCTGCAGTTCGAGGTGAATTGTGCTTCACCTTGTGTACCATTCTGTCTTCAAATTTGGCGTAATATAAGTAAGTTTTGTTATTTTGTCAAGTGTCTTTTTAATTATTAAATATATATATTACTATTCATTGGGATTTGAGTGGCTCAGAACAAGGTGAACAGGCTATAAAATGATTGGTTAATACTGCCCATGCATCCTTGAATATGTGAGCAGAAAGTTAGAGTTGGAGAAAATATATTTCAATGAATTACTGTATTATAGAATAATGTGCATCATTTTTTTTTATGACTTAGGTTAGAGACCAGAGACATTTATCAAGAAATGTAATGCGGCCCAAAAATATTTTTAAGCTGAAATATAACTTTTTCAATGTTAAAATACTTTACCTCCTGCTGAATAGAGTAAAAACTTTCAACTAATAAATATGATACTTCCCTAGTTGTTTAATCACAGTAAAACAATTGTTTTGTTTTACAAGTTTTCTGAAATGTTATTTTAAGTTATATTTTAATGTTAACTTTTCAAATACACCACTATCTAATTAAATATGCACTAATTTGCATACATTTCCAGAATAGAAATCTGAACATTGGATAAAACTTGTTTCATTTTCTTGACATATTAGAGTTCAAGGTATTTACAGAGGCGATTTTGGATATCTACATAAATCAGAAATGATTGTCAACAGACAAATTCATGTTTTTAGGAATAAAATGTTATAAAATGATATTTCATATTTTCATAATAAATGTTTGAATATTCATTCTGTCAAAACCTTCAGAATAAAACTGTAAAGTAGAGATTTGTTGCTCAGTGCATGAGAAAAAACCTCATTTGGAGGAAACAGCCATTCAAAATATCTATTGTGTTTGAAGTATGCAGATGCAAATAGATAAAGTGTAATATAATAAACACTTAAATGTGTATTTTGGATGTTTTCTTTATACTAGTCTGAAAGAAGACATGCTATGGAAGCAAAATACTGTAGCCCAAAATCTTTTTTTTTTTTTGTACCTGTGCATGAAATAAACAAACAAAAAATAAACATCTGTTTTGTCTGTTTAGTGTGAGTGTCTGGCATTAATATGTAGAGGCGACTATAACTATAAGCCATTCTTTGGTTGATTTGCACAAACATTGGCTCAGTTCATTCAATTTGTGCTAAATTTCAATTTGACTAATAGTGGGAAACCTGTTTGAAAACAGTCATTATTTTTGCAGTTCCATTTGGCAATGCTAAAAAGCGCAGAATTTCACACTTGACCTTTAAAGAACGAAATTGTTAAATGAAGCGGAACAAGTGAGCGAGGCTTTCGCCCCTCACCCTCTCAGGCTTGTTCAGTAAGGGCTTGTTCCGTTTAGACATGCTGTGCACATGGTTCATGAATAGACGTGTTTGTGAGGAAGCGATCCTGTGAAATATCAGCCCACTCCTTGTGGGGTCATGAATGTGGGAACAAAGAGAGATTCTGTGTATGTGAGGAAGAGAATGTCATCGCACATAAGACATAAGTTATGCATATTTTTAGGCCGGAGAACATTCAGGGATCCCAAACTCACGCTATTGATTGAAACAGCCTATGAATGGCTTATAATTGACTTTGCATATTAAGATGGGATAGGAAAAATATATGCATTACACCTTTAAAAATTGAGGTTATTGATGCAGTTATGTGTATATGTATAAAAATATATTAATTATAGAAATTGCTATTATCTTAAAAACATTCATTTCATTAACATATAAATTGTGATGCAGTTTGATTATAAAATGCCATCATCAAATGCGTCACGATTTGCATAAATAAAAGCAGTGTCAGCTGCTATATTTCACCAATATAAATGCAGTTTCCCTGATGTGCCGTTGTGGAATTGTGAGTGTTGTAGCCGCTGAAGGAAATTTTTGTGTTTGGATTAAATATGCAACTGTTGTAGCAGGTAGAGAGATGGAGGTCTCTGCCGGCATAGACGCCTTTTCATATCTGACAGCTCAGTGCCAGATATGGATTGATGGGATATTGAAGGACTGCAGGGTTTGTTTTAGGCTCAAAGCCGGTGTTTGGTCTGATAACTGTGTGTTTATCATGCATGGAGTCACTGATCATGGATGCCTCCTTTGCCTTGGATTGTAACTTCCTGTTTGATGAAAGTGTTGTTGCTTGTAGGAAATGCTGGCAGTTTTCTATGGAAGTAAAATAATGTCAAATGTTTTTGAAACAAAAAGCATGTTGAATTGCACCATTTGAAAAAAAATATGCATTGCGTTAATAACCATGCTTGTATTTTAATCCATGTATTTTTAAGGCTTGCATTTTTATGGGCTGAAATTCAACATGGTTGAATATTTAATCTGTGAATATTTCAATTAAAAACATTTCAAGCACATTTTCAATATTAAAAATTCAATAATCCATATTCACCTTTCATATTTCACTTCCAAAATTTTCAAACTGTTTAAAAATACAACCTATAATATTCAACAGGCAATTTTCGGTCCATTTGATTTCGCCTTGAAAATTCGCTTCCACAAATTCAGTGGTTCAAATTCGACAGTAAATTCAACGTCGACATCCAGGAACTGCAGGAAAAGCAGTAGATTACCGATCATAATCTCCATCTGCTGTAGTCGGCTTTACCAGCAGGGGGTGCACGCGCGTGTTGACAAGCACCAAAGCAACAGGAGAGGCCTTCACAAAACGTCATTTGCTGAAATGGACAGAGCGATGAGTACGAGTTATAATTTATGTGTGTGGAAAAGGTTGATTAAGACACAAAACACACGAGCGTTTACTCAAGTGTCTTATGAGACTTATTTTTACCCCCCTGCAAAGTAAGGTGATTTGTCCACTGCAAAACTAAATTCTCTCGCCGTTGGCATTGATATTAAGTTTTAGTAAAACAACTGTAATACACTGAGACAGAGTGAATTGTTTGTTTTAGTCACTATGACGGAATACTAAATTGATGGCTGGGTTTTGGCAAAGGCAATTTTATTTAAATATATCATCATTAAATACAATACCATGTTGAATTTCAGCCCATAAAAATGCAAGCCTTAAAAATACAATGGATTAAAATGCAAGCATCGTTAACGCAATGCATATTTTTTTTCAATTGGTGCAATTCAACATGCTTTTTGTTTCAAAAACATTTGACATTATTTTACTTCCATAGATTTCTTTGCTGGAAGACAGTAAGATGAAATGGTAGTCTTTTTTTCCCTGCCTCATACATTTGCTGCCTTCTTAGGGGGATGATATATGTGTTAACTCGCAGGTTTTCAAAGGTTCTGCTAACTTAGAGCAGGTAAAAAAACTTAGAGCAGGTAAAAAAACATCCTATCAGGAGTTTTTATTAGAGATATTTTCTTGTGTATAGTTGCAGATTCAGTTATTTTGACAAGATGCCAAGGGCTGTGCACCTCTCAGCATGCGTTCCCTCCTTTCTGCTTCATCTTCAATAGTACTCCCGCCAGACCGGAGAACTGCAGGTCGATTCTCCGGCCGTGGCTCCCGCTGGCTGATGCCCCTTTGGAGATGGTAAAGTGGCTGCACTCCAAAGGCTGCTACAGAGATTTTGAAGAATGATTATCCCTGGGCTGCTGGATGACCTACGGCCGTATAATTCCCATCTGAGCTGACGCAAGTCCAGCTTCACCGCCCCCTCTCTGGCTTTTTCATTTGTTGGTGTTTTTGATAAATAATGCAACCTCACCTATCAGCATCAGACGTCTGCAAGGCTTTCTTAGAAGAATTGAGCTGCAAGGCCAGTTAAATAGGGTGGCTGTCCTGTGGCCTGCTTGATTATGCTGGGTGTTCAATACAGATAAAGTGTGTAATCTATTTTTAATGTTAAAAATCTTCTTCTATCCCAGTTTACCAGATGACTAGTGCTGGTAGTGGCACAAACATTACAGAAACCTATTGTAAAGCTACTGTAGTTTTCGACTGGACTGCTTTTATATGTAAATTTGTTTTAATCATTGCTTTTTTAAATTAATCGTTCTCTGTAAGTGATCAGCAAACTTAACTTAAAAAAGTGAGGAAACCTGTTGCCTTAAAATTAGGTTAAATACACTTCATGCGTAATTGAAAAAATTACGTTATGTGGAATTGTCAAGTTCACGGAACCTAATTTTTTTTCAATTACACATGAGGTTATTTACTTAATTTTTAAGACAACGGGTTTCCTCACTTTAAGTTAAGTCAACTAATCACTTGTGTTTGATTGAATGGTTCGTTCATTCATTCATTCATTCATTCATTCATTCATTGAAAAGTTTGGGGTAATTTCTAGCTACATTTATTCAATCGAAAATGCAGCAAAAACGGTAATAGTGTGAAATATCATTACAATTGAATCTGTTTTCTATTTTAATATATTTTAATATGTAATTTGTTTCTGATGTCAAAGCTGAATTTTCAGCTTCATCTTCAGTCTTCAGTGTCACAAATTATTTTTTAGGATTCTTTGATGAAAAATCCCCACAATATTTGAAATAAGTATATATTTGATATATACTGGTAACAATTTAAACACACACACACACACACACACACACACACACACACACACACACACACACACACACACACACACACACACACACACACACACACACACACACACACACATATATATATATATATATATTATATATATATTAATCTTGACATAGATTGGACATTAAGACATAAACTGTAATTGTGTCAAGAGCTGTACAACAATTATTTAGATTAATACCTTTACACATTTAAAAATTAATAACATGCAGGTTTGCTACAACATGAGTGAATAATGATAGACTATTCATTTGTGAGTGAACTGTTTTATGTGTGCACAGTCATGAGTCCACATGGACTGATTGGTTTGCGTGTGTGCATTGAGACTGCAAAGCTTTGAGGCAGACTGAATGTGTAAGGAGTGTGTGGATCTCCTTATCTCATGACCCTCTCTGGGAAGACTGTTTCACAGAACCACTGAAGCAGGAAATGTGCTGTAACAGAGAACAGTGATTGCAGCCTGTATCCAGTCAGCAATTGTACCTGAATGCAACTTTCTGAAGGCATATCATGTCAGTGTAAGTCGAGTTTGAGCCTAGAAAACAGTACAATCAGGCCACCCTTCTCTTAGATGAGAACTATAGGCCTACGTTTGATTTGAATAATTCATGAGAGCGGTATGCCTGAGTAACTTATTACCTTGTAAGAGCAGATAAATGATTCATAAAATGGACATCTTGGATTATATTTCACAAAAAGATATTATATGGATTGCGATTTAGTGTTCTGTGAAATAGATTTGAGGTTAGGATGTACCCATTGTGCTCATCGATATTCTTGTCAGCTAGGAACAGCTACTTTCTCTTCGACGATAAGAAAATAAAAGAAGCCGCAGAAATTCTGGAGCATCACTTTTGTTCATTCACGTACAGAGATTCTCAATCTTTCTTTTCAGAAGGGTTGTCTTTATCATAACCAGTGGCTTTTGGGAACTGAGGCGCTGAGGTAATTACTCGTCTTTTAGAGAGGGTTGGAGAGTATGCACCCTACAGAAAGATTGAATTGTATTGAATTCTTGGTCACACTTTATATTAGGGTACAATTCTCACTCTCAGCATAACTATTAACTACTACTTTTGCCTCAATAAACTCCCAATTACTGCTTAATAGTTAGTAAGGTAGTTGTTTAGTTTAGGTATTGGGTAGGATTAAAGGGATGTAGAATATGGTCATGCAGAGTAAAGGCATTAATATGTGCTTTATAAGGACTAATAAACAGCCAATATCCTAGTAATATGCATGTTAAGCAACTAGTTAATAGTGAGAATTGGACTCTAAACTAAAGTGTTACCGAATTCTTTAGTGCCTGATGCTTTGTGACAGCCGATTCGACCCAATTAAGTAATCAAGAAAAGTGTAAATTGTATCATTTTGAATCTACTTGTGTCATCAATTTTTTTGCATCACTGTTTTCATTGCTGGACCAAGGCCAATGAGATTTATGCAGTACTCCTCTTGATTTGGATATGTAGCCTACATTTTATAATTTCTTTTAAATGGAATGTTTATTGGTTTTTAACAGAAAATAACATACAAATGAAGACATATCTACATTATATATATAAAAAATAAGCAAACAGTGACATGTTAAACAGCCGCTCACATAGAATAGAGAATGTGAGAACAAAACAGTGAGGAATTAACTATTTTATTTCATTATATTGTAATTAAAGGGATAGTTCACCCAAAAATTACAATTTTGTCATCATTTACTCACCCGTTCCAAACCAGTATGACTTTCTTTCTTTCTATCTAAAGAAGATACTTTAAAGAATGTCTAAAAACCAAACATTTGACTATAACCATTAGTATTTTTCCCCCTTTTTTTACTATGTAAGTCAATGGGGCTCATCAACTGTTTGGTTTCAGACATTCTTCAAAAAATCTTCTTTTGTGTTCAACAGAAGAAAGAAAGTCAAACTGGTTTGGAACAACTTGAGGGTGAGTAAATGATGACAGAATTTTCATTTTTGGGTGAACTATTCCTTTAATAATCACGGTTATTAAAAGAAAAAAATGTGCAGCTCTTTTTGACAGATTTTGATAGAACTGTGCATTTAGTCAGTCACTGATTTGTCTTTGGATGTTTCTCATTAACCTTTCCATCAAGCCTTATGTGTTTTTAGGGGCATTTATCATTAAGTTTTATTTGCATGATGTTCATTAGTAGTACAGACCTCTACTTCACATGGAGAACCCCGCTGGAGTTTCTGCATTCGCTATGAAAGAATGATGTCACTCACTAATGAACATCTATTTGATTAGTAAATGATAGTATCTGTTGCAGATAGTGAATGTATAATTAATTAGGTCATGATGATGCTAATCTTGAAGCTAATTGCTGGGATTTCCATGCTAATTTAGGTAGTAATCATATTCAAACCAAATCAGTATGAACAGATTGAAGAAATGATTCACATAAAAATGAACATTCTGTCATTATTTACTCACGCTTATGTCATTCCAAACTCGTAGGATTGGAAAAAAAATCACCTTGAAAATGAAAAATGTCATTATTTACTCACACTCATGTAATTCCAAACCGGTATGGTTTGGTTTCTTTGTTGAAGTTTTGAAGAATATACTTTTGTCACTTTTCACCATCCTTTCTCAAAATCATGAGCACTATGAAAGTTACTTCAGGAGTTTTGTTCCAGTAATGCATAAACTAAAAGTTGATGGAAGTGTCAGCTAATTTACAAGTTTGAATTTGATGATTCTGCATAATGCAACTGCTAAACAATTCCTAGTTGTACGATGTCACTTGTATTCATCGGTATGCCATGTGATGGTGCCAATTAAGTAGTCGTGCTGCTTGCTGAAGGTTTCTGATTGACAACGAAGCTGTGATCACTAGTCACTAGGACGTACGTTAATGGTTGAATAAAAGTTTTATGTGCTTGTCTGCTGTCTTCTGCTCTTGGTCATGACTCCTCATCTTGGTTCGCAGCCAAGTATTGCTGTCTTTTAGACCTCTAATTAAGTTTGATGAAGCACTGCGGCATCCCATTATACTTCAAGTCTCATGCTTTAACCATCCTTTTCCCATCAGGCTGATATGAAGCTCATTATGATTTAACTTCTGTTTTAAGAGTGCCTGCCAATGTCCGTCTTCTTTGAAACAGTGACTGCATTCCAATTTGCAAACTATCTGTATGTTATAGTATGCAAGATAAGGATCATCGTGTCTCAAAGCATAGTAAGTAAAAAAATAGTATGTCAAAACTGACAAGGAATACTAATTACACTGAATTTCCGAAGCATGTATTTATGCATTATGTTTAGGGTAATATTTACATTTATTCATTTAGCAGATGCTTTTGTCCTAAGCTCCTTACGCGTTAAGTACGGTTCAGCTTTATGTTTGCTGATCACTGTTTGTTTATATGAGACTAAAAACCTAAATTCAATCAAGCCTCTTCAGACAATTTGGACTAAACCGCTCAATTCATATGGATTAGTTTTACAATCTCTTTATAAACTTTTTGATGCGAGAAAAAGTGGTCGTTCTATGGACTATCAATGGAGGGACAGAAATCTCTCAGATTTCATTTAAAATATCTTCATTTTTGTTTTGAAGATGAATGAAAGTCTCTTTTCCCTTCCCAAAAGAAAGGGTTTGGAACGACTTCTGGTTGAACTAACCTTTTAAGTGCAGATGGAAGAGAAGAGTTTTCAGCTGCTAATACTTGAAAATGTGTCAGGCTTTCTGCTGTCCAAATAGGATTGAGAAGATCATTCCACCAGCAAGGAACAGTAAACAAAAATGTTCTTGACAATGATTTTGTGCATCTCTGTGATGTTACCATGTGGCGCTGATCAGTTACCGACTGCAGGTTCCTTGAGGGCATGTAAACTCGTAAGAGAGAAAGGAGGTAAGAAGGGGGCAAGCCCCAATGTCTTGAACATAATGTGAGCTGCAACCGGAAGCCAGTGCAAAGAGATAAACTGCCGTGTGACATGGGCTCTTTTAGGTTCGTTGAAGACCAGTCAAGCCGCTGGGTTCTGAATCAATCGAGGAGGTTTGATTGCACATGTTGGAAATCTAGCCAGATGGACATTGGTCATTGAACCCCAAGATTCCTGGCCGAACTCGATGGGATCATTGTTGCTGAACTGCTGTGAAATTGTGCTGTACTGACGAAGTGACTGGAAAGACAAGAAGCTCTGCCTTTGCTGAGTTGCAGGTGATGTTCTTTCATCCATGCCAAGATGTCTGCCAGGCAGTCTGTGATTCATGCAGGTACTGTGGGGTTTGTCTCGTACCGTTGAAGTGGAAAGTAGAGTTGTGTGTCATCAGCATAGCAATGGTTGGAATGGATAAACCCTGTATAATGAGTCCCAGTCATGTAGTGTGGAGAAGAGGAGGGGCCAAAGAACTGATCCCTAATATTACCTATAACAAATAGCGTTATGGAAGATGGTTAGGATTTTCTTTTCTCTTTCATTCACTTGTCACTTATAACTATTTACAATTTTTAACTGTACGGAATAGTAAATCAGTTAACCAATTAACAGGTTTTTGGCAACCAAATTGGCAACCAGTGACTGAATTAAAACATGAGTACTACTCAACTTCTTCATTGTATGCAAATTGATTGGCACTTTTGCTCTAGAAGAACTACAAAATGGTAGAGAGAACCTTGTATATTTCAAGAAACATATTCGAAAGCATCCGGTCAGCTTGAGTTATGACCCTGTGAGTGTGAATGGAGACAGTGGTTATTTGTGTTCTGCAGTATATGATGGATGAATTATTTCGTGACTACAGCTCTGTACTGAGTGAAGTGACCATTGAGTTGTTTTCTGGCTGCATGGTTGGATCTCACAATGCTCTCTGCTACCCAGTATGCCAACTGAACACAGGCCATGTTGTTTTCTGCTTTCTGAAATGTGGGAGTGTGATTTTGGGAGGGAATGGTCAGGTTTCTTTTGTTGGAAGTGACATATGCCCTATTGTGCAGTGTTTAAAGTCAGTACGAGGTGAACATTGACCTATTTTTGTGGTATTGGATAATGCTATTTGGTCATTGTGTTAGCTATCTCTAATTGTTCTGGCTCCTTTCTGGTAAGAGACGCCCACTTGTGCCATTTTAACCAGTATCCAATAGATAAAAGTAAGTCCTGTCTTACGTAAAATAAGTCAAATTACAGTAAAATGAGACGCAATGGTCAGTATGATTTGAGTATTTTCACTGTCTTTTAAAGGGTTAATCTCTTGAGTCTGTTAAAACCTATTGGTTGTATTACAGTATAATCTCAGTGTGAGGTGCTTATGAAAATACTTATTAAAGACTTCAAAAGAACATATTTGCATTTATGTTAAATATTTTTGTCACTGAAGTTTTATGCATATTTTCGGCTTCACCCAGGTAGTCTTATCTGAACCTTAACTAACTGAAATATTTCTAACGGTGTTATTTCTTTTCTCTATGATTGGTATCTCACAATAAAGAGCCTCTTGACCTTCTCATGTCCTTGAAAGATATTACCTGATTTAGAAAAGACAGCATCATCAGCACAAGTCAATCTATCTCAAGTTTGTTTACGTGTAATCAACGTGCTAGATGCAGGACATTCAATTGAAAAAATGTATGATTAATCTGTCAGGAATCGATTGGATCATGAAAAGTAGATATTACTTCCCAGAACATAGGAATGAAAAGGTCAAGTTTGATTTCATGTTGAAATTTTCCATACTCTGCTATATTCGATTTGAAACAATATATTTTTGTAGGTTTACATACCATTAACTGATGGAACCCTGAAAAAAAAAAAAAAAAAGCATGTAAAGTCAGGCAGCCATCTGTTAAGTGCTTTTGGCTCTGGACCTTTAACCTGCAACAAGTGAGGTGCGTTTTTGCATTTGCATCCAATTTGAATATCTAAGTGTATCATCAGGTGGTAATACAGAGTTTGACAGGTGAATTCACACAAAAATAAAGCCAAATCTGTAGTTCCAAAACTGTTTGAAAGTTTTTGATTTTATTTCTCAGTGTAACACTGACATTGCTTTTCCATACAATGGGAGTTCAGTCACCATCCATCACCATATCTATCAAAAAGGGGGAAAAATAGCACACAAATTAAGGACCACAAATGTTGTCCATATAAATCTTGCCCTCTGCTTCAGCTCGAGAGCAAATCAAATTCAGTGCCCATAATGCTGGTATTTTCAGTGAAAATGCACACAGATATCTGGCTTGTCATCATATAAAGCTATCTCGTAATGAAGACTTGTAATATACTGGACTGGACTACTACTTTTATGACATGTTGGCAGTAAGTCACCATTGTTCAATTAAATATTGAGTTTATCAATAAAAATATTCACAACAAACACATTTTCCTCCGATTAATAGTTCATTATAATTGGTGATATTGTGGAACTTTTTAGCGTAGAATATGTAATGTTGTGGAATCACAGGTACATACATTACCGTTCAAAAGTGAAATTGATCAGGTGACAGTAAAGACTTTATGTTACAAAAGTAAATAAATTGTTTTTTTTTTTTTTTTTTTACTTTCTTACTAAATACACGTTTCTTGAGCATCAAATCAGCATATTAGAATGATTTCTGAAGGATCATGTGACACTGAAGACTGGAGTAATGATGCTGAAAATTCAGCTTTGCCATCACAGGAATAAATACCATTTTAAATATATTCAAGTAGAAAAGAGTTATTTTAAATTGTAATAATATTTTACAATGATACTGTTTCTATTGTATTTTGATCAAATAAATGCAGCCTTGGTGAGCATAAGAGACTTCTTTCAAAAGGATTTAAAATTCTTTCCGACCCAAACTTTTGAACGGTAGTGTATATCAGCTCATCAACTGCTCATTTATTGAGATTTCAGTGATTTTTCTGAATGAATTATCCGTTTCAAAGAGAATCAGATCATCAGATCAGATCTGTTCAGCAGCTGTGTGTGGCAGAATGTTCTGTTGAGAACCACTGATTTGATGTTCGAGGTTGAGAGAGTGTCTCATCCCAGATTTTTCAATGTGGTAATCAAAGTTGTGGTCGCTTTACCTCATGGTGACTAAACCCTTGAGTAAAACCCCTCTGTTCGACCAATCCCAAACCCCAAGCACAGCGAGAGTACTACATGAAAGAACTTCCCTTCCTTTGAGAAAGAATTCACTTTTGTGCTCTCCCTAATCCCTCTGCGAATTAGTTAAATGAAGCATGGGCTCTCTGATACATATAGCAAAGCGGGTTACGGAGACCCCACAGGGAGTCTGTTCTTGAAGGGGTGAAAAATAACATGTGAAACTCTCAAGAAATTGTGTGTAGGGCTGATTTCTAGAAGCAGAACTCGGCCATTCCTTAATTGCATGTTGATTACACTTACACTATAGGTCTAGCATCTGCTTACGGACAGTGGGAATGAATGCAATAGAGGGGAACCCATACAGAGCAGGAGAAAATGGCATTACGATGTGGTTTGTAGTTTGTGCTTATCTAAAGCCGATGCCGGTTATGAGTGTAATTTGATACATGCAACTCATCATGCCCAAACATGCCAGTTGCATTCAGGCGTGTTTAAAATCTGCTGCATTTGTGCACAAATCTGGTCTGTAAGTGTGTTCAGTTCAGTCTTACAATGTTTCAGCTAGTCGTTAAGTGTGTCCCCAGCTTAAAGGTGTGTTGCTCTAGACGATGAGTATTCAAAATGACTTTGTCTTTTTTGTTATGCAAAATAAATTGCATAAAAAGGCAAACATTTTATAAAAATAATCTTACTTGCCCAAACTTTTGAATGGTGTTTCAAATATTCAAATATTTTCATAATGTCTGATTTGTAAATTCTTCATTTGATGTAATACTTTGTAAAAATATAATACTACCATTCAAAAGTTTGGGGTAAGTTTTTTTTTTTATGAAACAAATTAATACTTATATTCTGCAAGAATGCATTATACTTATCAAAAGTGTAAAGACTTTTTTTTTTCAGAAAAATCCTGAAAAAGAATGATCCCAGTTTCCACAAACATAGGAAGCAGCACAACTGTTTTTTTATTCAACATTGACAATATTAAGATAATAATCATTTTTTTTCTTGAGCATCAAATCAGCATATTAGAATGATTTTTCAAGAAGTATATGCTGAAAATTCAGCTTTGAATCACAGAAATAAATTGTATTTTAAAATATATTAAATTAGAAAACAGTTATTAAAATTGTACTAATCTTTTACAATATTACTATTTTCACTGTTTGTTTATTTATTATGAAGAAAACTGTATTTATAATATTGGCCATATTTAATCATGTCCTCTGACCCATTTCTCAGAAAATATTGATATTAATTCCATTTAAATTTGATTACTTAATCATCATATCACAATTTGATTAAAATCTTTAATTGATTTAATTTTAATCAATTGACATCCTCAATAAAAAAAACTGTCCTACTCTTCCTACTGTAGATATAAATGCACAATAATAGCCTACCCAAATGTCCATGTATGCCAGCTCAGTTTTGTTTCTATCAGGGCAACATTTATCTGTGCAAATGCGAATAGAGTGATCTCTTTCCTATTTGGGCCCTATGAAATCCGTTTTATTTTTTTCCCAAATTCCGTTTTATTTTTTCCCAAATTCCGTTTTTTCCGTTTTAATTTTTGGGAATTATTTTTTTTTCACCCTTGACTGTTATTTTAGTCGTAAAAAAGAGTGTGCTTTTAAAGTTAATGATTAAAATGTATTAAAAAATACAAATAAATAAGAATGACCTTAAATTTATTGAGGTAATACAGATATTTACTCAGTAGCCTTTTCAGGACAAATACTGCATGATGCAACAACACTGCACTCTTCAAGTAACAACAAAATATGGTTATGAGCTTTAAACTGTCCAGTAATATAAATTAGATTAGTTTATATAAGTTTAAATAAAGTCACACTCTGTCTCTCTCTCGCCCAGTGTCGCTCACGGAGTTCGCTTCGCCTTTGTCCAGTCCGGTATGGCGTTATATATGTGCCTCATTCCTGAGCGAGTAATTATAAGTTTTGAGCACAGATAACCATATTTTGCAAGCACATTGCATTATATTTTGAACAGAAATTAACAATCGCAAAAAAAAAAAAATCGTTTGAGCAAAGAAAAAACTATTCCGTGCTCAATATAACGTGCAATTATAACCCTCTCACGCAGTTTACTCAGGTGCTCTCACAAACTTATTATCTGCGCTCTGTCAAGTCTCTCTCGCTCAACCTCTTAATTCTGTGCGCGCACAACTCTTCACGCGCGCTCAACTCTTCACACACACCCGCGCTCAAGTCTTGACACACACGCTCGCTCAACTTGCATCAGCGTTACAAGTGTGCCACAAAATCAACCAATCGGAAAATTAAAGGTCAATTGTGATTGGCTGTTGGTCTCCAATCACCACGCAGCACAAAGAAGACGAAAAATGTATTTTATGGATAGATGTCTTCTTTAGCCATCATCAAACATGACAGTCTGCGGCTGTGCTAGCGTTTAGAATGCTTGAAAGGGATAAGTCAAACTAACTTTAGTCACAATAGGAGATATACTGTAATAGTATAAGTTAAACAACACAGCATTATAATACACAAAACTAACAAGGCACTTTTAAGTTAATAATAATAAAAAATACTTACCAAAATAAGTTTTAATCCATTAGTCTCGCTGTAGTCTGTAATTTTTTTCGATTTTTTTTTCAGTAAGCTTCCGGGATGCTGTAGATAGTTCTAGACGGGCTTTGGTTCTACTGGGTCATTCTACGGAAATGTCAATTTTTCTGTCCCTAGCCTTTACAGAAATATTACACTTAAAAAAACACTTTAGAATTGCAATTCATTTACATTTTAAAATAAAACAATATGTTATTTGAACAATTACACCACCTTGAGCCATCAAGTGGCAATATTTAATTTTTTATTAACTATATAGAATTCCAAGCACCACAGAAGTGCTCGTCCCCACAGTCATATACAGAGGGAAAATGCTTTATTTGGAGGTCAATAACAGTTTTTTACACCATTTAAAATAGAATAATGTATACCTAACTATCTAATATATTATGTAAATGACATAAAAAAACGAAATGCAGAATAAATATTATCAAATTGATGATGAAAGTAGTGGTCCCCTGGAGTTGTGTCACTGGTGTTACTGTCACTGGTGTCACCTTTCTTATGGGTAACACAAGTAACACCAGTGACTCCCATTTATAGATACACTTTATTCAAAGCTATTCATTTAGATTATATGCCAAATGTAACAATTTAGTCTCATCTACTTAATTATAGTTGAAGAATAATGATCTTTGGTCTTTTGTATGTCATTGGTGATTCATTGTGTCACTGGTGTTACTGTCTTTTTTTCTGTCACATTAAATACAATACCATATCTGACATGATAATAATTTTACATCCTTTTAATTCTGCTACACTCAAAAGTTAAGATTTAAAGGATTGCATCATTGCTTGATTTTAACTTGTTTTCAAATATTTTCATTATTATATCAAATACAAGGTTGAGCAAACTAACTAACCTCATTCAAGCACACTTTTAACAAACCTGATTCAAATAAATAAAACATAATCTCCTTATTTGTTGCATTATTATTATTTTTTGGTAACTCTGACTACATGTGCTGAAAAAAAAATTGAATTAATATTTCATAAAAACATTTAATATTGCCAAAGAAGTAAGGTAACACCAGTGACAAAAAAACGGTACATGCGGTCTTTAAATAAATGCACAAAAAATATAAAAATCATTAAGCTGTCATTTATGCGTATTCATAAAGCCAAAGGGTAATCTAATAATGTGGTGTAAGTTTAAATGTTAGAAAAAGAAATACATTTTAAGACATCTTGCCATACCAAAAGTGGACGTTTCTGTAGAATGATCCTAGCGATTTGATTGGAGACCAACAGCCAATCACAATTGACCTTTAATTTTCCGATTGGTTGATTTTGTGGCACACTTGTAACGCTGATGCAAGTTGAGCGAGCGTGTGTGTGAAGAGTTGAGCGCGCGTGTGTGTCAAGACTTGAGCGCGCGTGTGTGAAGAGTTGAGCGCGCGTGAAGAGTTGAGCGCGCACAGAATTAAGAGGTTGAGCGAGAGAGAGAGAGAGGGACTTGACAGAGCGCAGATAATAAGTTTGTGAGAGCACCTGAGTAAACTGCGTGAGAGGGTTATTATTGCACGTTATAGCAAATACATTTATTGAGCACGGAATCGTTTTTTCTTTGCTCAAACGATTTTTTTTTTTGCGATTGTTAATTTCTGTTCAAAATATAATGCAATGTGCTTGCAAAATATAGTTCTCTGTGCTCAAAACTTATAATTACTCGCTCAGGAATGAGGCACATAAATAACGCCATAGTCCGGCACCTCATAGACAGACGTGGTGTGCACGTTGTGTGTGTGTGTATTTGAGAGAGACGCGTGAGTGTGAGAGAGAGACGGAGGGAGAGCGGGGAAATACAACTGAAAGAATACGCTGCGTGTTTTAAATAGTGTTAAAAAACGAAACGCAGTATGTGGCGGCGAATTAGTCTATGTGTGGGAAACACTGCATAAGTCACGTGCGAACTTCTCGGCTCGCCACTGACGGCTTATAGCGTTGATTTTCTTAACTTTTTGCCGACGAAAGGAGAGCCGTGGAGAGCCGCTTCGCCATGCTTTCATTGTTTTGATTTCGTCATTGTAGCTGAAATGACGGGGTGGGGGGGTTGTGTCACCCAGATTTGCTTCCCCCGGTCTGCATTTTAACCATACGTTCTTCTCCCACACAAAAACAGAATTTCAAACCAAATATGTAAAATTCCACGAAATTCCGCGTTTACACTAGATTCCGCGTTAATTGGCCAATTCCGCAATTCCGTCCGCGATTCCGTGATCGCGGAAATCATAGGGCCCTACCTATGGGACATGACCTAGTTCTCATTAAACTATTGTTTATTTAACACCATTAGATCTCTTCTCTATTGTGTGTGGCTTCAGTCGAGCACCTGCGAGAAGTATGACAGGACGTTAACAGAGACTTCTGATGATTCTCTGTCACATGCGTCAAACTCCGCACCTTGAGCGCCAGCTCCAAAACACCTGTCTAGAAGTTTCTAGGGCTGTGTCCGAAAATCGCCCCCTATACCTTTAAATAGGGCACTATTTGAAGGGACAGCTTTTTTTTGTGTCCGAAACCATAGTGGACGTTATCGAGTGCACACATTCAATCCCACAATGCACCGCGTAACATTCCAAGCAGGCCCCTGCCCTAGTTGTGGTTTGGTAAGCTATATAACTTGATGTTCATTCAAATTTAATTAAACCAAATAATTTCACATTGGTTGTACAGCAGTCAGCTGGTGCTCAAACCTTTCCGATCAAATACCATGTTTGATCAAATAAGGAGCATCTCCTTGAAGTCGACATATATATAACAGTGTTCGTCATTTCACTTCTGTAATCGGATGTATTTCTGCATTAAATAGGACGATATGCAAAAATATGCAGGGCGGGATATGATTTTATTCATCAGGAGTTCTTTGGTTTGTGAAAAGTGACAGGTGGTTGCACAGGAAGTGTAATTTTGTTGCAATGCCAATTTAAAAATGTGTCGTATGAGAAATAGAAAGCAGATTTACTTGGACAGTTGGAATTAAAACCAGAAAAACATGACATTAAAAACAAAAAGTGATTTAAATATATTTAAAATGTAGAAATATTTAAAACACTTTTATAGTTTTTAAAAATCTAAAATTCTATTGTTTTTTTGTTTGAGAGCCACTGCAATAGAGAATATATGATAAAAAATAGTGCCTCTTTTAAACTAGCAGGGGTTTTATTTCAAGAGGCGAGCTGATGCCTTGAATGGGAATGAAATGAGCTCTTGATGTATATTCACCCCTTGAGGAGAGTCTGTATAGGTCATCCCACTGATCTGTATTGATCTGGACTGGAGTAATTTGAGAGAAAATGATGTTTGATTGGGCTTTCAGAGTTAGTGTGGAGTGTAGATCCTGATGAGGAGATGCTTGAAGATGCAAGTGAGAAAAAGAAAATCAATCTTTAACAATTCTTTCTTTTCTACCAGAGCAGCTCAGTGTAGCTCAGTGAATACGGTGTGTAGTTTTACTTCACTCTTTCAAAGGGTCCGTCAGAAAAGATTACCAGACAGACACCACTTTTGTCGGATTGACTTTGAAGCTTTCTTCCCTCTGTTGTTTCGAGGGAGTTTGCTGATGAGTCTTTGTTGTAAAATGAAGTCTATGGATCTGACAAAGACATCAGTTTGAGTTAACCATCCTTTGATCCAAGACATTTGGAAATTAGAGCTTAGAAAGAGGTTGAAGTGGGTCTGAAGAATTAGTTTGGTCATGCATGCAAATCTATCAATATATAAAACTTGTGTTGCTTTGCCTAATTATTTTTGTTTATTAAAATTATATAATAATTCTGTAATTTAATTAGGGCCTAGTTACATTGACTAAAATAAGTTTATATGACATACAAACGAATTAAAAATAATGTGTATAATTGAGGACTTGACAAAATTGTCATTTTGTCGGTTAAATTTAATTGAATATAAAATTTAATGACATATTTGTTAAAATGGCTTTAACAGAAAAAGTGTAAAAATGAACACTAGAAAATAAGTAACATTTCAGCTGTGTAAATACAGCTGGAAAACAGTGAAAAATGCAACCTTATTAATTATGCCCCAGTGCATGATGGGAGCACTAGTATCAGAGAGTTGAGTAGGTTTTACTTCATTTTATAGCGTTGGTATTTACACTTTTATTTCTGTAAGCTTAAATTGAATACTAATATAGAATGTACTTTGTTTTTTAAATTCTTGCCTGAACTAACTTATTTAGGTAGAAATTACATTTGTTTTTGCTGTAGTATTTACTTTACCACAGAATCATTTTTATGCGTGACGGTAGTTGAACCTTTAAACAGATCTCATGTCTTCATTTGAAATTCTGTATTCTCCGATTATCCTCTTCTGATTTATCAGATGGTTAAAAAAATTAGTGATGATCATGCATGGCTCTAAAAAAACAACAACTGGGTATTTGATGTAATAACTGGGTATTTGATGTAAATGGGGGGGGGGGGGGGGGGGGGGATTTCAGATGGAAATCTAATTTTATTTCCTTTTTCTCAGCAACTGCCCAAGAATGCAGGATGATAGATCCATTTCTTCACATCCCAATTTGTTCCAAAGATTAATAAGCCCGCATGGAAACAGGTGTCAGAAAGCTTTTGATAAATTCCTCTCTTACCAGCCTCTATCTTCCTGCAGACTATCTTGTATTTTTGATCTGAAGTTGTTTACTCCTCCTCACACACCTTTGTCATCTTTTTTTATTTTTTTTTTATAACACACTTGAGTGCTACAATCCTCCCAATTACCCTGAATTCACAGGCGCTCAAAAATATGAAGTTGTGTAGTTGGTAGAACAAATTTTTTTTTTCTGACTGGAATAATACTGTTCAGATCTTCAGTTAGAACTGCCTTGTTTTAGTGCTTGTAATGGTAGTATGGGCTCAAGAGAGGCAGGGCATCATGGGATGTAGTCTGTGTGAATGTTTAGTGACTCAGTAATGTATAGTTTGGTTCACACTTGGCTACTGGACTGTGAAATATATTATAAAACATTAGCCTTTATATATAGTGTTTCTTGAGTAAAGAACACTCTGTACTTATTCAAAGAGCCAGTTCTTTATTTACCCTTGCATTGCAAACAAGCAGAAGGTGGGGTGGAGTAATGAGGTTTAACCGACAGTTTGAGGATCCAATGGAGTTACAACATTTAGTCTGAAGATCTTTTGAATGCTTTTCATAGGTTAAATATATGCTAAACTCACAGACAGATGTAAAGGGTGACCAATAGTAATGATGGGAAAATAATTCATATTTAATAAGTAATGTTTATATACACTCACCTAAAGGATTATTAGGAACACCATACTAATACTGTGTTTGACCCCCTTTCGCTTTCAGAACTGCCTTAATTCTACGTGGCATTGATTCAACAAGATGATGAAAGCATTCTTTAGAAATGTTGGCCCATATTGATAGGATAGCATCTTGCAGTTGATGGAGATTTGTGGGATGCACATCCAGGGCACGAAGCTCCCGTTCCACCACATCCCAAAGATGCTGTATTGGGTTGAGATCTGGTGACAGTGGGGGCCATTTTAGTACAGTGAACTCATTGTCATGTTCAAGAAACCAATTTGAAATGAGTTGATCTTTGTGACAGGGTGCATTATCCTGCTGGAAGTAGCCATCAGAGGATGGGTACATGGTGGCCATAAAGGGATGGACATGGGCAGAAACAATGCTCAGGTAGGCCGTGGCATTTAAACGATGCCCAATTGGCACTAAGGGGCCTAAAGTGTGCCAAGAAAACATCCCCACACCATTACACCACCACCACCAGCCTGCACAGTGGTAACAAGGCATGATGGATCCATCTTCTCATTCTGTTTACGACAAATTCTGACTCTACCATCTGAATGTCTCAACAGAAATCGAGACTCATCAGACCAGGCAACATTTTTCCAGTCTTCAACTGTCCAATTTTGGTGAGCTCTTGCAAATTGTAGCCTCTTTTTCCTATTTGTAGTGGAGATGAGTGGTACCCGGTGGGGTCTTCTGCTGTTGTAGCCCATCCGCCTCAAGGTTATGCGTGCTGTGGCTTCACAAATGCTTGGCTGCATACCTCGGTTGTAACGAGTGGTTATTTCAGTCAAAGTTGCTCTTCTATCAGCTTGAATCAGTCGGCCCATTCTCCTCTGACCTCTAGCATCAACAAGGCATTTTCGCCCACAGGACTGCCGCATACTGGATGTTTTTCCCCTATATATATACACTCACCTAAAGGATTATTAGGAACACCTGTTCAATTTCTCATAAGACCCCACCGGGTACCACTCATCTCCACTACAAATTTTCTATTCATTAAAGAATGCTGAAAATAATGTATCACGGTTTCTACAACAATATTAAGCTGCACAAATGTATCACGGTTTCTATAACAATATTAAGCTGCACAAATTTTTTTCTTCTTCAACATTGATAGTAATATGACATATTTCTTGAGCACCAGGGATCGTGTGACTGCAGACTATTTAAAGACTTCAACCCCAAATGAGTTTATTTCATGACATTTCTGTTGTCCCTGAAAACTACAGGGCACACGTTTGTCACACTTTGTCTCCAACTATGTGTTTTATGGCCCAGGAGTGCAACAAAACAGGACACTTTTGTAGCAGAAGCCAGGGCCCATTGTGTCTTGACATCTTTTTTTCTGTTTGCATTAGTCCTCATCACGTCTCTGTCCTTGAGACGAACAGTAACATAGTTCAACAAATACAATATGTATTCTTTCAATGGTTCGGTGAACGCTGAGAGTCTACAAACACAAAAGCTGCTTCATAGTCTGAACATATCGGCTTCCGAGAGGACTGGAGTGACCGATCATTACATTTCAAACATCATCCATCATTCTGAGCATTTATTGTACAGACGCTTTGCAGCAGACAGCCTGGTTGCATTTATATGTTTTGAAGGCAAAGCAGGTACATGTGAAGGACAGTAAAGCATATATGAGCTTAATATAATTTTCTTTTTGTCCTTGTCACTCTTTCTCCTCCGTAATGAAAGAGAGCTCCTAACAGGAGCTATAAAGCAAATTCTATTCAACTCGCGGCCAGATAATTTGTCTTAGGGCAATGTTACATAGACCAAAAAGAGAGAAAAAAAATACATATTTCATCTTAAATACAATGGCCTGAGAGAAAAGCGAATTGGTTTCTATCTAAATGCAAATTTGTACTTCTGTGGAACTGTTGGGTAAAGTGAGCTCATGCATGTGGGTTTTGGAGCTTTCTGAAACGCACGCAAGGCCTCAATCATGTATGACATTTCAATATTTAACCTCCAATGACTGACAGGTGAATTCTTAAAAAGTTTCACACGGCAGAGATTTTTGATGGTTCGTTGCTGCATGCATCACTTTGAATACCACTATTTTTTGTATAAGGCTTCTTTAATATAAGCATGAAGTGATTTGATAATTAAATTTTTTGGTAACCGTTTTGCATTTATTTACTTTCAGCTCACTTATCGGTTCTTGGCTAGTTGTGAGTAGGACATAACGGAAAGAGACTATTTGTGGTTTGGTGAGTTGTTAAGCGGCTAACCTGTTTTTATTTTTAATTTTCTTGTAATTTATTATTTTCTCTTATTTTTATCTTATTTCTTATTTTATTTAAATCATGTTATTCTCTTATTTTTTATATTATTTTAACAGATTTTTATATTTATTTTATTTATTTTTATTTTTCATTAATTGTTTTATTTTATTTTATTTTTTTATTTGTACATTTTAATTATTATTTTTTCAATCAGTATTAAACATTTTTGAAGAAAAAAATGGTCACACTTGATTGATCATTGCTGTCATTTCCGAGTGCTATTACATGGAGCTCAAAGCTTTTGCCTGCAGACTGATGTTCCTAGCAAAAGCCCTGGGGATAGAGATGTGAGATGTGTGATATCTGCTCCATCATTTAATACTGTTATCATGAAATTGGCCATTGCTCAATTATTGGCAGAGCCTGTGAAGTGCTGAAGAGCTAATCGGACATTCATTAGTCTCATTCTCATAACCGAGATCACAATGCTGCATTCCTTCCATTTCACGACGAAGACGTGGTAACACACATTGCTAGTAGACACTATTAGAGGGACTTCAGCTGTCAGTCCACAAATCTGTGATTCTGTGATCATTCTTTACGTTTGCTGAAGACAGCGGCATCAGTAAGCTATGTGAGGTTATTGCACTATATTAAAAGACTTTAAAGTTTCTCATCCATCTCATTTGAGCGCTCTCCGTTCCAGTGAAATCACAAGAGAAATGCAACCAAACAGGGCATGATTACTGAAATACATCTACTGACAAACAGATGGCATTTTAATTTGTTTATTTATTTAACAAATGATCAGTTAAGCAAGATTTGAACTTGTGACCTCTCTCACTTAAAGCAAAACTATTCCTCTGAGCTCCATCAGCTCATGCTCAGATTAAAGGCTGAGCCTCCCTAAGACTGAAATCCTAGAATCGCCTGTGGTAAATGTTCTTGGTTTAACCTCAAGTATTTGATACTTTTCTTTCACTGATTGTTGTTCACTTGGATGCAAGAATTTCACCTGTTCATGGTCTTTGTCTTGGTGTAATTATTCTGCTATAGTTGAATATTCTTCCTTGTTAAATAGAGTTGTTTTTGTCTTTGTGGCAACCACAAATGTGGTACTTTCGTGAGCATCCAACTGAAATAAAATGACAAATAGGAAACTCTACGGTCTCATGCACTTCACAGATATTCATACTGAAAGCCACGAGAGTGCAAATCCTCATCAAATGTACCATTTTGGATAGGGTCTTAGGCTGCAGTTAATTGTGTAAAACATAAGCTTTTGTCATGTAATGAGGACAGCTTTTTAATGTGACTGTGAATAAAAGTAACCTTTTCAAAGTCTCAAAGCTGTTTTATTGTCGTTAATTGCAGTGTTTGGCTCTGAAATTCTACCTTGAATAGATAAGCACATCTAATTTACCTCTACCAATGTTTTTTGCACTTTTGCACACTTCTGAATCTACAGGACCAAAGCACGGGAAATTATATTTTACCTGAGTAAATGAGCTTGCAGAGTTACATGTGATTAAGATGAAAAATACTGTGTATTGTAATTAATAATACAATATAAAATGGCATTCGGTTTTATCTTCGCTGGCTGCACACAAAAACAAACACAGCACAAACAGTGCAGTCTGACTCACGAACTAATGACTCTTATGATTTGATTAATTTAATATATAATTTAATATATTAAATTTGATTAATTTAATATATATATATGTATATGATGATGTGGGGCTATATATGTATATCTATGTATGTTTACAGACATACATTTTCGATTTCTTGTAATTATGCCGACTTTTATTTTCAGGTAGCCTCTAATCCACTTTTCGATTACCTAACAAAGAGCAACATTTATTTTATTATCCCTGTTGTACGACTAAGAGGATTTTTCTGAAAGGAAGGACAAAAACATTGTTTTTTTCCTGCCCTATTTTCTTTTCCGCCTTGTTGTCATTAACAGTGTAGGCCTACCAATGCTGCATGTTTTTTTTGATAATGCTCCGTCTTTTTGATCTTCCAGCATGTCGTCTCTGGAACTAACCTGTATGCGTGCTTCATTCGTTACTCGTGCATGTGCATGAGCACTGGCTCATTTAGTATGCACTGTGTTCACTGGGGAGCTGGATGGGGTTTTTGAAGTGAGGGCAAGTCCCCTACATTTAAGGCCAGTTGATTGACAGTTCATTCCCTCACCGGGATCCACACGCCTGCATTTCCTGCGTTCTCTTCAGGGCTCTGATCCCACCAATTGGACTGTCATACACTCAGGCACACAAGCACACACACATACTGCACTGACAATTAAACATGCCCTGTTGCACCGGCAGCTCTGAGGTGGATTTGACTGATCTGTTCACTAACCACCACCTGTAACTGACACCACCCGTAACTGACACCACCCAGAAAATGCCAAAGCTGATGAACTGTGTTGATGAATTACAGAAAGGTGGCAATGCCAATCTCTAGGTGTGGCGAAGGGTGTGTGATGATGTGGGCCTTAAAAATAAAAATCTGCCTTCCTCTATGGGAATTTAACATAGGGGTGTCCTGACTTATGCACCCAGTATTTTAAGGAAGAACATTTATTTATTTACGATACATTATTCATTCACAAAGAAAATTGGTGTCCTTAAAGGTTGGATTTTTTTTTTTTTTTTTTTTATTATGGCATTAAGATCAATTTCCAAAAGATGATTTTTTATTCCTCTTTTTAGTCAACTTTAGCATGGGTGTGTTCACTTACAGTATGCTAAGCACTGTACATGTTTCAAACAAGCCATATTTGATGTCAGTGAATGATAGACAAACATTTGGATTTCCTGCCCGACATATTGTAATTACCACGTGATATCTGGTACGCGAGTCAGACTGCAGCTGTGTTAGCGATCTGTCCGTCACGGACTGTGTATATATAAATATACATTTATATATATATATATATTATAACTACCCCATCATATCATTTTTTTGAGCAGCAGAAGCTAAATATTTTGCTTAAAAATAACGTTATAAAAATATCATCAAATGTGACATATTTATTAAATGTATTTTTAACATTAGTTGCAAGTAATTAATTGCAAGTAATAGTTGCGAGTACTTTTTTACCGCAGACATTAAGAATGATTTTTAAAGTGTAGTTAAGGTTAGTGGCGTTGCTACTTATTTACTTTCCAACTCTACAAAACTGAATTTTTTTTTCTGTACATACAATTGGATTGTTCTATTTGAATACGCTGTGATGAAGACTTTGAAATGAAATGTTTATTGACTGGAAACATTTTAAACATGTTGCGGTTGTATATGTATTGAGTGGTTTTATGCTTACATACTCTGTAAAAGTGTGTCCTCATCTGCACCTGAATATTTTACCTTTAAGAGTGTGGTATCCTTATGGAGAGATACATATTGTGCCCTTAAAGTATTCATACCTTTCACTTTGTTCACATTTTACTGTATTTTTTTAATGGATGAATTGAATTTTCTGCACTTGCACACAATACATACATACGAAACAAAAGGGAATACAATTGTGTATAGTTGCAAAATAAATAGGCTTATCAACTTCTAAAGAAAGGATAACACACTTCTGTATCTTTTGTTCTTGACATTCAATCAAATTCTATGGCAGAAATTATTCTGTCACTTGGTAAAAATAGCCATGATTAGACCCTTTTTATGATGGGGTGAGAGGAAAAGCAGGATCAGGTGTGAGTCGGACTCAAACCCAGTCGCCTGATTAATCTGTCGCTAATTGGTGTCCTTAAAGGTTGGATCGGTGTAATTATGTAATCCACAACTCCGACGTGGATTGTTATGGATATCCATATGGATACCTTAAACCCATTATTCTCCGAGGTTGTTGAGATTTATGCTTGGATTCATTGAATCACTCAATGCGCAGCACAGTTATATGTATACTAACCTTCACAATTTAGCTGGTTCTGTAATTTGCACTGTTTACATGTGTCCATCTGTCAGAGTTAAAGTCAGCATGAAATGGAAGTTGCGATAGTCTTTTCTTCACTATTGTGACGTATATCTGAGTGAAACAGCTTCATGAACAAGAAAAGATTGTTGAGCAGGATGTGATTTTGTCCATAGGGAATTAATTAGTTGTCTCGCCCTCGCACCAGATAACACCATCAGAGAAGAGAAGAGATGCCTCTGCAATAGGGAGAGGCAGTGCATACTTACAGTACAGTTTCTCTGGATCTGTGGGATGTGGGACTGACTTCTGGGTTTCCGTTCACAGAGAACTTCTCCTCACGCTGGCCCTCGGCCAGGTCTTATCGCTGCTCATCTGTGGGATTGGCCTGACCAGCAAATACCTGGCGGATGATTACCATGCCAACACCCCTGTGTTTCAGAGCTTTCTCAACTACATCCTGCTGTTCCTGGTCTACACTACCACGCTTGCAGTCAGGCAAGGTAAGGGTTCCTCTCTGGTTTCTGTGAAGTTTAATAAAAATACTGTCAAATGGAAACAATAACGTGACGTTATCTGTAAGAAAAGGCAATGATAAGACTATGGGAACATACATTTTTTATTAAAGACTGTCAGAAAAAGGTTTTTACATTTTTTTTTTTTTTTCATTAAATTTCTCTCTGACATCTTCTGGGACTCTGGCAGAAACTTTCAAAACTACTAGCCTGTTTCTATACAAAAAATCAGTCAGTCAGGCTGTTTTTTAAAAGGAAAAAGGTCCTGGCTTTAATTCTTATATTTTATATTAAAGTTCTATTTTTATATTATTTATTTTATGTTTTAGAATATTTCTCTTTCTAAATAATAAGTTATTTAAAATAATATAGTGATTTTGATTAAAAAGATAAACTCATTATATTCTACTTTTGGAAAAAAAAAATCCCTGAAGTAAACATAGAATGTCAGCTTGTATTTATTTGTAAATAAATTGTAAATACAATGATTTACATATAAATAGTTTGTAAAATTTCAAAATTTGAATAGACTGAACTAAGTAAGGTGCCGTTACCACGATGGCGTTTCCAACAAAAAATGGAAAACTTTTTATCCGTTTTGGACATTTATTTACAGAACAATGTTGCAATGTTACAATGCGTTTTGGGGGCCTGAAATTCGTAAACTTTTGAAAACGGGTTTCAAAGTGCGAGGGCCCTATTTTAACGATCTAAGCGCATGGTCTAAAGCGCAAGGCACAAGTGCACAAGTCCGAATCCACATGAGAGGAAGCATATATATATATTACTCAGTCGACCTACATTCCTCGACAGTTTTCAGCATCCCTCCACCACCCCGACTCCTCACTCTTGGCTGGTTCCTTCCACAGCCAGGAATACGGGGGGAGTACTCTATGGGTTCGGGCCGAACACCGAGCCCGGAGCCCTCTCCTCAGATAGCACGCCAAATATGCATACCATTTATTCTATCCGACTTATTTGTAAGTGTGAACTCGTGTATTAGATGGCACAATTTGCAAACGGAAAGACTGAACACGGCGTCTCCAGAGTGCAAACGGATCTGCTCGTGTGCGAGGTTAAAGTGCGCAAGCAGACCATCTACAAGCCAGATTCCACCATATCTTTATGTACACAATATTAATATTTTACATTGTAATCTTGGTAACGCTTCCTTTTACAGTACAGTACTTACGTGTACTTCAGTGTACTAACCTAGAAAGTACTGGCTAATATAAGGCAAGTACATGGGTTAGGGGTAACCCAGTAATTGTAATTACTATAATAAGTACATAGTATGTACATGGGTAACAGGACTGTAATGGAAGCGTTACCGTAATCTTTTTATTTGTAATATTTGGCATGTTTGTGTGCTGCTGCTGCACTGTGTGTGTAATAAGCAGAGTGTACGCGCGTTGTGGACCAGCCTATAGGCGCACATTACTAACACGCTCTTTAATTAACAAAAAAATACTGCGCCATTGACTTTAGACCAGGTTTCAGTTGGTCAATGGCGCAGTCTATTTCAGTTGCCTCAAAATAGTAATGTGCCAACAATGCGCCTGAACACACCTCGTTTTCAGACCAGCACGCCCATGGGTGCACATTGCACAAGTAAGCGGAAATGCATTTGCTATTTAAACAACGTGGCGCAGGATGTGAAAATGATAACTGCGTCGAGCTGCAACTAGCAAAATACACTCTTGCGTCACGCTTGGCGCTGCATTGCGCCGGGTGTATGATAGGGCCCCAAGTTCTTGAAATCAATACCGTTATCGTCACAGTGTAAACTACAAAAACACGAATTTGTGAAAACTGTGACATCATGCTCATGCGTATTATGTGTTCAATCTATAAGCGTGTAGTGTTTCTTTACAAAGTGACATCGCCAACTACTGGCCTGGCAGCAGAATACAGCATTTTTGTTCATTACCGTGAACGGGGATCGTTTTGACAACATTGACGTCTTGTGTAAATGTACCCTAATTGTGGGCAAACACTCTGTCTTTTGTTTATTTAATATAAACGAAACATGTAGGAGTGCATAATAAGCCTTGTCTTAATGCAGATGTGGTAATTATGTTTCACGCTTCTAAACATTTAATGTATAGAAATTTCTAGACAGCAAGTCAGGTTAAAGGTGTCAAGCTCAAGTTTTATTCCTTAATTGATTTCATGTTCAGCCTCTCGTCCACACAGAAAGCTTTGACACAATGTTTTCTGGCATACTTTCAGCAGGCTAAGAATAGAAATGGAAAAGAGTCGTGTTCTGAGCTGAGAAATATGCCAACTCACAGTCTATTTATAATATATCACATGTCTTTAATCTTTTTATACAGAAATGGGGTTGTTTTAATAAGCTCCTTTTCAGACCAATGACGGATAATGACGGATCATGTTTTTGAAGACTAAACAGGACCGTTAATGATTTTTGACAACTCTTGGAATCACCATGAGCTTTAATAATTTTATACCAGAATTAATAATAAATATTATTACAGAACTCTCAAATGTTTATACTGTATATTTGTCGATTGGAATAGAATATTTCAATGAAAGTGCAAGATTTTATGTCCATTTAACTGGTAAGTAATCATGTCATAAGTGGTATGTCTATGATCAATATTGCAATATAAACTTCAGGATGATTGTCCAAAGACTTTAGATATACAAAGACGTTGCACTCATTTTACTATAAATGGGAGAAAGTGCAACCTGCAATATGGCAGAATAAGTAACGCCTTCTAAAAAAAAACAGCCAATCGCTAATTGGTAAAGTCATTGCTTCACTGCAGTTGCCTTTAGCTATAGAGACTGTCAGTGTTCTGAGACGCACGCTTAAGACTGCGCTTGTGCATTGCCTGGTCCAGCCTGAAAAATGCAGGGGTTTTTTGTCATGTTTTAGAAACAAAATTCGAGGCACTTGGTGGCAGATTTCATTGATGATTTCAAATATGATGATAATTAATCATTAGTTTGGTGAACAGCTTTGGAGAAGTTTCCCCATTCAAAGAGATAAGAGCTGCACTTGAATGACTGAAAAAGTTTCAAAGATGGCCGCCGAGTGAAATGACTTGCCTGAAAGGGACTTTGGATATCAGACTTTTACTAATTAAAAAGTAAGTAAACAACTCAGCCACTTAGATGTCACCACTTTATGTCACATCAAAATCAAACTTGAAATGGCCTGAAAATATAATGACTGTGGGGTTTATTTTAATGAGCAATTAGCTTGGGGAAATTAAAGGTACATCTTCGTGTCTGTGACAGACTGTGTTTGGCAAGAATGATTGATGATACGAAAATAAGTTGACTATTAAAAAGAACAGCTGAACATCAATACACAAATGAAATATATTGTTTAAATTGTTACTGCCTTTAGTTATTATTTTGGAAAAATTGTAAAAATGCTTAAAACACTATCTTGATGAGATGTACACTTGGTTTTAATAAATAGTCAAGTCAAGTCACATTTATTTATATAGCGCTTTTTACAATACAGATTTTTTCAAAGCAGCTTTACAGAGATAACAGGAAAATAATGAAACAAAGTTTGTTTTTAGAAGAAAATGGCATCATTGTCCAGCTTAAGTAAGTTCAGTGATGGTTCATTTTTAATGTAAAAAAGTTATTAATTTAGTTAATTTATATATATGTATATATAGCCGCTCTGGAGAAAACAGTGATGTCATCGTCCAGCTCAGTTCAGTTCTCATATGATGGTGTCAATGCAGGCAGATCAATAATGTTGAAAATTTTATGTCCTCAACTAAGCAAGCCAAAAGCCAAAGGTGGGAAAAGGCGATGGCAAGGAACTAAAACTCCATCAGGTGACAGAATGGAGAAAAAACCTTGGGAGAAACTAGGGTCAGCCGGGGCCAGTTCTCCTCTGGCCAACGAACGAACAGTGTATGATTATGATTCAGGCAGCACTATAGGTTAGAGATCAGATTGGATTGGAACATTCAGAATATTAGAATGAAAAAAAAATAGAAAAAAATAGAATTATATTTATTTTTTCTGTTTTCTTTTTTTGATGTAATGTAAAGTAATGTTTATTTAATCTGAAAAAAATTGACAATGTGACTATAACTGGGACATGAATTTACATTTGATTTGTTAATTTCAGAACACCACTGACATATAAGCCTAGAACACCAAAGTTTAGATGGTAGGTGAAGATAGACTGTTATTTTTATATATAGTATTCTGAAGAAAATGTGATAGTTGATTAGTTGGGTTGATAGTTTGATAGTGATAGATACCTTTTGGGTTTTATTGGATGACTTTTCAGTAGCCTACCTTTAGTAGTCATTCTGTCAAGTTTTTGTCATTATGACTCTTTTTTGTAACCCCCCCAATATTGCATCATTTTAATTGACAAGCCTAGCGAAACTTTAATTTGAAGCATGCAAACATTGCACACAAAGACTGCGTACAAACTCATTATTTCAAGCTCGCTTCTCTGATTGAGCCGTCGGGTAGACACGTCAAAACTGCCCCTGCCAAATTGGCCCACTCTCTTTGTTCTACTCCAGTGACCAAGGAGTTGTGTCTGCAGCCTCGGTAAACATGGCCACACGCTTCTGAAAGTGGGCAGGGAATGTGTGCTTTTAGACTAACGAGAGTGCAACAAAAGCAGCTGCCACACAGCCGTCCTGTGTCCATGAGCTCCGGCCAAACAATGACGCTCATCTTGTACAGTCCGACAACGTAGAAGCTGTCATCTTACAATAGCCTTGGTAAAAATGAAACTTGCTTTTCTCATTTCCTTCCTGACGGCCGTCTCTTCTCACCTCTTCTGTGTACCTTGTAGCTGTCGTGACCCATGTGCTCCGTTCAAATTGGATTTAAGCCTTGAAACTGCAGAAGTGAAGAAGGACTATGGAGGGATATCAGTCTTCGCTCTCTCTCTTTCCAGTCACAACTACATCACTTTTTACCGGTGCATGCAGGCATAATCTGGTTTCCTGTACTAATGCGGCCAGGCAGATATTAATTACTCGAGGCTAATGCTGATGGCTTACAGAAATGTTTGAAGCGACAGCGTTTTGCTCTGCCGTGCATTAAGCCTGATTCATATTATGGCAATTCCAGAACATTACGCTCTGCTGATGATCAGAGGCAATATTAAATACACCTTCAACATTTAATATTTTAGAAAGCTTTCAGTTGCTGAGGAACCTTTGAAAATGGAACAACTCTATCAATATTTGATCCCGGTGGGTATGTCTTTTGTATTTGAAAAGAATCGTGTTTTTCTGATGCTTCTGTTTGTTTCAGATATAGTTTTCTGGTCAGACACCAATTTTGTTGTATACATGGCCTTTTGATACTGTATCAAGTGAGCTGCATTAGTATCAAGTTCGCTGATATTGAAAGATAAAATTTAAAGAATAGCTTTTCAAAGCATGAGAGAAGCGGTGGATCAGAATAGCCCATTTACCCGGTGTGAGGATGCAAACCGAGTCGGAATAGCTCTTGTTCCAGTAGGACTGTGTCTGCCCAGCATATGGCTTTCTCTCTCCCATTGTTTCAGGAATAGAGAACAAATACAATTGCGTGCCAGAATTCTTCTGTAGTGGCAATTTTAATGATATTCATTGATCTTTAGTTAAATATAGATGATTCAAAGAATGTCACATGTGTGTCTCTCACTTGTAGTGGGAAAGGATACTGTTTATGTACCTGGGGAGGCAGAAGAGGGAGACACTCCAGAGAACAGACGAACAAGGACCTCTGACCTAGATGTCAGAAGGCCATTTGGTGCAGGGGAGCTTAGTGGGCCAACTAGTGACGTCTATGGAAAACTACTGGGAGGAAGGCTCTGGGGGGAAGAAGGCCTTGAAACTAAGATAAAAGCTAGTTCAGTCTGTCTGGGGGTGTGTCACTCTTCTGCACAGGGTAACAACTGTGTATTAGACTGCTCCTATTCTTGCAAGAATAAATACTTCTATTTTATATAATTTGACTCTGAGTGTCTCTTACGCAGTGATGTTTGTTTGAGAATTTTTGCCACAACAGTTTTGGTGTCAGAAGTGGGATAAAATTATAAGACTTCTCTGGTTAGATTTTGTTAAATATGGCATTAAATAGAGCTTACTAAATTGAATTAGAAGTGAACAATATGGTTAGGAAAACCGAGGTGAAATATGGAGATGGGCGTAGATTAATGGAAAAGGCTTAATGATAGGAGTTAGGATTGTTATTCTAATAATTTTGTTATTCATGGGTGAATATGATTACAGACAGGTGAAACATGCTGTCTGTTCAATTGGTGAAAATGACAGTCTATCCCAAGGATGAACAAAATTATGTGACGATACAGGTAGTGGGAGCTACAGTGAGATATGTGTTAAATGTATGTTCTGTTTGTTTTTCTTCTATTTTGTTTATTTTCTGAGAAAGATTAAGGGCAAAAGATTTAAAGAGGGTTAAAAGCAGCAGTCATCCGTGTTACGAGATGGCGTACAAAGATAGGGTTTGAAACTGAGGGATTTTTTATTTTACTTTTATCTGGTTGTTTCCTTGCTATGTTATAACTACCTTTTCCTTACTGGCGTGACTGAGGGTCTGTTTACAGGAGCGCAGGAACAGAGATTTCTCGCTTAGCCCGACGCAGTGAAATGTTTACTTGCTTGCTAAAATATTACGGGGCCTTTCCCCCACAAAAACAGCCTTATGCTTCTTCATTCTAAACTTTTCTTCACAGGTTCAAGGAGAGTGATCATTTATGCAAAAATCAGAGATGAAAAGTATAAGTGTGATGATATGACTTAAAATTTGTCTTATTGTTTATTATTGTGATTATGGGTAATCAGAATGATAAAAAGTGAGGAGTTGTAGTGGCAATTTTAATGATATTCATTGATCTTTAGTTAAATATAGATGATTCAAAGAATGTCACATGTGTGTCTCTCACTTGTAGTGGGAAAGGATACTGTTTATGTACCTGGGGAGGCAGAAGAGGGAGACACTCCAGAGAACAGACGAACAAGGACCTCTGACCTAGATGTCAGAAGGCCATTTGGTGCAGGGGAGCTTAGTGGGCCAACTAGTGACGTCTATGGAAAACTACTGGGAGGAAGGCTCTGGGGGGAAGAAGGCCTTGAAACTAAGATAAAAGCTAGTTCAGTCTGTCTGGGGGTGTGTCACTCTTCTGCACAGGGTAACAACTGTGTATTAGACTGCTCCTATTCTTGCAAGAATAAATACTTCTATTTTATATAATTTGACTCTGAGTGTCTCTTACGCAGTGATGTTTGTTTGAGAATTTTTGCCACAACACTTCTTACCAATCTGTCGGAGCTGTACCATGGCTGCCAAGTGGACGCTGGCAAAGAGAAACGAGTGCGTGGCAATAATGGTTATAATCACAAAAAGAAGCTGAAAACAGTTTGCTGCGAGGGAAGTGGTAGGAAAATGGAGGAAATTGTGTGTGAAAACTGCACTTGTTTTTTAGCTGCTTTGCCTCAGATTTAGTGCTGTCCTAAATGCCGCCCTAAAACCCATTTTAGTGCTAAAATGCAGTATTGACTGATGGGCATTTGATTATTTATATACACTGAACAAAATTATAAACGCAACACTTTTGTTTTTGCCCCCATTTGTCATGAGCTGAACTCAAAGACCTAATACTTTTTCTATGTACACAAAAGTCCTATTTCTCTCAAATATTGTTCACAAATCTGTCTAAATCTGTGTTAGTGAGCACTTCGCCTTTGCCGAGATAATCCATCCACCTCACAGGTGTGGCATATGAAGTTGCTGATTAGACAGCATGATTATTGCACAGGTGTGCCTTAGGCTGGCCATAATAAAAGGCTACTCTAAAATGTCCAGTTTTGTCACACAGCACAATGCCACAGATGTCGCAAGTTTTGAGAGAGCGTGCAATTGGCATGCTGACTGCAGGAATGTCCACCAGAGCTGTTGCCCATGAATTGAATGTTCATTTCTCTACCATAAGCCGTCTCCAAAGGATTTTCAGAGATTTTGGCAGTACATCCAACCGGCCTCACAACCTCAGACCACGTGTAACCACACCAGACCAGGACCTCCACATCCAGCATCTTCACCTCCAAGATCGTCTGAGACCAGTCACCCGGACAGTTGCTGCAACAATCGGTTTGCATAACCAAAGAATTTCTGCACAGACTGTCAGAAACCATCTCAGGGAAGCTCATGTGCATGCTCGTCGTCCTCATCGGGGTCTCGACCTGACTGCAGTTCGTCGTCGTAACCGACTTGAGTGGGCAAATGCTCACATTCGATGGCGTCTGGCACTTTGGAGAGGTGTTCTCTTCACGGATGAATCCTGGTTTTCTCTGTACAGGGCAGATGGCAGACAGCGTGTATGGCATCGTGTGGGTGAGTGGTTTGCTGATGTCAACGTTGTGGATCGAGTGTCCCATGGTGGCGGTGGGGTTATGGTATGGGCAGGCGTATGTTATGGACAACGAACACAGGTGCAATTTATTGAAGGCATTTTGAATGCACAGAGATACCGTGACGAGATCCTGAGGCCCATTGTTGTGCCATTCATCCACGACCATCACCTCATGTTGCAGCATGATAATGCACTGCCCCATGTTACATGGATCTGTACACAATTCCTGGAAGCTGTAAACATCCCAGTTCTTGCATGCCCAGCATAATCACCAGACATGTCACCCATTGGGCATGTTTGGGATGCTCTGGATCGGCGTATATGACAGCGTGTTCCAGGTCCTGCCAATATCCAGCAACTTCGCACAGCCATTGAAGAGGAGTCGACCATTCCACAGGCCACCATTAACAACCTGATCTATGCGAAGGAGATGTTTTGCACTGCGTGAGGCAAATGTGGTCACACCAGATACTGACTGGTTCTCGAATTTATTTGGCTATATACACAACAGAAACATAACTGTTTGCATTGCACATACAGTCACATTGTATATTGTAGTCAGAATGCATAACTCTTGTTGAGAAAACGTCTTTGCCGAAATTATTTACATTCACCCAGTCTGCAACATGAAGATATTTCTGTCATTGTCTGTACAAATGTAAATAGTTATGTTGTATGTATGTTGTACATAAATAAATCAATATTTTCTTGTTTAGTTACTGTACATTTTATTAATTTGATTAACCAGCTATATCCATAACATAACAAAAATGTACAATGCACAGTCACATTGTACTTGGCAGTCAGAATGCATAACTGAATATGCCGTTGCATCCACATAAAATTATTCACAGTCTCTAAAACATGAAACTGTAGTTAACTAAACTGTGTATTCATTATATACTATTATTTCAGCTCAGGTTTTTACAAGAGCATTGTTTATATGTTCTGCGTATATGTTATACAATTCTGCGGCATGGTATTTTTTCAGTTGAGATTCTTTGGTTGCTATAATATGGAATATCCGCTAGTATCTAGTCACTATATCTGATTTCACAGATTTCACAGATTTCACTGAATATAAAAATGTCTCCAAATGTAAAGTATTTGCTCTGGCTCTTGTTTCAAATGATTTTGTTGTGTTTGTTATTGTCATCTGTTACCATTGTACAAGCAGGATGTGGCGGTTGGTCGGTGTGTTAATTGTCCCGCCCCTCCTCCACTGTGATTTGACGGATGGGTAAAAAAACTGACAGTGATGAGCACTGCGTTTAACCAAAATTGAGCATTTTTCAACTTAAGCCATCCAGAAAAAAAACAGCAGACTTCAGTATGGATAGACTAATAAAATTAAATAAGCTGTGCTCCCATTGAAAACAAATTTTTAAGAATATGCTGACGTTAGGAAAAAACGCTTCAGGTGGACACCAAGACCACCAGTCTCTGGCATTTAGTACATAGTCAACTGCAGGTGTTTCATTTACTCTGAGCCTTTTGGCCTTGAGCTGTGAAGAGCCACGCCCCCTCACATTCATCACTGCCATAATCTGACATTAGAGGCTTGTACAACTTGTACAGCAATTGTAACTCTCCCCTAGAGCTTCATTCAATAAGCTAATTAATCATTTTGATGCGATACCCCTAGTATTGATTTTACGCTGCTGCGATTTGTTTTTACTCTGGCATCTACATGTCTAGAGATGTGGCATCAGGAACCTTTTGAATCGCTGATATTAGGGCGCAATTATTTTTTAGATGTTTCAAAGCTTGATTTCCTGGTGGATTGCAACAGCAAAATCAGTCAATTTGATCTTTTCACAGCTTGTCTCGGAGAAACATCCATTTAAAAAAATAACTTCTGGGTTTATAAGCATTTTGCATCCCAACATGAATCAAGTTTGGCCAGTTATGATGCTTGATGGAACGAATGGTAATGATTTTTTTTTTTGGAGTGAGTTCACATTATTCAAACTGTTGGCATTTGCTCTGTGATGACTTTTTGTTTAATGTTTCCTGGTATAATTTATGTAGGGCCCTATGAAATCCATCTTATTTCCCCCCAAATTCTGTTCATTTTTTTCACAAATGAATTTTTTTCTGTTTTAAATTTGGTGGGGTACTGTTTTTTGTTGTTGTTGTCTGGATTTATTCAAATATTATAATTTTTAAATTGAACGATTTATGAAAAGCTTAACAAAATTAATTTTTTAGGGTCCTAACTGTTTTATTTTTTCCCAAAGTCTGTTTAATTTCCCCCCAAATTCTTTTTCAGAGACGCACATAAAATGCAGACTCATATTTAAATAGCAGTCTTTTTGTGCTTTAATATTCACAGGAACTAGTCCATATCATGATTCGATTAAATGTATATCCTTTTGATTAATTCATCCAAATTTTGTCAAACTCTGTGACATTCCACATTATAGTGAAAATTTATTTTTAATAACTGGATTTGTGATTCGATGCATGTTAAAGCACTACTTACACTGCCTTTAGGTGCATTTCAAAAGCATAAAAAACCTTGTTAAAACTATAGGTTATACAGTGAAATGCATATTGTACACTGTACGAGCAGAGGTGGCCTCCACTTTGTGTTTGCAGTCAGTTTGTTGCATATCCATCACACCGTCTTCATTATCTCCTGCAAAATCGAGTGCTAGGATTGCTGGGTAATGTGTGTGGTCAGTGCTTTCTCCTTTACATTGATGATTACCCCAGAAAGCTTCTTTATTGTTTTTTTAGAGGCCAGGTGTATCCACTCCTTCTCACTGACACAGATTAGAAGTGTTGAGCTGGCAGGAGTGAGGGAAGAGATTTATTGTTTGCATTGCTACGACGCCTTGACTCTATTCTGTTCCCCCATGGACAGATAATCAATAAACTGTGTCCACACGATGATGGGGCATGGATGCATCCTCCTCGGCCAGTGTTGAGTGTGAATAAGCCCTTCACGACCACACACGCATATATCCAATGCAGCTTTTTGGAGGTTGTGTTGAAGTGATTCTACAATGGCACAGAATCCGTTTGGTGCTGTCTCAGTAATGCCAAGGTCATGGGTTTGATTCCTAGCAAACATCACACATATAGATAAAATAACCTTGAAAGCAATGTAAGTCTAAAACATGAAGTTGTTTGTTGAAAAATGTAAATGAATACATTAAGATGTATAAATGTTCATGCATCTGGTTAAATTTGGTCTGTTTGACACGTTTGGGTGCAATGTGTCTAAATGGAGATGAAGTCTAAGCACGGTATACAAATGGTCTGTGCACGGATGATGGCCTACTTTCTACATTTGCCGAATACTGTACAATGGATCGTGAGCATCCATTTACAATGTGATGGATAAATGGAAGCAATTTTTAAGAGCTAACATATACTGCACATTATGTACTTTACACTGCCAACACATTTTTACAAATAGAATGTAAAACAGTATACAGTAATATGTTACACTGTTGTCAAACAACCTCATTACTTTTTATATTTAATTCAGCAAGTGATATCCAGTTTCTTCTGGAAAAAAAAATGTCAGTTTGTCAATGTTCTTGTTCTTTATTTATTTATATAGCACCATTTAATACATCAGGTGTTGCCCAAAATGATTCACAATTTGCTATCTAAAACAATGAAAGGTTACGGAGGATCTTAAGGTCACCATGAAATCAAAATGGACAATTCTTGTTTTTTTTTTTATGGAATATTTATGCGTGCACATTTTTTTTATTCATGTGCCCTCATAATAATCAAAGATTGCAGCCATAGCAAACCACAACGATCCAATGATTTAATCAATTCCCGACGGACAAAATCAAGTCCCGTCTTACATTTTCTCTTGTTCGAGAGGCCGTTTCACTCAGATATACATCACAATATAGGGAAGAAAAGCATTGCAACTTCTGTTTCATTCCGACTTTAAAATTCTGTCATCATTTGCTCACCCTTATGTCAGTCATGTGCATGTTTTTTGATGCAGAACACACGAGGGAATTGTTGAACAACATGCTTTCCTGAAAAGTAGTTTATATATTATTTGTGCAGAATGTTAATTCATTCAATTCAAGCCAGTCTACAATATCTGATGTACATCAACTGACATTTGCAGTTATTAGTATTTTGTTTGTAATGGGAGAACAGATAATGATTCTCTGGAAGGGTCCTTTAGTCTCAGGAGTGATCATATTAGTTCTATAAGGCTTTTAGTAATCGCCAAGGTAAATGTAGCTGCACAGAGGATTTCTGCATTATTTATTAATTTAACGGCTGCTTTTATCATAAGTGCTTCATGATCTCCTGAGTATAGCTGTTTTGTCTTGACTACTGTATTGCATATAGATGCTTTTACCTCAGGGCTTCAGGCTTTTCTTTGAGGTTTACACTGCATCATAGGATCACCACTGATTTACACCAAGTTCACACCAAGAATAATACCCATAAAGTTAACTCTAACGATTAATATATTAGTGTCCACATCAACGCACAATAGCATTCTGTTTATTCCAAGCACGTGCTGCAGGTTTGTCGTCCGCTGCTTTAAATGCTTGAGCTCTTAGAGCACGATAGATTCTGACAGGTTGTCTGTGTATTTATCATTCATCAGCTGAAAAATAAAACGTTCAGAAAGTGATTCCAACGATATCGTTCCTCTGTAACACATTGCTATAGTTTCGGTGTAGACTCTGCTATTCTTTTATAATTAGAATGATTTTTTTTAAACTATATACTGTATATATATATATATATATATCTGTCTGTTTTGTTGCCTTCTCACTTTCCATATGCTCTTTAAAAAAAAGGTTCCAAAAGGTTTTTTTTTTTGCAGAGAAGAACATTTTTTGGGTTCCTTTTAGAACCTCTCAGTGAACAGTTCTTAAAAGAGCCATTTTTTCTTAGTGTGAAGAACGAACATTTTAATAACCTAAAGAATGGTTCCAATAAAATAACCCTTTGTGCAATGGAAAGATGGAAAATGTTCTTAATGGAATGATTGATGGCAGTAAAGAAGCTTTATTTTTAAGAGTGTATATCAGTGATGTATTGTGGTCTTCTGAAAAGGACAATGTCCCATTTCTGAGTTTGGGTTATTTAGTGCAATATAACATCATGTGATTAATTAATGTGTGCGTATCAACACCATTTACCACCTTACACTATCAACAAGCAGCCAATATTTTAACCAATTTTTTTGTGTTTATATCGTACTTCACATCAATGTCTCCTTAAGTTTCCTCTTAATGTCTCCTTAAACATTTTGTTCATTGCATAAATAACAACTAAAATAGTACAGTCCGAAGCAAATTGTGAATGTTTTATTGCACACTACTTGCTTATTTGGACCATTAGTCACACACACACACACACACACACACACACACACACACACACACACACACACACACACACACACACACACACACTCTCTTTATACAAATCTGAGACCTACCACAAGACATTTGCAAATTTGAGGACATATGGGCCTTGCAATGCCAGTGTGAGGATGAGTGGTCTGTCGAGAGATCCATCTTTAGAAACTCTGGTAACAGTGGGATTTGTCAGTGCTCTCTGGGAACAGGATTATTATATGGTGTCTCAGAATGACCTGTCTTTAAGAGTAATTTTCTCTTTCTTGTTTGACCAGCACGCTCTCCCCAGTCAGTCCCTTTAACAAGCTCTACGATGACATCTCTATCACAGCTGCTGCCTGTGGTCATCCTGTTAAAATCAATATAATGGCACACCATTAACATTCTCACAAATGAGGGGTGGGAATAGATAATATGATTTAAAAGAAAAACAATGGAGGCCTCAGAGTGTCATATATCCTTATAAAGCTGAGAGGGACAGAATGTTTGCTCAAATTACTCAATTTTTAATGTCGTTCCAAACCTGTATGGGTTTTTTTCACCTGTAGAACACAAAAGGTGACGCTTAGCATAGTGTTCAATGAGGACAAGCACAAATGAGATCTATGTCAGAGGGCATGAGTTTAATTTGATAGTAACTTAAATTTAGATCTGCAGCCGGTTGCACAACATTAAAGGGATAGTTCGGCCAAAAATGATGCCTTCGTTTATCCCCCTGGAGCCGGATGGATTACTTTTGTGAAGGATGTACCGGTATGCACATTTTGGGACTTGAAGGAGGTGGACCCCATTGCTTCACATTATATCCACTGAAGGGTCTAAGACATTTTCTAAAATAACTGAAAATGTGTTCGTCTGAAACAAGATTGACATATGCATCTCGAACGGCTTGAGGGTTAGTAATGCATGGGTTAAATATCATTTTTGGCCGAACTATCCCTTTAAGAAAATCCTTTAGAATTATAACTAAGGGTTTTCTTATTTATATTCTTATTTTTTTATAACATGATAAAAAAGGGTTTTAAGTAAGGTTGTATTATATACTTGTGTAACTAAATAGAAATATGATCTGATATACTAAATAATATACATATTTTATAATAATAATGAAATTGTAACTGCAACAATGGACATACCACTCACTCTTCTAACTGAGAGATTTTAGATCTTATCTGCTGCTTCTATCATGTTTCCAGTAGGCTACTTGTATGCTCTGTTGTTGTTTTTAGACTAAGTGGATTTAAAGAGTTAGTTCACACTAAAAGGAAAACAAAGTCACAAATTACTCACCCTGGTGTTGTTCTAATGCCGTATGCCCTTCTCACGTGTTCTGGGGGTTTACAATATGAAATGTAATGAATTATTTAATGAAAATCCTGACCTTGGCCATTGGTCCTTGCACGGCTACAAGAGTTACATTATTAGGCTATTATATTATAAAAAAAGTGACGCGTAATACATTCCATGTACCATGAATATATTGTGTTCATCGTAACAAGAAGTGATGCTTTTTCTGGTCGAGACAGAGTGAATGATGCGTTTACACTTGGCATTAATATCAAGCAGATCGGATCGTAAGCCAATCAGGACACAGTGCGTTTACACCTGTCCACATCAAGTGGCTTCTGTATCTGGATAACAAATCGGATCTCGCGTTCGGCTCCGATGCAAAGTCGACCTGAAGTGGTGGGTTTTCTTTTAAAAACAGTTTTCAGCCGGGGGAGATTTTACAAATGGATGAAGAGGCTGCAAGCACTTATATTGTGCATATATACCGTAATGGAAACGCTACAGAGAAACGTATAGGCCTACCAAATGTCACTTGCAATGAAGCTAAAAATATAAACAACTACATCATTATGTTGATATCCTATATTTTTACAATAATACTTACGACAAACATGTCTTCTAATATCCTCAGTTGTTGCGTATCGAACACATTTGTAAATTACTTCCATTGTGCGAGTTCTCTTTAATATCGTGTGCTTTATATACATGTTGCTGCTGATTAGACTGCAGTTCTGACACGCCCACCAAACAAGAGAAAACGCATCTCAAACCCCGTTGCACACCGGTGCACGCCGTTTCCAGGAAACATGACGTTCAACCCGGAAACCGTAGCAAAACGTTGGGCACCGTTGTGATCTTGAACGTGCCCAGATGTGCTCCTACAGTAGTCACATTCAAATCCAGACTCAAAACACATCTGTTTAGCTATGTATTTACTGAATGAGCACTGTGCCACTGTTCGTCCGACTGTTTTTACTGTACTTTATTTTATTTTTTTATTCTAAACTGTTTTAATTATTCTTATTTGTTTTGATTATTTTATTTTCTCCTATGTAAAGCACTTTGAATTACCATTGTGTATGAAATGTGCTATATAAATAAACTTGCCTTGCCTTGCCTAAAGTGCATATCTAATACTCCCAGAATTTCGGCTCGCGTACCCCGAAGTGATAAAATAAAACAGAATTTCGGCTAGCGTACCCCGAAGTGATAAAATAAAACAAAATTCTGTATCAAAATTTATAGGCAAGAAAAGTAGTTTGTTTAGGCTGGGTTGTATGAATTACAAACCTGCGCACATATTTTAAAAAGCACATAACTATAGAATCAATTCTGAATGAGCATGTGAACGCCGTCAGCGTTAATCACAGGTTCGCGTTTAAAGTCTGATCATTTCAATGGAGGTGAATTTAGCTGGAAAGTTAACTTTAGCTGGAAGTAACATTATTCAAGAACCGCTATAACGCCAAAACAATCTGTTACCTTAAATTATATGTTTATCTCTGTAAAGCTGCTTTGAAACAATCCATTGTTAAAAGCGCTATATAAATGAAGATGACTTGACTTGACTTGACCCAGAACACTTGGAATATAGGCTATGACACGTGTTGTATGGAATCATTTTGTGATACTTTTGCATCTTTTAAAAAAGCTTGATGCTGGTCGCCAGAGCCGTTAGCAGATCTGCTGGTCGCTATTCACTGCCATTATATGGATGGCGAGCGGGAGATTTTTTTACATCCTCCTTTTGTGGTGCATACAGCATTAGAACAACACCAGGTTGAGAAAATGATGACTTCATTTTAATTTTAGGGTGAAATGTCCCTTTAAAGTAGCCTGACGTCGTCATACTCAGATTCTAGTCAGAATGTGAGTCTGATACTGCTCCATTGGGCTGTGATTATGGGGCGTGTTTCAACCATAGACAGTAAAAGAAATGGACACCATAGACTTCAACGTTGATAAGTGAAGTCAATTCGCCTTTGGCTAAGCCACACCCTAGAATGTAGATTGACCAATCACAGCGCAGCCAAGAACGAGCTCCCACAGAGGTCCGGCACTTTTTCACAGCGCTCCATTGACTTTAACACAGGCGTCTCATATTTTTGGTCTCGGCAGGCTATTACCGTCGTAGTTTTATCAAAAATATGGTTAAACGTTGTGCCTGGGGCATTTGTAACACAGATACGCGTTTCCCAGAGAGGTTGGAGGGGTGTGTGCGTTTTTTTCCCTTCCCAAAACCGAAGTCAAATCCTGACAAGTGTCGTCTAGCACACGCTGGTAATAAATAAAACGTTATACTCGCGTAGTCCGTTTGCTTTGTAATAACGATTATAGAAGTGAATAGAGACCTACCCAGCTTTGCATGAACAGTGTTCCTTGATATTGTTAGTCCCAGTCTCCGTCTCGATTAGTAGGATATGCGGTGGTTAATTTTTTGACTGTGACCGGTATGCTTTTGCCTTTATTTGGATGCCTTGTTGTTCCTTGCGTTCCACCTGTATGTCGTTAATATAGCCTTCGAACGTATATTGCAGCCCAATTTGCCTACTTCTATCGGACACTTTATTTGCTGTTTTATAAAAGTTTGATAAAATTTCAGCAGGAAGAGCTGTCACAGCATAAGCCATGTTGATACCAGAGCCCAGATGAAGTTTGTTTGTCGGACGTAGCAACAGTAACTAAGGGGTGCGGGGCTTAGCCAAAGGCGAATTAGAAGCACTCACTTCCTGATGGCTGATCGCACTGCGCAGGCTCAAACTGAGCTTGATGACGTAGATGTTGTAATAGTCACCTATTCTGCCTTCATGTATAGCTTTTAATGTGTGGGTAAACAAACATAATTGTGTGTATTGGTTTTTTCCTTTACATGTAAAAAAAAGAAAGAACTGTTAAATCAGATGCCTATGGTGTAATCACGGATTGTTATAAGGATTTTCCTTTGATGTGTTCGTTTTTTCCCTCATTGTTTTTTCCACTGGATAAGTTTTAAAAGGAGAGTGGGAAGTGACGTGGGGGGGAAGCGCTCTGGAGTGTAACCGGGGAAGCGGTCGTGTTGTAGCGGGCTCTGTGTAATGTTTGCCAGAGGAACTCAACCAAGGGACAAAAAAAACTCTTCTTTGATGGATTATATGCGGTCATTTTCCCTGGACTTACTACAACATCCCATCGGCTAAACAGACTGTGGCGAGGTTGCGTAAGTTAACTGTGGACTATTACCGACTGCGGCGTCTCGTCACGCTTCACTCAGTTTTCCTTTTTGTTTTTTTGTTTTCTTTTCTTCTCGTTATCGAGGAGGACACCTAATTTAAACCGGACTCTTTAAGTTGGTTTGAATGAACATTTAATCTGCTGGGACATTGGGATTTTGAGGGTTATTTGTGTGGGGAAGATTGTGATAAGGTTTGCAATATGTTGTTTGATGTGTCGGAGAGCGGCTGAGCCTCCAATATCTGTGTATTGCCCGACGCAGTATAAACCTGGTGTATCTTTAAATATACGTTGCCTAACCTATCAAATATGGACTTTTCGTTAAGGTATAATTATTCTGAGTGTATTCTAGTGCTGATTGATGTTGTGTACGGTTTATGTAGGGGTTGATTAACGAAAGTAAGTAGGCTGTTGGCCGTATTTACCCCCAGCAGGTATCAGATCCACCCGTTACCTTATATTTGCGTGATGTATTATTCCCTTGTGTTTTAGCGTAAGGGAATTGTTACAATGTGACGTGAGCAACCTATCTGACAGTTGTAAGTCTTCTAGTAGCTGTGCCAAAAGGAATCTGAATCATTTCCTTCCGAATCTTGTAGAGACTGAGAGCGTGAGTTGGAGCTGTCCATGAGCTCGCAGCAGGAGCAACTTTACGACTCTCTATGGGCTTCTCCCTTGACTTTATGCCTCCACGTCCCCCAGATTGCCCGTGAGCTTCTCCTCCTGTCTATACGATAATTTCTCTACTGTGCAACAGAGAGTCGAGTGATATGACGCAATCGTTAGCCTATTTTTACAAAAACTGCTTCTACGGGTCCATAACGTAAGATACAAGGTAATGGAGCTTTTTATACATTGTCGTGTTTCTTTAGAAATAAACAATGGACAAATGGAGTCTTTTAACGCCTCAGATGTAAAGTTATTCGCTGTCAAAGTGACGCCAAAATGAATGGGAGTCAATGGAATGCTAACAGTAGGTGAAGGCTTGCTAGCCAATGGCGGTCCCCAGAGAGGCTTCAGTTTCCGGCTGGTGGATTACCCCTTGGTTTCAACCGAACCAGGAAATAAAATGCCTCCACTCAATTGGATAGACCTACAACCAATCAGAGCAACGGACAAAATTCCGGGCTTCCGAAAAGGAGCTGGCAACGACCGCTGGTTGTGTCCACCTCGTCGTGCATGCCGAGTTGCATCGCCGTGATGCCCATTTCGGTTGCTTCTTTCATTTGGTCCTCCATGAGTGCGACCAAAGGAAAAACAACAACGACCACCGGGTTTTCATTGCGCCCCATCTTCTTAGCGACCACCGGAGCCAGCTGATAAATTAAACTTTTGCCGAATCCCGTTGGAAGGACGGCAAAAACAACTTTCCGATCGACAAATGCCTTGATCTCGGTTCTCTGTTTCTCTTTTAAAATGAATGCGCTGTCTACATCTTCTCAGACTCGATGGCTGAATCTACACATCTAAATTCTCCAGCGGCTGCCTTTCTTTGTTGTAAACGAATTCATCCCAAGCGCTCTTTGGTGACGTGGATGATTATGTTACTGTTGATCAGCTGTCCATCATCGTATAAAGCCCGCCTTGACAATTTGATTGGTCCGTACAGCTTTGGTTACTTGCTTCTCAACGGATCAAGTCCAGACCGAACTTCCCATCCTCAGATGTTGTGGGTGGGGCTAAGTTCGGCTGGCATCCAGGCTACCTTTAAAGTACTTTTCTCTGGACCATCAAATATGTCTGCAAATGTAATTATAATATCTGCTTAATGTAATCTATATTAAAATGTTTGATTATCTTTGGGGAGACAGGCCTTCTCCTTGTTTGATTGTCATTGATGTTGAATGTATCTGCCCTTGCCTGTAATCTGCCCTTGCCTCATTTGACACTTTCTTATGAGAATCTTTTTCAATCGTTTTATTCTTTGAAACCATTTAACAGTCACACTTAAAATCTTAATTGCCAGTTGTTAATTCCATTAATGCTGTTTTTTAGAAACTGAATAGGAAAGAATGAATACAGACAGCCAGTATTGAAACATACAGTATAATGAACATACAGTGCATTATAATGCATTAAGAAAGATCTCAGAAAATGTCACCTAATAGATTGAAAAAACACTTAACTCAGAACTTTATTTATTTACTGATTGATTGATTGTTATTATTAATAAGTGTAAATCAGAGTATAAATACAGAATTATTTCAGGTCACCGTGCATTGTTTGAGATCTACTGACTTAGACTTCAGTTATCAATAATATTCATCACATATGTCACTGTGACACCTGTCTTGGACTTTGTTTTGCCTTCTGTGTTTGTGCACCATGTGTTTTCTTGTTAATCAGTTTCACCTGTTACCTGTCATCATCCTCATCAGTCATCATCACTCACCGTGTGCACCTTTTGCCACTTAGTCTCCTCATTTGTCTGTGTATATAGTCTCCCTATAGTTTCAGTTCTTCCTGGTTGGTTCTACATATTTACTGCTTGCTTTGTTTGGTACGTGTCTTGTTCATAAACAATAAATAGTTTGATCGTTATCCGTCTCCCTGAACATGCCTCACGCAGCCAAAGCGTGACAATATTTAGCTGTGATGTTCCAAAGCCCTGAATTTGTTTCTAAAAGTAGTTAATGGATGATTTTGTGGTTTGTCCAGGATGCGTTGATGCTTAATATAATCCATTCCTCCCTTTAATTGCACAATATTTCATGCATGTGTGTGTCTGTCACACAATCTCAATGAAAAAATGTATTTATCCCCATGCTTAAATTGTTCAATTCTTCAACCGCTTCTCCATTTTTGTCTTAACGTACAGTCCTTTTAGTTTTATAGTCACAGAATACAGTTGCAAGCGAACACGTGACAAACGCTTTGCTTTATGTTCCTGCTGGTCTGCAGCTTTTTCAGAAATCTTTCTTTCTTGGTCTGCAGATTTTCTCTTGACTTTACCAGTTGCTCTTAACTTTCATTTCCTAATAACATTTAAGATTGTGGGAGCTGCAAGAACAAAACAATTGTTTTGTGTTTGATTAGATTGGAGCAATTATCCTTATTTTCTGAGGTTTTGTCTGCTGGAGCCCCCCTGAGAGCTTTGAAATGTTGAAGGCCTAATGAATCAATTAACTTTTAAGGTTTTGCAGTAAAACACTAGTGGTTTCAAAGGAAGTGCTCAAACTTTGGAAAAAAAATTGGAACAGAAATAGATTTCCCCCGCCAAACTATAGTCAGGCTGTCCATTAAAAGTTTCTGGAATATGGAGAGAAGTTTGTTCCCTGCAGAAATTGTCTTCACCTTTGTTCATTTATAAAATCAGAACGACTAAGTTGGACAGTTCAGTAAAGTGCCGTGGCTAATGCCTGCAAGAGAAAGTGTGTGATCACCTTTCCATTCTACTTCAGCTGAAATAATAAGCATAATGGGGAAACTGAGTTAGAATGTCTGCAAAGACTTTTGTTCCTACAGTAAGTTCTACTCGTCTTGCTTTATTACCTGCAGTGCTTCTGCTGATATGATTCTATAGAAAACTCATATTTATTTCAAGAGCAGTTTTGCTGTGTCAAGATATTACTGCGGTATTTGAACAAAACCTCTGTGCAGAAAGAGAACTGGTTGTTGTATTTTAATTCTTCAGGGTTGGATCTGCAGGATCCCTTTGCGCCTATCTAAAAATCTGTAGACCTGTTTTTGATTATTCTGTAGTTTCTTGAAAATTGACAAAGTATATTTATTTTGACCTTTCTTTACTAATCTTGTTTTTGGCTTATTTTTTGTACCATGTCATATTTCCTGTGGAAAGTGTTTTATTATGACACTTTCCAAATGTAAATACATTTTACATTTGAAACAAACATGAGTAAACCCTAGGTTCAAAAGTTTAGGATTTTTCTTTTTGAAAGAAGTCTCTTAAACTCAGCAAAGCTACATTTATTTGAAAAATACAATAAAATTATGAAATATTATTAACATTTTAACTAAATGTTTTGTATTTTAGTATAGTTTAAAATATAATTTATTCCTGTGATGGAAAACTGATTCTTCAGTGTCACATGATCCTTCAGAAATCATTCTAATAGGCTGATTTGCTGGTCAAGAAAAACTTCCTATCAATGTTGAACACAGTTGTGCTGCTTAATATTTTTTAGGTAACTTCTCCTTGAGGATTCTTTGATAAATATTAAGGTCAAAAGGACATCATTTGTTTGATATAGAACATTATAAACGTCTTTACTGTCACTTTGATCAATTTAATGTATTATAATGTAATATAATGTATTCCTTGCTGAATAAAAGTATTAATTTCACAAAAAAACTAAAACAAAACAAAAAACGTTTTTTTTTTGTTTTTTTTTTTAAATACAAATTATTGGTTTATTCTTTTTGGGGTCCTTTTTGATTTATTATATGGTACCATCTACTCCATGCGACCTAATCCATGTATCCCTAATCTATCCTTAAAATCTAAGGTCAATGATTTATAGGAATGCTATTCTAGGACCATCAGCAAAAGAAGGTTTATCCAGGATTATGTTCATTGTTCTGATCATATTAATATCAGCCTTCAACCTGCTTGACTTCAAACCAATTCAACTAATTGACCGTTTTTCCAAAGAGTTTGTTGTACGTATAAGTTCATATTGATTGTGTAAAATGACTTATACCACAGCAGACGGTCTATAAGTGAATTCACTGTGTACCTTCATGTCTTCCCACAGGAGAGGAGAATCTACTGGCAATACTAAAAAGAAGATGGTGGAAGTACATGATTCTGGGATTGATTGATATAGAAGCCAATTACCTGGTCATTAAAGCCTACCAATACACCACACTGACCAGCGTTCAGGTAGGTTACACCCCAGCAAATGTTTATGAGTGTGTGTTTGTGCATTGTAAGGGAAAGAAAAGAAAGATTGTGAAACAACCAGTGTCCTAAGAAGCGAAAACGCAGTGGCTTGAAGCCTTTGTTATGCCTGTCCGATTGGCAGTTAAAGCTCGGCTGTTTGCCTCACATTGCGCTTGTCATTTAATCTTCATTAAGGCGCTGTTAGGGCTGAAAGAGCCTTATTCACGTCACTGCTAATGGTGTTTGATTAGTGGCCAGAGGAGGTCTCAATGATTATTAGAGATTCCAACCGAGCAAAGGATTGATTTTTTTCACTTCTCACTCTTCTATTGCCATCACCAACAGTCATTACAAGAGCCCTTGTGGATGCAAAGACTGTCATCAACTATTTGTTAGAGAATGTGCTGGCATCCAGGCATATATTAGCCTAGTCTAATCTACCATTAGACACTCAATGGGACATTCAGAGAGGCTTTTATCAGGTGTGAAGGTGTAGCTGAGAGGATCAGCTCAATCAGGATCAGATCAATAAGGATTTTATAATGTGCACAAAAGAGGACACATCTTAAAACAAGAGTGTGTTGTTGTTATTGATTTCTTTGTGATAAGATCCCACAGCATTATGATAGCATGTGACTACAGGTGAATACAGATGCTGTTCGATATTTATACGCCCCAAAACACAAACAAACACCACAGAGGCATCATTCCCTCTCAAAATTTTGTTGTTATTGATTGCAACTTTTTAAAAAATGTGCAACCTCTAATTGCAGTATCTTTGATAATTTGTATGCTGGAGGAGTTGTGGCAGAAATCACACATTTAAGTGGCTAAATTTGGTAACCAGTCCTACTAGACCCACTTTAAGTGGGATTCGACCTGGGGTCTCTGGCGTGGGAGACGGGCAGGCTAACAAGGACGCTAGAGACCACAGCCTCTAGCGCACCTCTTGAGACCAGGGGAGTGAGATTTACACACAGAGCTCTTACTGGCGTACGCCCGTTACACTCACCCCCCTAAACCTAACTCCCATCTGGGTCACGGCACCAAATGTAACGGTTCTACTCGACCCGCTCCGAGTGGGATTTACACCGGGGTTTCCGGCGTGGGAGGCGGGCGCGTTAACAAGGACGCTAAAGACCGCAGCCGCTAGCGTCAGTCGCTAGTGCGCCTCTTGAGGAAAGGGGAGTGAGGTTTACACGCACAGCTCTTACTGGCCTACATAAAACAAAAATAAGTATTATGCAAATCTCAAAGCTTCTCTATACAATCTCTATGTTTGTCAGATTTGTTTATTAAACACAGTAATACTGTATATTAGCTCAGTATCTGAATCTAATCCACGTGTTTTGAACATATATAATGAACTACTAAGTTGTTTGGGTCATGTCATATCTAGCCAAGGGCACCAGCCAGAACTAGATCAAAATAATAGGTGTATCTCGTCCCTGCAAACATGCACTTATTGGTTTTCAAGAGTCCTATTTTTAACGCGCCCACTGTGACCAATCAGCAGGTACCGCCAGTTCAGCACTTCTCTGGTGCCTGTGCAGCACAACCTGTGCTGCTGACTTTAAAGTGTTATCTGTCTCTGTGTTCTCTGCCCAGCACAAAAGAGAATTAGACGTTCAGTTCATTCTGCTCAGAGCCACTGGAGACTCCAGCGTCTCTGATCAGACAGTGGAACCAGACGCAGATGCTCCTGCTGGTCAATCAAGCGCAGAAACCCCGAAGCACGCCACCAGATTTCTTAATTATTTCTACCGCATTGGTGTGCAACCGACTTTAGTATAAATACTGTAGATGGGAGATGCTTTTTTGTAAAAAAAAAAAAAACGATGTTAGATGAGCAAGCTTGAAGTGCAACAGGGAATGTAGGAAAATGTCTTATTACAGAATTTATAAACTGTTGGTTTAAAACTGTTAGGGAATATGATTAAATGTGTTAATTTTGTATCATAATCACACCAAATTAATGTTAAATTGACATGGTAAAAGTAATATATTTTTTATGATAATTTAAAATATTATCTCAATTAATTTAAGTTTAACTTGAGCTATATTGTATTTTATAATGACATTACATTTTGTCCTGTCTAAAATAGTTGGTTTAGGGTAAACTTGAGTGCAAAGTCTCCTGGATTCAAATTGTTTATTTTATTTAATAAACCAAAAATAGGCTGTATATCATTGGAATGAAATGAGCAACATTTGTTTGGAACGGAGTGCTACATGCAGATAAGTGAAACACTTATCAGATTTATAACAGGAACCGCACTGATGACAAACAGCAACACACTCATACACACTCTAATGAACTTAAACCTCCTGCTTGAAATTTCTTCTGTTAGATGTATTTATTAAATTAACAGATTATTTTATCTAAAGCGACTTACCAGCGAGGAACACTACAACGTTAGTTATTCATCAGGAGACAGGTGACATTAGGTGCTCAAAACTAAGTTTCAAAGTTTGCCAGAAAAGTACAAGCTAATGTTGAAATTACGGTGCAAAAATGTACCATAGTACCCATAGTTTCCTCCAAAATACCATTGGCATTTGTGCAATTTAAGCTTAAATATTATTTCACAAATATATTTCATATCATGTTTTTTTGTTGTCTATAATATGTTCTTTTCCAATGTGGCTCGTTTTTTCTTTTGTGCTTCAAGAAACAGTTACTTTTTTTTTTGCTTCACCAACAACAGTGTTTTTAAATACAATACCTAGTTGCTGAATGATTCCGTGTTGGAATGATTCAATTTGAGTCAATGATTCAGTTCCTTTTTAAATCAGCGTTGTTGTACTAATGATTTAATGAATGATTCAATGACTCACTCATTAGGTCACTTGTGGCCAACTACTGTGGCGTATTGATATAACAGTCTTTTCCATCTATCTAATAAAACTGGAAACTTGGTACATTAAAGAGAGATTAAAATTGCTGATGTGATCTTAATTTATATTATAATTTATTATAATTTACAGTATTAACAATGACTGTAGTAAATAGGTAGTAAATTGCTGTTTTAAAGTAAATTCAATATGCAAGTATAACAGAACAACAGTAAATTAGATTAAATGTCAATTTCATAGGGTAAATCATATACACACGCAGCCCACCTTTCTCAGTTTTTAAACCTTACATTGTGTACTGGAGGAATCAAATGAAGTCACAAACAGAGACATAGTAAGTGACTGATAAACAAGCCAGAGGCTTGAGCAGAGATAATGCATTTTCAGCTCTAAATTGAAAAAAATATTTTCACATTTTCAACATTTCCTATCATGATAGCTTGTTTGATGAGGTCAGTCGGGTTGCTGCCCATCCCACACTGGAGTTCATCACTCTGTGCTCTTCTCCGTGTGAGGAGATGCTTCCCGCCTCCCAAACTTTTGCATGCTGTTTCCCCCCTGTGGATCACAACCAGTGTATTTTAACATTTTTATATAGACCGTAATGAGGTTACACAACGGCTCATCAATATTAATATGCAGTCATGCCAAACGATGGAGCCGCTCTTTAAAACATTTGCCTATTAAGAGTAGATGATTACTTGTTATAGATGGTCATGGTGTTGGCTGAGGTCCAGAATACAAATGTCCTTACTAATTCTGCTTATATATTCTCTTCTCCTTCTCCTGTTCTCCCTTTCGTGTTATCTAGAGTTTTAAGAAATGTCTCTGATCTTAGCGCATAAATAGAGGTGTTGTATGAATTTTATGACCTCATTATATCTCTTGTGTGTCCTTCAGTCATTGAAAACTCATGAAAAATGTATTTGCACTAAACTTTTTAATACCTTACTTGAGGAATATTATCAGATTGGAGCTGAAAATTGGATCAGTTAACTCAAATAAGCCTATCTATCTATCTATCTATCTATCTATCTATCTATCTATCTATCTATCTATCTATCTATCTATCTATCTATCTATCTATCTATCTATCTATCTATCTATCTATCTATCTATCTATCTATCTATCTATCTATCTATCTATCTATCTATCTATCTATCTATCTATCTATCTATCTATCTATCACTCTATCTATCTATCTATCTATCTATCTATCTATCTATCTATCTATCTATCTATCTATCTATCTATCTATCTATCGTTTGATCTATCTATCTATCTATCTATCTATCTATCTATCTATCTATCTATCTATCTATCTATCTATCTATCTATCTATCTATCTATCTATCTATCTATCTATCTATCTATCTATCTATCTATCTATCGTTCACTCTATCTATCGTTCACTCTATCTATCGTTCACCCTATCTATCTATCTATCTATCTATCTATCTATCTATCTATCTATCTATCTATCTATCGTTCGCTCTATCTATTGTTCTATCAGATTGCCCACACTTCCATAGGAAGCTGGATTGGAATGAAAGGAAGTGTTCTTAAATACTGTATAATGAACAATTCAAAAATTTAGATTAAATATATAAACAAATCTTTGCTTTTCTAGTCGAAATTACGGTAACACTTTAGTTTAGGGTCCAATTCTCACTATAAACTAGTTGCTTATTAACATATTACTAGGATATTGGTGGCAGTTTATTAGTACTTATAAAGCACATATTAATGCCTTATTCTGCATAACCATATTCTACATTCCTTAATCCTACCCAATACCTAAACTAAACAACTACCTTACTAACTATTATTAAGCAGTGATTAGGAGTTTATTGATGCAAAAGTCGTAGTTAATAGTTAGTTAATAGTGAGAATTGTACCCTAATCTAAAGTGTAACCGCAATTACATTTGTATATGAGGTTTCAATTATATTACATTCAAATTTTGTTCTGCATCCCGTATGTTTTCTCAATTCAGATACAGGATTTGAATCAGAATTTAAAAGTCACTGTCAGTTGCATTTGTAAGCTATTTTAACATTTTGCATGAACATGTTTCCCTTTGAGGTTTATGTTTTTGATTTTTACTGAATTCTTCAATTCGTTCCCCAGCTGCTGGACTGCTTCGTGATCCCCGTGGTGTTGCTGCTGTCGTGGTTCTTCCTGTTAGTCAGGTATAAAGCGCTGCACTTTGTGGGTGTGGGCGTGTGTCTCCTGGGCATGGGCTGCATGGTGGGCGCAGACGTCCTGGTGGGCCGACAACAAGGCCTCGGTAAGTCCTCATCCCTACACCAGTGTCACGGCACACCCTGAATATTAACCCACAGAATAACCCTCTCTCCTTTCCCCTGGGTGGTGTTTTGTTCCTCGAGCAGCCACAGTCCAGACGTTACATCAGTGTAAAGCACTGCCCAATCCTCTCGAGAACCCTGGATCATGCAGATTGATTCAGTTTCAGAGTCAGTTATTAAATATGAATGAACAGGGGCTTGTCGATATACACACACAGCTTTCCGCGAGGAGCGGTCTAATGAAAAACATACTAATTTGCAGCAATTCGCAGTTATTAGAGTTGTCTGAGAATAATTTACCCACCACTGAGTAAGTGTTTACATTTATGCATTTGGCGGATTGCTTTTATCCAAAGCGACTTACAGTGAATTCAAGGTATTATACTGTAGTGTAGGTATGTGTGTTCCCTTAAAAATGTAACCCTTGTCTTTGGCTTTTAACACATGCATTGCTTTACCTGTTGAGCTACAGAAACTAGAATATTATTTTCATTGTCATTGGTTTTTTTTTTGAGCCTGAAATTTTCTTTTCAGCAAAGAAAAAAGAGAAAAATTTTATGATTATAAATATTATTTTACATATACATATTATTAAAATAATGTTTTATTATTTATTTTACAGGAAAATTTGTATTTGAGCACCTTGACTATGGATCTATGATGTTCTAAAAAAAAAAAGTTTCAGAATGAACAAATATTTGCATGCGGCATGTTTAGTTAGGGTTTTAGCATATGTAACCAGTAAGTGCATGGATTGTATTATTATCTAATATACGACTTGTGTCTGTTCCATTCAGGGGACCATAAACTCTTAGGGGATCTATTGGTTCTTGCTGGGGCGACGCTCTATGGCATCTCCAATGTTTGTGAGGAGTTCATCGTGAAGAACATGAGCCGGGTCGAATTCCTGGGAATGATGGGTCTCTTTGGCTCCTTCTTCAGTGGCATCCAACTGTGAGTCTCTTACTCTGAACAGTCAATATATATAACGTTAAAGACCAAATAATTGTAGTTTTGTGGCCTTTAAGACCAATTCATAATTCATACATGGTAAAATTGTCATACTGTGCAGACGGCAACAGACACTTCATTGGGTTTTGTCGGATCAGTGTGTTGGCATCTGTCGGAGCTTGATTTCACCCACTGAACATACTGAATTGGCATTTGTCGGTCTTGGAGTGTCTGAGAAGTGACATGCTGTAATCTGGTGACAGTCTGCATTTGTCAGCGTTTGTTGGAACAGTGTGAATTGGCCTTTACTGTCATCTAATACTCACGTCATCACCTAATACTCGCTCCATCAAAATTTTGATTTAATAATACTAGTAATTTAATAACACTGTTAAATATAGTCTTAAGCAAATCCAAATAATACTGTACATTCTAAAGTTTTAATGCTTAACCCCCCAGTGTTTTTGAAAAAGTTGCCAGCCAGTGCCACCATTTTTGTTGTATGAATATCTGAACATGCAATATACCAAAAGAAAGAACAGACCCTCTGATTTTAAACAAAAAAAATGTATTATTTCAGCTTAATGCATTATTATTTTATCAACACTTGAATGTGGGTAGGTTACATAACAAAAAAAAACATTTTGAGCAAAAATTGCATTTTTGTCAAAGACTTAAAGGTGCTCTAAGCGATGTCACACGTTTTTTAGGCCAAAACATTTTTTGTCACATACAGCAAACATCTCCTCACTATCCGCTAGCTGCCTGTCCCCTGAACACACTGTAAAAAAATGCAGTCTCTGTAGACAGCCCAGGCTCCACAAACAGCAACAAAAACAAACTGGGGCGACCCGCTCCACGAAACAAAACAAACAGTGTTCCAGCCTGGGGGTGGGGTTAGTGAGCGTACATGGGAAGCATGAAGAGGAAAGTTATAATTTTAACTCTTTAAGTTTTTCTTTGGCCGACACACGACCAAAGAGATGACGTTCTGATGAACAGATTGCAAAAATACAAAGAAGAGGGAAAAGGAGAAGGAAAGCATGCCCGAATTTACATTGGAAAAGCCTTTGAAAGGTGGTGAGAACTCCGCCGGCAGAAGGGCTTCCAATCCGACATTCAGATAACGTTAGCTCTGTTTTAGCTGGACAGGGTAAATCCAGTTTGGTTTTTATAAATGGACTTTCATGTTCGCCTAACAAACACAAGGATATAATTAGCTAGAACAATGCAGTCAGCGCTAACTTTGGTGAATACAACATATAGGTTTTAGCAGCTTGCTATCAATCTCTATTGTAAATAATCAAGCAAACTCACAGTAGGGCGACAGTTTGTGTGAATGATTGTTTTCACCAACTATTTATTATGAAATTGAATGTTCATTCAAAGCCTATTGACAACTTTGACTAAATTTGAAGCTAACGTTATCTTGCTATTATTGCGTCCTGGTATGGAAGCTAAAGTTATAACCTCAGGTGGCGAAACGTTTTATCGTGTTTCTCTGGTAATGTTTCTATTTTTTTTTTGCATTATATGAAAGCATTTATCTCACTTGGCGACATTACACCTTGAAAGAAGTATCAGTAAAACTACAGGGGGAGGGGACGGGATGAGGAGGAGGAGGAGGGAAGGTCTAGCTAGCCTCCGGTTTGTTTGACAATACTTTGAACGTCAACAAGAAGTGACGTCACCCAGCATCGCTTAGAGCACCTTTAATGTGGATCGGATTCAGAACTATGATCAAAACATAGGAGTAGATCAAGCCTATCAACACTTCACAGTCGTTTCCTCTTCATGGGTTCAACATTTCATTCAGCAACATAGGGCAGTTTTGATTTATATGCTGTTTAATGTTGATGATCGCATTATTTTAACATATGAATCTGCGTACATATGCTATTGCTTGTTTCTGCGTCTTCTTCACATGTCTTTTGATCCAGAGATTTAGTACTCTTTCAGAAGATGTGTCATAGCCCTATCGTATAACAGTGAAAACATGGAAAGCTGGAAAATTCCGTCAATGGCGGGGAAAGAGTTATATTAAATTGTATCATTTAAAATGACTGATTTTTGTCTATAGTTTTTTATTTAAAGGGGTGGTATAATGCCCCTTTTTACAAGATGTAAAATAAGTCTCTGATGTCCCTAGAGTGTGTTTGTAAAGTTTTAGCTCAAAATACCCCATGGATAATTTTTTTATAGCATGGTAAAATTGTACCTTTTTGAGGATGGGCAAAAACGCATCGTTTTGTGTCTGTCCCTTTAAATGCAAATGACTGCTGCTCCCGGCACAGAGGGCGGAGCTTCAAGAGCTAGCGTGTTAGCAGGCAGCCTGCAGACACACACTAAAATGTCGGAAACTGTACTGCCTTTTATGTTCAAACCAAAGTCGGACAATAATGGAGAGACTCAAGAAGAAGTGACAACATGTAGAATGCAACAGGACGTTTCTGAATGGTTAGTTGATTCATTTATGTAGCTGATGTGGAGTTAACTATCTCCAAGTCATTTATTAGCATATTCTTTCATGATAATCTATAAATCATGATAATCTATAAATCTATAAATAAAACTGTATTGCAATAAATTTAAAAAGACGACAGCTTGAGCAGACTCACAAATGTGCTGTACTACAACAACTCTTCCTCTTCTCAACACTGCTTGCATGTTCCCCCGGGCGGGGTTTATGTAAATTTTAGGGTTCGTGATGTCACCCACCCAGGAGGAAGCTCGTGGAGTCCCTACCAGCCGTTTGTTGTAGTCCTTAAAAAGCCATTTCTGTAAAAGAAAATATCTCCCTTTGCTTTGAACTTTGAGCGTCGTAACTTTGCAGATGTTGTTTATTCTCAAACAGCAACATTACACATTAACAAAAGTTAGAAAAGTGAATTCATAATCAACCACCCCTTTAATATTGTTTAACTTTTTATTTATCATTTTATTTAGACAAAGTATAGAATTTTAATATATGCTTTTTTCGATTCGTTGAGTGGTGCAATTTTCTGTACAGCATCATGGGTAATGTAGTTTTTCACTAGGAATTCTGTTAAATACAATTATTTTTAAAATAAGCTGAAATAATGCGAATCAACAGAATTTAACAGTCAAATACCATACATTAACAACCTCGTAGCTCACAGTAGGCCTGTTGTTAAAGGTTTAAAAGTTATCGTTCAAAATCAATTTCCCTATGGAGAAAACGAATAGAGTTTTTACATCCGGAATCCGACTGTAGGCTTATTGGTATCAACCAGAATATCTCTGCATACTATACTGTCAATGGAATAAAAGCATTTCGGGCCCATATGGGTGTAGTTATGACATTTACCAATGCTAACCAACCCCCCATTGGTTTCTCCAGCCTATGATGTAAACTAAAGGCTATTGTCCATCATAATTGTGCCATTGAATAAGACCCTTTACTCCAAGTTACTCCAGGTAACCTTCGCACGGTTTTAACAGAAATGTAATGATTTTTCTAGTAATTGCGAGTTACCTGCTAACCAGCAATCGCCCGCTGGCAGCCGCAGATCCTCCTCACAGTTGGACGTTTACACAGCCTGCATGTCTAATTATCATTTCCACCAGAGCCGTTTGGATCTCCGACACCACATTTCCCAGCTACTTCCAAGCACGAGTCAGCTGGAAGGTTTTCGTCTCCTTTCTTTTTTATCCATCTGCAAACGAGGCACATTTGGACCGCCTGCGTGCCCCAGCAAGCGTACGGCAGCTCCAGCTGGAGTCGAATTCACCAGCCCCTCTCTCTCATCTAACACCTTTATTCCCCCGGTGCCGAAGCTTCAGTGTGCTTTAACATCTATATTTGCTGCGTATTTACATAAACGCCAACGACACAGTTTATCCATGCCAGCTGGGTGTAATTATGCTGAAAGACATTCATATATGACAGCAGGCTGGAATTGTGGACGGAGTCCTGCTTCCACTTGAAGTCTCACTGCTTTATAAAGGGCTCTGGAGGAAGCAGCGTGACAAGCCCACTGGATATAGAATATTCTCTTTCTTTCTGTGCCTGCATCAGATAGTTTCATCTGCAGGGTTCAGGAGCGTCTCCCACGATGCACCTCTAGAAGCTGTCGGCAGATGAGACTGTATCCTTGGCAACAGATCATCAGACCAGTCAGTGACGGTGTCACATGGGGCCAGAGGATTGTGCATGGGGGGGGGGTGACCTGTCATTGTGAGTAAGTCGGAAAAGCTTATACAGAAGCAGGCGTGTGTTACTAGATTCCCTCGGACTGTTCAGGGGAGATTGACCGCTCTTTTCTCAGGCTGGGTGGATTTGTCACTCTGTCCGTTGTTGCTGGGTTCACCCACCTGTCAAAATGAAGCATGCTGTCGAGACTTCGGTCCTGGCGCTGTTTATCTTTTATTGATGTTTTCGTTTTTTCCCCTAGCTCGGCCGTGCTCACCTGTGTCTGATAGGAATTGTGCTTTGTTTCTGTTTTTCAGGGCCATTATGGAGCACAAGGAACTTCTGAAAGTGCAGTGGGACTGGCAGATCGGTAAGCCTCTGATTTTGACAGTTTTCACACTTGGTTTGATTGCTTGAGCCCAAACCTGAGTTGAATTCAATCACCTTCTCCCTGCACAGTCTCTACCACTGACACTGAAAACTGTTTTACTGCCAAGTAATTTGTCAAATGAAATATAAAAAAATCTTTGAAAAAAGGATAATTTCACTAAATTAAAACTATTAAGATTAATATCAATGCATTTCGTTGTATTGGCTTTGGCTGATTGAATAATATTAATTTCTTACTGATCCTAAATTTTTGAGCGGTGGTAAGTTAAAAAAATGCTTCAACAATTAAAAACCCCTTAAGAAGTCGTTTTTGCAAAGTGCCTAAGTAATAGACTAAGAAAAGTGGAAATGAAAATGTGGATATTTTAAGTGTTTATATAAGGACTGTTAATTGAATTCATTAATGTAATGCAATTAATTAGGAAAATGTAATAAATTAATGCAATTATTCATGCCTTCTGACCTGTAAAAAAATGTGCTTCCTACCATCAGAACAATCTAAGCTTTTTAATCGATTAAGTTGTGTGTTGTCTGACCATGTTTATAACCTATTACTTTCTATTTACTTTTCTAAACAAGTCAGCATTTTCAATTTATCTTGAGAATATTTTGTGACAGATATAACAAAATAGCAGTGCATTTCCTGAAATTAGGCTGGATTGCTTTCATTGCAAGTATAAATCACAAAACTCTAATTACATAAACTCTTGTGTGCAACCAAGTTCAAAAAACGGCTTTCGTGGCACTAAAGTCAAATGAACACTGGTCTAGCAGAGCGCTCCTCAGAAGCAACAGCAGACAGCTGTGAACGTTCGGGGATGGTTAAATATTGCTGTGCACGTGCTGTTGAGCTCAGGGAGAGATGCTGAGAGGCAACATCACCAGAAGATGTGACTTTCCATTTGACTTCCTCACGAACGATAACAGGCATATTTAAACTGTTGACAAAAGGCAATTAGCAAAATGAATTGCTTATGCAGTCTGTGACATCTCTTACCCCGTCTATAAATACACACGCCTGCTCAAGTCTTCATGAAAGCACAAACACAAATACATTTTTATTAAAGCAATACACCACTTGAGGAGGTGATTTTACTATGGTTATATTAACACTATTAAATGATTAGAAATAATTACAAATATCTTTTGGTTTGTAATCCCATTTAGATGAGACTTGGCAAAACTACCGTCCTCGAATTCAGTGTGTTTTATGATCCAGGAAGTCACTTATGTTTAATCCAGATTGATGCTCCTGTCGCGGGCTGAAGTGTTGAGGGGCCGTGCCAAAGGCAGCATTTGGGTTGGATCCCAGGAGGGTGCTGGCTTGTCACAGGGACATTAGCAAGTTTCGAGTCGCTTGGGGGGCCACTTCATTAACTGTCAGGGCTGTTGCAAGTTACACACTTTATGCCAGAAGAAAGAATGACTCCCGCCAAAACTGTGATGCCCTTGATAAATAACGAGGGCATGTTGATCATAATGCATTAGTTATGTTGCCACTGTCCTTGAAAAACTGTGAGAAAATTCATATTAGTTTGTGTACCATTGCATATTATTAATATACAGTGACTTTAAAAGTGTTTGGGTGCTTAACTATGTCTGAATGTTATTGAAACTGGTTTCCGCCATGGAATAACAAATGTAAAAATGTAATTGCTGCTTTTTGTCTCACAATTCAGATTTTTTTTCTCGCGATTGCGAGGGACAGTATATACTTGACAGTTCTGAGAAAAAAATTCAGAATTGTGGGATACAAACAAAATTTTTTTTTAAGTCTGAATTGTGCACACAATTTCATCACTCCCAATTGTGACATAAAAGTTGCCATTTTATATCTTACAATTTTTACCTTTATAAACTTGTGAGAAAAAAGACGGAATTGTGATATAAAGGCACAATTGCAATCGCAATTGTGAGGGAAAAAGTCAGAAATGTGTGATTAAAATCACAAGTCTCAATTTTTTTATTTCGTGGCGGAAACAGTTGTTTCCATAGAATGTCATTGCATTAGATTACAAAAATTCAAACAGTAGCTTTTATTTTAAGGAAAAATAGTTTACATTCAGTTTTTTTGAGCAAAACACTTCTCAAAAAAACTTTTTTAACTTTAAAACTGTGATTCCGCTTCAAAAAATTCTAAAAATATATTTTGTGGCATCATTAGTTAGATTTGTCAGATCCGCTCTGAAATGTTTCTAAAATGTTGTCATCACCTCCAACTAATTATGGTTTAACATTCAGGCTTTTTTTTAACAGAGTAACATTAAATCCTTGCCTACAGATAGATATGAACTTCCCCCTGAACAGCAGGTGACAACTTATACTTCTCTGATGTGCTACATCGCCAAACAGTGTTAGCAAGGCATCTGAATAAGTTATGAAGCCTTCTGCTCGGCTCCGAAGCCTCATAGCCTGAGAACAAACTGCGTGTGAACAGCAGTGAGCTCTGAAATATATAGTGTGATATAATCCTGACATTGATTTGTTCTTGCTGCTGGGTATGAGCTGATTATTTGTTTTTACCTCCAGGGTTTCAGACTTGATCCTGTCATTTTCTTTTATAGCTGTAATGTCGTCACTAACAACAACAAAAAATGATATATGTGTATATAAAATCAAATCAATTGTATCATGGTAGTACTATTACATTCACTTTTGAGCAGGTAAATTACAGTATACTGTTTTATACCGGTATTTATAATTTTGATGCATTCATTTTTTATTTATATCTGGTTCTGTTGTCCAAACTGAGATAGGAAGACATCTCATAAGATTAAAAAAATTACATAAAAAAAAGAAATTGTGGGCTTTACCTACAAAAGACTTGTTGGGATGCCAGACAGGAAGCAGATTTTGTTAGTATTGTCTGGTTTTTCATTTCAAAACAAATTATTATTATCCATCTCCATTTCTGCTGGAATAAAAGTTGTGTCCTTTACAAATGCATTTAGAAATGAATGGCCTGAGAAAACACAAGTGAATAATAATGTCTTTTTTTTGCACCATCCAAATCCATTATGATTGTGCTGGATGAATTATGACCTGGATTTCACAGCTGCTGTCTCTCTGTCCTCTATGAAATAAAAAGTTGATTGCTGGTAACAGAAGAATATTGTGCTAAATATTGTGCATTATTAACAAAATTAACCACAGTTATTATTTGTTTTGTGTTATAATGCATTATATGTTAAGAGCATAGCCATGTAAGCATTATAAATAAGAGATACTGTATTATAAACCAGATCAAGACCCAGACGCAATATAGATTACACAGCTACTTACCAAATAATTAAATAATATGAAATATTGATTTAAGTTTTGTTTTGTGAGCAATAGACTTCAGAGTGATACGAAAGACATGAAGTAGCCTTTTAATTTAGCAGTCATTTAGTTGCAGAATTCTATAATTGACCAATCAGAGTCAAGTATCCCTGAGAACTTTTTCATAATGTATCATAATTACCATCATAATGAAGTGATCTAACAGTTTATATTATATTATAGTATATTATATATATATATATATATATATATATATATATATATATATATATATATATAATATATATATAATTTTTTTTAAATATATACTTTAATTTTTTTATTATTATTTATTATTATTTTTTTTACAAATTTATTTATTTATTTATTTAACGTGTGCATTAAAAGTACCATTTTGAGAATGATGCCGAGCCAAATGAAGATAAAAATGTGTTCTGGTGACTGGCGTGTTTATTGAACCAATCAGATAAGTGTAAATTGAGAGTCAGCGAGAAGCTCCATTGATTGGCTACATGAAGAAGGTAGACCCGCCCTCCTCTTCGCTTGCAAAACTCAATGAGTGAGAAAATCGTGCCAAAACTGTAAGCGCAGGTAAAAGAAAGACGCAACTGTACAAATCGGGTTATTTCGGAAACTGTTTTGCCCCATGCACTCACAAGTCATTTGCAACAGTTTTTTTTTAACATAAAGGTTGATTTTACGTGATCAATCTGTTTTGCAGTTCCTGACTCTGTTGTTTTTCGCTTGCAAATTGCTGTTCAGTGTTCACAGGCTTGCAGTGCTTTTGGCCTAAAAACGTGCCAAAAGTGTAAGCGCGGAAAAATGGGAGTCAGAAGAATACAGATCTTATCTATTTTGCATTAGCATGAAGCTGCAGCTTCACAATACATGAATTACACTTACGAATAACAGTAAAATGCTGCAAATATTTTTTTCTTACACTTAAAAAGCGATTTACACCTTCACTCTTCTCTTGCGCATGCAAATTTTATTTACGCTTGCAATCTTATGTACTCTTTCACAAATCTTATCCTGCGGATGCGATTCTTTATGGCATCATATTACCTTCATACGTATGAATCTCTCCTCAATGACCATTGACTTAAAAAAAGACTGTATGCATTGTTCAGATGTGTTCAGCATTGCAGGTTTGTCCTCTGCCACTACTTTAATTGCTCGAACTCTTTAAGCAGGATGGAAACTGATTGGCTGTAAATGTTTTTATCAGATGGAAAAGGTCATTCTGAAAGCGATTCCAACGATACCCTTCTTCTGTGCCGTTATCGTTACAGTTGTGGTGTGGACTCTGCTATTCCTTTATATTTAGAATGATTTTTAGAACTGGCCTTAACTCTTTATGTCCTCTTAGGGCTGCTGTACATTGGATTCAGCGCGTGCATGTTTGGCCTGTACAGCTTCATGCCTGTGGTCATCAGAAGAACCAGCGCCACAGCGGTGAACCTCTCTCTGCTCACAGCTGACCTGTACAGCCTCTTCTGCGGCCTGTTCCTGTTCCAATACAAGGTTACAATATGATCTCTCTCTCTCTCTCTCTCTCTCTCTCTCTCTGTCACCTCCACCATTATACACGTCATTACACCAGCTGTAATTTTGCCCACTTGCCCTTGTCTCTTTCATTTTTATTTCTCATGAATGTTGAGCATAATTTCTCTGCTCTCCTTCTCAGAGAGAATTCTGCACATCATTTATTCTTTCCCCTTGATTCTACTTATAATATTAGGCTAGACTTCTTTCACCATTTAGTTTTGCATGACCGTTTTCTTGTGGCAGGATGAGCGAAGGCAGATAGAGTAAGAAAATAAAAGGGTCTACAATGCACTGTGGAGTCTTTGGTTGTGGCAATACTTACTTGCTAGTATGCTGTTGGGTTCAGTATTTAGTTGCACTGCTTCATGCTTCAATAATGGACACTTTGAAAAGCTGCATTATATTGAGACAGATTCACAATACAATCATACAATGCCTTTAAAAGATTGAGCAAGGACTTTTTCCTTTGCCTTTAGGGAAAGATCCAGACACAATGTGAGACTTCATCTTTAAACACCACCATTACAGCGAAAGCCATCAATGAACAAAGCCATTAGTCTTATTGTACAATGAGCACAGTGTTTTAAACTCCCTTTCCTTGTCTAGTAGTGATTACTCTGTCTGGAGGACAAAAAGAGATTCTGCTTCTTTTGAGTTGATTATTATAGAGAGCATCACACTGATTAGTTTTAATGGTTACGGTGCTATTACAGTTTTTTCTGAATTGCTTAAACACATTTCTTGAAACCATCACTCACTTTCTCAAAACCTTAAACACAGAACCACATTTTCAAAGCACATTCACAGAACCTCTGACTCTTCTGGCAAAATCAAACAATTGCCTCAAAACCATTTTATCTGTGCTCAAAATCAAACAATGCTCTCAGATCATACACACAGCGAGTCAAAATTATGAACACTACAGATCATTCATTAGACACTACATCAAAAAATGGAGAACATGCATGCAGTTACAGTAAAAAAGTATATTGTAACAAAGTAAACAAATTTTGCAATTACATAAAATAGTATAGTAATGACAACTTACAGTAGTGAGGTGAATCAATTGTATACTGTATCCACTGCAAGTGTAGTATTGTACTGAATATTGAATAGTATAGGCCTATCGAATGTCTGTATATTCATTCTGTGAAAATACAGTGACTCAACTGCAAAAGCCAAAAAGGTTACAGTAAAAAACTCTAAATGAAAAGCATGTTACAGTAAAGTACACTCAGAAGAGTTGTACATCCGGCCGATAAAGTACATCGGCCGGAGGAGTTTCTCCACTTCTCTGACAAAGTCATCTCTGCAGGCAAAGGGAAAAACCCTAAAGCCAGATCCAGCCTTGACAACATTCTCCACACCTGATCTTCCTCGTCCTCATCCTCATCCTGCTCCTTCTCTCCCTCTTATCCATTGTTGGTATCAACATTCAGTGCAACATTTTGAGTCAATTTTGCCACTCTGAACTGACTTGTATTATGGACAGTTGGTTTGGTCACGTCATTAGAAATAAGTGTGAACAATTTTGAGTCGTTGTGTGTAAACGATGACAACTGTGTTGCAGTTGTGTTTAACTTTCGCCTATGTGTTGAGCATTTCGAAACATAAGTGCATCACAGTGCAAAATGTGTTTTAGTGAGTGAGAATGTGTTTAGAGTTTTGAAAAAAAAGAGTGCATGCGATTTGCAAACAGTGTTTTAACTACCTGAACTTGTTTAATGTTTTACAGAAAGAGTGATTTATTCTACAAATTGGTTTAGACTATTTAGAGTTTGGTTCAGAGAATGGGGTTTGGTGTTTTAGCAATTCAGAAAAACTGTAAAGTGAAGGGTTTCAATAGGGAGTTTTTGCAGCAATGCCGTAGAAGAACCATTTTTTTGGGTAGAAGTGGCTCAACGAAATCAGATTTGGTCTCAGTGGAGCAGGGTTTTTTTTAGTGACAACAAAAGCAGTGATCACATCTAAAGCATCTCTGGCTTTGTTTTCGATGTCCTTGTGTGAAGAGGCTCAGCACAGCTGTCATCTCTGACAGAAACGATCATGGATTTCAGCTATTTCATAGACATGTTGTTTTATATTATATATATTTTTTTATATTATGTTTTGTATTATATTATATTGTTTCTTTTGTTTCGTTAATTTCAGCAGTTTATATATACTAGAAATTATGTATTTATTGAATTACATTATATTATATTAAATTGTATTATATTATATTATATTGAGTAAGTTGCTTTTGTTTTCCTAATTGCAGCATTTTACATATACTAGATACAGGAAAATACTGTCAAATAATGTTTTTATATGTATTTTTTCTTCTTCACATCTCATATTTTATCTTAATTGAAAGGGTTAGTTCACCCAAAAATGAAAATTAAGTCATTAATTACTCACCCCCTGTCATGGGAACGCAAGAACGGCTGGAGACAAGTGCAAGTGAACAGTGATTTAATGATGATAGTTGAAGCAGTACAGGATGATGTTAAACAGGTGACACAGGGACTTCGGTGGTCAGGATCCGTGATGAGATGAGAAGTGCGGTGATAATAACGGCAGACGAAACCCAGTGACGAAGACGAGAAACAGGAACACAAGGCAGGAACTGGACACTGGAACACCAACACGACGACATCAAACAACGATCTGACAAAGGGAATGAGATGACGGTGAGTATTTAAGGAGTCGTGGGATTGATTGCAGCTGGTGATGAATGACGATCAGCTGGAGCGGATCAGGTGATGTCATACACTCACGCTAACTACACACGTGCATTCACACAACAACATAAACACAAGACTAGAAGGAACAGAGAATATGTCTACCGTGACAGTACCCCTCCTCCTAAGAACGCCTCCTGGCGTTCCCAGACTCCGTTACCTGTCGATTGTAATCATCGATAAGGGAGTGATCCAGGATGTCTCTAGCAGGCACCCAACTCCTCTCCTCCGGACCGTAACCCTCCCAGTCCACCAAGTACTGAAATCCGCGTCCTCTCCGCCTAGAGTCCAGAATACGATTCACCGAATATGTGGTCTCCCCATCTACGAGCCGCGGTGGGGGAGGAACCGGGACGGGCGGATTAATATGTGAATGAAACACGGGTTTAATTTTGGATACATGAAAGGCGGAATGGACCCTCCTGTACGCTGGAGGTAACTTGAGGCGGACTGCCACCGGACTAATGATCTTGGTGACAGGAAACGGGCCAATGAATTTGGGTGCAAGCTTATTAGACACGGTGCGCAGCGGAATGTTCTTAGTTGAAAGCCACACTTTTTGACCAACGACGTATACGGGAGGCTTTGACCTGTGGCGATCGGCCTTGGCCTTGGTGCGCGCCCCCACCTGGAGTAGAGTCTCACGGGCTCTGATCCAGGTGCGGTGACACCTCTGAACAAAGGCGTGAGCGGAGGGGACCGCAACCTCGGATTCCAGACTGGGAAAAATTGGTGGCTGGTAACCTACGCTACACTCGAACGGAGATAGGCCCGTGGCTGACACTGGCAACGTGTTGTGGGCGTACTCCACCATAGATAACTGTTGGCTCCATGAGGAAGGATTCTTGGAGACCAAACATCGCAACACTCTCTCCAAATCCTGGTTGGCCCTCTCGGTTTGACCATTGCTCTGGGGATGAAACCCAGAGGATAGACTAACCGTCGCCCCCAATAATCTACAAAACTCTTGCCAAAATTTGGACACAAACTGAGGTCCCCTGTCGGAAACCACGTCAATCGGGAGGCCATGTAACCGAAAGACGTGGTCCACGACCGTCACCGCTGTCTCCTTAGCTGAGGGTAATTTGGGTAAGGGAATGAAATGGGCTGCCTTCGAGAACCGGTCCACCACAGTCAAAACTACTGTGTTCCCCTGAGAGGGGGGGAGGGCGGTGATAAAATCTAGAGCGATATGGGACCAGGGTCTCGAAGGAACCGACAGCGGCTGAAGTAACCCGTCTGGAGGTCGATTGGAAGTCTTACCAGTAGCACAAACCGAGCAGGCCAAAACAAAATCGTGAATGTCGCGAGCCATAAGTGGCCACCAGAATCGTTGCTTGACTAAAAAGCTAGTGCGATTAACTCCTGGATGGCAAGCAATATTGGAGCCGTGACCCCACTGGATAACGTCAGACCGTAATCCCTCCGGCACAAACAAACGATTCGGTGGGCAACCGGGCGGAGGCGTTACCCCTTCTAAGGCCTTCTCGACCCTCGATTCGACCTCCCATGTGAGTGTGGAAACAAATAGAGTTTCGGGTAAAATGCACTCAGGAGTAGACGGGCGTTCGGAAAAATCAAATATGCGAGACAAGGCGTCGGGTTTGATGTTCTTGGAACCCGGACGATATGAAAGAGTAAAGTCAAAACGACCGAAAAAAAGTGCCCACCGAGCCTGCCTGGAGTTCAATCTTTTGGCGGTTCTGATGTATTCTAGGTTCTTGTGATCAGTCCAGACGATAAAAGGTACCCCCGACCCTTCTAACCAGTGGCGCCACTCCTCCAATGCTAACTTAACTGCCAACAGCTCTCTGTTACCAATGTCATAGTTACGTTCGGCTGGTGACAAACGATGGGACAAAAACGCGCAGGGATGCATCTTGTCGTCTGCCGGAGAGCGTTGGGACAACACTGCACCTACTCCCACCTCTGACGCGTCGACCTCCACCATGAACTGACGTGAGGGATCAGGGGCGACAAGGATGGGGGCTGAAACAAAGCGGCCTTTCAGTTTGGAAAACACGGCTTCCGCCGTGTCAGACCACCTGAACGTCGTTCTGGGGGAGGTCAAGGCGGTCAGAGGTGCGACTAGTTGGCTGAAATTACGAATAAAACGCCGGTAGAAATTGGCGAACCCCAGGAACCTCTGCAGGGCCTTGCGAGAATCCGGGGTTGGCCAATTCACCACAGCCTTGACTTTCTCAGGGTCCATCCGCATACCTTCAGACAACACGATGTGTCCCAAGAACGGAACCGACTGTGCATGAAAATCGCATTTCTCCGCCTTGACAAAAAGCCCATTCTCTAGCAACCTCTGAAGCACTCGTCGGACGTGTTGCACATGTTCCTGGAGAGAAGAAGAAAAAATCAATATGTCATCCAGGTAAACATATATGAACTGATCGATCATATCTCGCAACACGTCATTGACCAGTGCCTGGAAAACGGCTGGGGAGTTGGACAACCCAAACGGCATGACCAAATATTCAAAGTGCCCCCTGGGGGTGTTAAAAGCCGTTTTCCACTCATCCCCCTCCCTGATGCGAACCAAATGATAAGCGTTACGCAAATCCAATTTTGTGAAGATAGACGCTCCCTGCAACCTCTCGAAGGCTGAAGACATCAGCGGCAAAGGATAAGTATTCTTTACCGTGATGTTGTTCAACCCCCGGTAATCAATACAAGGTCGCAGAGATCCGTCCTTCTTCCCCACAAAAAAGAACCCCGCCCCCGCTGGAGAAGAGGAAGGGCGAATGAACTTGGTTGCTAGAGAATCAGAAATATATTTCTCCATAGCCTCTCTTTCTGGAATAGAAAGTGAATATAACTTGCCCTTAGGCGGAGACTTACCTGGCAGTAAATCTATAGCACAGTCATAGGGACGATGCGGAGGAAGAGAAGCAGCACGAGACTTACTGAACACCTCCTTCAGATCCAGATACTCTGCGGGCACGTTAGACAGATCCCCTGTTTCCTCCTGAAAAACAGAAACAGGCACAGACGAACAAGCAGACACGAGACAAGACTTATGACATTCCTTGCTCCACTCCAGCACAGATCCATGAAGCCAGTCCACCCGGGGATTGTGTCGGAGGAGCCAGGGATGTCCGAGGACGACGGGTGCCAGAGGTGAGTCCATGATGTAAAATGAAATTGATTCAGAATGGTTTCCGGAAGTGGTGAGGGTAATGTCTTCAGTGCAAAAGGAAATAGTGGGGAGTTCTTGTCCGTTTAGTGCGTGAACTGCGATACTGTGGGTGAGGGGTCTGAGAGGAATCTGAATCTTCCGTGCAAAAGTGCGGTCCATAAAATTACCTTCAGCCCCAGAATCCAGAAGAGCGTGACAGTCGTGTTGTTGGACTGACCACCTAAGTCTTACCGGAAGGAGAGTGGAGGTAGATGTAGTCGATGAGGTCTTTCCAGCGGAGATCCCACCCGATAGTAGCCTCAATGTTACTATCGGGCTTGGCCTTTTACCGGACAATCGTATGCGAAATGTCCAGCCCCTCCACAGTACAGGCAAAGGCCCTGGGACCTCCGCCTCTCCTTCTCCTCCCGGGAAAGCCGAGCTCGACCCACCTGCATAGGCTCGGGATCGCAGATGGGGCTGACCACGTCCCTGCCGCTGGATCGTGACGGGTCGGTCCCTGCGAAGGAACGGGCGGACGGAACTCGGCGCTTGACCCGCGACAGTCCCTTCCTGAGACAGCCCGATCGAAGACCTTCCTCATTTCGGCGGCGAGGGTCTGGAACGAGGTGCAGCAGTCGTGTTGATTCTCCCACACCGCCGTTCCCCAAAGCGCCGCCTTCCCAGTCAGTAAGGTGAGTACGAATGCCACCTTAGCTTGTTCAGTTGCAAAGGTGCCAGGTTGTAAAGCAAAATGCATAGTACAACGGGTCAAAAAAGCTCTACAAAAAGCTGGCTCACCGGCATAATGTTCGGGCACAGGAAGGCGCTATGAAACACATTCATTTCAATGGCTTGCGACGCGCGAGGATGTTTTGTTGCTTCGTCGACCAAAGCGCAAGCGGATCTAGCTAGACCGGAAACAAAAGAACAGGCGCGCCGCACACACTTGTTTGGTCTTGTGAGCCGACCAAATAGTTGGTTAACGTTACGCTTTGAGTGGATGGCGAGCGCGAGACGCCGAAATGGATGCCAATAAGATTCTGAATTGAAAGTTTACTTTAAAAAAGTTGCCAAATGGTTCCATTGACAAGACCAAAGTGATCTGTGTGTTTTGTCGTTATGAACTGAGCTATCATCATCGCAGCACGTCCAGTCTGAAATACCACTTAATGGCCAGGCACACACACACACACACACACAGCTGATGCGAATTCTCCGCCCCCTCGTCAATATCAGGACCTCGTCAGTATTTCTTTCACCCTTTTATTGATGGACAGTGTTACATTGAGAGATTATTTGCTCCAAGTGCGAATGTTAGTGTGAAATTGAACACAGTATGTCAATGTTGTTTTCAATAAAAAACATTTGCACAAAGCAAGCTGATCCACTTTTCCATGTTGATAAGAGCATTAAAATGAGAAAAAATAATGGGACAAAAAGAAAATCAAGAGACATTTAGAATAGATAAAAATAATTGCGATTAATCACGAGTTAACTATGACATTAATGCGATTAATCGCGATTAAATATTTTAATCGTTTGACAGCCCTAATATATATATATATATATATATATATATATATATATATATATATATATATATATATATATATATATATATATATATTAATATGCATACATAAGCTTTTTACTGCAGCTTTGACAATAGCTTTATCAGATTTTAGAGCCTTTTTTAGAGACTATCTTTTTTTGTATTTAGCATTTAAGCAAGGCTGTCAATTATTAATTTTTTAATGATATGCTGAATAATTCAATTATTCATTAATCACAAACTGTATCAATATATGCTAAGAAAGGCCCCAAATGAAGATATTTTAAGGTTGTTTAGGTTGCTTTTTAACTGCGTTTTGGTGGGTCTCAACCCCGTTCCCCCCGCCAACGTTTTCAGTATTTTTTTAAATGTTTTGCCAAGTTACAAATAGTTAAACTTGGAAATGCACATCCCAAGACCACAGTGTCCCATTTCATTTGATTCCGCTCTAGCGTAGTTTAACGCATTATTTTTTATATAACTACTAATTAAGTTAATGAATGCGTTAAATTGACAGTCGTAGTATTTAGTCGTTTTTTATAGTGTCTTAACTATATGATGCTCATGTCTGGTATGATATAAAAAGCATCAGTGTTTCAAATTTTTTCATATTGTTGTTCTCTCTCTATAACAAAAGGCAAGGGGTTACACCAGCATGAGAGAAGCCGGCAGACAGGAAGCGCTTTCTAATGAATTCCTGTCCAGCCCTGAACTGAATGCCAGAGCCATTTGTATGGTCATATGTAGCCAGAGCTCTCTTGGATTCTCTGCACGCTGTTGTTATTGTTGGTCTGTAGTCTGCACCTGCAGTCTCATCTCAAACCTGTCCTTTTTTTTGTGTGTCTGGCTTTCTGTGTTCTGAAACCTGGTTTCTGCTCACGAGGCAAACTCAAGGTCCTTGTGAGTGTTCTGCGGAGCCTATAAGTCTGAGACAACAAGGAAGATCTAATATCATTAAATGAATAAGAAAAGACATAAAAGATTCTGTCGAACTGTGTCATTACTGATAAGCAAATTTATGACATTCATGTGACTCCTATTTACAGACAGTCATATGGTCTCATTGTTAATACGTAGGTATTAATACGTTTTTTTTTTTTTCAAAGATAGAAAACATACTTTTTTGTATGTTTGGATAGATGCTGAAACGTATAATATGGACGTATCTGCAACATTTATGGTTAAAGAAGGTATTTTTAAGGTTTTAAAGTGTATTCTTGTTTAACACCATGCAGGCTAATCCTCCGAAACGAGTTTGCAGCAGAAGGCACGAACAGAGCGAAATGTTAATATTTATGAGTATTATATTAATAAATACGACTGAAAACTTAATTGATAAGACAGTTGAATGCGATAGTCAAAACATTAATGCCATGATTTTAATATGCATAAATAGTAATACGTAAAATTTTGTACGTCGGTAGATTTGTTCATATGTAAATAAATTACGTTTTTGTGCTGTCAGTGTCAATACGTAAATGTTTTACGTTTTAGTGCTGTAAATACGTCAGTATTACAAGTTTTTCTGCATGTATTAAACGTAAATAAATGTACGTGTGATAGAACTACAATTTTCGTAAAAATACAAACGTATTTTCATGAGATCACGTTGATTTTTGCTTCCACTAAAACACAATATGTTCTTTGGATCATCTAAAATCACTGTTATTATAGTTAACTAATACTAAAACCATAAAAATAATATTTTTGTTACTTGAAATGAAATAAACGTTATATTTTGAAAAACTTATTTAATTTGAGCTAATCTAATTTTCATTTAGTTTAACTTGATGTACAAAAAAACTAAAATTAAAATAAAAAATAAAAATAAAAATGAATAGAACATTTTATTAAAGGGGTCATATAATGGTACATGCACTTTTACAAGTTGATTGTACTGAAATGTGTGTTGGCAGTGCCTGTACACAACCATCATAAAATGATAACAATCCATCCAGTGTTTTTTTTTTTAAATCTCCTTATATGTTTTCCCCTGCCTCAAATTGAGCCGTTCGATTTTGTGATTGACAGCAGCGTTTCAACACAGACCCGCCTTCGCTCGTGAGCGAGCGAGCTGTCAGTCATAGTCCGCTGGAGCACTGTCTATGAGCAGAATGGCGTCTAAGCGATTGTGGTGTTCTGTTCTTGGGTGTAATAACGAACACAGCCGTCATTTTAATGTTCCTAAATCCGAACCGCCGAAGACGCAGTGGCTGAGTTTGCTTTCGAAGGGAATATTCCCCACGAGCAACGTCAATGCTCTCATGTTTGCGCGAATCATTTCACATACCAGACTGCTTTATAAATGAGGATCAGTATAAAGCTGGTTTTGCTAAGAAGCTGCTCCTGAAAAAAGGATCGGTACCAGATATTCGTGTTCCTGCTGAACCTCCAGAAGAACTGAAGTGAGTGTAACGTTTTATTAAACTTTATATTAATATTTATATTTATCTTTGCAAATCGCTAGCTGCATGCTTCACAATGAATGCGTCTAAGGTTTACACTCAGGGTACATTATGGCATTTTGTCTATGTTTGACGTTCTCAATATAATTCATAATCCCACGTTTATACTGAACAATGCGTTATGGTTATTGTGTTCAAACGGTGTACGCACAGAACAGAGGCGGGGTGAGCAAAGATCATTATCATTTAAAGTCATATGCACTGAAACGGCGTGCTGAAAACAGAGCTGTTTTTGACCAGGTAAAATACGTGTTTTCTTACAATACTAATGAGAAATTTAATTAAAGTATATTACAAACTTTTAATTTAGACCCTAAAGAATCATATTAGCTTGTTAAAAAATGGCATTATATGACCCCTTTAAAAAAGTATTTTTTTTAAAAGGAAAAACTAGATTTTTTTTTTTTTTTACTTATGGTCTCAGACTAGATTTTTTTTGGTAACACTTTACTTGAAGGGGTGTGCATAAGAGTGACATGACACCTTCATAATCATGACAGGACACATGTCATTAATATGAAGGAGGGTTTATGCATGTTTATGACAACGCTCATTAAGTGTCATTCGCTCAATTATGACATTTTTAATGCAAATGTGACATTGTTTGAGATGTCTTTGTTATGACAACTTGACATAAAACAATACATCATAACCTGTCAGTGTCTTTGTCATGACAACTTGACATTACTAAGACAACACAACCTGCCATAAAATATGTCATAAACATGACATAGCAAATTAATTATCAAACTTAAGAAACCACTTAGCTTTATGGGTTAACATTACATTAAACTGTCAGGTGGTTGGTTTTGACATTAGCAGTCATGAGACCATTATAACATTTTAATGACAAATTCAATTTGTACCACTGTAGTTGAGGTAAAGCAAAATATTCGTGACAGTTATAATGGCCTCATGACAGCCAATGTCAAAACCAACCACCTGAGAGTTTAATGTAATGTTAACTCATAAAGCTAAGCGCTTTCTTAAGTTTGATAATTAATCTGCTATGTCATGTTTATGACATATTTATGACAGGTTATGATGAATTCGTTTATGTCAAGTTGTCATAACAAAGACATCTCAAACAATGTCATATTTCCATTAAAAATGTCATAATTGAGCGAATGACACTTAATGACAGTTGTCATAAACATGCATAAAACCTCCTTCATATTCATGACGTGTCATGTCATGATTATGAGGGTGTCATGTCAGTCTTATGCACACCCCTTCAATAAAGTGTTACCCTTTTTTTTTTTTTACTAATGGTCTCAGACTTTTGGACCCCACTGTATATGAATCCATATCTGCAGCGGGCAGATATTGGCGTATGCCCACTCTTGGCTAAGACCATTTTGAACGTGCTTACATGTTTTTCACAGTGATTTGCCGCTTGTGAGACAGAAGTAGATGAGAGTGTGTTTGAAATTTGAATCGAGCTGATTCCCACAATAGCCTTTGATGTTCCGTTCAGCCGGAACAATTCAGAAGAAAAATGAGCCGTCAAGATTGAGTTCTTATCTCGACGGGTTGCTCAATTTCCTTAAATGTTGGTTGCTGGTAGATGTGTGACAGAAGCATGTTCTCACTGCAATTAGGCTTTGATTTTCACTTTGTGGCTTGTTTGGTCTGTTCCATAAGGAAAAGTAGATCGTTTCATGGTTGGAAGTATTTTCTTATTCGCAGCAGTTGGGTTGTTTGTCCAGATCAAATAGTTAATGAGAATTTTTACTGGAAGCATTTTGTGGTTACAGAACAAATCATTTGTCTCCAAAACACACACACACACACACACACACACACAAAGATCATTGCATACTAGGAATGATTTGTATAGTAAAACAATGTACTGTACTTAATGCATACCACATTTAGCTTGATATCAATGTTGGTTCATTAGTATGTACAGTAATCTTAAACTTTAAGGCTTATGCCGATAATTAAGTCTAGTATCTAATCAAACTATTGATTTATTCAGAGATATAGCGTGCTCCAGATGAAGGCTGTTAGCATTGATTTGAGTGTGGCTTGGTGCTTTTACGGTAAGTTCTCTTTTGTCTACTTTAATGGCTGTGCTATTTCCTTTCGCAACAACACGGAGAGCTGCAGTCTCAGCCATTACCTGCAGCACTTCAAGGCTAACGGGGATTTTAAATGCTCCTCTAAACATGCCTCCTTTATTGAGGACAGTTGTTAATACCGGACTAATTTTATTCCTTGGAATCAATGAAAATTCAATTTGAATGTGGCCACAAAAGCTTGAATGCTGAACACAGTCTGTTTTTCTGGCTATTTTAAGTCGTTATAGGCAATTCTAGCAGAATTAGTGGGTCAAGACATGCTTTCCATTCAGCCTTGCATGTATAGGCCGCACAGCTCACTAGATTAGCACAGCCTCAAGTGTGATTCAGGTGAAAACCACTGATTTGAGATTTGCTGAATTTTTTTCATTTACACATATGGAAGCTTGTTTAAAATAAAAAAAGGTAATTGTAACTTGTGATTGTAAGGTACCTTTTTGTATCACAATTCTGACTTTTTTTCTTGCAATTATGAGAAATAAAGTAATAATTAGGATAATAAACTGAATTATGCAAAATAGTCATAATTCTGAGATATAAACTTTTTTCTCACAATTGTGAGTTTATATCTTGCAATTATGACTATTTTGCATAATTCAGTTTATTATCCCAATTATGACTTCTTTCTCAGAATTGTGAGTTATAAAGTCTGAATTATGATGAGATAGAAACTCTGGAAATTCTGAGAAAAATGTCTTAAATACTTTTTTTATTATTATTATTATTCCATAGCGGGAACAAGCTTCCATAGAAACATTCAGAAGGACAAATGCAATTAAATATGAGGAAATTAATAGGGTGGCACGTGGGATGGCTTGAAATTGGGGTTCCACTATATCAAGTTAGCACTTTTTCAAATTAGCTATGCAAACGATCTATGAAGCCATATTTGTGTAAGAATAAGTCTTTGCAAACCCTTCTTTAACACATGGCTGGACAGTAAAATCTATCTTTGGTTCTTAACTTTCATTTTGAAATATGACACTCAGAACACCTTGCATATTACAGTATGATTTATTGCGAGTGTGAGCATCTTTTTTTTTTTTTCAGGTTGTAATTACATCACTGTACCCTTATTGAAAACTCTGTTCTCCTCTAACGCTTGGGGAAAAGGGGGCACCATGTGTCTGGCTTGAAATAGCAGGTGCTTTATCATAGTTATGTTGGCATGTAGCACCACTTGATATATTTAAATGAGCAACCTGACACACCGGCAATTCAAGCAGAATATATTCCTTTCCAGCAGATATTCCTCTTGTTGGCTCTAATACCCTTCCAGTACTGGAAAATCACTCAGGCCGTGCTTGATCTTCCATACGTTTCCAGAACCATCTGCCTAATTTCTATCCTGTGGTTTTGCACTGAACTCTCAGGTGTGTTAACTTTTTTAAAAATCCACAAAATGAACGAGACTTTTTTTTATGTCTACATTTGTTAATCACAATGCGACTTTGTTTCTTACAATTGCAACATTATATCTCACAATAATAATTCCATTTCTCATAATTTGACATCTCAATTGCAACATGAAATCACGTGTCATTATTTTTTTACAATTGCATTTTTATCCCACGATTGCAACTTCATTACTTGTAATTGGATATTTCCCACAATTGTGACTTTACTTCTCACAATGGTAACTTTATAGCTCACAATTATGATTTTATTTCTCACAATATGGTATATCGCAAAATTGCAACATTATTCCCCAATTATTATTTCTCTCAATTGCAAATTCATTACTCATAATTGTGATTACATTTCACTATTACAACTTTGTAATTCTTACAATTGTGACTATTTGCCGCAATTGTCACTCTATTTTTTCACAATTTTGACGTTCTTTTCTTAATTTAAACATTCTCACATTTAGGTGGAAGCATGCTTTCATAGATCAGCCCTTCACTCCAAACCTTTGAAAATAAAGGTTCTTTAGCAAAAAATTTTGTCCTTATCAAGAACCATTTTTGCTGTATATTCAGAGTATTTTGATGTTTTAGAGATGAAAGAGTTCTTGAAGTTCTAGATAGCATCCGAGGAAGGAATTAAATATCTTCCGAGGCAAAGTAAAGCCCTTCATGGTTCTTTTAAATACTGCTACCTAAAAAGGTGCTCCTATATGTCATCAGTCTTTTCTTAACATCTCATCTTTTGTTTATTTATTTTATGTGTATTCTCATGCACATGCAAAATATATGTTGGATTTACTTAACTTTTTTATTTCAACAGGTTCCACGTAACTGAGTTATGTTGCATTTAATTAACATTGTTTATTTCAGTAAACTTAAGTTTATTACATGAGGTTAATTCAATGCCGTTTAGTTTAATCAGGTTAACATTCTTAATTTTGTCCAAAACTATTAAATTCAATTATCCTAAAATTAATATCAAACAAAAATTAAAACAAATAATCCAGTTTAATTGATTTGTTTATTTAGTGAATGCGTTCAATACATTTGTACAACCAAGTGTTATCTAACAAGAAAACCTTTTACAAAATCGTTACTCTGTAAAGACTCTTTTTTGCATTTGCTAGATTTGTTACATCCAAGGCATGCCCAAAGTAGTTGGTTTTATTATTACTAAACCACTTTAATTGTTGTTAGCACATGCTCTACACTTCACCACAATGGTAACCTCCAAAAACACTAACATATCAGAAACTCTTTTAAGTATAAACATAAAAGAACATTAAAAATGAACAAGTCACATATTTTTTCATCTTTATGAAAAAAACGCATAAAATAACATTTTATTTCAAAATTTACTCTCCCTCTCCAGCCCTGTGCAAAGCATGATGGGAAGGGGAAATCCTGTTCCTAGTTTCTATAATGCTATTTTAACACAACTAAACTCATTTATGTACTCTCAACTCAAATGGATTTTACTTAAGTAAATTGAACAAGCATCAAATGTTATTTTTGGCCTATACTTAACTGAAACATGTCCTTTCAACATGAACATATTGAGTTGAGCCAAACGCAACAGTTTCAAGTCAGTTTGACGCAATGCAATTGTGTTTGAATGAGAAAGCTAAGCTAATACAATGGGGTTAAATGGAAATGATTTTTTAAATAAACTGAACAGTATCGTATAATAATTTTTTTGAGTGGTGACTTATATACTTGATTTGATTAAAAGCAACTCTGGAGATGCACAAAAGCCACACCAGGACAGTGTCACTTATTGATTCATTGGAAATATATATTCTGCTGTGATGCTTGAGGGGGGAAAGGCAGAAGAGGTCTGCAAACTGTGAGAAAGTGTCAAAGATTATTTAAAATTCTCTGTGGAGTTTCTAGACTTCAAAAGCCTAATGTCTATCACTGCAGGGGTTTGGAGTATGAGTGCTAGCAAATATTTATGAGTGTGTGCATGCATGTAAGTTTTGACACAAGTCGCATCAGCTCAGTCTGGCACACACATGGTCTCACGGTGGTCCTCTCCATAGAGCTTTTATATGGGATGTGATCAGCTAATAACACTAAAAAGCAATTGCATATGAGGCTCATTGAGTCACAGATATTTTGATGCTTTGATGCTTTCCTGATCAAACACTTTAATATTGAACAATGTTTTCGATTTGTTAATGGTCTGTGAGCTTCCACCATGCATTGCAGCATTAAAAATATATAAAATAGGCATTAATTTATGCAATTACATAGATGCTTGCTGACTTCATTTATTCTGTTGTAGTTGCCAATTATTTGTTGTCTTATGTTAAAAGCTCATCTTTTACATGATTGCCGTTATTGAGGTCTACGTGCGAGTCTATAAAACAAATGGAAATTACAATCGTTGCTTCACATCTCGCAAAGATACTGAGTTCACTGCATATTGTATTAAGAGACACTATAAGTGGTTAAGTGATGATACATGAAAATGTTATGTGAGTGTGACTATGGAAGAAATCTGTAATTGCCATTAATTTTATTGGCTGAGCAAGAAAAGCTCTTGAGAAATTGCTTAGCATCAGATTTCATGGTATTGATTTATTTATATATTTTTTCCACAAGTGAAAAGACTGTACTAACTGCTGAATCCTGCTCTTATGTGCCAGAGCTGAAGGCCGTGTGTAATTGGAAGCACTTTGTTAATCACAGGCGTGATAGAGAGATGGACCTCGATCCAGCTAAAAGACATTGTTCATAGCAGCTCTACTGTTGTGATTCTCGTCCACACCTCAGACCCTATGGAAAATGACTGATGTGATTTGGAGATTGAGTGACGGCAAATAGAGTGAAGCGTTAGCATTTCAGTTTTCCAAGTCGTGATTGTTGTTGCTATTTTCAAAGCGCTGACAAGGGTTTTGAGTCCCTACTCGACCATAATGCAGAGCAAAATATAATTATTAATGCAGTATTCAAAAATGGTTCTTATTATCAATGGTGTGATTTTTTTTTTTTTTTACATTCCATTCCAGGGTATAATTTAGTAGACACCTCTGGAAATACCATAGCTGCTAAAGCTATTTTAAGGTTTGGTCTTTAAAAAAAAAAAGGATCAGCAGTCTAGAAGCTTTCTAAGATAAAAAAAAAAAAGAAAAAAAAAGAGAGGCAAAATTCTGAAATTCTTAGCTCCCTTTCATGAGTGTTCATTTCCATCTTCCATAAAAACCTGCTATGTAATTTGGCTTCATGCTGAAGACTTGAAAATTCTGGCAAATTTAAGTTTTCTTCCACCATGATCCATTAATATACACTTTTAAAAATAAAGGTTCCAAGTGGATGTTTTAGCACCAATGCCATCAGTGGCGGTTCTACATTGAATTACACTCTGGGCGAGACCCCCTTCGAGCGCCCAACCCCACCCCCCCCACCCCCCCCCCCCCCGCCACGACCAAAAAAAACCTAACAATAAAATCACATACCGTTTATTTGAAAAACACAGTTAAGAGAATCCAGTTATTTTGCTATAGCTATTAATCTAACTTTCAGGGAGGAACCATTAGCTCATTGGTTACTGCCTCGAATTCTATGCATGGCACACTTTTAGTTATGACTTGTTAAACTATACTTTGTCACGAAATAGAGTTTTTAAAAGTGAAAGTGGCCGAGAGCTAGGCTACTTATGTAGTAACACAATACTTATCTCTTAAATAATTTCTAATAACTCTCATATTAACAACTATGCAAACTGTTTTAGACCTAAAATAGCTTTTGTAGGCCTGTCACTCTTAAATGTCAGAGAAAAGGACAGAATCAGAGATTATTTTTTAATAGAAAATTGTACTTTGCATTTTAGGGTACTGTAAAAACACATAATTACAGTTGATTTTATCTGATCCTTATGAAAATTATTTTCGTTTCATGAATATATTGACCAAAATGATCACGGTTAAACACAGAATCTTGTTCAAAAAGTAGGCCTAATACACAATGAAATCAATTCACCAAGTTAATAACATTAAAGATGATGGCCAAATTTTAAATGAGTGTTTTTTATGTTATAACATGTACACGTTCAAATAAACTTTTGACAAAAAAGGTTTTATAAAAAGATAAACCTCACATATTTCAGCCTTTAAATCATCTTTATAAAAAGAATGAGTCAATAAAGATAAATTCCTGACATTTATAATGCACAGTAGCTTATCTTTTATTATTAATAGTAAAATTCGGTCCGATTTCCCAAGGCTGTCGTTGCTATACAACCATGCACTGCGCTCTCCACAACGACAAAGAAGTTTTAGTATGGATTTCCACCACAGAAAAACGCTTGCTGTAGCTCTGCTAAAAGATTTATTTACGGAGAAGAGAAAAACACCCACGTGTTTGGGTGCACCCCCATACTGAAAAGTTTCAAAATTTTCATCTCGCTGCTCCTGGGAAAAATTAGCGCGTCGCTTCAATTATGAGCGCGCTTCCCGTGCGCAAATAACGACCTCGAGCGCGCAAAAGACGCGATATATGAACGGCCCCTTGGTGAGTTACCTCCAATCAGGAGACTTCCTTCACACTTCTGTGCACGGCGCCTTCTCAGCAAGCAGGGGCGCCATTGCCAATAATTGAATTGAAATGATAGAAAATAGAAAACCTTTGTGGCGCAGAGGATTTTTTTTAACTCGTGCCGCCCCCCATGTGACATGAAGAAATGCCGCCCCGGGCAACTGCCCGGTTCGCCCGTGCCTAAAACCGCTACTGAATGCCATATCAATGCTATTTTTGGTTCCCCAAAGAACCTTTCAGTCAACAGTTCTTTTGTTGACTGAAAACTTTTTTTCCCTTAATAGTGTGAAGAACATTCTTAAAATCTGAAGAACCCTTTCCACTATAAAGAAATTTTGTGGAATACAAAGTTTCCATGGATGTTGAAGGTTCTTCATGGAACCATCGATAAGAACCTTTATTTTTAAGAGTAGGCATTCCTGTGACATTAAATCACATGTAATGCATGTATCACAACATGGATTTTGAACCATGATTATTTTATTAATGCCATCCTATCTATAATTTCAATCACAGACTTCTTGCCTTGAACGACTGACCCTGAGAGAGAATCATTTCTACATCTCTAATATTATTCATTAGTTCATTCTCAGTGGAATCTCTCCTATTGGGCCTCCATGTCTGATTCCCTCATGTTTATTAAAGAAATATAACCCTAATGTGACCTTTTTTAAAACGTTGTCTGCAATGGCTGTCATTAGACCGTGGCATCAAGGGATAGTTCACACAAAATGAAAAGTTTTGTCATTATTTACTGTGTGTTGTTATTTTGTTGGGGAAACACAAAAGGAGCATTTTTGGAAGACTTTTTCATACAGACACTTGTGGCGTGTTCTCTCTCTCTCTCTCTCTCTCTCTCTCTCTCTCTCTCTCTCTCTCTCTCTATCTCTCTCTCTCTCTCTCTCTCTCTCTCTCTCTCTCTCTCTCTCTCTCTCAACCCTCACTGCTTTCATGTTCCATATAACAGATTTGGATTGTTCTGATTTATTATTAACAAATTATGATTTGAAGTTTTAAATTAGCATTCTATTTTGAATGATTAAGTCATGATTTACGAAGTCACTGGTCTAATTAAAAGTAGTAAATTATGTTTTAGTTTTAAGTCATTGTTCTATTATGATTTTACATTTTAAATCAGTGTTCTATTTAGAATTAATAAATCGTGATGTACAGTTTTAAATCAGTGTATTTTTTAACCCTTTAAGACGATAGGAGCGTAGTAGATTATGATTCAAAGTTTTAAATCAGTGTTCTAGTTCGACTTAAATCATGATTTACAGTTTTAAGTCAGTGTACTATTTACAAGTAATTAATGATGATTCAAAGTTTTAAATCATCGTTCGATTTAGAATTATCATGATGTAGACTTTTTAAATCACTCGATATATGAAGCTGATTATATAGTTTATCTGTCTACAGTTTTCCGGGCTTTACCTGCTGTCCTTCTTCATCATCGTCCTGGGACTGGTCTTCTACTTCTCCTCCTCCACGTACGTGGCACAGGATCCTCGCGTTTATAAACAGTTCCGCAACACGGGAAACGCTCTCACAGACACGCCCACTGTGGGGCCGCTGGAGCCTTCAGTGACCTATACGAGCCTGGGTCAGGAAATAGAGGAGGAGCCTCGTATACGAGTAGCCTGAAGGGGGCGTGGTCTCTCAAAACCAATCATCCACGGCCCGGCCCAGCAGTCTGTAGAAAAGGGAATGGTAACGATCACTGAATGATGTAATCAACCACGTAGCAAATGAGTACACTGTGATCACGAACTGTTAATAGGTAGCAGTGACTTCTGTACATCTGAGTTATCAGATCCATCATGTATAGAGATGATTTCACCTCATTGCCTCTTTCCCTGCGGCAAATTAAGTGTTTAGAAGGATTCGTGCTGACTGTTTTGTCCAAATGCTCAATTGTGAATGTTTTACTTTCTTATACAAGCACAAACGGTTCATTGTATCTGAAAGTTTGACAAGGTTCGTCTCACTACAGTTTCATGAATACTTTGTTTTAAATGATCTATCTGACGACGTCTCTGGAAAACTGCATTCTGAGTTTTAAAATGCTGATTTGAGCCAGTGCCTTGCCATGTAATATTATTGTGGGTTCCATTTAGCCAATGAGAAATCATGACTTCTAAAAAACAGTGTCATCAGAATTGGGCATCATGTCATGATTGCATATTGTATTATCTGCTCAAAATGATAAATATTTCCATCAACAAAAAGGGTAAAAAAAAGAGTGATTTTCCACCCTTCTTTAAATGTTATACGATGTTCATTTTTTATATTTGTCATCATATTGTTAATTTTGTTTTAATTCTGCAAAGAAAGGGTACATGCATTTGTATTAAATATTAAAGTCTGTGTAATAGCAATTGATTGTAAACTTGTAAACTATTTTACTGCACTTGACTTTGTTTTATAAGCAGTTCAGTCTTTAATTATCATCTTATTTGGATAAAATCCAATACAAATACACGTGTAAAGTTATTCTGAACTGATATCTACATTTTGTTTTGTTTAAAAAAAAAAAAGTCATTTAAATACTGGAAATTCTTTATGTGTTTGACTTGCTTAAAATAAAGTATATTTGTCTTAAACTCCAAAAAATGTGAATGTGCCATGACTGGGAAAATGTTTTTAAGATTGCAAAACAATGTCACATCATAATCAAACTTTTACTTAAAAGGGATAGTTCACCCAAAAATAAAAATGTTGTTATCATTTACTCACCCTCAAGTTGTTCCAAACCTGTATGAGTTTCTTTCTCCTGTTGAGTACAAAAGATATTTTGAAGAATGTTTGTCACCAGAAAGTTGATAGCCATTGACTTCCATAGTATTTTTTTCTACTATGGAAGTCAATGGCTACGTCAATTGTTTGATTAACAACATTATTTAAAAAAATATTCTTTTATGTTCAACGGAAGAAAGAAATGTATACATGTTTGGAACAACTTGAGGGTGAGTAAATGATGACAAAATGTTTATTTTTGGAGGAATACTTCACACTACAATTTCTCCTTTAATTAAATATTTGTGAAGACCCTGAATATGTGATGAAATATTAACCGTTTGAATCATGTTTACATATTTTACAAAATCATTCTGTTTACAAAAGACAAACTCTTAATGAAACTGGATTGCACTATTTTCAATCAGTCCCCATTTATATTATAGCTACAATACTGATTTAAAACGTTTTGGACTATTTATTTATTTGATTAACTCTCAGTTCACAAACCAAATAAAAGATACTCAATATAGTACAAAGCTAGGAAAAGCATTAAAAATTCCTACAACTGGAAATATAGACAGACAAGAATACTTTACTGACCCCATGGGAACCTTATGTGCAGGACAACAGCCACATCAGAAGTAAAATGCACAAAAATTCACCTCTAACAGAAATAACAAAGACAGCCCGCAGAATAAATTAGCATTACAAAAACAACGCAAACTAGAAACGCGTTCTTTTGTCAATGCTGTTGGGAAATTAAGCGGTTATCTTGTGAATATTCATTACGAAACGTTTCCGAATGGCTTGGCGAATGAAAACGCTTGCTTTGTGAATGTTAATTAGATTAAGCAGGAATGTTGGCGTGACCTCATTTATATTCATGAGTGACCTCTTCGAGATTCACCACCACCCCATGACCTCTCTCAGGTGGTTTCTTCCTAACCTTTAACACCTGAGAGGTGTCTGCAAGCGGGGCGGTGACACCGGCACAGGTATGGCAGACCTTAGCACGACCTGGGAGTGTGAGTTGCTGGAGCAATTCTCCTGTCTGACTGCCGCCACAGAGGAAGAGCTCCATCAGAATACCTCAGATATTAACGTTACCTCGGAAAGCAGCGACAACATAACGGGCTTATTGCATTTAAGTGATGAAGTTCTCCTGGTTATATTGAGGAACTTGGACCCAGTGTCGCTGCTGAGGCTCGGCAGCACGTGCAGTTTATTGTTCCGAGTTTGTTCGTGCAACTCTCTGTGGACCACACACTTCCAGGTACAATATGCATGGACATTGCTTTTTAATTTATCACACTAAGTCGATTTTTTATTTAAATTAATCAATTCACCCTTTATGCATGGTACCAGTAGGTGGCGAATAGTCAGTGTGTTTATTTAAGTGATAATCGAATCATGCATCCAACATTCGAGTCAACAGTGGTTTGAGTACATTTTAAATAAATAGCACGTTCTAAAGATTATAAATGTGTGTCGTTTGAATGAAATTCGGACTTACTACATTCGCCATGTTGTCATTATCATGTGACCTAACTTACCAGCAGTTCGTTGTGTCGATTCTCTGCCATTCATAAATCGTCTCCTTGTGGCCTCATGGGATTGTGTCTGTCTTCTGCACACTTCAGAATCTCTCTGGAGGAAGTACAGGTACGTCTTGCCTACAACTTTTTTTTTATTATTTTTTTTATGAGTAGCCGTCTGTGAATTTGGACATGCTGCTTTTGTTACATTTTGTTTTTCGCCTACTATATTAGGGAAGTATGCAATTTCATTTGCATCCATTATGTCCGAATTCACAGTACTCATAAAAGATTAGGTAAAAAAGTACCCGGATGACGTAATGCTTCTGGCCACATTCTGAAGTGTGTGCATACAATAGCTATTTTACTATCCCATGATTTATGAAGGGCAGTAAAGCGATGCAACTGACTCTGATTGGTCACTTGATAAGGAAAACGTGGCAAATGTAGTATGTCAAGACATTCATACTGCACACACTCATACTTTATAGAACCTACTTTTTTTAGCAGCCATGAAGTAAGTACTTTAAAATGAATACTGTGTATGTGATTTCGGATGCAGACTGTCACATACTGTTTCTGGAAGTATGCAATTTTGTGATTTAGCCCATGACTCTTACCAAGTTACAGAGAAAACAAGAAACTGTTATAATAGCCTAAACAATTTAAGAATTTTTTAACTGTATTCATGTTGTGAACGAAAATAACATGCATGCCTCTAGTTTGTGTCAGGTGATCCATCATGCAAGAGCAGGTTTTCTGATTCTTTCATTTACCTCACGAACAAACAAAGTGACTCATTCATGGTGCATTTGTTCAATAACTTCAACCAGCAAAATGCTTTCACACTTCACACTTGAATGATATTTGCTCATTCTATAGTACGTATTCAAAGGCAGGGAAGACTTGCGTAAGAGAACTAAAAATACAGTCGGTTCATGGATGTGAATTAGTCATTCGGTTAAAAGATTTGATCACTAATTAGAGTACTCAGTATTTTTTATTAATAAACAATATTCAAACAAAATGAAGGCTAATTTGAAGTGACGTGTAGACCAAGTACTGCAACCCATACTCAGAATTTGGTTTTTCTTATTTTTTTTTTTTATGTTGATCCACGGGCTTCGTAAGTGAATGCAGCAGGCACTCGTGTGCTAATCCTCTCCAAAATGTTTCCCCACAGGATTCGTTTGGGGTCAGTCTGTCATATACCCACGCCAGGTGTCCCGTAACGGCCAAAACCGCCTTCCGCTTGGTTTTTATGTGGCGATCCCTCTTCAGAAACATCCACTGTAACCGTGCGTTTCAGGAGAAGCTCTTCGTGGAGATTCCACTCGCGCCACACAAGTACTGGGTCCAGTGGCTCGTGCTGGAGGAAATCGTCCCGTTGCCCTCAGTGAGGCTTCCCTGCAGTGACGTGGAGAAATTGTGGGGCATCACCACAGATTTGTTCCAGGACAAACTCCAAGGTGGTCATATTCTCAGCTGACACCTGTGGTTTCCATGCTTAATTCAAGTTTAACATGCTGATTTATTTTTCTCTTCACCAGAGAAAACTGAAGATTGTGACGCCCTCAAATTTGAATGGAGGGAGCTGTATCATCTTGCACTGAAGCATCATGGTAGTGTCTCACTGGTCTTCCAGCATGTTCTCAGCCAACACCAAAACAAGGGTGAGATATTTGCAAAAATGTTTATGTGACGAGTCGGAAAAGTAGCAGTTTGTAGACAAATCCTTGTCTAGGGTGTTTTTTTTTTTTTTTAAGTGGGGTCTGGAGCCCCCAGGAGTGATAATGTGCCAGTGGAAATGTTAAGAGAAAGTGTAAAAAAAAATAAAAATTAATATTAATATAAAATAAAAATAAAATTAAACAGATGAATAAATAAAAAAATGTATACAAGTAAATGAGTGAATAAATAAATGTATCTATCAGTGTAGTAATGAGTAGGAAAAAATAAAAAGTTGTAATTTAATAGAAACTAGATAATTTCCAAATAATATTTTGATTTAATGTTTTAATAGTTTTTCAAAGTATAAATCATCTTTATACAATAAACTACAGTAGTTGACTTTTGAAGTGGATCAAAGTTATAAATGAATTTTGAACAATACCTGTTTTTGTCTTAGGACAACTTTGAATAACTTTTTTGATCCGCTTCAAATGTTGACTACTGTATATAAATGCCTTTTAAATGGTAATCATTTTACTCAGTGCATGAGTCTTGTGTTTATGAAATATATAAAATGATCAAACATAGAAGATAAATATAATAATTTTATCTAAGGTATTTTAATCTAGTTTTTATTTAATCAGTGTGAACTAGTTTGTTGATATGGCCTGTCAAATAAACTGATTCAATTAAATGAATTTAAAGATTTAAATCAGAGATGATCCCTTTTAGGTCTACTTGCATGGTCTTCAGGACACTTAAAGTGACACTCCACCCATTTGCATTAAGCTTTCCATTGTTAGAAACCTAGTCATACTATTGAATGGTCGTGCAACACTCTCTCATTTTCCCCTGAGACGAGAGAAATCCGCTATTTACCTTTTTCACTTCCTCCTACAATGACGCAAAAATCGTCATTTTACGTCATTGTAGGAGGAAGTGTAAGAAGGGGGGATTTCTCTAAAGACTACAAGCACTAGTTCCCACCCTTTCAAACCCGCCCATAGGTTGGACCTAATGCGCTAACAGAGCTATCACAGATCAGTGGGTGGGACTTCACTTGTAGATACTGAAATCAATATCAGCCATCTTGTTTATAAGCTAAGCTAACAAGCGCTGTGAAGATAGGAAGTTATGACAATGACGGAAGAAACTAAACACGATATGGAAGAAACTAAACTTGATATGGAAGTAGAGGATTCTGAAATTCAGCTGCTCGAATCCGCTGTTCATGGCTATCTTTACGAGCCGCAATATAGTGAAGAGCAGCTGAGGCTGATGGAGGAACAGGAGGCGGCTGCCTGTCGCGGACGGGCTCGAGCTGGGCGGACTGCTGGTGCCTGTGCTCTCGCTGTGTGCTACGGACACAGATAGAGTCCGTCTGCTGCAGAGAATTTCAACGATAGCAATTTCTCCTGGACGAAATCTCTGAATCAGACGAGCACACGGACGTTTGTCTTGTGATGTGAACCATCCTAGTGTCGCACCGCATATGTTCTGACTGAACATCCAGGTATCAAGCAATAATTCACCATAGAAACGAAATACAAACGAGGAGTAATTCGCTAATAAGTTTGCCAATGTAACGGAGTTCGTTGTTGTGGGAAGGAGGCGGGAACCGGCGAACATTTAAACATTTTAATAGTAAAATAAACAAATACAAAACAAAAGTATAAGCCAGCAGCCACACACAACAGAAACAAAACATAAAATCAGGCCTGTTCCTTTTGTGCTTCCGCTCCTCCGTGAGATATGAGACCGCTGCGTCTCACAGGTGTCATTCATTATCACTCGCGCCGTCCTCTCACGTCCCTCGTCCTGCTCGCCACAGCCAACTAACGAGACATTTTGTGTGAAATTAATTTCAAACTCTTTTGGCAGCTAGCCTTGTAGACTGAAGAGGGATTTCTCTGATTCGCGCGCTGTTCTGGATTAGTGGGAGTGGCTTGCGGAGCTGTGCAATGTGGTGCATTGTGGGAGTTTTTGTCTTACATACAAATGCGCCCTAAAGTTATTTTCTGTCTTTTCTCGGTCAAGAGGGCACCAAATTAAACATTTCTTTTACATTTCGACTACATATATAACCCACTTTCAATAAAGATTAATGTTGAAATGGGTGGAGTGACCCTTTAATGGCCAAATAAAAGTGTAATAACCAACGTTGCGTATTTTGGCATTATATTGCGTACTATACTATATTTCTTCAGCAATATTATCACCTTATCTTAATGCTCTGAGTGCTGGAGTGGATCCAGTCAACTAGAATTTCCGCAGTGCATTTAGCAAATTGATGGTTGGCTCATGATGGCACCTATACTGTATCGTCATCTTACCCAAAATAACATGTGGGTACTGTTGTTGACCTTTTATGTCTTTGCTATGTATGTTTCCTCTCTCCTACTAAATGTAATGGGATTTCTGAAGAAAGATGAAGTAATCTAATTTTTTGCACTGGTGGATCACTTCAAACTGCTGTGATGGACCCTTGATCGGAGAGTTGGAGTGTGACTCTGAGTGATGTTCCTGGTAAAGGACTGTGACTCATAGGTCACCCTCACCTGCTATTTCCTGTATCTTTTAATACACTAGTATATGAAAGGCCCATGTTCTATAGCTCTTAGCTTTGAACAGGATGTGGTGCATCCTGGTCAGTGTCGATCTAAAGGTCTTTCAAACTTCCACCAGTTGGTTTGGAGTTCCTTCTGTAAGGTTGCAGAAAGGTGTAATTGTGCAGACTTTATAATAATATATAGATATGCATTCATAAGTAGTGTTTCTGCTTAACTAGCTTTTAAATTGGCGCTATTGTTGTCATTGACACCCATATCTTGTACTGGTTTTAGAGCATGCAGAGCTGGAGTCCATGTACCATCAATACGTCCAGTGTAGGTTCCAGTGGCTGTTCACATACTGGTTGTTTCGTCAGCCGACTCCGTACAACAAGCAGCTGCGCTCCATTTTCCTGCAGTGGAAGAAGCACAGCAAGAGAAAGGTGGCCACCTGGGGTGAAACACTGTGTGACGTGAGGTACCTGGCCTCTCTGCACCCCATCACCAAAGACTACTGGAGAGGCCGATTGGCCCGGGGAAATGAGAGCCTTGGTGAGTTACTTGGTTAATTAATGTGTATATATATATTACTACTACTGTTTATTTTACTGACATTTTATTTCTTTAATAGCATATATTTTGTGTATTTCATTTATGTTCTTGTGAATAGATTTATTTATTGGCATGTATTTATTATAGCTTTTGTATTCACACAGTGTATTTTAATTTGATTGTTTTAGTTTTTAATTTAATAGCATGTTATTTTTTTTGTACCGTATATAGATTTAACAACGCATGTTATAGCTTTATTTCCATCTAGTGGTGTTTATAGATTTAATAGCATGTATTTATTACTATTAATAGCTTCATTTAATCGAATGTGTTTTAATTTATTATTTATAGCTTTATTTAATGGCATTGTTATTATTATTATTGTTTTTTTAATCCTCAGGTGTTCCTCGCGTGGTGGTCAAATGGCCTTTTTTTTTCTCAATGAAATGAATGTACTATATTTTAGATTGCTAATGTTTTTTAATTCAATTCAAATTTATTTGCATAGCGCTTTTCACAATACACATTGTTTCAAAGCAGCTTTACATAAAAGTGCATTTCAGAAATGTACATAGAAAAAATACAGTTAGTTAATCATGTATTAATTGGGTTTAATTTAATATTTTGTATTTTAAGGGGATTGTATGATGGCAAATTATATTTATGCAGTAGTTATAATCCATTTATTCACTTTCCGACTTAAACTATCCTAAATCTTGAATGCCTTGGAGCACAAACTTAAGTTTGGTCTCTTTTAAAAGACACATGGCAGATTATTGCTGAAGTGAGACATTTAAAAAAACATGTAAAAACTTGCAATTCTATAATTTTTATGAAAGGTACACATAAATATGCACATAAATTAAATTTTTATATGAAATATATATTTTCCAGAAGATGTTTTACTCTAAAACTGTGATAAACCTCAAATTTGAAATAACTTGTTTAGATTTATGACTTTATGAAATTAGCTTTTAGTAAGATTGTATTTGGACGCAGTACCGAACGCTTCCATAAGATGAAATTCATTCAATGCGGTCATTTTTGACCACAAGGAGCACAGGTGTTTTTTAAGGACCATTTACCTTTTTGAATCATGTCTATAATTCTTTTTTTTTTCGCATAGCAAGTTTCATAGAAAAAAAAATTACATTTTTGTTTTTTTAAAATTTACTTCAAAATGCTGTCAAAAAATGCCTGAAGAACACCAGAGGGTTAAATAAACGAAACCATCAGCCAGTCATTTGTAAAATTGTTTTCTTGCCTTAGCATAAATTGGTCAAGCTCTGGTGAAGAATTGGCTAGATCTTTAAACCTTTGAGGAGTCAAGCGACCTGCTGTATTTGCTCATGTTTTCTGTTCTCTGTCGGTCTCATGTGGCGCTCTCTCTTGAGGAACTATGCCTATACCAGTCCTTTGTCAGGAAAAGAGTCTGTAGATCAAATGTTACTGCTCCAGTCTCTTCGAATATCATCTCATGTTCTGACTGTACTTGTTTCTTTCCATCAGGGATTCAGACTGTTGGAAACTACTTCTCCATGTGTAAGTCTCTCATGGCCTGGATCTTGGGCCGCGACTGGGGCCGACTGAAGCGAAGAAAGGTACGTCTATAGAATACATGCAGGAAGCTGAACAATATATTTTTTCTATGACATGCAGTCCTCTCTCCCTGGTGTGCATTGTGAGGTTTGAATAAATTTGACAAGCTGTCTTTCCAGGGACTAACTTTTCTTCACACATGATTGTCCCTGTTCTGTTCCAACTGATATCTCTCTTCCCCATCTTAAAAATGGTAAATAAGTTCCTCAGAGGAAGTGATCTTAAATATTCCAGCAGTGCTCATCCTCTGCATTTCATTAGCCAGCGAGAATGATTTCACAGGTCACGGCGTGAGCAGACTCTCCTATCTAATGTCTGCCTAAATGGATTATAGACGTATCGGTGCATGTCTCAGTCAATTACATTGCACGTCTGACCATACAAATTCTCCCAGTATTATACACTGTTTCATAACACGTGACCATTCAAGGACACGGAAAGGATCAGATAGACATTAAATGGGAATCTTATTTTTACCAACAAAGGTTAACTACACTTTATCATGGTACATACAAAATCTCTATTCAAGTCTTAATTTATTCAATTTGTTTTTTGTTGTGCTTTATGAATATGCAAATGTAGGCCTGTTCCCTTATGCATGCACTTGTTCGGGAGCAAGGTCAGTTAGAATGTTGCACCTGTCATTGGCAGGTTTATGAAGACACCCTGGAGGGTGTATATCTTGTGCTGAGGCGGGACATGCAGGAGACGCTCATCGAGCACGAGCACTTCTGGCAGGTGGCCAAAGTCCAGATGACCCGTGTCTGTGCGCTGGAGGAGACGGCCGCAAATTATGTCAACTGGAAAATGATTGAGACACTCCCCTACTACAAGTCAGTCCTGCTTGAGTCTGCGCTTATGCTTGCTCACTCGCAATTCTAATTCTGTATTCTCAAGAGAGAAGGTAAGGAAAGCACTAATGGGCCTTTTTTGCCTTATACTGACAGCAGGTGTTTCTTTGAATCCTATTCTATTTGTTTTGGAAAAAAAGTTGGCTCGTTTTATTTTTTTTTATTCATCTAAACATCAATGGATATTATTTGTAAGTATACAATTTTTCTTTTTTTAATATATTTATACATGAAAGATTGCTTTACCTAAAATAAATGTTAGCTTATTTTTATTTAAACTTTGTATTTAGATTAAAAAATAAGCTAAAAATAAACTTGATCTAAAATGAAAAGCTAACATAAGTTTCTTATTCAATTAAAAATAAGTTTTATCATTTTCATAATAAAATTAAGTTGATTTAAAATTAAATAAGCCAACTTAAGCCATTTACACAACACTGTTTTCAACTTAAAACCGAAAACTTTTTATTAGTTTTGGCCGTTCATTTACACGACATCTGCGTTTTGGGAGCCTGAAATTACTAACTTTTGAAAGTGGGTTTCAAAGTGCAAGTTTTTGAAAACCATATCATTATAGTCTCTGTGTAAACTACAAAAAATTGAATTTGTTGAAACTGTGTCATGCATATTATGTGGTCAGTCTATAGGCGCGCGTTGTTTCTTTACAAAGTGACATCATCTTTTGTCGCTTTTGTGGATCCATGTGAACAGGGATTGTTTTAACATTGCATTATGAAAAGTTTTGCCAACAGACGACAAAGGAAAAACATTTTTGTTCTTAGTACATCGTTCCCATTGATCACTCTAGGCTGTGAAGTGTTGCTGTCACTCAAATGGCTGTTTCCACTAAAACCTAGTGGAGAAAGCATTGAGCTTTACCAGTGGTTGGCTTTCAGACTGGGCTTTGAAGCTTAGAGAGTGTGCTGGGAGGAGATGGCAGCTTCAAAAAAATACCCTGCAGTGACTTATGGGCAGTCAGTCGATGACATCTTTGAAGTGCATGGCTACTGATCTCAAAAAGCATGGACTGAACTTCCCACAGCATCAAAGGAAACCAAGAACCGTGTTGTGAAGAGTTAAGTGGGATCATGTTCCTTGAGGGCGTTCGTCTTGCGTAAGTAGATGTTAGTGATCGACGTGGTAAAGTGCTTACTTGAAGAAACGAGATGACTGATGTTATGGTGCTTTTTAGCCATGCGGTGATGCTGATACTGGCTGATTAAATATTTTCATGCCATGACACTTAACTCAAAATAAAAACTTTTGAGTTTTGTGCAAATAAAATGTTCTAGTTTTGTAGTTAAGCACTTCTCGGCTATCTAATCTCTCCATCTAATTGGTCAGTAGCTTTCAAACCGTCAGTGCTGGTTGGCTGGTTTTAAATGTAACTGATAATCCACATTTGAAAAATGTTTTTGAATTTGTACAGCAAACTGAGTTTTCTTAAGCGTTTTTCATCCGGGGTGTTATGTTTGAAGCTGAGACAGTCTCTTGAGATTTCCTTCTGTATAATGACTGTGAAGATGAACGCCTCGTTGTTCAGAAGTGCTTGGAAAAATGACTTTCCCCGCAAAAGCTTTTACATTTGTTTTTGGTTTTTAATTCTCTTTGTGGCTTATTAATAAAGGTTGTCTTATTCCCCAAGCTGATGAAAAAAACAAATAATTAGACTTGTCTATTGCCTTGTGTAGTCTTTCATAATGGTTTTCCAGCTCATGCGTGTAATGTGGTTTTTTTTTTTCTCCTTTTTTTTTTTTTTTTTTTTAAGGCTGTATCTGGTGTCTGGTAATTCCGTGTACCTGGAACATGTGCAAGGTTTCTTGCGTAGAAAGAGGATAATCCGGGATTGGATTTACCTGGAGGAGAACGTCTGGGCTAGACAGTTGCTTCCTGAATCGCTCTACACATTGCTGGAATTTGACACCAAGATATCTCAAGGTGGGTTCAACTGACCTAAAACGACCTTTCCGTTTAAATCATTGGCTGTCACTCAGAGGCTGGAGGCCTCAAACTTCCAAGGGGGCCCCAAGATGACGTGATTTTAAAATAAGACCAATCAAGCATTAAAACGGCATATATATATATATATATATATATATATAACAAAATAAAAACCAAATAATCTTTCTAGTTGTGCAAAACTCAAATATTTTATCAGGTATAAATTTTGTGTTGTGGTGGGGGGCCTTCAAATATTGTTGTAGAGATTACAATGGGGGTCTTGAAGTCTAAAGTTGAGATCCACTGATCTAGATGACTACAGGGCAACTGGAGCTAGAGCTGCACGATTAATCTTTAAAACATCGCCATCTTGATTCTTATTCCTAAATCACAGCGTTTCTCAATGTCTATTAAACCTTTGACAGAAATACACCGGAACATTCAAATATGAGTTTGCGCTGCTGGTGACCCAGAGAAAGCAGTTATGTATAGGTATAAAACTGTCTTTTCAACCACACCGTACTTCTGTGATCATTTGAATATTTATAACACAAATAACGATACTGAGATGAGTCTTTTGTTCAGATATAAACACTGTCTACGGAAGCGATCAAAATGGAGTATATCACCTTTTGAAAGTAACTTATTACTTAAAGATTATATCAATTACATCATTACACCTGTAGGTGGTGACATGTGACTTAAATGTTTTTGCCATTGTTTTTGAAAGAATCTCTTGAATGCAGTAGCGTACCGTGGGGTTTCAGTCAGGGCCTTCAGTAATGACCGCAACATGCTTAACATGAAGTAGCCTATAGTCACCTAGCAGCAGCGGCGCGTCAGACACGTTTCTGGTGTGCAAAGACACAGAAAACGCGACGCAGCCACGCAACAGAAACGCCACGCTCACGCCACGCAGCCAGTGTCACCGGCCTAACACTCACTCATTACTTGTAAATAAAACACATCCTCCGATCATTTCTGATGAAACGTTCAATGACCTCCTCATGCAGTTATGCGTCCTGCTTAGGATGAATGAGCAGCTCCTTATCTATGGCAATAGATGCCAGTGCAGAGAGTCGTGTTTGTCCAGTTGTATTCCTTAAAAACATTTTATGCGCTTGAGAGCGGAGAAAGATTGCTTAACTGATGCGGTGGACACTGGAATGGTCGCGATCAAGCATGTGAGGGCATAAAGCTGACATTTACTGACATTGCTCACAAACCGGCGAATTTTCAAACGGCTGATGACATCAGCGGGGGCTAGCGCCGATACACATAGCTGCCCCCCTGGGGCGTTCTGTCACTGCGCATCAAATTTTGATTGGCTAATGATACACGTCAGTCAAAGTTAAGATCAAATGGGAACGCGAGCTTCAAGGGAAGGCTAGCTATACTACTAGTGCTGGTCCACGGAGCTGTGATGCGTTTAGATGACCATATGGAAAATCCAGCTCAGCCTCAATAAAATAACCATATTCTTTCAGGAAATATAATCGTCAAAATTAAAAATTATATATTATATTATATTTTGACAGGGCCAGCAGAGAAGGCCCTGATGGCCCTGACAGCCCACCTCTGCTTGAATGATTCACTGATTCATCCAGGAATGATTCACTGATTCATCCAGGAATGATTCATCGATTTATTCAGGAATGATTCACTGATTCGTCCAGGAATGATTCATCGATTCATCCAGGAATGATTCACCGATTCATCCAGGAATGATTCACTGATTCATCCAGGAATGATTCACTGATTCATCCAGGAATGATTCACTGATTCATCCAGGAATGATTCACTGATTCATCCAGGAATGATTCACTGATTCATCCAGGAATGATTCACTGATTCATCCAGGAATGATTCACTGATTCATCCAGGAATGATTCACTGATTCATCCAGGAATGATTCATCGATTCATCCAGGAATGATTCACTGATTCATCCAGGAATGATTCACTGATTCATCCAGGAATGATTCACTGATTCATCCAGGAATGATTCACTGATTCATCCAGGAATGATTCACTGATTCATCCAGGAATGATTCACTGATTCATCCAGGAATGATTCACTGATTCATCCAGGAATGATTCACTGATTCATCCAGGAATGATTCACTGATTCATCCAGGAATGATTCACTGATTCATCCAGGAATGATTCACTGATTCATCCAGGAATGATTCACTGATTCATCCAGGAATGATTCACTGATTCATCCAGGAATGATTCATCGATTCATCCAGGAATGATTCATCGATTCATCCAGGAATGATTCACTGATTCATCCAGGAATGATTCATCCTGGAATGATTCACTGATTCATCCAAGAATGATTCACTGGAATGATTCACTGGAATGATTCACTGGAATGATTTACTGGAATGATTCACTGATTCATCCAGGAATGAAACAAGTGAAGTATTTGAGTCAGTGAATTGACATTTTGTCAGAGCCTCTAGTAAATTACATGTCATTTTATTTAGTTGTCTGTTCAGATCTCAACGAAGTTGTGATTCTCAGTTTATCCAGAATTGTGCAGCTCTAACTGAAGCCATTTATTCATAGTACAGTAACAGATTTATCCCCCATTTTAAATGACTAAGCCTGGTCGATGCTTTTGGGTCTTCTGAGACCCTAGGTCTCATCTTTGCTGTGCTACTCGTCTCTACTTAACATAAGCTGATGCAGTCCCTCAACGCTGCTCGCCAAGTTGGTTCCAAGTCGGTTCAAGTGTTATTAATCCTCATTCCTCTGTGTGGCCTCGACCGCTCACAAAGTTCATGACTTTTATTAGCAGGATCTTTCGTTTCAAAGCATCTTATAGGAATGTCTTGTGTAAGTGCCTGTTTAGTGCTTCTCAAATATAAGGATAAGCTTCTCTGGATGATGATTAGTAAATATTGTAATCATACAAGCCCTAAATGCAGTTATGAGGGTTGGATTAGTCGCCATGAAATCAATATTATTTTTTTTCTTTCTGTAATGTGGCAATATTATATATATTTTTTTTTTTTCATGTGCCCTGTAATTTAATGAAAATAACTTGCATCGACTTCTGACGCATTTATTGGCAGGACGGGCAACCTGTCACTCACATGACATCACAGCAATAGCAAACCTCAACCGTCCAATCAATTCCCAATCCCCAATTTTTTTTTTTCTCGAAGCCGTTTCACTCAGTCTTTTCTTCCCAATTGTGATGTACATCTATCTCAACTTCCATTTCATGCTGACTTTAAGTATGTTGTATTGCCTTATTGTTAAAGTAAAACTACAAAACATTTGTTAAATGAAATGGATTAAAAACAAATGATCAAACTCTTGTTCATTATTGTATAAACCTTAGAACAGACACCGCATTTGATTTGACAAGAATGTTACAATTACAAACGTCACAAGTGCTTGATGTTCATTCAGGAAGTGCAGTGCAGATTTGCTGGTTGGTGTACTACTGGAACCATAGTAAGGATTCAGTCTGCTTCAATTCACCTCTTCCTGTCTGAGAGCGATCCATCAGTGGTCTGAAGAAGGAATGCTGTACAATTTGATTAGGATTTATGAGGGAGCCGTTCCATCCCTCCCTGACCCATAGGCATGAGTAATGATGCTCAGTTTATTTGTAGGCTCAGTCTCAAGGCAATTTATCTTGTTTACTATCTTAAAAAATAGTTGATAGATTCTTCTTGGTCCATTCAAATCTATCGGACTAGAGGTTTTTGCAGTCTAATCTTCAATGAGGTGTGAGATGCATTAAGGTTTGTTTGTAGAGCTCTAGATAAGTGGATGTCTACAATGGCCAAGGTTGATGCAGATCGTACAGACAATTTATTGAACCCTACAATTTGAGACTTGCACAATTATTAATCGACTAAATTGTTTAAACATAAACCAACAACTTCTGTTATTATGCTTTAAAATAAAGTGCTACCAATGTTAGTATGTACATGGAAAAAATGACTAAATATGTACTTACAATAGTAATTACAATACTGGGTAATAACTAGGTGCTAACCCTGAACCTACCCCTAAAATTTAACCGTGTAGTTACCTTATATTACCCAGTACTTTCTTAGGTACAGTAAGTGTGTGTGTGTGTGTATGTATATATATATATATATATATAAAAATAAATAGGACTAAAATAAAGTGGTTTTATTTGTTTCCCATGTACATACTATGCACTTATTATAGTAATTACAATAACTGCGTAATAACCCTAAACCTAACCTTAACCCATGTAGTTAACTTATTACCCAGTACTTTCTAACACGTGTACACATACTGTAAAATAAAGTGCAATCAAGTTTCTTTAAAAATATATACTGTGTATATAATACAAATACATCTTTGACCTAATTCATTAAATAGAATTGTCATTTAAAAAAAACTTTTTGCACAAATTTACCATCAAATAATATTGTGTACATCAGCCTCCTTGCTGTCGTATCTGGATTGGCCACTTAAGTGTTTGGTTTGGTTGATGATGGCCATCAGCCTTTCCTAGCATTCATGTCTGTGGCTGTTGTGTTTGAACAGAGAGTTTACACGGGGACTCTGTGGCGTCCCAGCTCAGTCGACTCATGTGGCTGTACCTGAACTCGGGTCAGGAGCTCTATCTGGAGGCGCTGAAGGGAATGGTGCTGCAGTGCGCTCAGCTCTGTCTCCATCACCTTGGCACGCTTCAACCGTAGACCTGATGCAGACCCAAACATTTTAACTTTTTTAACTGACTTTTTAAAAATTATTTTTATAACATGGTTACTCTAAGAAGATTGTATTTTAAATGTTATTTTTTTGAAGCTTCATGCTTTAGTGCACAAACCCATTCATTCTCAATTTATGTCTGAGTAAATGTAGTGCACATGCACCGTTAGTTTTTATTCTTGTATTGGTTTTAGCAATCCAAATGATCACTAGTCTCCTTTCGAGATGCTTTTTAATGTTACTATCATGTGAATTTTACTTGTTAATCTTGTCATGATAGACTGCTGGTTAGTTTGCTGACCTTGACTCAAGGTTGCTGACCTATTAAAGCACCTTTACACCACACACATCAAAGCCTGATTGTTTTTTTTTTTCCCTTCCTTTTGTTAATATATATAAAAAAAAAAGTACAGTGCATATAGTTTTTAAAAATGTCTAGTTGAAAAACCGCCTTGCCTTGTCAAATTAAGTGAACTGCAGTGACTTTTTATACTTTAATTTTTTTTTTCTTTAATTTACCTTAATCGAAAATGTTGATCACTATCCCCGCCATTTTGTTGGTCACAGCCACAGCACCTGAAATGTGCTTTAACTTATATATTTGTTTAAAAATGCACTTACTGTACTGTGGCTTTTTCAATAGTTGGTGTCCACTTCCCATTAATCTACATCAGTGGTTCCCAGTCCCAAAGCTAGCACTAGTTTTTGTTAATACAATTAAGTTGGTATGAGCCACTACTGGCGTTCAATAATAAATAACACCAAGTGAAAATGGTGGCATTTTGGGGTTACGGAAACAACCGTGACCATGTTTAATACACAATACTAACATGAGCTTACTAAAACACATCCACACTCATCCTGATGATTAGAATAAACATCCTACATGCATGCGAACTGCGAAGCCTTCCCAGCTAACACACGACTTGCCAGATACGTTTTTTATTTCATTAGGTTCTTCACGACTTAATGATTTAAAATGTAACTGTTGCATGCTCGTAATTGATAGTTAAGTGATATACAGCATGCGCCTTCGAGTACAGTATAATGTCTGACAGGAAAGTTCACTTTTCTAAGATGAGAGACTTTTTATTATTAATATTAGAATGAGACTGGCATATAGCCTTATCTTATCTGACCACAGATACTGAATAGGGACAACGTGTTTTTTTTTAGACACTTTAAACACTCGAAGAGTCGACAGCGTTCATGCCCATCTTTCAAACCTTTCTTTGACTGCATGATCCACATTTTCTCCGTAGACTTATTATTAGCAAAAACAAACCAACCAATGTAGAAAAATACTTTATTTAACATTTGTACAAATGAAAAGCATTTTACAAAATGGAAAAATAGTTAATACTTTTGAGGAAAAAAATTACATAAATAGACCTTTGGCTTTTGTAAAATCTAGCTGGAAAATGAAAAGCTTAAGATTTAAAAGACTGATGTGAAGTTCAAACATACTGTTGAGCCAGCCAGTGGCTTTCAGTGCACAGCGAGTCGGTCATGTCAATCAATGCACATTGCTTTTATATTCTCATATATATACATACACACAATTCAGCATGCTATCAGATATCACACTGTCCTGTAATGCACAATGAAGAGCACCACATACATTCTCCATCAGGTTATTAACATCTCTTTGCCTGAGAATAAATATGCATTGCTTGTGAATATGGCTTAGCTCGCCTGCACCTTTATTAAATAAAGTTCTCCGAAAAAACTCTTGTCTCTGCCAGTTATGGAAAATACCCTTCGCTTCCTGTCGTTCAGCTGCATAGATTCTAAAAGGCACAGAACAATATTAAATATCTGCAGAAATGTGTAATAAATGCTGGTTAATGTGAGGTTGCATAGCACAGTATACTTGTAATATTTAGCTAATCAATTCCTTTACATAAAAAGAAAACTAATTCTAACGCTATGCACATGCACAAGATATTATGAGCACATTATGACAAAACCTCCATTTGAAATTCTAAACATGCTTAATATACGTTTAAATACGATGAGATTAGTCACAATACATGAGCAGTAAATTGACATTTGTACTGTAAATATTTCCAACATTCATCACCTTGATGCAAATACGTGTGCAGAGGTTGACATGACCGCGTCTCTGGACTTTACATTATCAACTATAAAAAAAATTCAGCTTGGGGTCAAAATGAACTTCGAGTTAAATCTCAGAACAACAACGAATGAAAGAAAACTCTAAAAATACCTGAGTGAACAAGTTTTTGCATTGATTTCATCCATATTCCTAATTATAACAAGGACTATATGTATTATCTGGAGTATATAAACTGTCAGGAGGTCACAGGAAGTGTATCATCTGTACAAACATTCTGTTTCCTGTCTGACTTAGGAACTCAACATGTGCAACTTGTTCTGAACTGAACTGTGCCGCAGCGCTAAAAAAGCAGCTCATTTTATGCTAATTAAAAAGTTAAACGGTGTCCTGAATAGATTAACCTGGATTCCTTTGCTGTCTTTTATTTTTAAACGAAACATTTACGCTAGTTTTTATGGAAGCGCAAATGTACTTCAGATGAGATGCAGAGGATCCTGAATGTCGACCTGCGACCTGTAGCTCTAGGGCAGAGGATGGACCAGCTTCTTTGGGTAAAAATGACTGTGACTTCATGAAGTTTGGAGGTACAGAAACAGGAACACAAGGCACTTTAGGACACCACTTGCTCTACTTTCCCTCAAAGATGCCTGACAGGACCAGCAAGGCCTCCACCAGTCTCAATAAATATATTAAAAACACATTCATTCAAACTCCTTGAAGATTCAACGTCCACAAGAAAACAAAAAAATAACGATCGTCTTGTAAAGACATCCTTGTAAACTGGATTCACAGCTTGGTCCAACCTTTAGTAGTCAGAAAGACCTTGTTTGTTTCTATCAGGATGACTTTATTCTCCCTTTACAAGCACTCTGTAGAGCTGGAAGCCTCTGGAGTCGGGAGTCATTGCGTCACACAGTTCTCACCCATGTCCTGTGCGTACCGGTCCGAGATGACCGTCCGCAGCTCGTCAATGTCTTTCCTCAGCTGGCACACCTCCACCAGCTTGGCCCGCAAACCGTCCTCCTCCAGCGGCTTCTCGCTCTCCTCCGCCGAGCAGCCCATCGCTGGAAGAAAACAATCAGGTATATTCATTCTATTGGCTGAGACTCTTTTTATATGGGTACTTTATTTTAAATGACACGTCACATCATGTTTCACATTTTACAGAAGCTAAATGAGTCGAATGAAACATTTGATTGATTGAAAAAAAGATTGTTTTTTTTTTGGAAAGAAGTCTCATGCTCCCCAACGCTGCATTTATTTGATGAAAAATACAGTAAAACCTATAATATTAAATAGCAGATTTCTGTTTTAATGTATTTTCAAATGTTATTTATTCTTGTGATGTCAAAGCTGAATTTTCAGCATCATTGCTCCTGTCTTCAGTGTCACATGATCCTTCAGAAATCATTCGTATGCTGATTAGCTGCTCAAGAAACATTTATTATTACTAATGTTGAAAATGCTTGTGCTGCTTCATATTTTTGCGGAAACTGTAATACATTTTTTCAGGGTTCTTTGATGAACAGAAAGTACATTTATTTGACATACAAATCTTTTGTAACATGTCTTTACTGTCCCTTCTGATCAAGTTAATGCATATTTGCTGAATAAAAGTATTAATTTCTAAAAAAGAAAAAAAAAAAAACGGACCCCAAACTTTAAAAACACTAATTTAATAATACTCTTTAGCGAATCTTAAAATGAATACCATTTTTTCATACTGTGCAATATAATGTTGTGATGCACTTTTAGCATTCAACACGATTGATTTGTGTTCTATATTAAATATTGAATTTAAAAAAGAAGCAAGAAAGAATATGAAATTAAAATTACAAATGCTAAAAGTGATGATGCACAGAACTTTAACACCTTAATATCTAATTTAAGTCAAACAGGCTTATGCTGGATTACTAATAATGCAAATAAATACAAAATATTAAAGAGTACTGTAAGAGTTTTATATGTTCTGCATAAGTATTTACATTTGATGCCGAGCAGCAGGGCCAGATTGGGCTCTTTGCCTTGAGCTCTCTGTGTAAGGACACTGCATAGGCCCTTAAGATCCAGCAGACACAGGGACATCTCCTTCAACAGGGGCCCGGCCTCCTTCAGACACGGCCCGGGGGTCTCCTCGTCTGCCCGCCTTCCATTCTGTGGAGATAAAAACACAAAGGCTTTACACACTCCTCCCTGTGTCACACAGCAGGGGGAATCAGGAAAGAGCCTTTAAAGGGACTTTCATTTTAAATCATGGAAGTACAACTAAGCCCTGGCTCGTCACATTCGCCACTGGAGCTTTGAGAGAATCGCTTTTTTCACTTTCAAATGCTATTACGGAGACAAAGAAGTGTTATTTCAGCGTTTTACGCTCGTCCTCTGTAGTGTGGGAAGAACTTTTCAGAGTTTTGGACCGTAACGTTGATGATTAGGCTTATCCGAAGCAGAGTCCTGATACAGATTACCAGCGGAACACGTTCTTATTTCTCAGAGCGCAAGAACGAAATCACAAGCAACTGTTTGTGCAAACTAGCCAAATCATCGAACAGTGAGAGGTGGGATTTCTGGCATTTACACAGCGGGACAATAGCAAGAGTGGAGGAGAAATGATGCCGTGAGCTATTGGGATGGTGGGATAAAATCTGCTCATTAGGAGGGAACTCATCTAACCTGAAGAGAGATTTTCTGTGCATTGTACATTAGGAGGCCCAGTGTTATTTTAGTACCACTGAGATACTTTTACAGTTTTTATTCATATTTTCAATTAGATTTTACGGTCACATATTTTTCTTTTCATTTTAATCCTAGGTAAAGGTTTAGTACATTTTGTGGTTTTATTTAAAAAATTATTTATTTTTTAAATATGGCTATATAGTTAATTTTTATTTCAGTTTTAGTTTTACCTTTTTTTTTAACACATCAAGTTAAAATGAATGAAAATGGGAAACTACCTGAAATGTTTTTTTTTTTTTTAAAGTATTTAATTTTTTTTATGGTTTTAGTTTTAGTTTCAGTTATAATAATGACCCTGGGGTGCGTTTCCCGAAAGCATCGTTAGCCAACTATGGTCACAAGTTGGTCGCAATTTCCATTGAACTCTACTGGTAACGACGGAACTTGCGACCATAGTTGGCTAACGATGTTTTCAGGAAACGCACCCCTGATTAGGACTATTAAAAAAGGAATATGGACTTCAGAGAGGATGCACTTTTACACACGTGGTCCTTCTGAAATAATAATAATCAATCAGCTTGGCAAGTACCGGTAATTTCACATAGCTAATATTGTTACTCAACGTTTAGTAGATGTTTTCAATAGGGCTGGGTAAAAAATATCGATTTGTCGATATTAATCGATTCTCATTTTTACGAACCGATATCGATTCTTAAATCTCAAGAATCGATTAGTCATCCTGTTTTCATTTGATGATCGCGTAGAACATTGTATCGTGCATCCCATCCAATACATCGAAATAATCTTTGTGCTTTGTGACTATTATTATGAAATAAAGTCTCAAATTTCGAATTACGTCCATTTTCTTACGAAATTCAAAAACATAAATACCGTTTTGGCGCTGTGGCGTGAGATCGCTCTGGCTCAGCTCAAGAGAAGCAGCAGCACGGAGCGCACATGATCTCATTCTCCTCTTCCGCCTTAATAATACCAGTTACTCCGCCTTAATAATACCAGTTACAGCGCCAAATAAACATCAATGAGCATCTGAAAGTGTGTTAAAAGATAGAGTACAACTTCGAAATCCGTATCATGTAATGTGGTATCGCTCAATCAGAGTTTCATCCGTGGAAAGACGTCAGTTAAACAGCAAGTAAACAATGGCATGTAACGTCACATTTGCCTCAGAAAAAACATTAAACTTAGTAACTTAGTCAGTCAGCTAGAAAAAATAACTCTATAGAGGAGAATTTTGCTAAATATATGCACCATATTACATATTCATTATAAGTTTTAATGTTCTTCAATATTTAATGCATGTTTGAATAAATCTAGCAAGTTTTTATGACAGCCACCATTTAAATGTTTATATTTCATATAACTTTCTTATTATAAAAATAAATAAGTGTAATTTAAGTGTTTGTATAGCTTCAAATCAGTTAATTTTTACCTTCAAAATTATAGTAGGCTAATGAAGTCTAGTAGGCTACAACTGACTCCCATAGTTTACAGCATTAGTTAAGAGATTTGTTTTCCTTGAAAAAATTTGCCATGTATTGTATCTGATATCCAAAATAATCAATATTGAATCGAATCGTAATCGAAATCGAATCGAATTGCAAGCTTGTGAATCGAAATCGAATCGAATTGTGTCAATACCCAGCCCTAGTTTTCAACTAATTATAGTGTCAGAGCTTCTAGAATTTCCCAAAAAATAAAAAAACTGAGCGCACAGTAAAGGCCTATTAATGAGAGTCACAACAAAATTGCACACACAAATCTAAGAAAAAAATAAGACAAAAGCTACATCTGAAATCACAAACTGAGTACCTACACTACTGTTCAAATAGACTATTTTATAAAGAAATATTTTTTTTTTACTTTTATTAATCTAGAGCGTGTTAAATTGATCAAAAGTGACAGTAAAGACATTTATAATGTTCCATTTCTATTTAAAAAAAATAAATAAAAAATTATTCATAAAAAAACCCTAAAAAAATGTTTCACACTTTCCACAAATATTTTCACTATTGATAATATTAATAAATGTTTCTTGAATATATTAAAATAAAATATATATTAAAACAGTAATGTTAAATTATAATTATATTTCACACAATTTTTGTATTTTTGAGCAAATAAGTGCAGCCTTGGTGAGAAATCTTACCGCCCGCACTTTTTAACAGTAGCAAAACACATCTGTTAATGCAAAATATAAATCTTTGCTAAAATATAACAAATATGGTGTAAAGCTACTTTTACGTAACAGTTGCTTGGAAAGGACACACTTTTTGTTTCACTTTCCAGGATCTGTGATTTAAAAATGATAGGGAACCACATTTTGAGGGAACCAAATTACTGTCCACTGTGTAAGAATATATGCAGTCATCCTTGACATGGGATCTGTTACTGGGTCATTTCTTGTGGGTCTCGCACAAGAAACCAAGTCAGAGAATCCATGCTAATAATCTGGTGTGTCCCTGTTGCAGCTCTGTATGATGTGCGGCCTCTGTGCTCGGCTCCACTGTTGTCTCTGTGGATCACACACGACTGCGGCTCAGTGAAACTTCCTGTTCTCCCTCACCTTGAGACGGCGCAGTGAAAAATGACGTCCTGAATTCTAATAGCGCGCTGAGGGCCAGTTGGGTTATTCATGACTCGACTGCCACGAAAAGCAGGGCGGAGAATTTAATGACACAAAAATGAGCCTTCAATCAAGCTTCTAACTTCCGCCACAGGGCTCATCTGTATCGTTTAGGATGAAAAAGTCTTAGCAGCACTTTAGAGTCCCTTTGTGGGTGGTTTAGAGTGCCGTACCTGCTGAAGAGTTGTGGAGAGCGTTTCAAGTTCCTCCTCGCGTTCCAAGAGCTGTTTGCGGAGTTCCTGCGTGATCCCCCTCTCCCTCTGCAACTTCTTTTCCAGGGCCTGAAAGAGGACGAAAGACAGAGGTTATGATGTGCATCCTTAAAAAGCCTGCTTTGATTACACTATTCAACATAAGCATCAACATGCAAGACACCGTCCCATCATCCTTCCAAGAATAAGAGATAACAATGCAAACCAGGATCATTATCCAAAAGCTTCCCGAACAAAAGGTAGAAAATGACATCTTACCGACATCTCCAGAGTAAGCTCGTCAATTTGCTCCTTATGATTGTCGATCAACTGAAACAAAAACCAAGAAATGGCAAATTACACAACTGTGAAATTTGTATAATTTGAATGCACAGAGAAGGAAAAGCAGCTAATGAGTATCCAACATACCGATGGAGGCCTTCAATACTGTTTAAAAAGCATCCCAAGACAAAAAGTGACTACTTACATGAAATAAAATAAAATAAAACTTAACAATTTTTTATCACTTCCAGGGCTTGACATTAACTTTTTTGCTAAGCAGCCACTGTGGCTAGTGGTTTTCCAAAGTTATTAGCCACCCTGCATTTTCACATCAATACCATGGGGAAACACTGCCATATAGATATGTTTAATATTATCTCATAATTAGCAGCAGGTATATTAGGCTGCTGTCACTTTAAGACCTGACACACGGATCCCTTATACTGTTATACATGACCAATGGCATTTTTACAATATTTTGTGTGTATTTGACTGTTTAAGTGTAATAAATTTGCACTTTATGTGTGCGGACTTTGGGTCTGAGAACAAAATCTGCGGGAATGAGTAAAATTATGCGCAATACGCTCAATCCCATGCCGAAATTCAAGACAATATTCATCCGGAGCAAATGAAATGAGTGAGTGAGGGGAGGCAGGTTTGTGTGTCATCAACTCGCTGTCAGAGAGATGAGAAAGCAAAGCTGGTATTGTGTATCTATTCTCCGGGAAATGAGTATTGGAAGCGTTTCAGTTATTTCAGTATGTTTTTGACAACACTACATTGCACTTATTTCCGATGCCTTTTTTAAGTCTACAATTGGAAAATGTATATATTATATATAAAGTTTACCTGCCAAATTGGCTAGTAGGAGTGACTTCGTTACACGCCACTGCTGAAATCCCCCCGCATTTGGCGGGTTGGAGGGTGTTAACGTCAAGCCCTGGTCATTTCCATTGGTTTGGTTATTTCATAGTATTTATAACTTGAAATAGGTAGCTTTGACTAGTATGTTTGAATGGTTATCTAGACAGGATTTTTGGGAATCATATGTGGGAATGCGTGTCTAGGTAGGCAGCTCACTAAGGTTTAAATAATAAGAGAACAGAAATTCTTATATATATATATATATACTGTCTCTTTATACCTACATGTTTTGTCTTTGGTGTAAAATTTCAATATATCAGTGACTTAAAGATTTATAGTATAATGTATTCTAGAGAAATCTGGGCATAAAAGGAATGGTGGAAACTGTACTGGTAAATGGTTAGGTGCATCATGGGTGCATCATGGGAGATCAGTACCAGGCTGTCCTGGCTCTGTTGTTCTAGTAGCCGAGTGTTTTCCTTCTCCAGCTGCTTCAGGTCCACCATGGGCAGCCGTACTCCATCCTCTAAACACTTCTCCACCTTCTCTTGTAGGCTACAAAAAGATGTTTTGCAGTACTCTTATCATTCAGTGAGTAAAACGAAATAAGGCAGAGAGAAATCTCGACAGCTCCTTATTATACGTATATCAACGCTGCTGTGGCCTTTCCAAGTTGAGGATTGGCCTGATTTCATCCCCATGTTTACTTGTTTTAGTAAGAGTACACCGCACTTTGATCTTCAGCTCACTTAACAAGGATTGAGCACTCTATATATAAAAAGTGGCTTTCAGAAAGAAACCAAATCAAAAGCAATGCTTAGTTCTGGCCGTGAGGTCGTCTCAATAGAGCGAGCGAGTAAGTGCAGTACCTTTGAACGGCAGCCACAAGCTCTTTCTCCCGCTTGGATTGGGTCTCGATGAGGGCATCTTTCTCCGGCAGCAGGGCTCGGTTCTCCTCCAGGGTTTTCTCCAGATGGGCTACGGTGTCCTCCAACGCCTGCTTCTTCCCCTGCACTTCCTGCAACTGAGTAACGGACGGAGATGAATACAGTAATGCTACTTCACATCAATGCTTGAACACTCTACACACCTTTATAAACATTGTTTTGTTATGTTCATTCTGCACATAGTTCGTGCAATTTTATTTGGGATGTAATCATTATTTTTGTCTTGCTTTCCAGTAAATTGATGTTTAAATATGTACCATTACTAAATCAAGGTAAATTGAATTGAGAACAAACATTTTGTAAGACACAAATGCATTATTTGAATATTAGTAATTTAATATTTATTAATGATTTTATTTTGTTTATGCGTTTATTTTTCTTATCCAAGAAGCTTTTCTTGTTTTTTTTTTTTTATATAAACCTTACAAATTGTGTGAGATTTATGCTTAAAACAAGACAAAACTATCTTGTCAGTGGGGAAAGAAACATAAAATAAATGAATAAATAAATGTTAGATTAGATTTTTTTTAACCATTTTTGGTCACTACATAATTCTCATACTTTCAATTGTGTTTCTTTGATATCTTCACTCAGTTAAAATTGGCCAGAACTGTTTTAAATAAAATATATTAATTTAAGAGTTTTGCCAAGAGTTTGTCTTATACAAATGTATCTTTTTTTTATTCTGATATTTTTTTACTAAAAGACTGAAGACTATTGATTAGTAAAATGATTTTTGCAGTTAACTGTATTGTATTTAATCCAATATCACAGAAAATGTCTGGCTCAAAGTGACAAGAAGAAAGGTAAGAAAAATACGACTCCAAACAATTGTTGGACTGTCAGATGATATTAATCCTCTTACGGTTGTGCATACTAGAGTAAAGTGCACAAAAATAATGATTTAATAACCCACAAGTAAGATTATTCCCAAACATAATGAAGAGTGCCTGCTGTCACATTAGCAGCTGTTTGCACGGATCTATTAGCAGAACACCATGGGGAATGGCACTGCTATGTTGGTTTAGGAGACGTTAATTATGCCCTCATTAACTGAACCAAGAACACTTTTGATTTTTGAGGCTGACAATCAGATTTAAAGTTGGATAAGTTTGTGACCAACTTGGAAAAGGTGGCATCTGAGGTGTTGGAATTGTAATCAGAAAAAAAGTAGTAGTAGTAATTAAGTGTTACAAATAATGATTTCTCGATTTGATTTGATTTGATTCTCATTTTGATGAACCAATTTCGATTCTTAAATCCCAAGAATTGATCTTTTAGTCTGATGGTTTCAGTTGATGAATGAACAAAATGAAAAGAATGAACTGATCCATCTATTCTGCTTTACTACTAGTAACAGCACAAAATAAACATGAATGAACATCAGAAGGTTTGTAATCACTCAATCAATGTTTCAACTGCAGAAAGACATCAAAAGAACAACTTGAAAAACAAGGTCATCTAATGTTACATTTAACCCATTAGTCGGCTAGAAAAATGAACTCTAGAGAGGATCATTTTGATAAATATATGAACTATACTGCATATCTATTGTATTTTTACTAACCTGTTCTTCAATATTTAATGTGTTTAAATAAATCCATCATGTTTTTATAACAGGCACCATTTAAATATTTATATTTAGAAGAAATGAGTAGAAACATGTCATTAAAAAGTCATTATAACATTATTATTCTATAAACTTCCTTATGTGTAATTTAAAAGTTAGTAGCCTATACAAATCAGTTCATTTTAACCTTTAACATTATAGTAATGTACCAACTGGGGTTTCCTGTATAGTTTATAGCATTAGCTGAGAATTTATTTTTCCATGTACTGTACCTAGTGTTGCTTTCGTCAACGGAAATTATGACTAAATATCGTCATCAACGAACCTTTATCACGTGACGAAAACGAGACGAGGCGCAACGTAAATGCTGCTCATGTGACGATGACTATAATTAAATGTATAATGCAATATTGTTGACGAATAAAAACGAGACTAAATGTGGTTTACAAAATAAAAAACTATGCTAAAAATGTCTCTTCATTTTCGTTGACCAAAACGAGACGAAACGAAATGTTATTTAACGTTATTTCGTCTCGTTTACTTGCATTATTGGGCATATATGGGGCGGCAGTGGCTCAGTGGTTCATGTAGGCTGTCTACAAACCGGAAGGTTGGTGGTTCAATCCCCGGTTCCACCTGACCAAGTGTCGAGGTGTCCATGAGCAAGACACCTAACCCCAGCTGCTCCCGACGAGCTGGATGGCGCCTTGTATGGCTGACACCGCCGTCAGTGTATGAATGAGTGAGTGAATGTGAGGCAATATGTAAAGCGCTTTGGTGGCCATTGGGTCTGTGAAAGCGCTATAAAAATGCAGTCCATTTACCCTTTATTATTATTATTATGCAGCATTTCTGTTTCCTGGGTCACTTCAGGGGCTGCATAAGATCGAACTGCGCAGACGCAGGCGACTTCACATCTTCAAGCCCCACTCGCAGCATTATTTAGAAGACGCAGCTGCGTGAGTTAGGCTACGGCTGTTTCACTTTCACACATACTCCGTGTTTAGTGCGTATGTGGTGCGTGTTGCGGTGTGTATGCAGGAGCAGCATGCACGCGCTATTGTGCTTTCACATGTGCTGCGTTTGCAGTCCGCAACTGATCTACGGCTGTACCACAATCACAACATTTATTCTCTATTTTTCTAGCCGACTAATGGGTTAAATGTAACATTAGATGACCTTGTTTTTCAAGTTGTTCTTTCTTTAGCCTACATCCATTATGCCGTGTTGTTGAGGTACTGTGTAGATCTCTGCTCTGCTGTTATGCACGCACGCTCCTGGAGCGCATTGCCAGACCGCATCCGCGTGCGGTGTGAGCGCTCTAACCATCGGCTCTAACCATGGGTGCGGGAAAAAATACGCACCACATACGCACTGCAAACGGAGTAGACCTTTGTGTGAAACAGGCGTTAGCATAAACGACAACAAACATAGTTAAAGGTGCCCTAGAGTGGTTTTTTATATTATTTTATAATGTTTCCTGGGTTGCCCTTATAATGTTAGTATGTTTTTTAGATCAAAAATAGTCATAATTTAGAAATAAAAGGCATTTTTCCCACCCGGATTTTAGCCTCTGATTTGAACGCTCTGTTTGAAGGGGCGTGTCTGCTGTGTGGAACCGGCCTCTGCTGTGATTGGCTGACATGCTTGCATATGAAATAGCTATGTATTACATGTGAAACTCTCTCGAATACTTTTACTACAGCTATTATATGTTTTTACTATTACAGCTATCGAAATTAACGAATCGTGAGATGTTTTTAAAGTATTTAGATCTATTCCCATCACATACAATGTTGCTGTGATGACTGAGCATTGAGCAAGCAGAGGACAGTCTGTTGGTCGCGAGAATGAAGATCTTATCATTGCAATGCAGTTTCTGTTCTCTAATGCTTTCCCCAATGCAAACACGATCATGTAAATACAGTAAGAGCTTCGCTGTGCAGTGTAACGTGCGTCATTGAATTCATAACGAGTTTGGCAAGTGTCCAGATAAACTCGCGCTGTGGAAAGATTGTTCTTTGATCGCTTTCTGTATATAATTTATTCACATTTTAAATACGTTTTTTTTTATCCTACTAAAATAAACGATGTGAAGTTGATATTTTAGTCACTGGCTTGACTTACTGATGCATAAACAGTATTGAACGATTTTGAGAGAAAGGTTACCTGTCTGAACTTGAACAATTACACATCAGAAAGTGTTGCTTGGTAGCTGATCCGAGGCCAGCTCTGTATTGGCCCAAGTTGAGGAAACAGTCGTCGGTGAAATGTTTGGAAATTTCCAGAGAAAATAAAAGTAAGCCATTGTTTCTTCAGAGGCTCGGATGAAGGAACTAAAAAATACTTTTGTGTTCATGTGTACATCCAAACACTGAGCAACTGCTATGCTTCGGCTGCGCAGTTTCGCCTGTCATTGAACATGGGCTGGGATATGCAAATTTGTGGAGGCATACATATTAATGATCCCGACTATTGCATCACAGTCGGTATTGTGTGGAGAACCGACCGTTTTTCAGGGGTGTTTTTCATAAACGTGAATTAAATGAGAACGCGAAAACAGTCCAGTTTGAGATTCACTCTATGTCATGTCAATGCACTGAACTCGTGTTATTTGACTATACCAAGGTAAATTCAATTTTGAATTATAGGTCACCTTTAAGTCTGACACAGAGAAAGGGATTCGTCTTTGGGAGAAAAGGAAGAAATTACACTTGGAAAAACTTTCATTTCATCATGTGTGTAGGCTACTTCTAACATGTTTGGTTGGTAAAATAAATATGTTGTAAATTCAAATCAGAGCGTCTTCCGTGTCTGGAATGGATGTATTCTTGAGTCTATAAGGTAACAATAATATAATAAGATAACTATAAGAAGATAAGATTGTTTGAAATGGGTTTGGCTAAAAGAAAATTTTGTTTTTTGTCTATACTACTAGGTACTTATACTATATTGACTGGGTTAAATAGAATTGCATTACTAAAAAGAGACTAAAACACAATTTTCATTGACTAAAACTAGACTATATCTTTCGTCGACTAAAACTAGACTAAAATGTCATCGGTTTTCGTCGACTAAAACTAGACTAGACTAAAAAGAGTATGAACGTGACTAAAACTAATAAAAACTAAAATGACAGCTTGACACAAAGACTAGACTAAAACTAAAATTAAAACAGGCCGCCAAAAACAATACTAACTGTACCCCAATTAATCGATATCGAATCAAATTGAACCGAAACTGGAATTGAATCGAATCGCAAGCTTGTGAATCGAAATCGAATCAAATGGTGAAATTTGTGTCAATACCCAGGGCTAGTGGTAATGATTTTCGAGAATGTAAAACACAATCACTAGTTTTGCAGTTTAGGACTTTTGCACGTACCTGCTGAGCCTGTGTCTGGACCTCGTCCAGCGAGGGCAGGTCTGCCAGGTACTTCTCCAGCGTCTCGATGCGCTGCTGCTTCTCTTGATTCTGCTCCTGTTCACGCTGGCATTTCTTCTTCAGACTGCTGATGTAACGGTCACGTGTTTTCATCTGTTCGGAAGCACAGAGCAACTTTGTTCAGCTTCAGTAGGGCATGTGAAACAATAGGTCTTATTTAGTCAGCGTGCGTACGCACTAATTTGAGTGTGAAATCTGCAGTGTTTCCGCTACATTCATTCTGCCGTGGCGGGCCGCCACACCTAAAATCATCCCGCCACGGCTGCAGCTTCTCAGTGAGCTCTGATATTGTGCATAGGCTACTATTGTGTTATTGTAAAGCTAAAGGCATAAAAAAACATTGTAAAGCACCATAAAGTTTTCGCACTATATTCCAACACTTCCAAAGTCATTCAATAGCATAATGTGAGGTAAAAATAAATATTTAAGTCTTTAAGTGAAAGTTAATGGAAACTCATCTCTCCTCAGTCATTCTCCATTCAGGATCAAACAGCGCGTCGTGTTCGGTTACGACAGTTACACGACGACACTCTCTTCAGGATCAATGTTCCCATTATTATTCTTTATTTGTAGATAAAGGTCTATGGTTTGCACATTACATAAAATGACTTTATCTTGCTGGAGTTTATAGCGCTTTCTAAATCATATTCCTTTCTCCCGGGTGTCTGTTAGATTAGGCTACAGCACTGGAGTAGAGAGCACTATGAATTGTTCTTCATGCGCACTGTAACTGAAATTTAAAACTGTTAAAACAAAAGGCTCGATAAACTGTTGCATAGATATAATACATTAAGCATAGATGGATATAATCTCTTCGCTTTGTGCTTTGAACTTTTCAATGCGAAGCGCTGAGCGCTGTGACTTCGCGTTGCTTCAAGTGCATCATTCTGCGCACGGGATGCGCATAATCGCTTTGCCACTCTTATTGGAGTCTTTCATATTATAATACTTAGGGGATGTTTGAACACCTGTGGCAAGGGGGCGTGGCCAATTGGAATATCACTCATGGGCCACGCCCCCTGGGCCTGCCACCACGGCTGGAAAAAATCCTAGAGGAAACACTGATCTGTGTACGAACGTTTTCACAAACAAATCATGATTCACCAATAACTTTCATACTAAAATTGATTGTAAATACACAAAAATGTAGGAACAACCGAAACCAGACGTACGCAAAAAATCACATATTCTAAATGGCCGTCCGAAAATTACATTTTATCTAGAGATATTTCCTCTTAAATTTATTTAATCAAAAACAGTGAGAAAGAAAAGCTGTGTTATAGCTCGAGCTGTGAGGTTCCTCTGCTTAAAGGGATACTCCACCCAAAAATGAAAATTCTGTCATCATTTCTTTCTTCTGCTGAACACAAAGGAAGATATTTTGGGCACCATTGACTTCCATAGTATTTTTTTTTTCTACTATGTAAGTCAATGGTGCCAAACAACTGTTTGGTTCCAATCGTTCTTCAAAATATCTTCCTTCGTGTTAAGCAGAAGAAAGAAACTCATACAGGTTTGCAACAACTTGAGAGTGAGTAAATGATGACAGAACTTACATTTTTGGGTGGAGTATCCCTTTAAAGATGGAGATATGCATATGCACAGCTGGCTAATGACAGGGCTGTAATCTGGTTTTAAAAAGCTGTGTTTTATGCAAAAGACCAACCTTGGACAAGCACTCGCTCATTTAAAAAACAGAAAATTCATTAACATTAGAATAGATTTATGTGCGAATGCACGTGTGAATTAGACAGTATTTGTACGATCAGAAGAAAAAAACTAAGTAATACATGCAATTATTAGTGAATGAGACCCAACATTTTCAAACATTTTGGTACCACGGACCTGTAGGACCATTCACATGTCTTGAATTAGAAGTTCTAACCTTCTCCTCTAGTTTCTTGATGTCTTCGGTGTATTTCTGTGTATTTTGTTTGAGAAATTCGCTGAGGTGGATGACCTCCAGCTCTGCCGTAGCTAATTTACGCCCCAGCTCACTGTTCTCACAGCACAGTGGGCTCAGTCGCTCGGGCAGCTGAGACTTCGGACTCTGGCCGGACACTGGACTGTCATATGGAGAATCCTAAAATGGTAGAAAGAAGCACTTTTTTTAACTGCCACTGTAAAAGTATTTTCTCTTAGTTAATTTATTTTAATGAGACATACCTTGGCCTTGAGCAGATACGAGTCATCATAGCGCCCCCTCTGGTTTTGGAGGACTTGTTGCGCCCTTATCTCGTTTTCCCTGATCCTGGCATGAAGCTGAAGGATTTGCTGCTTTTGCCTAGAATTCGCAAATCAGTAAGACACTCAGTATTCACTTAGATCATATTGGCGTTCACAGTCTGTTGCACAGCTCTGCTTCAGAGCACTTCTTCGGGGAACCATGCGAAGAATTTGTTTTAAAAACAAGTACGCTGAAAAATTCCTTTTGAGAGTGAAGGACATGCTTGCTGGAGGCAGTCGCTGTGATGTGGGAGGCACAACTGCTTTCATAAGAAATGTTTTTACACTTGTAATGACATTTTAAAGTGTGCTTGGTTTGGACATTTTCTGCCTTAGAGCAAAATAATAGAGAGTGTGTGGTTAAATATTCCTAAATCAAGTTCAGCATACTAAATACCAGCAAAATCAGTGATCGCAACATCATCTTGTGGTACATCATTTTGTATCCATTAAAGGTGCTGTAAGTCATTTTTTTTTGAAAAATATCCTTTTAACATGACAGATATCACTGAATTCATGGTTCTGAAATATGACAAATGTCTCTGTGATAAGCCTAGACCAGGGATAGGCAACGTCGATCCTGGAGTGCCGCTGTCCTGCAGAGTTTAGCTCCAACCCTGATTTATCTCGCATGCCTTTAGCATTAGTAATCCTGAAGACATTGATTAGCTTGCTCAGGTGTGTTTGATTAGGGTTGGAACTAGGGGTGTGACGGTTATTATATAGCCGTGAGACCGACGGTTATAGTTGAACACCGTCATTAGAACTCTATAACCGCCAAAACCGTGTTATTAAAATATCTTGCAGATATATAGGCTACTAATATCAGTGTTGTGGAGTAACGGAATATATGTACCGTTGTTACGTATTCAGAAAATTTTGAGTAGCCTAACTGTAGTCTCCACAGAACATAAAATATTCATTTTATTTTATTTTTCGTGTTTGCATTTATGAGGAAAAAACAGTGTTACGGACGTGACAGTTCTCCATTACGGATGCGACCGCTCTGAAAAGCATTCAAACTTTTTTGAGACATCAAACAGAAAGCACAAAACCTTTCTTTAAGATGAATTTCGTTTTGTATTAATTGTATCTTAATTTTAATCAATGTTTCATCAACCAATTGTCTGGATTAGTGTTGTCAAAAAACTCGGTACTTCGGTACCAAGTCGGTACTAAAAAAATTAAACGGTTACGGTCCCAGCTTTTCTAGGTATCGAGTACCGGGTTAATCCGGTTCTTGATGCGCTGTCGGAAAGATGCAGAGACACGGCGACCGGCGCTGCTAATGCGGTGGCTCTGAATCCACTTGTTGACAAGAAAGGAGGAAAGAGCCACATATGGAAATATTTTGAATTAGGCTAATGTCACGTTGCCATAAAGGGCCGTTCACATGTTTATATAGCGCGTTTTTTTCCTCGTGCAAATTTCAAATGTAGGCGCGCGGCAAGCGCGCTCATAATAGAAGAGACGTGCGAGCTCGTCTTTCCAGGCTCACCGCTGTTCATGGTTGCATAGCGGAGACACGGGAAAGCAAGCGCTTGTGGAAAGGAGAAAGCGGTGCGATGCGCTCTCCATGATGACGAGGAAGTATCAGAATTAATTGATTTCTAGCCCTTGCATTAGAAATCAGCTACAGGGTTCTCAAGCTTTGAAGACAGGCAAGAGTGACATTTTTGGATTAAATAAAAGTACAGTTAAGTCAAATAAAACATGTTTTATCTCCTGTATAGTTTGGTAACACTACAATAAGACACCATTCATTAATATTACTTAATGCAACATCAACACATTGAGTGAACAATATATTTTTACAACATTAATTAATGTTTGTGAATGTTCTTTAATACAAACACTTGATTGTTCATGTTTGTTCACTTCATTCATTGTGCATTAAATAATGTTAACAGATAAAACTTTTGATTTTAAAAATATATTAGTACATTTTTAAGTTAACCCCATGGAGAATAATTGCTACAGTATATAACTGTTGTTTATTGTTAGGTAATTTTATCTAATGTTATCTAACAAATAGAATCTTATTGTAAATTGTTTTTAATACTACAGTTTCCATCTTTGTAACCGTGATATACACTTTAATATGTGTAAATTTAATCTAAATTAAGCTTTGGTACCGAAATTGGTACCGAGAACCGTGGATTTTCACTGGTATTGGTACCGAATACTGATATTTTGGTACCGTGACAACACTACTGGATTTAATAAATAAGAAGTAAATATAGCAGACGATAGATAATCACGAAACAGAGGCGCCGGCGCGTGAACTGGAGCTCGTCTCATAAATGAACCAAAACTCAGCGTCTAAGGTAGCCTACTTGCCTCACAGTCACAGACATGTCTACTTTTAAACAGAACAATAAAACGAAAGAAAACAGACTACAGACTGCTCTCTGCTTATGCAATCCGTATGAAATCTGCATTTCTCTCTGGCGCGTTCACCACTGCGAAGATCGCGAGTCAGCATCGTCAAGTTCATCTTTGGCCGAAAAAAGAAAACACTTGTTTATTAATAAACAATTAAAATATCTCCTTGCTATATTTTACATGTTCATAATCATTACTTTTTCCGGTTCTTTGTGACAGCTTTTAGGTGCTTTATTGGCAGCGCCACCCTTACATGTTACATGAACGCATCACCACTGCACCCACCAGAATAGGCCTGTTTTTTTGGGGTTTTTTTTGTTAAGGATTTGTTTACTGTGTGTGATTCATTTAATGGAAAACACATTCACTGCTAGTTGTCTTGCTGTTAATTTTAAATAAACATAGAGCAAGTAGCTAATCCGTGTCTGCTCGTTTATTCAAACTAAGTTGTTCTATAACAGACGAACACACCCCTAGTTGGAACTAAACTCTGCAGGACAGCGGGACTCCAGGATCTACGTTGCCTATCCCTGGCCTAGACTATGTGGCCAAATTTTTCGATAATAAACACACACACACACACACACACACACACACACAAACACAAACACAAACATTCCATACAGCAAGTTTAATAAAGTAAACAAAATTGTAAATGAGCGATATATAAATGGACAGCAAAACTGGATTTAGAAGCCTGACAAAAAGGAGACTGATGCCCAGCTAAAAGCGTGCTCGTTTCCTCATGTGTAATTCTTGGCAGGGATTTACAGTGTGTTTGTGTGTGAGCAGAAACAGCAGACTGAACAGTGGCCGTCTGCTCTGTGGCATGTGTGGCACTGCTCCGTCTGTCAGAGCTAACCTAAAAGCAAAGCAACACTATAGGTGACGGCATGATGCTATAATTACAACTGGCTCAAGGTCACAGCAGTCACTACAGGGTCACAGTCCTGAGCACAGCCGACGTTGTGTTAAATTAATGAAATGCTATTAATGAAACATCTGCCCCTTCCCCAGAAACATGAGCTGATAAAAAAGCTACAGAAAAATGGATGAATCCATTACTTTGTTACGTGGGAGGTCAGGAAAGGTCTTGTTTTGACACCAGATGCATGACATTTCTTGGCAAGGTTGAGTCACTTTTTAGTTGCATCAGACGGACATCTTTTGCCGTTGCATCATGTATCGTGTTTGCAGCATCTTGCACCATAATCATTGCGTTGCTTTATCGAAGCATAAGTGGATTATACTGACAAACAATCGGGAATAATTAGCTAATTTTTTTAATTCCTGAATCGAAGATCTGGCCCAATTTAAACCCTGATTTCAATAATTTAATACTTTTTGTAATGTCTATTTGATACTTTTCACATTTAACACAATAACTACAATAATGAAATTACCCCTTTTGCCATTTATTAATCACCACATTGTGTAATTAATCATATTAAAGTTTTTTATAGCTTGACAGCCCTAATAATATAATATACACGCCCTGATAAATAGTTTATATTCTTTGTGTACGACTTTATAGGCACTCAAAAAGTGTCTTTGTTTACTCACCGGTCAATCTCCAGTTCCCTCTGCCGCAGGAGTCCCTCCTTAATCTTTACCAAGGTATTGACAGGGAGAGAAGTTCCACTCAGCATCTGCATAAAACAATAATTATAGCATTAGAACTCCTCATTTGGTAAACACCCAGGGTCAGGCTAGCGTGTACTTATGGTAAGCACACAGTAATTAGCATACTCTGTCATCATAATCACATCGGCAACAAACTGCCACCGAAGCCATGCAGCATTACAGTGAAGAACTCCAGGGGGTTTGTAAAGGTCTCTTCTCGCCTGGAGGATGGCAGCGAGTCTTTGCACTACTGAATCTAATTATGAATTTGGTTTTAACTTTACTTGGTTTTTCTAAGGAGGCGCATGACTCAATGGAAGTATGTGATTTGAATGGCAAATAAATGTAATAAAATATATCCATTTATTTAGAATTTATATTAACTAGTGCAATACCCGTGCAAAATTAGTTTTTAGTAATTGTTAGTTTGGTATGGTGAGTTGCTGAATAGCCTATGCTACTATTACACACAGGAGCATAAACTCTGAGAAAACGATAACGTTAAACGCACCAGAATCAAATAAAATATTCTGAATTATACAGTGTAGCTGACTTACAGATTCAGTTAACATCCACAAATGAATAAGCGCGACGGTTCAGACCTTGGCTGGAGCGGCTACACAGTAAACTCAGAGAAAACGGTACGCTTGAGCAAACGCTTGAGTTGGTGAATAGGCTACTACAAATGATGGCCGTGAATAAAATATAATATTCAGATATTTTTTAACCACAACCCTCTAATGTCAGAATGTTTATTTTGGGGAATGGCCACTCAGTGTGCAGTGTGGAGGGGGAGTGGCCGCTCAGTGTGCAGTGTGGAGGGGGAGTGGCCGCTCAGTGTGCAGTGTGAGAGGGGGAGTGGCTACTCAGTGTGCAGTGTGAGAGGGGGAGTGGCTACTCAGTGTGCAGTGTGAGAGGGGGAGTGGCCGCTCAGTGTGCAGTGTGGAGGGGGAGTGGCCGCTCAGTGTGCAGTGTGAGAGGGGGAGTGGCCGCTCAGTGTGCAGTGTGAGAGGGGGAGTGGCCGCTCAGTGTGCAGTGTGAGAGGGGGAGTGGCCGCTCAGTGTGCAGTGTGAGAGGGGGAGTGGCCGCTCAGTGTGCAGTGTGGAGGGGGAGTGGCCACTCAGTGTGCAGTGTGGAGGGGGAGTGGCCACTCAGTGTGCAGTGTGGAGGGGGAGTGGCCGCTCAGTGTGCAGTGTGAGAGGGGGAGTGGCCGCTCAGTGTGCAGTGTGGAGGGGGAGTGGCCACTCAGTGTGCAGTGTGAGAGGGGGAGTGGCCGCTCAGTGTGCAGTGTGAGAGGGGGAGTGGCCGCTCAGTGTGCAGTGTGAGAGGGGGAGTGGCCGCTCAGTGTGCAGTGTGAGAGGGGGAGTGGCCACTCAGTGTGCAGTGTGAGAGGGGGAGTGGCCTCAGTGTGCAGTGTGAGAGGGGGAGTGGCCGCTCAGTGTGCAGTGTGGAGGGGGAGTGGCCACTCAGTGTGCAGTGTGAGAGGGGGAGTGGCCGCTCAGTGTGCAGTGTGAGAGGGGGAGTGGCCGCTCAGTGTGCAGTGTGAGAGGGGGAGTGGCCGCTCAGTGTGCAGTGTGAGAGGGGGAGTGGCCACTCAGTGTGCAGTGTGAGAGGGGGAGTGGCCTCAGTGTGCAGTGTGAGAGGGGGAGTGGCCGCTCAGTGTGCAGTGTGAGAGGGGGAGTGGCCGCTCAGTGTGCAGTGTGAGAGGGGGAGTGGCCGCTCAGTGTGCAGTGTGAGAGGGGGAGTGGCCACTCAGTGTGCAGTGTGAGAGGGGGAGTGGCCACTCAGTGTGCAGTGTGAGAGGGGGAGTGGCCGCTCAGTGTGCAGTGTGAGAGGGGGAGTGGCCGCTCAGTGTGCAGTGTGAGAGGGGGAGTGGCTGCTCAGTGTGCAGTGTGAGAGGGGGAGTGGCCGCTCAGTGTGCAGTGTGAGAGGGGGAGTGGCCACTCAGTGTGCAGTGTGAGAGGGGGAGTGGCCACTCAGTGTGCAGTGTGAGAGGGGGAGTGGCCACTCAGTGTGCAGTGTGAGAGGGGAAGTAGCCACTTAGTGTGCAGTGTGAGAGGGGGAGTAGCCACTTAGTGTGCAGTGTGACAGGGGGAGTGGCCACTCAGTGTGCAGTGTGAGAGGGGGAGTGGCCACTCAGTGTGCAGTGTGAGAGGGGAAGTAGCCACTTAGTGTGCAGTGTGAGAGGGGGAGTAGCCACTTAGTGTGCAGTGTGACAGGGGGAGTGGCCACTCAGTGTGCAGTGTGAGAGGGGGAGTGGCCACTTAGTGTGCAGTGTGAGAGGGGAAGTAGCCACTTAGTGTGCAGTGTGAGAGGGGAAGTAGCCACTTAGTGTGCAGTGTGAGAGGGGGAGTAGCCACTTAGTGTGCAGTGTGACAGGGGGAGTGGCCACTCAGTGTGCAGTGTGAGAGGGGGAGTGGCCACTTAGTGTGCAGTGTGAGAGGGGGAGTGGCCACTCAGTGTGCAGTGTGAGAGGGGGAGTGGCCACTCAGTGTGCAGTGTGGAGGGGGAGTGGCCACTCAGTGTGCAGTGTGAGAGGGGGAGTGGCTACTCAGTGTGCAGTGTGAGAGAATCGCTACTTTTTTCAAAAAGAATAATGTAACAAAAGAATAATGTAACAAATGTATAATAATAATAATAATAATAATAATGTAACAAATGTATAATAACACTGTAATTAATGTATAATTACATTGTAATAATAGTATAACAACACTGTAATGTATAATTACATTGTAATAAATGTATAATTACATTGTAGCAATTGTATAATAAGACTGTAACAAATGTAGAATTAATTTTTTACACTACAATTTTCAAAAAGATTCGCTACTTTTTTCAAAAAGCCTCACTACTTCTTTCAAAAAGAATCGCTACTTCTTTCAAAAAGAATCGCTACTTTTTCAAAAAGAATCGCTACTTTTTCCAAATGAATCGCTACTTTTTCAAAAAGAATCGCTACTTTTTCAAAATGAATCGCTACTTTTTCAAAAAAAAATCGTTGCTTTTTTCAAAAAAAAGAATCACTACTTTTTACAACAATAATGTAACAAAAGAATAATGAAACAAATGTATACTAATAATAATGAAACAAATGTAAAAACTAATAAATGTATAATTACATTGTAATAAACGTATAATAACACTAATGTATAATTACATTGTAATAAACGTAATTACATTGTATTAAACGTATAATTACATTGTATGAAACGTATAATTACATTGTATTAAACGTATAATTACATTGTAATAAACGTATAATTACATTGTAATAAATTTATAATAACATTGTAATAAACGTATAATAACAACAATGTATAATTACATTGTAATAAATGTATAATAACACTGTAATAAATGTATATTACATTGTAATAAACGTATAATAACACTCTAAAAAATTTATAATTACATTGTAATAAATATATAATAACACTAATGTATAATTACATTGTAATAAATGTATATAACACTAATAAATGTATAATTACATTGTAATGTAAAATAACACTAATAAATGTATAATTACATTGTTATAAATGTATAATAACCATGTAATGTATAATTACATTGTAATAAACGTATAATTATATTGTAATAAATGTATAAGACTAACAAATGTACAATTTCATTTTTTACACTACTTCAAAAAGAATCGCTACTTTTTTTTAAAAGAATCGCTACTTTTTTCAAAAAGAATCGCTACTTTTTCAAAAAGAATAATGTAACAAGAATGATGCAACAAATGTATAATAATAATGTAACAAATGTATAATAACACTAATAAATGTATAATTGCATTGTAATAAGCGTATAATAATACTGTGATGTATAATTAGATTATAATAAACGTATAATTACATAGTAATAAATGTTTAATAACACTGTAATAAATGTAAAATTACATTGTAATAAACGTATAGTATTATAAAATATAATATATATATATAAATAAAATTATATGTATTATATTAACAATTGATGTAATGATATAATTGTACTTTTTCAATGGCTGTCAATGGAGAACGATGCTTTTTGCTCTTGTAATGGTGTAGTTCAGTAACCTGCCAGCAGGGGCTAACTGAATATAACAGTGTCCCCAAATAAAACAAGATCATATCGGATCTGATGTTATAATCCAGGCCTGATTTCTAGAATTCCCTTGAAAGGTGATGAAAAACAACAGGCACAACAAATCATATAGTTCCCCATAGCCCTTAAGTCATTATGAACACAATCTTCAGTGGTGCATGTTTGAGTGAAGGGTGACGGGTCACTAAATGGGAGCACTGCAAATGGCCCCATGAGGTGCTGAAAGGACCCTGCTGAAGAGGTCACATCTCATGCTTTACTCAAAACATACAGCAGACTTGGAAGGATGACTCTATACTCAACATAGGTTGATGGAAGTCTGTTGAGACGTTTATTGAATATATGGGACATTGGGGTATAAGCATTATCAGCCTCTTTATTTGAAACAGCTCAATTTCTAGAGCTTTCTAAATATCTCTAAAAACTGTTTTAAAAACATTGGTAACACTTTACTATAAGGTCTCATTTGTAAGCATTAGTTAATGTATTAACTAACATTAACTAATGGCAATCTTTGTTAAAATTAGTTGAACAAACAATGAACAGTTGTATTTTTATTATGTTAGTTCACAGTGCATTAACTAAGGATTACAAATACAACTTTTGATTTTAATGATGTATTAGTAAATGATGAAATTAACATCAACTAAGATTTATAAATGCTGTAGAAGAATTGCTCATTCTTAGTCCATATTAACTAAAGTACTTAACTAATGTTAACAAATAAAACCTTATTTTAAATTGTTACCAAATTATTATACAATTATAAAACATACCTAAAATATAAATAAAATAAATAATAAATAATACAATATAAACAAATAAATAATTAATACAAAGAATAAAAATATTGTTTTATTAATTTTAAATATATATATATATATATTTAATATTTAAATATTTATACAAATAAAAAAGAATACATTAAAATAAAATATTTTTCTGAAAATATTTTAAATCGCTACTTTATTAATATACCATAAAAATCTATATTTAGGATTAAATTAAATTAACAAATGTTTACAATTTTAGAAATATTTTTCTATTGGGTGGGTTTCAACATGCAATATAGGTAAATTGGACAAAGTAAATCGGCCGTAGTGAGTGCATGTGTGTGTGTGTGTGTGTGTGTGTGTGTGTGTGTGTGTGTGTGTGTCTCCTAGCACTGGGATTGGGGACTCCTATATTTAACTGATGTGGTTGTGCAGGAGCAACCGCAGACAACCAGCTATCAGATGTATTAACTTCATTTACATCAACTGTTTAAAATAGTCCATGTTGTTTCCCTGACCAAACTCTGCAGACTTGACCAGCTGCCAGGCTCAAAAAATGCCAACCCCATAAATGCGGCACATATCAGTGGCGCACTCGAGCCTGCAAACATGCCTTTATTTGCCTCTGGAGAGATTTTAGTCCCCGCAGCAAACCGAGTGGTGATAAGAAGCAGGTGCCACTTTCATTGCCAGGCCTCCCTCACCACTTCACATAGCTGGGGATATTTTTAACAGTCAGCGTGTGGTAAACAAAACAAACTGGCTCAAATCTCAACAGTATGTGAGCTCAGAGCACCAACCACTCGTAAATGGCGAGCTGCGCAGTAGGACTCCATAACCAGTCGGGTGGTTGGCAGCAGCAACAACACACAGCCTGGGAAGCAGATGACAGGGAATGGACAAAGGGAAGTTGAGTAGGCAGTTCCCTCTATTCGCTCTTAAAAGATTAGTTCACACAAAAATGTAAACAAGAACGACTTTTTGTCTCTTTCTACATGAAAAGGGTGCAAAAGCACCAAAAAAAGTATAATAAAAGAGTTTATACGACTTGTGCACTATGTTTATGTGAAAAACAAACAGAAATGTAAGTTGTTATTGACTGAAAATCCTTTGTTCCTTCGTGAATAAATCATTTAGAGTAGTAGTTCTCAACCAGGGGGCCTCAGTAAGTCTTACAATAATTTAAATTTGGTTATATTGACAATCTTAATTAAAAAAACAAAAACCTTTTAATAAAATACATTAAACACTAAAAATAAAGATTAAACTGATGTCATATTTTTTAATTTATTCACTTTTATGACACATGAAGTACCAGAGGTACATAACAGTCTACATATGACGGCCCTTGAGTATTGTCTTGTACAAAGGGGGCCTTGGAGTCCAAAAGGTAGAGAACGACTGATTTAGTGGTTTTGTGAATCCAATCAACAGATTCATTAAAAATATTAATCTAAAAAGAAGCGATTCTTTCAAAAATTGGAAAGTTACTTGTAATGTTCTTGAAAGGAGATCTAGGGCGAATTACATGATTTTCAGTCACTAAAGACTTTGATTTCAATATGTTTTTCATACATAATGACCATATAGTCCACAAGTTGTACAGACTATTTTTTATGATGCTTCAGCATACTTTATTAAGGCTGTGTGTCCACCAAAGCGTTTTTAGCCAGCTGAAAACGCTAGACGCTCTGCTGAAAACGCCTAGCTGTGGGCGCGTGAGAGCGTTTTCGCAGTGCAGCGTTTTTTCCGTTGAGACGTTTTGTTGCTATGATACAGAATATCCGCAGCACAGTTTACTTGTAACTGATTTCGCAGATAATTTGTTTCATACAATTTATTTTTCATCCATTTTGTTCGGTTAGCTCTGCTGGTTGATGTCGTTGTACAGAAAGAATGTTGTGACAGTTGGTCAGTGTGGTATTAGTCCCGCCCCTCCTCCACTGTGATTGGACGGCTGGGTAAAAAGCGACAGTGATGAGCGCTGCGTTTTATCCAAAGTTGAACATTTTTCAACTCTCGGCGACCAGTAAAAACGCCGGGCACTCGGCGCTTCAGCGTGAAAAAACAGCTCAGCGCATCGTTACGCTCATGGCGTTCTAAAAACGCGGCGCTCCCATTGAAAACAATTGAAAAACGGAGAAACTCTTTGGTGGACACACGGCCTTAAGCTTGAAAAATGTAAGTCCAGCACACTACTCAATTTTTGCATCACAAAAATATTTTAATGGTAAACCAGGACATTTGACCTTCCACATGCTTTTTTTTCTAGTTTATATTAATTTCATCCAACAAACCTATGATCGATTACGAAAACGAATATGAAAGCAATCTGACCAGTCTAACAGGGCAATATCTGATGGTTATAAGAACTCCTTAGACATTAATGATCTCATTATGTTTAATAGTATTAATTGGCTTCCTGTGACAGGTGGAAGTAGTTCAACCATTGAACCAAAGGAAAGCCAGCAGTCCTGTGCCGTCACCAATCTCCATGCATCTGGCCACCCGGGTTTATGTTGAAGAGTGGAGAGCATGTAGGCCAGGCATAGCTGTCATTCCCCACCAGCTTGTCTCCTCGGGAGGTGTTGTTACCACATGCCAAAAGTACCATGCCATTCCTATCAAGACCAGGACTTAAGATACTATATTGACCCTAGGCCTGTAAATCTGTCATAAATGCAGACTGTTATAGGTCTGCTGCACTCATTTATGGCATCAAATCTGTCTCTGTTTTTATGGTAAATGTTCCTTAAAAACATGCATCAGCCCAAAGAACGCCTGTTCTCTTGGCAAGTGGGCATCTAATGGGAATAAACGTCTGTGTTTACCCTAATTTTATGTCATTACATAAACTAAAAGCTTTATGAGTCAGGAGTTTGTTTAAACTTGTTCCTCCACCTGCTCCTCAAAGTTCCCGACAGCAGTGTTGTGTTTGTCTCTTTCCAGGACACAGCCGTTCAAACCGTCTGAGACAGGAACAGCTGCTTGAGGAAGGAAGCTCATTCATTAAAGTAGATGGAGGCCAGAAAACGCTAAATGCTGTATCTTTAATTAAACTCCCTTAGGTTCTTGTTCCCCTCGAGTCAGCAACTTTGAATAGGTCTTCATTTGACAATGGAGAAACGTCCTCTGCATATTCTATTATTAACTACTAAACATTAACTCTATGAAAAAGATCCATATTAAACACTCCATAAAATCACTTGACCAGTGCAGATGAATTCTAATAGTATAGAATTCTAAATACAATTGTATATACTATTTTGAGTAAAAAACATATAAAATTATATGATTTATTATGAAAAATATTATATTATAAAAATATTATCAATCAAGCCATATAAAACATTATAAATGATGCCTCAAGTAAGCACTAGATTAGGGCTGCAACTAACGATTATTTTGATAATCGATTAATCGGACGATTATTTTTTCGATTAATCGATTAATCGGATAGAAATTAAATTAGATTTTTTTTTTTTTTAACTAAATAAAACCGTAAATCAGGGTATTTATGTGTAAAAGTGTACTTTAAAAAGTGCAAAAGCCACACATTGAGTTTTACTAATATCAATATTTGCATTGTTTTTAATGATAATTGCTGATGACAAGTTGACAAACATGATTATTGTTAAAAAAATGATATCCAACATATTATGTTTTAACACAATTTTTGTTAAAACAAATTTACACAGACATGTTGTTCAGATGTGAATATCTGAACTAAAAACAAACTAAAAACATCTAAAATATATAATTCATTTAATTTTTATTTAAAATTAATTATATATAAGGAATATAAGGATAAAGAATATAATATATATTATATATAATATATAAAAGAATATAATATAAGGATAAATTGATTAAATAAATATAGAAAGACTGAAAACAATTGTGTAAACGTAGAGCCGCAGTAGATCGCGTTTGACAAACAATTAAAACTTAGTAGACAAATGCTATAAAAAGAGAACGGAATGGAGGTAACGTTACCCAGCAAGCTAACAGGCTTGAGTAAAGGACAGGAGAAATGATGCATTAGTGCACAAGCATTCGCTGAAAACCACTGAGTACAGTGACTTAAAACAATCTTTTACTGCTGCTGTTATTAACTGCCTTTATATTTAGTGCTTCACTTTGTAAACACCATTTTAATTTAACCTATTTCTGCGGTAGCGCTATTTTAATCCATCACTTATGTTGCGAGCGAACTGATTGCGCAACCTGATGCTCGAGACAAAATACAGACATCCCAAGATCCCGGAAGTCCCGGGAGTCTCCCTCATATTGATTGCGGCTCCCTGATGCCCGCGAATTAGTTCAAACTCCCGAAATCTAGAGCGCGCAAGCAAGAGCGCGCATGCGAGACAGAAGAGACTGCTCCAAACCGCGTAGCGCGCGCGCTCGGCAGAGAGAGACCTTGCGTGTGTGTGCGTACCAGTAAACGCTCCCCGTGACGTAAGCAGACCAACTAATCGATAATGACATTCGTTGACAACGATTTTCATAATCGATTATAATCGATTTTATCGATTAGTTGTTGCAGCCCTACACTAGATGGTAGCAAAGATAATCTGAATGTAAAAACAGGCAGAAATGAGCAATTAAACATCTAATATTGGCTGATAAGCAATACCAATATATTGTGTATCCATAAATATAATCTTAAAATTAAATATAAATAAATAAACAATTGTCAATGTTTAGGAGTAGCAGAGAGATGAACTCAGACATCAAACAGACTTGGACAAAAAGATAGAAAAAAGATTTAATAAGGCCTTTAAAATTTAAATATTTAAAGCACTCTTTAAAAATGAAGCATAGCCTGGTAGCCATTAGAAAGAGCGATTCTTTCGCAGAGGACTTATCCTCTTGGTGAACAGAATAAAAGTCAAATCCACTCTCTCAAACATACTAAAGGGCACAGGAAAGGTCTGATGGCTTTCGGCTACAGCACTTGAACAGTTTCACTCTGCCACATTGCACAGCTAATCTGGTGCCGATTCCCTGAACTCTATCACACCCTGCCACTGCGCTCTCTCAAAGGCCCTCCAGACAGCCGTCCATCAACCTCTTGGCATGCTGGGGCGACACAGGGGAGACACGCTGGCTCCTTTCGAGGTGGCTGTACTCAGAATTGGCAATAAAGGCAGTGCTGTGGGCCATTTGCGATGCAGTGGGGAGTTCAGTAGTGTGTTATATGAGAATCACCTATCGGTGTTAAGCACATGTAGGTGATCTCTTAAAGTATTTGCTTTAAGCTATTCTAGATCCAAAATACTCGTTGCACAAAAACAAAGCAAAAAGATAAAACTGAATATACTACTGTGTCCCAAAAAAATATTTGGACACTTAAGCGACATTTAAAAATTCCATTGCATTAGATTTGGCAACAAAATATCAAAACGTCTCGGTTACGTATGTAACCCTAGTTCCCTGATAGGGAACGAGACGCTGCGTCGAACGCTGCGGGAACGCCTCTGCGTTGTGCGTCATGAAGCACGTATGGAATCAGCCCAATGGAGAGATGAAACGTCATAGGCGGGTGACGTCATCGACCAGGAAACTATAAAGCACCCCAAAAACATAAGCGCAGTAGCTTCTGATAGGCCTGAAGGAAGCGCTAACGGGAGTGCCGGGAGTATGGCGGAACGACGCAGCGTCTCGTTCCCTATCAGGGAACTAGGGTTACATACGTAACCGAGACGTTCCCTTTCAAGGGAACTCGAGCTGCGTCGAACGCTGCGGGAACGCGAATACCCACGTCGCCATAGGACCAAATGACCGTCATGTGAGAACTAGCGCACAGAGGACGAGAGCACTTGTGCCCCAGGGGTAGAACTTAAGTCTAGGTCATAGAACTTAATAAAAGTATGCGGTGAAGACCATCCAGCCGCATCACAAACATCACTCAGGGAAACCCCCGACAATAGAGCTTTGGAAGCAGCCATACTCCTAGTAGAGTGGGCTCGAACAGCCAAAGGTGAAGGCTGACCAGCCGACTCATAAGCAAGTGAGATAGCCTCGACCACCCACTTGCTCATTCTCTGTTTAGACGCAGGGCACCCTTTCCTGGATGGCCCGAAACATACAAATAGTTGTTCTGATTTCCTCCACAGGGCAGCTCTGTGGACATAAGCGTCTAACGCCCTAACAGGGCAGAGTAAATTCAGTTTCTCCTGGTCCGATGACATAAATGGAGGACAGAAAGCCTGCAGAACCGTAGGTCTAACAACATTAGTAGGGACCTTGGGAACGTAACCTGGTCTAGGATGCAGAAAAGCCTTAACCATGCCAGGCGAAAATTCCAGGCACGAGGGTGACACCGACAGAGCCTGCAAATCTCCGATTCTTTTTAATGAGGAGATAGCAAGTAAAAAGATAGTTTTAAAAGTGAGAAACTTCTCAGGAACTTCTTCGATAGGTTCAAAAGGAGCTAGGGAAAGACCTTCCAATACAATGGCCAGATCCCAGGTCGGTACCCTCGTACGAACTGCTGGCCTCAGCCTCAAAGTGCCACGGAGGAAACGAGTTACAAGCGGGTGTCTCCCAAGAGAAACTCCACTGAAAGGGACGTGGTAAGCAGCTAGTGCCGCCACATACACCTTTAGTGTGGAGGGGGATAACCCTGTGGAGAAGCGCTCCTGCAGGAACTCCAGCACTGCACCCACTGGGCAGTTAACTGGGTCCTGCAGGTGTTCTCCACACCAAGAAGTGAAAAGTTTCCACTTCAAGGCATTCCTCGTGGATGGAGCTCTGGAGTGAAGAATGGTCTCAACAACCTCGGTTGAGAGACCAGACTCTATGAGCTGGGCCCCCTCAGAGGCCAAGCCCATAACCTTCATAGATCTGGGCGGGGGTGAAGTAACAACCCGCTCGCCTGAGAGAGAAGGTCCCTCCTCAACGGAATCTCCAGAGGAGAGAAATTAGGTCCGAAAACCAAACTCGGGCCGGCCAGTACGGGGCTACCAACAGTAGACTGACCCCGTCCCGGCGAACCCTCTCCAGAACTCCTGGGAGCAGAGCAATCGGGGAAATGCGTACAGGCGTGACCTCGGCCACTCCTGTACCATTGTGTCCAACCCCAGAGGGGCTGGAGGACTTAGGGAAAACCACAGATGGCAGTGTGATGTTTCCCTGGATGCAAATAGGTCTGCCTCGGCACGACCGAAATGTTTCCATAGGAGCTCCACCACCTGAGCCACCACTGCAGTGGTCTCACGTACAGCAGGCCGCAAGGTATAACGTTGGATGCTGCTGCCCTGAGACCCAGAATCCTCAGATATCTTTTCACAGTGAGTGACTGGCCTAGCTTTGCCTGTTTGATGGCTGAGAGAATCGAAGCTATACGAGCAGGAGACAGATGTGCCTGCATCGTCGTCGAATCCCAAACCACGCCCAGAAAAAGTGGTCCTCTGTACTGGAGAAATCACACTCTTTTTGGCGTTGAGCCTCAACCCCCACTTTTTGATATGGGCGAGAACGACATCTCGATGCCGAATCGCCTGATGCTCCGATTGAGCCAGAATCAACCAATCGTCGATATAGTTTAAATGCGGACGCCCTGGAGCCGCAGCAGTGCCAGAGCTGCATCCATGCATTTCGTAAAAGTTCGGGGAGAGAGTGCTAGGCCGAACGGAAGAACCCGATACTGGTACGCTTCGCCCCCGAAGGCGAACCTCAGGAACTTCCTGTGTTGTGGAAGGATGGAAATGTGGAAGTATGCGTCCTTTAGGTCTATCGTGACAAACCAGTCCTCGGATCTGATTTGAGACACGATCTGCTTGATAGTGAGCATCTTGAATTTTAGCTTCCCTACCGAGCGATTCAATAGGCGCAGGTCTAAAATTGGACGCAACCCCCCATCCTTCTTTGGAACGATGAAATATCGGCTGTAATAACCTGACTCCAAACTGGGAGGAGGAACCCGTTCTATAGCCTCCTTTTGGAGGAGCGTTTTCACCTCTTGTTCCATTACCAGAGCCTGCTCGGGGCCCACCACTGTGTGCAGAACCCCTCTGAATTTTGGTGGACGACACCTGAACTGGATAGCATATCCTCTTTCTACTGTCTGCAGGACCCAATGAGATATTCTTGGAAGGCTTTTCCACTCTGCCAGAAAATCTCTCGAGACTGGCCTCTGGTGTAACTTGAGCAGCAAACACAGCGCCCTGTAACGGCGCACCGGCAGGGAACGACTGGTTTGACTGCTGTGAGACCCTCCTCAGAGGGAGCGAGCGTCCCTCGGGAAAACGCTCGCTGGGACCGCCTACGCCCCGGCATGAAGGCGGGGTTGGCAGAACGGCCCCCTGAGGGCACCGAGGAAGAATGGGCACCGTAAAGAGAGGTGAACTCCTTTCCGTCTCGGTGGGGACCACCCTCAGCATCCTGAACGCCTCGGCGTCAGGACTTCTTCTTAGCCGAAGCCTTCTTAGACAATATCACTGTCCTCAGATCAGGTCTATTGCTAGAAGACTTCGGCTGAGAGTGCAGCGCCTGAGCCCACTGTCCAGCAGGGGGAGCACGAGACGCGACACTCTGCTTCTGCTTTTTTTTTTTTTTTTTATTCAGAGGGAGCGAGCGTCCCTCGGGAAAACGCTCGCTGGGACCGCCTACGCCCCGGCATGAAGGCGGGGTTGGCAGAACGGCCCCCTGAGGGCACCGAGGAAGAATGGGCACCGTAAAGAGAGGTGAACTCCTTTCCGCCTCGGTGGGGACCACCCTCAGCATCCTGAACGCCTCGGCGTCAGGACTTCTTCTTAGCCGAAGCCTTCTTAGACAATATCACTGTCCTCAGATCAGGTCTATTGCTAGAAGACTTCGGCTGAGAGTGCCGCGCCTGAGCCCACTGTCCAGCAGGGGGAGCACGAGACGCGACACTCTGTTTCTGCTGCGCCCTATGGGATGAGCTTGTAGACAGCCGGGGCTGCTCCCGCCCAGCAGCCCCAGGGACGTGAATTTTTAACGGGAGAAATTTTTTGAAAGCTGCAGCTTGTTTTTTCTCTTCCTGGAATTTGTCTATAACAGAATTAACAGCTTCGCCAAATAACCCCGATGGAGAGAGAGGAGCATCTAAAAGAAAAGCTTTTTCTTTCTCTTTCACATTTGTCTGATTTAACCAGAGATGTCTTTCTGCGGCCACCAGAGCTGCCATAGATCGACCCACTAGCTTGGCCGATTCTCTGGTGGCGCGCAGGGATAAATCAGCAGCCTGACGCAGTTCTCGAACTACGTCAGTACTGACTGCCTCACTCTCACTCACGTCCCTCAGCAGGTCAGCCTGGTATGCCTGCAAGATTGATATTGTATGCAGACATGACGCAGCCTGACCTGCAGCCGAATACGCTTTACCCACCAAAGCAGATGTATTTCTAAGGGGCTTGGTGGGTAATACCGGTGTTTTAAAAGATGACGCCGCCTCGGGGGAGAGATAGCTCGCGAGCGTCTCTTCCACGCGAGGCAAAGCGCCATAACCATATGATCTAGCCCCCATTATATTTGAATATGTTGATGTCTGGGGACTAAATATTCTATATGAAACCGGTTTCTTCCACGATCTCGACACCTCAGTGTGGAGATCGTGAAAGAACGGCAGACACCGGCGTGGAGGCTGAACACGTGAGGGCAAAAATCTTTCATCAAGTTTCGATTTTGACACAGACTCCTGTCTAATCACTGGCCATTCAATACTGAGTTTTTCAACAGCTCGTGTTAAAACCTCCATAAGCTCATCACTTTCGGGAGAGTGAGGTGGCGAATCCTCAGTCTCTCCCTCCACACTAACAACATCCAGCTCCTCAGAACTGGATAGCTGTAGTACGGGTGCCTCATCCCGAGCGGAAGAAACCGCAGCGCGTGCTTCCGAACCCAGGCATGAGGCACTGGATCTCACAGGTGAAGGGAGAGATAAGGCAGTGCCCGTCTCAACCCCCGCTGAGAGATCCATCTGCGATCCCCACGATAAGCGCCGCCGCTCTGCCTCGGCAGAAGCGGGACCCGAACCGCGGGGAGCGCGCACCGAACCGCTCTCCTCAAAGAGCGATCGGCGGGAGCGGAGCGTCCTTAACGGCAAACGCTCGCAATGCTCACAGTCTGCTCCCTCGAGAGCAAACTGGGCATGCTGAACTCCCAAACAAACAACACAAAGATCATGTGTATCCCCGCTCGTTAAATAACGCGAGCAGGGAGGAACACACTTTCTAAACTGCTGTTCGTCCGCCATAATCTCTCAATATATATATATATAGGATAAATTGTTTGTGTGGTGCAGGGTATGTAAGACAAACAATATCACACAGGGACAGATTCACATGTAGCGCGACTGAAGGCACAGAAGCTACTGCGCTTATGTTTTTGGGGTGCTTTATAGTTTCCTGGTCGATGACGTCACCCGCCTATGACGTTTCATCTCTCCATTGGGCTGATTCCATACGTGCTTCATGACGCACAACGCAGAGGCGTTCCCGCAGCGTTCGACGCAGCTCGAGTTCCCTTGAAAGGGAACAAGTGGTATTTTTTTTCAAACAAGATTTTTCTTTAGGCATTCAAAATGAAGACTAGAAAAGTATTTGGACACTTAAGGCCATTGCACACTGAGTCCGAAATTTTCGTATGCGTTTTTTCGTGTTCGTCAGCCTAAAAATTCGTCACGCACAGACACCTTGCACACTGAGTCCGATGCGTATTTATTAAACCTTTGCGGAAAAAAACGCAAAAAAAATACAAAATGGATTCGTCAAGCAGTGAGGATGATTTTGTTGCCCTCAAAAAAGAGAAAGAGAAAATATTGGGTCCATCCAATCCTGAAATTGCGCCGAGAGGAAGAAGCTCCACCTCCTTATCAAGGAGTTGCGAAATTATCCAGAGCGATTAGATGAATTCTAATAGTATAGAATTCTAAATACAATTGTATATACTATTTTGAGTAAAACACATATAAAATTATATGATTTATTATGAAAAATATTATATTATAAAAATATTATCAATCAAGCCATATAAAACATTATAAATGATGCCTCAAGTAAGCACTAGATGGTAGCAAAGATAATCTGAATGTAAAAACAGGATGGAAAACAGGATGGACTGTAAAAACAGTGAGGATGATTTTGTTGCCCTCAAAAAAGAGAAAGAGAAAATATTGGGTCCATCCAATCCTGAAATTGCGCCGAGAGGAAGAAGCTCCACCTCCTTATCAAGGAGTTGCGAAATTATCCAGAGCGATTCAAAATTTACTTCAGAATGTCAGTGGAACAGTTTGATGCTTTGCTAGCAATCCTGGAGCCACATATTAAAAAGAAGACCACCAATTTCCGTGAACCAACCGATCCTGAACAGAGACTGGCAGTATGTCTATAAGTATGGACACACACACACACGCGCGCGCGGCCGGCAGAAGCGCTGGGCAGACAGAGCTGCTGTATAGGCTACAGGTTATATATTGTACCCAAATAATACATTAGTTATCGAATTGGCTGCTCAATCACACCTTAATCGATCCGAAATTTCGATCTGATTGAAAGGGGAGGTTTATTAATCTGATCGAGAAAACATGCAAACACTTGAAAACTGAAACTGAAAGGACTTTGTAATCCGCATTTTGTTTTTCATACAGTAGCTACTTGTGCTGCGAGACGTGTATCAACTTGTCAGAAGCGATTCTGGATTTTGTCGTTCGCACGTACCTCTGAATTGTCAAAAAAACCTCTCAAAATGCTGGCTGTGGATGCGAAAAACGCAGAAAATCGAACCCGATCCGAATTTTTTTATGACGGACGAAAGTTTCGGAGGCAGTGTGCAAGCGTGATTGAAATAACGTGAGGTCGAATTTTTTGTTTAACGTGCGAAAAATTCGGATGCGAATTTCGGACTCAGTGTGCAATGGCCTTTAGGCTAATAATTTTTAATATTTTATTAGTTTTATTGGTCCCATTGAGATATAATATCTCTTGGAGTCCTGTTAAAATATTGTTCAAAATGAAAAAAAAAAAAAAAAAAAGCGAAAAAAAAATTTTTTGGACACTTTAACATCTGTGTAACATCCGACTTCAAAACCGCTGTTGGACCAGTTCATTAAAAGTATGTATAATAGCTCTTGTTTACAGATGCCACTGGTTGCAATTGCAATGACATTCAGACATTTTAAGTGTCACTTGAGAGTCCAAATACCTTTTTGGGATCACTGTATACACACACACACACATTGTCATAGCCCAAAGGCACCTCTGTGTTGTGTGGCCTGGTGACAGCTGTTGGATCCAGGGAGCGGGTGTGCTAAGCTGAACAATGAGTTGAGACATGGATGTATTGCACCTAACAAGCTAACTTTCCAGCACTGGCCAGAGGGCATGGCACAGGCGAATGGACAATGTGTATGCATGCGCATGGCAACCAGGCATTAACACGCCATAAACACTGTAAACGAGGTATGGAGAGCAAGGTCAACACAGAGGACTGACCTCCTCCATTTTAATGAGCTTGTCCATAAAGAACAGCATGTATACCGAGCCAAACAGCACACTCGATGTCCTGTTGCATTGGGATTATGGTAGTGAGAACAACTAGTATGCTAACTAATGCACATTCAAAAAGAACTGAGATGCTTTAAAGGAGTTGTTGAGAAAAAAAAATCTGTGAAAAAGACTAGTACACGATAAAGCTTTAAATATAGATCATTGGAGTATGTTTTACAAGAAAATACTTTTAAATGTAGGCTATTACTTGCCTATAACTGTGAAAATCACTAGCAATTTTTAAATGAAAATGTTTCTATACCAATTTTTGTAGTGTATGAATTTACATGCAATTGGTTTGTGCTTGTTTAGTCCTGGTTTACAAGCATAGCCATGGTGTTCACCAGCAAACATTTTTTTTTTTAAAGTATTTTTGATAAAGCTAGTTGTCCATGGGAGATTAAAGCCTGGTGGAAACACTTATCATTTTTAAACAACAAGACCTTCAAACTAGTGCACCTAGTGTGCATTTGTGCTTTTTAGACATTTTTAGACATTTCATGGTTTTGGTCAAGTGGTGTTCATCCAGACCTCGTTTTGCATTGGCCGGAGACTACACTGAAATTGGATGCCATCGTAATTACTTTTCCATTCCTCATGTCCTCTTCAATCTCTAAAAGCTTCTCTGTCTATAGCAAACAGAGCTCCTTATAAGGAAGAGAACTTTGGGATGTTTTTATCTCAAAATAGAACTAAAAAAAAAAGCAAAAATATGCAAGAAAGTTCATAGAGCCCCCTGAGGATGCTCTTAAACCATAGGTTGAAGATGTTTATAGTCCATTATGATCTCGCAGACAATATTCTCAATAAAACCGGTCATTTAGAGCACATGCTGTTCTGGCAGCAACATCAAGAGAATATCTGTATTAATCCACCAACTGGAATCTCCGGTGAGACTGAGAGCTGCTGGATACGGTTACATAGTAAATTCCACGAGGCCTGAACAGTTCAGAGTAGAGAACACATGCAAATGCAAGCAAAAAACGATATATTAGACACCATTATGTGCAATTAAATGGCAGTTTATTTGCACACAACTGGGAAACTGTGTGCTGTGAACCTAATATGCACATGCAGTAGGAGTAAGATATGTCGACACCTTAATCGAAGTGCACAATTTTTGTCATTTAGTCACTGCCCATTATACACAGCTACCTGTGTTTGAGACATGCACATGAGAAAAGCAATAATAATTTTTAATACTAAAAACATATTTGCAGGTCAAGGTTAAAGGGCTAGTTCACCCAAAAATGAAAGAAAAATTCATTAATTACTCACCCTCATGTCATTCCATACCCATAAGCCTTTTTTCAAAACTCAAATGAAGATATTTGAAATGAAATCTGAGATTTCTGTTCCTCCACTGACAGTCCACGCAACTATTGACAGCTACACAACTACCTCTTTGACGCTTCAAAAAGTCCATAAAGAGATTGTAAAACTAATCCATATGAATCGAGCGGTTTAGTCCAAAAATTCGGAGAAACTCAATCGCTTATGATGAACAGAACAGCAATGGAACATATAGAAGCAAACATGATTGAGCTTCCGTTTACCACAACTGATGTGTGGGTTGATGAATATCAATATATTACATAATATATGTAATAATTCTTATAATTCTATATGTAAATAAAAGCCTAAATTCAATCTGTTCATCATATAAAGCGATTGAGTCTCTTCAGGAATTTTGGACTAAACCGCTCGATTCATATGGATTAGTTTTTACGATCTCTTCATAAACTTTTTGAAGCGTCAAAATGATAGTTGCATAGCTGTAAATGTAGTGACAGAAATCTCTCAGACTTCATTAAAATATCTTCATTTGTGTTTCAAAGATGAACAAAAGTCTTTAGGGTTTGGAACAACATGAGGGTGAGTAAATGATGATCATTTATGGGTGAACTAACCCTTAAACATTCTACATTATTTTGTCCATTCAAAGTTATCCAAGTATAATTAATTAAATAAAATATATATATCATTTATTTTAGACCTGGATGAATTTGCTTTACTTTAATTTTGCCTGCAATAATACTCTAGTCTACTCTATCAACTAGTAAACGCATACATTCAATACGTTATTTGTTTTATACATGGATACATTTGCTTTAAATAATATTCGCTGCAATGCAAAATCTGATCTGAAAAACAAAACAAAAAATACACCGGTAATAAAATAAATAATAAAATTGAATAAAAAATAAATAAAGATAATAATACTAATACTCTTTCATCAGTGACTCTGCAACCAAATGCAGGACATATTAATACTATCCATTACAACCTAATTTTTGGTACGCTGTTTTTATGCGAGGATAAAAGCTTGTAAAAAGCTTCCCCCCATTGTGAGAAAGAATGAGATAGCTCAGACCCCTCCTACGCATCTCTTTACTTTCCTCTCTCCTCCTATACTCCACCCCTTCACTTTTTCTGCCATAAACTTTCAAACTTCACATTGCTGCCACAGACCCTCCTTTCCTCTTAAAGAAAACCAGAGCAACGGGATTGAACCCCAATACTGTTCATCTACAGATTTAGGTAGGTAACCTTTTCTTGTATACCTTGCATATCAGTTTAAGGACGGACCACAATAGTCATCTAACAGTCCACGATCAGTTTATCTAGATTGTGTCTTTGACTATTATCACATTTGGCTATTGTGTCTATCACTGTTTCACCAAATGCATCCAAGTTCTTTTACATTGCAGAAAAAAATAGAAACACATCTGATGTGGGTCAAGCGAATCCAAAACCAGCCTAAATTCACAGTGCTTTCTTAAGATTGATTTGTTGACAAGGTTATCTTAAAAATGTAATTTTTCAAATCCCCATAGATAGGTATTTTTCGAGATTGAACAGCGACATGCATATGCATTTTCATAAGTAAGAATACAGAAAATATCCAAGATATTATGATAAATAATCGGAGGGTTATTCATCAGTTTTATATTCTTACACAGCAGTGGCTGATGTTTCAGAAATTAATCTGAGTTTTGATGTTTGGGTCTGTCTGCTGGTCTTTGTAAGTACTGCTCTGTGCGCTCACGATAAACAGCGAGCCAGACACATTCTTCTCCGAACACAAATTGGGGAGACGTGACCTAGACTGACTCTGACCTACACACAACACCCCAGATCTGCACTCCACAGGGAGATCTGACAACCCTTCCATTTCAGCACAAATGAGCTCGCTGCATTCACTGCAGAGTAGGAAAGGTTAACTGCATACAGAAGCCTGTTAAAGCAGGAATCACACCACAGGTTGCACACACCTATTTGTGGTCTCTGCACAGGCCTGAGGCAAATACTGAAGCGATAAAGACATTTGTAGCATCTGGAATTACATTTTTTAAAAACATTTATTCTATAATTTTATTTAAATTATATGAAATATAAAATACATTTTAATATATCACCAAACATATAATTTTTTTGGTAACACTTCACAATAAGGTTTGATTTAATGCAAGTCAATAACAATAATAACTAACAATGAACAGTACATTTTCTACAGTATTTATTAATAAATTCATTATTAAATGTTGAAATTAACATTAACTAATATTATTAAATGCTTTAGAAGTATTTTTCATTGTTAGTTCACGTTAACTAATGTAAACACAGGAACCTTATTGACAAGTGTTATATATTTTTTATATAATTTATTTTATAACTGTATAAAATGTATATATATATATATGCCACAACAGATTCTTAATTATATATAATTTAGATTATATATAAAACTGCTATCTTTTATAAATATATACATGGTTTTGTGATTAGCAATTTCTGGAAAGATGTTGTGACTTAAACATTTGTGCATTGAACGCTATATATAATATAGTGCAGTACATACATGATAATTCAAACAAGTCATCACATTTGTTGCATCACAATATCATAACTGTATTACGAAAAGTGAAAGAATCGTTGAGAGAATGAATCCGTGGTATCATTTGCTTTACTTTTGTCTAGTACTGCATTTATAACATTTTTTGATTATGAATTACTTTTTAATTAAACTGTATAAAATGATATCAATACTGTATCAGAAAGATCTAATGTTTTAAAGAAATATAGTGGCAAAAAAACAATTAGATATCAATATACAACTGTATAGGCACAACCCATAGTGTGCATGGCCAAAAATGTCTGTCCTAATGCCAGTTCAACAGGCACTGTCCTACCTGTTAAGAGTCATGTCCTCAGAGGCATCACCAAGCCACAAAAAATCCCTCTGCATTGCTCTGCGATGCCATCATGGAAAGTTCAGCATTGAGGCCAACTGAGTGCACTCGCTTGGCCTTAAGTGGACTTATTTGTGCAAGGAAGTTGCCAGGAGAGAGTAAAAAAATATGCACATAAACATACTCAGGCTTGGGAAATCTCCGGGCCAGTTTTTCAGATGATTTCCTTTTTTGGTGCGATTCTATCTTATTTTTTGCTCCACTTGTTTTCTCTTTTTCACAACTTTCTTGGCAGTGTCTGTGCATTTTAATGCCGATGAGTTGGCGTTTTTTGCCAAAGGATGGCTTGAGAGAGTTGATACAAATCTGCTCTGAATAACCATTATGAGGAAGGGTATCTTAAGCATATGACCTGCTCGATACCCTCCCAAGGAGATTGTTAATGATCTTATCATTCCCAGTGGTGATGGGGGACATGACTCCTGACTAGCTAACTAGGGCGATGGAATGCTGGTGTCCTGTAGTGCTGACAAACATCTCTCGCTAGCCCGTCGCCACCAGCAGCATGTTTATCTCCTCCGTGTCACGTGTTGGGCGCCTGAATGAACTGCTCAACTCCAGGCTTCACTTCAGTCACTCGTCTACTTAACCTCTTTCTACAGTGACACTGGCCAGCTGGAGGCAAAGAACACTATGAAAACAATCGGTGAGGAATAGGTTTGGTTGGTTTAATAGGTGAAAATGAGATGAGACCCAACATACTTCTATCCCACAAAGCATTGTTTCATTTGCGTCACATAAGATTAGTGCAAGTAAAATACACAAACAGAACCCTCAAATTATCAACATTTCAAACTACTTTTTAAGTGTTTTCTTCAAGTACTCGACAAAAATGGCCAACTACGTAGAGTTGTGCAAGATGACATTTTAATATTGTCTTGGTGCGTTGTGTGAACAAGTTGACTAGTCTTAAAGAAGCTCTGTGTATAGCGTTCCTAAACTTTCTGACCAACAAATTGCCATAATTTATTATTTTCCATATACTTTTCAGCCATTTATTAAAATGAAGGATTTTTAAAAAAGATTATATAAATAACACTAAAAAGTTGCAAAGCAATTATTAGTCAAATAAATACTTTGATTAACTGTGATAAAAAACAATTAAAATAGGAATCGCCATAACTTTTTTCCATGACCTTTTAGGATTTTATCAATTCTATCCATTTATTCCAATTTTTGAAATTCCCTTTATATTTCCAGGTACCGTTGGAAGTGTTTACTTAGGCTGTTTTTAGCTTCACTAGATGCATTCCTTAGGGGACACTTATATGAGATGGATTCTTGTGTTAAAATACAAGTTTTAATTTGACTTTAAACTTAAATAAACAGCAATGCTCAAGGTGTGCGGTGTTCAAAACAGCACAAATCAACTAAATTAAACAGCTAAAGTACTGCAAAAAAGCATGCTAACTGAAGCAGCCGTTAAAAATATTAAAAGAAAAAGAGTAAGAAAAGAAGTACATTGTTTTCCTGAAAGGAAGCCTCTGCTAAAGATTTCAAAACCATCTTAAACAACATAAATTGTGGAAATGGAGTTACATGGAAATTTTTGTACATGTTGAACATGCACGCTATATTCAAGGCCTGTTTCATGTCTTTACAAGTTGTTGCAAAGGAACTGGTTTCTGTCAAGTAAGACAAGGCTGCTCAGTGTGAAAACAAGCAAATCTTACACTTCGCAAAAACACTATCCTCCATATAACTGTTTCCCATTAGTCTAAAGTAGTCGCAGCCTACATATCCAACAACAACAACATCCCAGGCCTCCATTACCCTCTTGGTGATAAGTTAGAGTCAGGCTCCTGAGGGATGATTTCAGTGGAATATTGTGGCCACAAAAGGTCATTCCTAAGAATAACCTTATTGCAGCAGATAACGCAATGCAGCGGCCAATGAAAACACAGGCCACAGGTGCTTCCATGTCCATGATGTTACTCAGGATACGATGCTGCCGAATGCCTCTGTAAGACAGAACTCCCTACAGATTCGAGAAGACAGGAATGAGCAGCAGTCTGAAAGAGAGAGATAAGCTTGTCCAAGACGAGAGCTCCGCTAATACGCAAAGATTTATAATCAAGGCCACTTTATCTTTCGCCGAAAACAGGGTTTCATCTAATCTTTCCGGAGGCGAAGTGCTAAATCCCGATTTAGGCTGTTTTGTACACATGTAAAATAACCAATATAAAACATCTTTCTGAAGCCACCTCTTTTTATTCACTCGGAGCCAAGACGGGATAATGAAAAGAAATAAGCTCACTCCTACACAGTTATATAAAGACACACTACGTGCTGCTGAAGTCTCATCTTGGAAGTATTCAATAATAATAAAGTAAGTCAATGACATTGCACTTAATGTATAATAGAAAAAGCCTTTGTACAAGTACATCTTTTGGTGGAAATGCAAGAGTAAGACTGAAAAATCCACTCTGAACGAAGAATCAAGAGGAACCGAGACCCCTGTGGTTTTAATTTTAGAAACGTCTCAAGCATCTTCCTTTTAGGTGACATATCTGAAAATGAAACTGGTCAGGGCATAGGAATGCTCTATTTGAGGCTAAAAGCAATTTCATTTGACTAACATCAGTTGCAAATTGATTGAACACTATGAAGAGTCAGCGACCTTTCACCTTCCAATGACATTTCAAAGTGCAGCCGATGAGTACTGGACAATTCACATGATGTACATGCTTTTAATTTATGAATTTAATGCTTCATAATTTCTATTTTTCATTTTAGACATAGCACCTTGGTTCAATTAATTCATGAACCCATGATCATTGAGTTCTCTCTTTCTTTCTGCAATGTATAAAAGCAAACAAAATTTTTCTGTTCCAAATTCCTGTTTAAATACCGTACGTTTAACACGGTATAAACTTGACACATTCTTGCTACCATACTACATCGTAGTTACATTCTTATCTAAGCCCGAATGCAAATCATGTGAAAAAGGGATAAAGGGATAGTTTATCCAAAAAAGAAAACCCACCCTTCTGCAGAACACTAAAGAAGATATTTTGTACATGTTTGTCTATACACTAGGGTACAATGTTATTTTTTGGACCCCAAAATTCTTCAAAATATCCTCATCTTGTGCTTTGCAGAACCATACAGGTTTAGAGGGTGAATAAATGATAGCAGAACTTTGATTTTTGAATGAACTACCGCTTTAAGAAGTCTTCTGAGACATCTAGCAGACCTGCATGTCACGTGTGAATATAGCATGCACATTCACTCTTTCATCTGTCTGCTCCCTCCCCTCAGCCTTGTGTCCACTGGCAACCAGATCACCACAACAACCAGCGCTTCTCGTCCCCAGCTTGGGGTACTGCCGTTCTTCCTTCCTCTCTCCTCCGTCCGCACCTCTCCCCTCTCTCTGCACTAATCCATCCCACCCACCCCGCTTCGGCATGGACAAGGTGCAGCACATCACACGGGCGGCCATTCGCCGGGCGTCCACCATGGAGGTTCCCCAGCAGGCCAAGCAAAACATGCAGGAGCTCTTCGTCAACTTCTGCCTCATCCTCATCTGCCTGCTGCTCATCTACATCATTGTCTTGCTAATGTGAGCGGGAGTTTCCCCTGTAGCCAATGAGGGCGAAGGACTGTACATAGGGGGCCAATCGCGTTGAGGGGCGGAGGGTGTGGATGGGCGAAGCTATTTATTATTTTATAGCAGGTTTTGATTAGTTGGGTTGTACATTGCATGATTATCAATGTCGTTATAAATAGCAAATTCAGAGTGACACAAGAACGACAATACTGATAGTGGTTGACCAATATGACTTTTTCAGTGGATGTTGCTGCCTGACATCAATAACTAGAGAGTCAACTGCTAAAATTCCAATATATTTAAGATAACATCTAACACAATTTCATTTAATTCCATTGCGGGCCAAATACTAAGGCAGCATCACATGTATCCTTTCTATTTTCATAATGCATTGTGCCATTGTGAAAAAACAACTCCTAGACGGTGGACGAGGCAAAATTAATAAGACTTATATAAATATTAAGTATAATTGAACAATTTCATTTAATACCAAAAAATACCAATAGAAAATAGTAACATGACCTTTCAAAAGTTCGGGGTCAGTATTTTTTTTTATAATAGTTTAATATTAATATAAACCCAGCAAGAAATAAATAAATGCTGTTCTTCTGAACTTTCTATCCATCAAAAAAAGCAAACCTTGAAATATAGGGTTAGAAGTAGCACAACTTTTTTCAACATCGATAATAAAAAGAAAATGTGTTTTGAGGAGCAAATCATTCTGTATTTTTGATCAAACAAAAAATTCTTTTAAAAAATCTTACAGACCCCAAACTTTTAGATGATAGTGTAAGTACAGGATATATAACAGCACAATTCATTAGGTAGCATCCAACTTAAACAGGATTGGAGCTCCATGCTGTGGTGGATTGAGGAACTGACCAGTCTTCACTATGAACTCTCATGACGCATGCGACTGTCTTTCCATGTCTTTGTCACTATCCCATCCGTGCATGTCACCTGCGGGCCTGAGAGATGTCAGCTGAGTCACGTCTTCCGTCACACACTATACCAAACTGAAAAACACTTGCTCGATAAAAAATTTACATGATCACGTGTGTGCAATAAAAACGATCACGTGTGTGCAATAAAACGTGTGCTGCTTCTGTTTTTGACTGATACTCCCACTGTACTAATTTAGTTAAACAATCAAAATCAGTAATTTAATGATCACGAAGTCACAGAAAGCTTGTTTGAATAATACATAAGAGAACCAGTTATTGTCTGTTTCTATGACTGTGTCTTGTCAGCAAAGCTCATGTCAGTCTGTCAATCATGTTTAGCTCTTTCTACGGCATATGAGAGACCAGCGGCGCGATGTAAGCTGCTCGTCCTCCTGTTCACTGGCAAACAAGAAGATCTTCCACCTGGGGCTGAATACGCTTGGGCTACACGGCACCACGGCTGAACCCGAACAACCCTGGAAATCTCCATCCCATCAGTATGGATCTGACCAATAACCGAGGACTAAACCTGCTGCTCAACTTCCTGCTTATTGTAGTGGCTCTACTGCTCATGCTCATTCTGGTCAAGCTCATGTGACACGAAAATGGCCCGAAACAAGAAAAATCGGTATAAGAGACTCCCACTCACTCTACCTCCAAAACCATTTTAAAAACGCTGCAAACGATTTCAGACATTAGGCTGACTTGTATCTTTTTCTAAGTTAGACACACCTGTGCATGATTGATAGGCAGAAAATGTTTCTGATTGGCTAGTTTTCCAAAGTGGGCTAATCCACCCTTTTTGGCTTTAACACATTTTCAGGACACATATTCATATTTGAATTAGTCAATAGGGACATTTTTTTGAGTCTGCCGTTAATTTTCTTTGCTTACAACACCTTTAACCTACAATACATGGTTTGCAAGCGCTTAATGGAGGGGTAGGTATACAGTAAATTGATAAAAAAAACGGTTTTCCAACGCATCACTCTCCAGAATCAAATAAAGAAGAAAAAAAAATCAAAATGGATAAAAAATACTAGTATAAAATACTAGTATTTAGTTTAAATATCCTGAGGCTTTAAAACTGACAGGAAGTATACAGTAGGTGCATTGCTTCCAGTATCACTGCGCCCTCTAGTGGTTGTTGCCTCTAAATGCTCACGAAAACAACAACATGACTAGGATTAAAAATGGGATTCTCAAAATTAGATTATTTTTCTGTGAACAGCGGGTGTGGATTTAAGTACACGGCCAAATAAATTAAACTGAAAAAATATAGACCATCTCTCAAATCACATGACATGCCATTGACACTTTACCTAAAAATACTACATGCATTTTTTTCCTGCTATAAACGCTGTAGATACACACTCCTAATCAGATGTATTTCATAAATAGAAGGACATAGTCATGTTTTTAATGAGAAAACACACTGGTTTGCCTATAATATAATCAAAGTTGTAACCTTTATCCGTTATTTATACAATCACTGTGTTCTTGTGTTCTCTGTGTGAATATATTTATGAAGTAATGATATACATTTTCATGATGCAAGTCTGAGAAATAAGACTGAATGGAAGTAAATACTGCAAATAAAACCGTTCCACTGATAACAAATGTTTTTGGTTTCTCTTTAGGTTGAATAAAACATTTTGAGCCTCAAGCTGAGAAATTCAAAGACATCCAATTGGAACAAACACTGGGTCTTTACTACTAAAAATAGACATCCAGCACAGGAGACCATAATCAACATGAAATCAAAAGCGACTTTATTTACTTTCTTAATGCACATTCCTGGTCATATTGTGTACATTCAACAGTGCACATGATTTCAATCATAGCCTTGTTCTGTTTCTGAAATGACTTTCCTTTTCGGCTGACGCCAGGAATCCGTCAAACGTTTCACCCCTCCACTCCAACTACTATCTATATTCTGGTATGTAAGACGCAGTTTTCAGAAAAACGCCGGATTTAAAAATTTCACTATGATTTTAAAGCATTATCTGAAAGTTAATTTCAATTCAAGTGCAATCTACTGACAGCATCTGAGGCATGAATTACCACAATAATTCTAAATAATAATTTTGACTTATTTTTTAAATAGAATTTTATATTTTTTTTTTTATTATTTCACAAATATTTTTTTTATTATTTCACAAATATCTATCTATCTATCTATCTATCTATATATTCATCTAATTTGTCAAATTTACCTTTTTTTATTGACACTGTTAGAAGTAGAAATACTACTGGCCAAACATTTTTCATTAAATTGACATTTTTGCCTGGGCAACTTACTAAAAATAAAATGTCTAAGTTTAAATCAAATAAATTTTATATTTAAAATCGAAATAAAAATAAATTAAAGCAAAATTAGAAATATTTAAAATCCAAACTATAATGAAAAAAAAAACCTGAATAATTCTTAACAAAAACTATAATAGTATATAAATAATACTAAAATAACACAATGTAATCTGGAACATCCCTTAAACAAGTATTTAAAAAAAGAAAGAATGTCTGATAAATAAGCATAATTTTGTATGTTTTGTTCTGTAAAAAGGAGGATAATTCACCCTACCACTGTCTCCAGCAGAGGGCGCTATTAACCAACTTTTACAAGGCATTCTTCAATGGTATCATAAAAACAATTCAGCTTTACTATAGAAACAACTAGAGCACCCAGGATATTTTTCTCATCTTCGTGTTCCCTGTCAAAAACATTGCAAACTGACCTGTGGGAGTTCTGCTTCCTGGCGTAGTCGCTCTCGCTGCTGCTGTTCCTGTTGCCACGAGCCGCCACATCCCTCTGGTCCCGGCCGGTACTCCATCTGCTCACTCAGCCACATCTGCGTCCGCACGGCCGGCTGGATGGGCGACCCCCCCACGGCCTGGTGCCTGAGCGTGGGACCTCTCTGCCCGGGCCCGGCCAGGCCGATCGTGGGGGTCTTGCTCTCCGGTAAGGCACTGTAGGAGAGGTCTAACGTGCTGGGCTTGAGCGGAGACGAGCAAGGCGAGTCTGTTTTACCTAGGGTGTTACTGCTGCCCAGGTCATACTTCGTAAAATCAGAGTTGGTGGAAAGTTTGTGCAGGCTCTCGGAGAGGAAGCCGTCTGAATAAAGAGGGTCCTGTCGGTAGCCATAGAGCACACCTCGATCCAGGGATCCGTGAGGGTCCGTGCGGTACGACGGTCTCCCGGAAGGACTGGTCTTTTCCTGGCCGGTGAGACGGGTGAGGGAGGACCAGCGGCGCACTGGCCGCGGGTCTTTCATGTCCAGGGGGCTGTCGAGGGGAGAGGGGAGCTGGCAGCTGCTCCAGGGGCTTGTGGGGGCAGAGGGAGTGCTGAGTTTGGAGATGGACGGAGATGGCATGACGTGGGCCGTGGGGATGGGACCTTGCGAGCGCAGATGCTGGAAGGACAACGTGCCGCTGGAGCTGGAGTGGTCTGGAGACAGAGAGAAAGAGAGATTAAATGTAGACATTTTCAGGCTTATCTGACAGTGTTGACTCCACTGCTAGCATCAGGCGGTACCAGAAAACAGAACTTTCGTTTGAATGTAAACACATTCTGAGTGTCACTGCTTTGCTATCTGTAGGATGACAGATAACTGGCTTGTTATGGATGAAAAAGAGTGACCTTTACTTAGCGTGAGACTTAAGTCATTAATTATGCAGACTTTATTTATTGACCCTTCAGCACAGTCCACCTCCCTTGGTTACTGCTGCTCAAACAAGCTTTACAAAACATCCCATAAAAACTCACCACAGATTTCCCTGACCAATATAAAACATTTAATTATTGTTATAAATAGGTGTTAATTATGACTGGATTTACTATATTTTAAAGAAAACGAACAAACAATAGTGGTATTAATAACTATTACAAATGATGGACTGGACTGATGAGTGAAAATAAAAAAATAAATCAGTGTTTAAAATGATTCAACATTATTCTTATGTGGAATTAAGAAATAAAAATAAAAGTGTTATAAATAAGTGTTAAAAAGAGTGATGTATATTCTTCTGTGCACTGGACTGAATGGAATGACTGACATTGCAAAGCATTTTTATTTGCTATTGAAAATAATGATACATTAATCAGTAAGGTGGCTTGTGTCACTCTGTGAATCAGAGACAAATGCAGTCAAATGAAGGGACAAATACTTCTCTCAGTCAACTGAAAAGTGATTAGAAGTGATCACATTAGGGGAAGTGAACCGTTTTTAACACACGCTCTGATGATGATCACAGGAAGTGAGACGTACTAGACATTCTTATTCTTCCTGAAAGACAGCAATGACTGAAAGCAACTGGCCGGAGATGACCTAATACTGACCCTGCCCAGAGTCCTCCAATATCCCATCATGCACTAGGGCTTTCCCCAGATCACATAGCCTCTCTTTCAAACTTTAAAAACAGACCACAAACACTGCAAGGCAACACGTCATGATAAACAGTGACTGAACTCATCTGACTGTGAGTCACTGGAGGAGAACAACACACACACACTGCTCCAAGCTGAACGCATCCTTAAATCTACCCACAGAAACGCACCAAACTTCAAACTTGGAAAGTTATATATATATATATATTGTTGTTTAAGCAAATTAGTAAAGTTAAATGTATACGGGTTGCACAAATATGATGCAAATAGAAAATAATTACAATCATTTAAAAATATGATAAAAATCACTTATTTTTATTATTGTATAGGTCCAACAATAGTCGCTGGAGGGATTTAATAAATAATGACATTTTTAAATATGTCATGGAATGTTGCAATAGATAAAAGTACATTGAAATGTAATAATAAATAAATAAGGTGTGAAATTTATATATTCGAAAAATATAAAATAAAAAGTAATGTGAAATACCCCTTACAATGAAATATGAAATACAAAATAAAATATCTTGAAGTAAAATGTAGTGGCCAACATAAAGGAAATCAATATATCATGAAACGCTGCAATCAACAAATAAGCATAATGAAAAGCCAGTAGAAATAAACAAACATGACAAGACATGTATTTATGCATTTATTAAATGTTTTATTTTATAGTACTTTTATTTATTTATTGCAACATGAAGTATTTAATCATTTCAACATATATTTATTTAATTGAGTTTGTCTTTTAAATCCCTCAATGATAGTCAACATGACAGCATATTTATAAATCTACACTGGTTTGTCAACTGGTTTATCTTTTTATTTTTATAATCAGAATATTATGTTCAACAGAAAAAGGATAGCTAAAAAAATGTAATGCTTCAGAATTGGAAAAAATAACTCCAGATTAGTTGGTGTGATAGTCATATTAAATAAATATTCCTGATTTCAATAAAGCCAGTTCATTTAAGATGTTACAATATTAGGTTACCTGACAAACTTTCTTTTTCTTTCCCTTTTTTTTTTTTTTTACAAAGTAAATAAACCAGGCAATAATGAAGCGAACTGCAACAGAAAATTACAGGAAATGTGAATGCTCACATTAGTCCAAACTGAAGTAAAAATACTTGCAAGATCTGGGAAAATTCTAATTCTTGTAATGAGAAATCGAAACCAAGCCACGGGCAAAACAAACCAATGGAGGTCTTGCTTTGACATGTTCATGAAGCCAAGGAGAGCATGTGAAGTGTGTGTACTGCAGTATGAGCAGTCATGGCCAGGTTGAAGAGCTCTGACAATCACAGTGAGATGAGCTGACAGGCTTTATCACCGTGTCATGAGGACGGCCATTCAGATGAAGAAGCTCAGCTGTCTGTGATACTCTCATCACATCAGTGCTGTCATGTGTGACCTGACCACTGCCTCGGACACTTCGCCTACACTTCCAGATATACGCATTCAAGCTTCTTCAAAGAACGTCCAGGAGGCTCATACGCTAATATAAAACAGGACGAGTCACATTGTCAATATTCATTCATTGAATTCTATATTAAAGGCACACTATGCAAGAATTGTACCTTAATATAACAGCTTCAAAGTCATTTCGGTGGTAAACAAACTCATATTAGGGCGAATCGTCCTGGTAGTAAAGCTTGGGGGGGACGCCGCTGGAAAAAACAGCAATGCAAGTTTGAGAGGAGCGCCCCCGACAAATCTCGCGAGAATGACGACATGCTTTATGGCAACGATGTCACACACATCAACAACAACATTTGAAGCACGAAGCCACTTGCGCGCATTTCAGACGTGATACTTGACGATCGAAAAAGCAAAGAAAACGCGGTCGGAAGAGACTAGGAAAAGGAGAAGAGAATCTGACCGCGTGAGCAACCGGACAAGAGTGAGTCCCTCTCGGTCGGGCTTTCACTCGTTGGCGCGAGCTAAAAAGCAGCACTGGATGCAACAGTGGTGCTGACCTGGCGATCTTGTTGATGGCCTAGTAAGTAAATCTTTCTAAGTTTGTGTGCATTTTATTTTGTGATTTCACCGGAATAAATAGAGTCTCCGCAACGGCGATAGATTGAAGAGCGCGTCCGAGTGAAGACTGCGCGCGCGCCGCCACAAGAGACACAATGACTAACGTTATGTATCTATGACACTGATTGGGTTGAGTTCAAAAACACATTTTAGCGCTATATCTCTTATTTAAAGGCACACTATGCAAGATGTGTACCTTAATATAACAGCTTCAAAGGAGTATCAGGCCGTGAGTGCAGAGACCAGTCTATGGCAGACGCTCTCCGTGAATGGCATTTACGACAGTAACGTTAAATACAAGTTCTCCACAGCGACTCTAGGGGTCGCTGTTTGACAAAAACGGAATTCCAGCATAGTGTGCCTTTAACGTGCTGTTGCTACATCGTTTGGCAATTGTAATCTGCCTACAACTGGGCTAAGAATATTTAATAGTGATTATTATTAATTATAAAAAAATGTTGTTAATAATAATACGTTTAATTTATAAAACAATAATAAAATATTATTAGGATATTAGTAATAATAATAAAACTAAATTATAAAATAATACAAAAAATTATTATGACAACACTTTACTTTACTAGCAATTATGTACAATGCATTATAAAGATATTCATAATGTATGTCATAATGCATTATATCTTTTCATAAATAATCGTAACCAAAGTTAAAATGAGTTGTACTATTTGCAGAGTCCTTGTTACATCTGAAATTGGTTGTTTATTATGTCTTTCAATACAATACACGTTTTAAAGGTGTAACAATGAATATATAAGTATTATAACTGGTTGCAATTATTCATGAGACCATACAATGCATTATAAGGTGCATTAAAAGGCATAATTAATGCATCAAAAATACTTTAATAATGCATTATATATAAACATTATAAATCTAGGCTTTAAGAAAAGTGTTTTTAATAATGATTAAAATTAAAACCTAATTCTTTATTAAACACTGGTGTATTTTCTCTTCTTCTCTTTTTAAATCACCATCTGCTATTTAGCTTTTTTCCATCCACACCAACGACTCACTTTCTGTGTTAGTTACGAAAGCCACTTGAAAAATTGACCTGTAAATCACAAAGTTGTATTGAGACACCTGAATGGTTTTCAGTGATCATATCAAAGAATACAGATATCAATATTAAGTTATAATCAGCCTTCTTGACTAACTTCTTAGGCTAAAGCAAACTGGTGCTCAGTTCTCCAGAGGTCTGAATAATGCGGCTCTTTGTTGGCACGAGTGTGTCTGCCAATACCAGACCAGCAGGACACAGAGAAGAACTGAGACGGCACATTCCACGGAAGAGTCAGTGTGCTGTACACACAATACAGTATTGAATACTGCCAAACAGCCAAAAAAAAAAAAAAAAATACAGCCAGGGAATTACCTGGATTTCCAGATAACGGCGAGACTACTCTCACTCTTACTTCTGGTGAAACAACCGTGTTGACTACTATGCAATGGGATCACTTGTGTTTCTGACAACCAGTTCACAAAATTTCACCTGAGAATGATGTTAAAACCAGGTTTAAATGGGGATTTTGAGGCTCTGAACTTGAGCATAATCTTGGTCCTTGTTTAGTCTTCAAATTGTCATTTCAATTCAATGTTAAATGAAAAAGCGGAGACCATAAAAAAGAACACTTTTGTGGCATAGTTTCATTAGTTCTTCACCATCTCTTGGGAAAGGTAAAATGAAATGAAAAGAAAAACAAGAAGTAAAAAATACTCATGCAATGTATATTTACTTCAATATGAAACCATGACAAACTGCAAGATTACAGCAAAGAAATGTTTCTGGGGCCAGTTACATAAAGTTTAATACAGCCACTAAGTTAAGACTGTCTTTTAAGAAGTAGTCTGACCAACTAGCAAAAAGTTAGAACTAATCAGTCTTACTTTTTGGATTCAAATTAGGCCAATCTACCTTTTTATGTAACCGATTTAATAAAATTATGACCAGTCTTGAAGACAAATAAAGAGATGACTAACTTGTAGTACTTCTAAGAAGTTTATGCAATAGGCTCCTGGTTTATATAGCATTAAATGCAAAGAACAAATGCAGTTCCTTACATTGTCTGCTGATTTCTGAAGGAGCAAATGAGGTAGTGTGAAATACGAAAAATTGTTAATTTTTACGCGTTTAAGAGGTTTGTATAAAACACACATGCAGCTCTTCAAAACGGAAGAGAACAACATAAGCCCAACATAATGAAGTGTATTCTATTTCTATGCCATACCATGATTTCACACTGAAAACTTGTGTTTTCGATATGACTAAAGAATTTAAGAACCCTCCTTGTATTTGGAGTGCCGTGCCATTCCAGAAAGGTTGGACTAATTCGCCCAGAATAACCTCATCTGGTTCTACTTTACACTGGGGTGGAGGAGAGCGAGGCGGAGGAAACCAGGACTGCTGAAGCCTTGAGCTACGGGTGCTCCATTCCCAGAATTCCCAGAAGAGGGGGGGACAACCCACTGACAAGCGTCGGCTATCTATCAGTGCTGAATAAATGTGACAACTAGGTTTGAGATCAGTCTATACAAACTGATTAGAATGGTACTGATCAGGGTCAGATTAAAAAGACTTCAAGTGAATTCAGTTTGGGGTTGAAGCTCATTTACATTTAACGCTTTTATCCAAAGCGACTTACAAATGAGGAGAGCAATAGAAGCAGTTAAACTAACAATGGGACAACAATATGTAAGTGCTGTGACCCTTCCCAGTTTAATCTACCACAGTTATTGTGATTTCATGATGGTGGAGGTGAGGAAACATTTGATTGGTCAACGTCTCCCAGGGGCTGAATCCATAGGCGTAGATTACGCGGGGGACGTGTCCCCCCCCACTTTTTTTACAATGTAAATTCGTCCCCCGCACTTTTTCATAGGGCAAGTGTGTCTACGACAAGCTGAGGTTTTCGCGGGTGTGTATACCCTACATCGAGATTTAAAATCCAAAGAGTCAAGGATAGTCTATCTACATACGTGACTTTCACGTTTCCATGGTAATCAGTCACTCGTGCATTAGCCTACGACACGCCCATGCGCGCACCCGCGCCGAATCCATCAGTTTCATAGAGTTCAAAATGGCAAAAAACTCTTCACTCCTTTTTCAGGAAAAAGTCAAGCACTGTAAGTAAGTTGTCATGTAGTTTCCGAATTGTGTTGCACAATGATGAATAACTCTGCCTATTTCTCTTGTTGAATAATTACCAGGTTTTGTTGTAAATTCACTACCCGAACAAACATGCAATATTTTCAATCTATTTTACTCGTAATGCATTTTATTTTCACAGATATGTAATCAAAGCCCTTCAAATTAGAATAAACAATGCTAAATGTTTATGCTGAATTTGTATTTTCATGCATCAACAGCCACGATCTGCTTGAATCAGGCAGCGGTGTGACGTGCACATGATGTTTATCATGATTTGGTCACACTTTACAATTAGATAAAGTTTGTAGACAAACTTTAAGTTCTCTTGAAAAAGCCTAAGTAGAAAGTTTGAAGCTTGAAAAGCTTGAAGTTTGAAGGTTTCAATTGGAAAGTTTTAGTTTAGTAAGACAGACTTTGTTTAGGCTAGTAAGAAAATGTAATTTTGCCAAAAACAGAACTTTAATTTTAAGTAAATGTTATTTTTAAATCAGCTTCAGTGTGATATTTAACCATATTATCATGCTTAACACTGATCATTTGAATAATTGTAATGCGATGATCAGATATCTAAATTAGAGAATATCATATATTTGGGCAGTTGGATTTAGAGATGCACCGATTACAATTTTCTAGGCCGATCCCGATTCCGATTTTTCCTTGAGTTTGACCTGCCGATACCGATTTTAGCCGATTCCGATTTTATTTTTTCAAACCACTTTACAGCACACACAAATATTTATTTTCTATCTTCTCTTTAATAGAACATTTTGCATAGAACATTTTTTTAACAGATAATGGCTATAAAATAGAACTATATAAATGACTCCTCGTGTGGAAAATTCTCACACATCTAAAGTGCAGTGTTATGGAAGAACCATTTCATTTTCACATCCAATGTCCAATAAAATTTTTTTTTATATATTTAGCAAACTAAACTTCTGTATGAAAACAGGTAATGGCAATAAAATAATATATAAATAACAAATAAAAATGCAATAAATATAGCCTTGCAGTATAAAGATATTTATCTCTCTCTCTCTCACACACACACACAGGCCTATTGCAATCACTTGTTGTATATCAATGGCAAGTTATATTTCTCAAGCAGTTCTTCTCTCATCTGACACATGCCCACCCTAGCTAAACAGGACAAGTGGAGCATGTGCAGGGAAACAATTAAATAATAATAAAAACAATTTTAAATGGGTAAATTTTCTATAAATATTTGTGAGTCTTCATTTTCTTTCTGACATAGCCTAGCCTACTTCAGTTCTTGTTAAAACACACCAGACATGCAAATTCTTTGCATTTTGGGCACTGTTTGGATGAAATCATATTTATTTTGTCCATCAAAAGTGTGCTTTCACTAAAATTGAGCGCAGCATAAATAGACACGGCGCCGAAACCCGCGCTTCACTGTTGCCCACGCGACGCTCCTGCTCGACGCTCACGCGCTGCTCCTGCTCGCGGTGTGAATGCACTCATTGATTAACATGCACGCCGAACAAAAAAAAAAACGCGCTGCACCTTGTGGTGTGAAACGGCCGTAATTCACGAGGTTTCCTACTTGTGCGCGTACTGTGTGCACGTGTGATGCTGATGTTGCGCGATGTTAATCATGCGGCGCCCGAGTGCATTTGACCGGCATAAAATCGGATTATGTCAGACTGACCGGCCGGTCGCCGATCATGGCCGATCACGTGAAAACCGGCCGATTCCGGTCACCAGCCGATCAATCGGTGCATCTCTAGTTGGATTATTTATTTTTAACAGTGGATTCGGGGGACTCAAAGTGCTCCAGATTAATGAATTTATCTTTAAAATGTACAAAATTTTCTCACGGGGGGGGGGGGAAGAGGTACCCTAGAGGTACAGAGATCCACCTACGAAAATACTGTGCCACAGCAGACTATATGATGGTCTAAGAAAAATACACATCTTATTAAAATACATGATCACGATTTGACCACCTCATTTTAAGCCAGGAAAAACCCTGCATGTGCAATATAAAGAACTGGACAACTTTCTTTCTGTTTTATTGCTTTAAAAATAAATAGCATATTAAGCTAATTAAGCAAAAACCTCAACGAAAGTCTGAAGAAAAAAAAACTGGTATTACACTTGACATTCTGTCCCCCTCACTTTTGAAATGGTGGCTACGCCCCTGGCTGAATCGATGCGTTTAGATTGATGAACATACTCTTTGCACTTTCATGTGATTTGGGTTTCTTGGCGTGTTTCTGTCAGACGCTCTGTGATAAACGTGGTGCCGTGTGTGTTTGTATCTGTAGGATTTTGAAATGTGGGTCACTGAAATCTACAAAGCTCTTGACTTCCTCCTACTGAGATCAAGCCATTTATAAATAAATAAAAAAGAAATTTCTTGCAATTCCGCCTGCACTTCCTGCATGTTTTCTTACCTGACTGACTGACAGTGTTTGACAGATTTCTTTCATACACCTTTGGATTGAGGAAAGGAAGAGGAAGAAAATGTGGCATGATGGATCAGATAGGGATAGATAAGAGTCAAGGATTCCAGACTTTGCAGTGTGAAATGCCAAAAACACAAACACAGCATGCTAACACTCTTCTATCACATTACCACAATAACTGTCAGAAAACATCAGCAATCTGTGTCCAAAGTGTCTTCAAGCTAAACCATTTCCCTGTGCCGGAATAAGCAGAGGCGTTTTGTTATTGCATCCGCCCTCTCAACCCCTTACAGCTGGTCACAGCTGGAACACACGTTTATTTTTATTTAGCAATAAGAAAAAAGTGCTGGCTAACAAGTGAATGTTCTCAGAATGGTTATGTAACGGCATAAAAGCAACTTTGAGTGGTAAAGCTAAAAAAAGATGAAAACCAGCACGACAGATCAATGAGAATGAGATCAATGCATGTTTCACAGGATTCCTCTACTGAACATGCTCTTCATATTCCCCGCTGGAGAACAGTGTGAGGAAATTATAATTGTGGTCATCAATGAATCATTGTTTTGAAGCATTGTTTTTTCAACAAATCGGTTAATTTGGTTCTCGAATAATTCATTTGATTCTGGCTGCAACTTAATGACTCAATTATTCAGTTGCAGAGATTCACAGCTCACTGAAAGGGAAAAATATCAATAGCAGGTTCAATTCTGGTCTGACCTTTTACTCAGTTCTATTTTATGACTTTAGAAGACTTGAATACCGTGCAGAAGTCAAATGGACCATGTTTCATGATACAGGTTACTTCAGGTTACAAATAACATGTATCATTAATGAACCAATCTAAACAATATTCATAAATTAATGACAAAATAGCATGTGCAATTCCATACATTTTATGTACAATGTACATAGTTAAATAAAAATCACATAGTTTATTTACACTATTTAGTTTAAACAGGTTGTTTTACTGTAAGTATATTTAAATAATAATGATTTATGTCTGTTTAGTTTTGCTAGTTAGTTTCTTTGAAACTTTGCAAGCCGTCACATGTATTTGCATGGTCGGTTAACATCAAATCCGACCGGAACATATGAAAAGGTATACTACACACTATATTACGCCAATCGTGGATAATTAAATACAGCAGATAGAGATAGTGAATAACATTTTCAAGGCTTTTTTCCCCCAAACGTATTATTATTAGTATTATACCATACAGGTTATACCATACTCTTCTCATCCACCTCACGCGATCACTGATCTGTAGTGCACGCGACCCAGCTTTTCAGTCCGTGAGGAAACAGCGTCTAGTTTAAACGTAACCGAGAACAGTGCGCGTATAGGGAACAGCCAGTCAGAGGATTTTTTTGTGAGGTAAAATGTTTTCAGTTTTGTTTGAATTCGTTTATATCACATCTGTGACCCCCCACTGGAGCTGTCGCTGGGCTGCAGATCTGACACATCACGGTACTGTTTGAATAGACTTCACTGCACGCCGGAGTGTTTTTGTGTGTAACACAATGTAGCGTCAGGTTAGAAAGCGAATGCTGATTGGTCATTTACTGTGTCTGTCAGATGTCTGCTTCACTTCTGAGTGGCTTGTCTTATGGTGCTGGGCGGAGCAGAGCGAGCGTATTCAGTTCATTCATACTCGCTCTGCTCGCACCAGTGGAAAAAAGCGCTAATGCACTGTCACAAACTGTTTAGAAATATATCGGCCAAACGGAAATATTTATCGGCCGATGCCGATATCTAAAAAAATCCAAATATCGGCCGATATATCGGCCTCGGCGATATATCGGTCGACCACTAGTCATATATGCACAACATTAATGAGCAATTGTACATGGTTAAAGGGTTAGTTCACCCAAAAATGAAAATTAAGTCATTAATTACTCACCCCCATGCTGTACCAACCCCGTAAGGCCTTCGTTCGTCTTCGGAACACAAATGAAGATATTTATGATTAAATCTGAGAGGTTTATGACTGCTACATAGGCTCCTTAAGGGAATGAATCCTGACGGCCCAGAGAGTCATTAAAGAAAATGTTTAAATATTCCATGTCACAACCAGTGGCGTAGCCACGAGGGGGCCTGGGTGGGCCTAGTTCAGTTCATTCATCTACTCTGGTTTCCTCACAGTCTCCAGAGTAGATAAAATATTTATTTTATTTTATTTTATTTTTCGTGTTCGCATTTATGAGGAAAAAACAATGTTATGGACGTGTTTTATTGGAAAACAAAAAAAAGCTCTGAAAGCAGCACTAAAAGATGCTTTAAAACTTTCACAGACACATCAAACAGAAAGCACAAAACCTTTCTTTAACCTGAATTTCGTTTTGTATTAATTGTATCTTAATTTTAATCAATGTTTCATCAACCAATTGCCTGGATTAAATATAGCAGACGATATATAAGAAACGGAGGCGCCGGCGCGTGAACTTGAGCGCGTCTCATAACTGAACAGAAACTCAGCAAATAAGATAGTCTACTTGCCTCACATGTCTACTTTTAAACAGAACAATTCAAAACGAAAGAAAACAGACTACAGACTGCTCTCTGCTTATGTAATCCTTGTGAAATGTGCATTTCTCTAATTCTCTCTGGCGCGTTCACCTACTGAAGATCGCGAGTCAGCATCGTCAACTTCATCTTAGCCGACAAAGAAAACACTTGTTTATTAATAAACAATTAAAATACCTTATTGCTATATTTTACATATTCATAATCATTACTTTTGCCGGTTCTTTGTGACAGCTTTTAGGTGCTTTATTGGCAGCGCCACCCTTACATGTCAGAGTCGCCACCGCATCACCAGAATAGGCATGTATAGCCTATATAAAATTCTGGCTATATATATATATATATATATATATATATATATATATATATGTTGCCCCCTCATTTAAAGACGGGACCCCCCAAAAAAAAAATTCTGGCTACGTCCCTGGTCACAACAGTGGCTCAACTATAAGTTTATCAAGCGACGAGAATACTTTTTGTGCGAAAAAAACAAACAAAAATAACGACTTTATTCGACTATTCCTTTTCTTCCTTGTAGGCCTGAAACGAGACTTCAAGAGATTTCCACGACGCATGCGCGAGAATTGCGATCTCCTTCAACTACTTCAGTTAAGTTCTCGCGCATGCGTCGTGGAAATCTCTTGAAGTCTCGTTTCAGGCCTACAAGGAAGAAAAGGAATAGTCGAATAAAGTCGTTATTTTTGTTTGTTTTTTCGCACAAAAAGTATTCTCGTCGCTTGATAAACTTATAGTTGAGCCACTGTTGCGACATGGAATATTTAAACATTTTCTTTAATGACTTTCTGGGCCGTCAAGTTTCGTTCCCTAAGGGAGCCTATGTAGCAGTGATCTACCTCTCAGATTTAATCATAAATATCTTCATTTGTGTTCCGAAGACGAACGAAGGCCTTACGGGGTTGGTACAGCATGGGGGTGAGTAATTAATGACTTAATTTTAATTTTTGGGTGAACTAACCCTTTAAGGGTAAGCGTACATTTGAGTGTGAGTAGGGCTGGGCGATAAAACGATAACGATAATTATCGCGATATAATTTTCCTCGATAAAACGATATCAAGAGGTCGATAAATGTTCGATAATGTGTACGCGTCAAAAGCGGAACGAAACTCATTTGAACCGCACGCCACACGGACCATTTATCCGCTCGGGTCAAAGTCCAAACGGGAGCTCACTAGAGCACATGCGCGTTTTCTCTGATTGTCTCGCTCACGACTCGATCCAGTGAGAAGCGCTTGAATTCAGCGAAGAACACAAATGTCAAGTTCAAACCAGTTTAAAGGTAGATGAAACAGCGCTGACAAACAGGAGAAACACTGTGCGGAACGATACAGTCAGAATCTGAATTGATACTGAATTCATTTAGCCTACCATGGATTTACTGTAACGTTAGCCTAGTAATATGAAATGTGAGATATACATATTGAATTGTATTATATTATTAATGTAGACAATGTATTAAATGACTAATGGAATTTAATTACAGTATTTAATAATGTATTTAACTGTTAGGCTACTGTTTTTCATACAAATACCATAGAAACCATAAAGTTACATTTTGCCATGATAGTGAGGTGCTAAGTTATAGGCTATGCCTGGTTTTATCTGTGGTTATCATGATCTAAATGCATGATACTGGATGACCAATGGTTAATTTGAATATAACTCAAACAGTCAGAATATTACATTTTACCAAAATAAAAATGTGGTCGTTACATTTCTTTTTTTAAACAGATGTTACTGTTTTTGTTAATGAACATAAATTTAACATAGTAGTATTAGCTTGCTTGAGTTAGGATGCTGCAGATTTACTGTCAACTCGCTGTCAAATAAGCGTTTCGAGACAAAACATGTAATTTGAATATTGCAAACTGTGCTGAAGAAATATTTTTCTATTCAGATGTTTATTTTGTTAAGGAAAAATGACAAATGTTTGCATGTTCTACCTCAGATTTGTGAAATGTTCACCTGTTTGGCAAGTGTTTGTCATGATATGTTCTGACAATAAAGAGTAGTTTAAAACCACAATTAACGCTCTGGTTTCTACAACTTTCACTTATAGGAGCAAAAATCTGCCTTTAAACTTAAAAGAAATAAAGATTTGACATTTATCGTGATAATTATCGATATCGACTGATATAAAAAAAATTATCGTGATAATTTTTTTTGGCCATATCGCCCAGCCCTAAGTGTGAGTACTCCATATCTAGTGTATCATAACACACTCTGACGTCACTTGTCAAGCGCGTGCCTTCTGCTTGTGGACTTTATAGTCTTAGCACATTAGCACATATTTAGCAACTGCTCTTAGGTTTCACTGCCACGTCCATAACCATTAGCCTGGCGCCAAAAAGACGGTTGCTGGGGACCAACATGGAACTCATGGGCCATTCTCGTAAGGGCCTCGGGCCAAGATAGGTCTAATAAAAGATTGAAAGAGTCAGAAGAACGTGATGGTTGCTTCTTGAAGTAGTGAGGGTTGCTGGTGACAGCAATATGAAGACAAAAAAGGCAAGTTTAAATCAGGCACAGTAAATATTACTTGTTCACAACATATAAGGGCACTGTACAAATCGTGACATCATCAATGTAGGTAGATTAGTCAATCACAATCACAGGTGATAGGCTCAAACACTTCACAGATTCCTATTAGATGGAACGACTGAATGATATAGATAGACACATGGTCCATATGACTCATGATATATTGACTGACAGAAAGACCGACAGACAGGCAGATAGTTAGATATACAGACAGACAAAATGAAAGAAAGACATACAACTGATTTAAAGATAGATGGAGAGAATGAATGATAGAATGGCAAATAAAACTAATGGCAGTCAGAAAGAACAAACGATAGATAGATAGAAGATAGATAGATAGATAGATAGATAGATAGATAGATAGATAGATAGATAGATAGATAGATAGATAGATAGATAGATAGATAGATAGATAGATAGATAGATAGATAGGACTAATGACTTTGGAGACATCCTTACTCAGCCAAGGCTCTAGAAAACTCTTCCTGACGTGCCAGTTCTGTCAGCAGTCAGTATTTCCGGCTCGCTGTTGCATCACCAGCTGCTCAGAAGTCCACAGTGACACAAGAGGAGTTGATGTAACGGCTCCAAGAGGAGGTCACGGTCAAGCCTCCAGAAACATGAGCGGCACACTGCAGCAATGGCGCTACGTGCCATATGAGCCTAACTGCTCTAGACAGCCAATTACTGATATAAACCCCTCCAATTCTGGAATCTGTATTCGATTTAAAGTGCTAGATCCTCTAAAAAGGAAAATTCTGTCCTCATATAATCTCCCTCATGTTTATGTACGATTTTCTTTCTTTCACGGAAGGCAAAAGGAGATGCTTAGCAAAACATTCACGCTGCAAATACATTCGCTCTTCTTTCATACACTAAAAGTAAACGGAGACCAAAGGCTGTATACTAGCTTGATAACATTGCTGATGGTGACCAGACAGACAGATGGCAATGTGTAATCTCCTCCAGCCATTAGAATTAATGCAATACATAGTAAGGATGGTCACAATGAGTGTCAGCCGGGGTGGACCAGGAGCACTAAGCTGAAAAAAAAACACAAGCCTCAGCAGAGTTTAATGAGGGCCGAGATGACGCAAAGTGTGTTTTCAAACTGGTGAGACTAATTATCAGCTAGGGGAATAGAAAATGCTGAGCCATAACAAGGTGTCTGTGTGCATGTATTTGTGTGTACTCGAGGGAACCTGGGGCCTCATGTACAAAGACTTGCGTTGAATTCATACTAAAACATTGCGTACGGACAAAGCTGTAAATGTGTGTACGCACAAAAAAAAGCAGATGTATGAATCTCTGCGTACGAAGGATCCCACGCATATTCTCTTTGTACATCCCAATTAACGTAAAATTGAGCGCACATGCACGAGCACAACGCCCCACCCAGTCTCCTCCCCCAATTAAATTAATTTAAATATGGTAATTAGTCCAATTTGGCAAAAGAAACCTGCAAGAACATGGCTAAAGCAGGCAAGAAACGAAATTTCACTGAAAATGTCTTCTATGTGAATATATAGTAAAGTGTAATTTATTCCTGTGATCAAAGCTGAATTTTCAGCATCATTTCTCCAGTCTTCAGTGTCACATGATCCTTCAGAAATCATTCTAATGTGATGATTTGATGATCAAGAAACATTTTTGAGTATTATCAGTGTTGAAAACCGGTGTGCTTCTGCTTCATATTTTCGTGGAAACCGTGATATAGTATTTTCAGGATTCTTTAATGAATAAAAATTTATTTCAAACAGATATAGAAATCTTATAATTTTTTGTAACATTATAAATGCATTTACTCTCACTTTTAAACAAATTCAATGTGTCCTTGCTGAATAAAAATATTACTTTATTTTTTTATCTTTACTGACCGAATTAATGAAGTTTATTTTTTATTCCTAGTTAACCCAACGCTGCCATTGCTAGACGTGTTGTATCAATTTGGACATGCTTTATATAGCCTATGTTCTTACTTAATTGCATAATATAATATTTTAATAAAACTCGTGTGACAATGTCAAATAATTTATCAATTACAAATTATAAGCAATATCTGACAGCTGGTGGTGCGATAGAACAATTCGTAGTGTAATGTTTGCCACTTCACTTTATTGCCTCTATGAGTCGCCAACGGACAAAAATCACGACAAATATACGTACGCCAGACATGAAGTTTACTTGGAGGAACGCACATTCTTACGTTAATTTCACTGTTAGTACATCTGGCCGTGAACGTGAAAGCTGACGTACGCCGTGTTTTTGTGCGTACGCAGTGTTGATACATGAGGCCCCTGGAGTGCTAACATGCGACTTGATCTCGTTATGAAAAGAAATGCCGAATGTGCACAGACTACTGTAATACAGGGCTTGACGAATACTTTTTTTCCAAGGAGCACATGGGGTCCTGATTTGCAAAACTTTAGAACTTTAGGGGGACAATAAAAATTGATTCACATTTTATACAATTTATTTAAATACAAAAGGTACACAAGATTTTTTTTTCAGCTTCAAACTTAATTTAATAATTATGGAATTATTTATATTTGAAGATTGAATTAAATTCCAGATACAGTTTGTGTAAAAAAAACAACAACAATAATAACCAGAAAAAAATCTGTTCAGCAAAACACGGGATTTTAATAATAAACGAGCCCGAAATGCGCAGGGACTCTTATTTTGAATTGACTTCCAGCTCCTCATTCAAATGAGGGAGATGAAAAAAAAATGCACTCTTATAACCATCTAAAACATATTACAATATAAACACCATAAAGTAAACATTGTCATAATTCATCAACAGTATTGTTGGTATAACCAAACAGTTGATGGGCCCCATTGACTTCCATAGTATTTTCCCCCCATGGTTTGGTTACCGACATTCTTTAAAATATCTTCTTTTGTGCTCAGCAGAACACAATACCATTTTGATATACCATTTAAGATATTTAAGACTTTTTATAACTTTAAATTCAATAATTAAATATAGCTGCGAGCAGCGATTACGGGCCCAAGCCGGTGGCACCGCAACCCTGGTTCCTTTAGTTACCTAAAGGCACCGGGGTGGCGGTGCCGCCGGCTTTGGCCCTTCATCGCTGCTCGCAGCTATATTTATATATATATATATATATATATATATATATATATATATATATATATATATAAATTATATATATATATATAAAAAATACATATATATATATATATATATTTTTTTTTTTATATACATATATATACATATATATATATATATATATATATATATCTCACTTGCCTTACCTGAGAACAATGAAAACAATAAAAAAAACTAGGGAATCACTAAACCGAGAGAATTATTCTGTTTTGATGATACACTCAAAATGTTACACAAGCAATTCTTTAAATTTAATGATATTCAGAACAGAACAAGAATTCAAAAAAACTATAATTAAGAATTAACCGAAATAATTGAAAGCGAAAGTGAAAGTAAGTGGTGTTTGGCTCACGTAACTCTCTCATTAGAATCAAACTGTTTCAACATTTGCGATGTATTTGGATGCTAAACTATTCTTTATTATGGGCTTTGTACTTCACTCAGGTTTCAATATGTGTGTGTGTGTGTGTGTGTGTGTGTGTGTGTGTGAGGTGCGGGTGCGATTGAACTGTTACACATAAAAACATACTCCGTCCAATAAAACACAACAAAGTGCTTTTTTCAAACTATAAACTCTTGTCAAACTGTAACCTACAACTGTCACCAAACTAAAATCACACGCACACACTGTCTAAAAGCAAAAAATATTTATCCAACCCCATTTAAAACAGTCTGTGGGTGCCATCTTTTGGACATTCACCACATCGCATTGATTTTCATTTATTGTCCTCAGAGCCCTAATCTGTTTATTTTTCAATTACACATTCTACATTGATTAAAAAAGAAAAATTCAAATGTGTTTTTATTTTATACAGGAATAAATTATTTATAATTCAGATGAGAATAAAGTTAGTGTTTTACAATTTAAAGGAAAACAAATATATTGTTCTGAAATATAGCACATTCATTTTAAATTCATTCAGCTTCAATTACCAATACAATCTTAATTTTATTTAAAGCAAACTATACATTTAAAAGATCTTGGTTCTGTGCATATTTTGTAATTTAAAAAAAATACAAAATTGTTATGCAAAAAGACAAGGCCTTAGAGATTTCTTTATCCTTTAATGCAGGAAAAATCACACAGCAATGAAAGGCTTAATATCATGTCACTGTAACAGCCAGCCAGCCACACACACACATATAAACACAGACACCAGCCCTCCCTCCCCCTCCCTCCCCACACAGACAGCCACACACACACACACACATAGAATGGGAGGGGGCCCTCTCTCTGTCAAAGAGTGACAGAGAGAGATACCATTTCATGAAATCCACATTCAAACCACAATATCTGACTTTCTGAGGGTTGGAGCTATTGACTGTAAATTAGAAAGTTGTTTGGCTTGAGGAGAAGAATATACAAGCTGAGTTTTGTAACTGTAGGTAAATCTAACTAAGTTATAACACACTTTATATGTCCTTTTTTAGTCATGAAAATTCATTTCCTCGCCACGGCCAAACCGTTCGAGATATCAAAAATCCGTCAGCAATTTAGCATCCTCAATGTCTTGACTTCATGCACGCCTAGTTTGGCGATGATTGAATGAATTGCCTAGGAGTAGTACTTCAAATTCCACAGCAAGCGTTTTCCAAACAACCCATAATAGCCGACTTCCTGTTGGGCTGGCGTAAAACTTGACCAGGGGTAAAATGTTTGGCCCGATGAGATCTATATGTGTACTGAGTTTCATATTAATTCATGCAAGCGTGTTGAATATATGGACCAAATTGTCGGACCCCGTTCAAGGGGGCGCTGTTGAGCCCCCCTGCCACGCCCGGGTACCAGCTTCAGCCCGGCCCTGATGGCCGTGGGTTCTGACCTGTGTGCAAAATTTCAAAAGTTTTTGAGCACGTTAAGAGTCCCAAAATCCCCTGAAACCTTGAAATGCATTAAAATCAATAGACAAATCCCTCACACACAGAGACGGAAAGAGAGGGAGAGAAAATTCTCAGAAACATCCACATTCAAACTAAAATATCTGACTCCCTCTTGGTCTGAGCTAATGACAGTAAATTAGAAAGTTGTCCGGCTTGATCTGAACAATATGCGTACCGAGTTTTATGATTGTAGGTAAAACTATAGAACTAACACCCCCACTTTTGTCAAAAGGTGGCGCTACTGAGCCCCTGCACCACGCCCGTTTCTGAAACTTTGCACATGTCTACTGGCTAATAAATGTGATGTGTCTGTCGAGTTTCATGTTATTTCAAGTATGTTAAGAGTCTCAAAAGCATCAACAAAGAATATTAAAGTTTGATGCGTTGCCACGGCAACAGTATCTAATATATCAATAATCCTTTCACAGGTCTACATCTGCCGTGTATTTACATTATACAGATGAAGTTTGAAGCAAATCGGGTTAAAATAAGAGGGTGATTTCAAAGCATTTTGAAAGTGACACACTTCCTGCTGCCAGTTGGTGGCGCTATAACTTTGACTCACAATAGTCACATCCATGTGATCGTCCTCTTACAACGAACACACTGCTGAAGTTTCATTAAGATCAGTTAATGTATGCTGAAGTTATAACACACTTCCTGTTTCACGTTTCTCGCCATAAATTCGTTTCCTCGCCACGGCCAAACCGTTCGAGATATCAAAAATCCCCTGGCAATTTTTCATCCTCAATGTCTTGACTTCATGCTGACCGAGTTTCGTGGCATTTCTTTGAATTCTCTAGGAGAAGTACTTTAAATTCCATTGCATGCGTTTTACAAACAACCCTAAATAGCCGACTTCCTGTTGGGCTGGGGTAAAAAGTAAGAGCATGAAGTATATATGAACCGATGAGATCTATATGTGTACTGAGTTTCATATTCTTACATGCAAGCGTGTTTGATTTATGGACCAAGTTTTCGGACCCCGTTCCAGGGGGCGCTGTCGAGCCCCCCTGCCACGCCCGGGTACCAGCTTCAGCCCGGCCCTGATGGCCGCGGGTTCTGACCCGTGTGCAAAGTTTCAAGAGTTTTCGTGCACGTTAAGAGCCCCAAAAGTGCCCGAATAGTCGTAAGAAAAATAAAAGAGAAAAAAAAAAAAAATAATCCTAAGGAAAACAATAGGGCCTTCGCCCTTTCAGGGCTTGGGCCCTAATAATAATAAGATTGGGCGTGTGGACCTACTTTTTATTCGCACACATTCTCCTAAACACCTTTTACAGCTTGCACACATCACTCGAGCCCTGTAATAGTGCATCATACTTACTAACTTTAGAGGTTGAAGGACCACATGTCTTAACATATATCATTAAACAACATGAATGACTACAGCTCCTGTTCATCATAGACGCTCTGTATTATTTCTGGTCCTCCATTTACACGGTGAACCGATCAATCTCCTCCTCTCATCAATCGCATAAATTATACAATCCTTTCCTGTGTGGTTTTTCCACATCCTTCCATCAGCAGCTTGTTTTAAAGCAAAGGCAGCACTATGGCTGCATGCATATTGATCTATATCCATATCCAGTAGACATATGTCTAACTGGGCTGCCTCCTGCTCCTGTGTGATTAGTTTACCTCCTTCCTGTGAGATAAAGTATGTAATACAGTACTAGCACACGGCGGTTTCTCATTCATCATACATGTTCGTTCATACCCTCTCTCCTTGCACAGCGTGTCCCGTTTCATTCACGAGTTTGAGGCCATGCGACTGGGACAGCCCTTTTTATACAGGGTGAAGAAAATAAGACAAGTACGTCTTTTCATTGTGCCACCTCAAGGGAATACATTTAAATAAAAATACATTAAATTAAAAACTATATATATATATATATATATATATATATATATATGTGTGTGTAATTTGTTCATTGTTATTTTTATGAAAAAATGTATTTAATAATTTACTTTCAAATGAATAAAAAGTCATAATATATATATTTTATATATTTGGATATAAATATGCCAACGGCAGGATAACAGTGTTAAAAGTGCACCTTTCTAGTTTAGTTAAACAATAGTAGCTTTTAAAAAGAAAACATGATGATATTTCTACAAATACTACAAAATACCCTTAAATCAGTTCAACGGAACTATACTAAAAAATTAAATACTACACAAAATCACACTATAAGTGTTGACATTTAAGCTTATCCCCAACCAACAAACAACAAAACTTAAGATAAACTGATAAAAAGAGAAAATGTAAGGACCTCTTACAATGTCAGGGCTTCAACTTCAATGCGCCGCTTTGACCTTCACATGAAAAACGTTGCAAATCACGGAAGAGCGATTTTACAAGGATCCTAGGAACTAACAAAAGAAAATGTGAATTTATTTTCTCTGAATGTCAAGATATGTCTTTGACGTTGGGTAGTGTACTTTTGTGCTGAAAATTGTCCGGGTTTTATTGGCTAGAGCTGAAATTAAAGAGAATTATCATACAGTTCTTTGTGACAGTTTTCACACAAACATCTCTCCAGACCTCATACTCAAACGCACTGCAGCTGGAGCCTGATGACAGACGTCTCAGCCCTCAGGGGCCACAATAACAGAGACCTAATGCACAGGATCACATTTACCACAAAAGGGCCATCATCACAGCCATAATGGCTAACATGCGATTCCCAAACAGATGAAAGAAGGTCAATATAAAGTAAGTTCTATGTACAAGGTCCCTTTATGGCTCAGCTGTGCAAAAAAACATATGGAACAGTTTGGGATAAAATGCTAAAATAGCCCTCCCTGATGCTGATAGGATAAATAGAGAGAATAAACCAGTCTGGTGTTGAGATGAGAGAGCATTAGCCGGTGACCTCATTCATCACAACAGAAGCCGCTCTCCTTTTCTACATTTAAAGTCTTTCATGAATTAAATTAAAATCCATTGAATTTAAGAGCTACAAATTTTACAGACTAAAAAATCTTAAAACTCTTATACGTCTACTGTGTTTAGACAGATATTTTACAAATATACACTTACAACTTTCAACAGTTTGGGGTCAGTAAGATTTTCATTGTTTTTAGGAAACTTTATTCGCCAAGGGTGCAATAAATTGATAAAAAATGACAGTAAAGACATTTAATATGTTACAAAAGATTTTAATTTCAAATAAATGCTGTTCTTTTGAACTTTCCATTCGTCGATGAATCATAAAAAAATGGATCACAGCTTCCAAAACAAATATTAGCAGCACAGCTGTTTTCAATATTGATAATAATAAGAAATATTTATTGAGCTGCAAATCAGCGTATTAGAATGATTTCTGAATGTCATCATGTGACACAAAAGACTGGAGTAATGATGCTGAAAAAAAATTCAGCTTTGCCATCATAAGAATAAATTACATTTCTAAATATATTAAAATAGTTTTGAACGATAGTGTATTGAGCAGAAACGTAACATATTTTGTCATATTCATTTCCAAGTCAAACTATGTTGACGACACAACCAACTGTCTGCTATATCTAGCACACTTGAGCTACAACAACTACAAACGCTGTGTTTAGTAGCGTGAAATGTCACTTAGAAAAGCCAAAATCAGCAAAACACACATTACATAAAATAACTGAGACCTGATCTTTCCCTTTTCAACAAATTCCATTATGGAAAAGTCAAGAGAAGCTTGTTTCCGGATATGTGGAAACTGAAAGAGTCGCTTAAGTCCAAATAGTTTCCTTCCTGTGGTGGAGCACCAGATACAGTGAATTTAACATGAAACGTTCTGCATGTGTGGCCTTTGAAAGTATAGGTGAAGCTGCATATGATTATGTGAATATGGGTGAAGTTAACCTGATAAAATGCACTGGTCATTCCATGTATCAAGTCAAAAACTGTATGTTCTTTAGTTATAAAACACTATATTCAACAAGAGGTGCTAACCTACTTTTGTCAGCATGCCCCTTAGTTCATAATTAGAGAAATGACTCGGTCTCAGCGGGGAGGTTTTGCACATGACTACATCTTGCAGTGTTTGAAGGACTGAAAGCTCTTATCTAGTTCCTCTAAGGCAAGAGGATTATCTCTTTTGCAAAGCATCACTGGATTTCATTCTATTTTCTATATGGGTGGTGATATGACTCATGTTTCAGTGCAGCACAAGTAAACAAAAGTCCTGCTTTCACATCCATGATTATGTGCAAAACTACATATCCTGAAAATCAATTAGTCTGCGTTCTGTCTGAACAATCAGTCAGCTTGTTGGTCAGAACGAAGCAAATACAATTTCAAATACTTTTTTTTTTTTACAAAAACGCACAACACAAAGGCCCAGCACATTCATTTGCACAGACCAAAAATGTAAAATATTTGGACTGACAGTATATTTCTTAAAATATATTGCTGAGGAGGGTGAATTTGTTACCAAAGCGCTACTTTGATTATGATGGTGTTGTAAAAGGGATGAATTTAGAGAGTAAAATTTCATCTAGTCAACCAATATTGATCGCAAAATACTGATGAAGCATTTTAACCAGTAATAATGAAGAACAACAACAAAAACACATCACAGAGCTACTGGGAATCTGGTGATTAATTGTAGTCACCTATTATGGCAAAGTATTCATTGAGAATTGAGTTGAAGGGGTCATGATGAACTGCATTTTTTTTATTATTTTATAATATTTCCTGAGGTGCACTTATAACGTTAGTCAGATTTTTACATAAAAAAATGTCATAATCTACAGACTTCAATGTAAAAGCCCAATGCTGTGATTGGTTGACATTTTTGCATATGAAAAAAGTATTACACGTGTAGCTCTCGAAAATCTTTTACTACGTTTTTACTATTACAGCTGTCGAGATGAACTAATCGTGAAAAGTGTTGATTATAGCATTATATTTAGATCTACTCCCATAGCATTATGAAAGGTTGCAGCGATAAGCAGCATTAGCCGATGACAGGACTGTTTAAACGCATGAATGCAGTGATCTTGTCATTTCAACTCGATTTCTGCACTCTTACAAATGCTTTCATCTTAACTAACAGTGCGAACATGATGTAAATAAGAGATTCATTGTGCAGTGTAGACAGCCAGAAAGTGAATGATGTGTCCATGTGATATCGTCATGCTCTTACATAGCTTCCTGTTTACCAGATAACTTCAAAATGAACTGAAACCAATGGAACAGTAAATACTGGCTTATAACTATGGCAGACCTAATGTAGGTCACCAACATGGGGAGCTTGGAGGCTTCAAAGCCGCATCATTTGTCTATTAAACAACATTATCAGCAAGATTTGGTCTCAGACATACAAAAACCCACATTGAATATCCCAAATCACTTAGAAATACAACTATTACGAGTTGTGTAATAGATGTTATGGATGTGAATGTCGTTTCTTGCTTACTTTAATGATGTAGCATTTTTGCTAATTCATTCTTCAGGCATTTTCCAGCACCACATAATTCCTAATACTGTTGGGGGTTTTTTTTGGCTTAACTAGTCTTAACAAAACTAGTCAAACTTATTTTCAGCTGGAAATCCTTACAGGGGAAGGCCCTGTCCTCCATAATACGCTGAATCCTAAACAAATCTGTTTTCAACACAGAAAAAAAGCGAGTTAGCCTGTCATGGAGTGCGGTTAAAACTCAGAGAGATTATTAATTAAAAAGGGCAGGGCAGAAGCTTCCAAGTGCGAGGATGGGTGCACTCCAACTGTAATTAGACAGCCTCACACAGACAAACTTCCATCCTTTCATGCTGCCCTCATCCATAAAAAAAAACAAGGCGTCTTATTAACTGTCCACATACTACACAAACTGGTTCTGGAGTTGTGATAGAAAATCCTATTTGGGTGAGATTTAATCAACGCTCAGCTTGACCCTTAATTCAGAATTGATTAAGTTGGTGTTCACATGCACAGAAAATCCTTATACCTCTGCCAAAGGGTGAAACGAGCGTTATTTCTGGACGACCCTGAACTGGCAGGCTTTTCAACACCACTGAGCTTTTAACACATCACAATATGTCAGATGCATAAATGAACATGACAGCTGTCTCAAAGAACAATTATACTGGAAATCAGGTAGCCCAATAGTTCAACAAAAGTTAAACAATCTGCAATCTGCTTTCTTAAAAAAAATAAAAAAAACGGTTGTTAGGCATACTCCAGACATTTCACATCATGGCCACATTACTAACTCGGGTAAGAGTCTTTTGCAAAGCATCACTGGATTTCATTCCATTTTCTATATGGGTGGTGATATGACTGATGTTTCATGTTTCAATGCACCACAAGTAAACAAAAGTCCTGCTTTATTATCCATGATTAGGGATGTGCAAAACTACATATCCCTGAAAATCAATTAGTCTGCATGATGTCTGAACAATTAGTCAGCTTGTTGGTCATAAAGAAGCCCTCTAAAAATTGTACAGACATTGTACTTCTTAAAAATACATTTCACATCATGGCTACATTACTTAATTATCAATAAAAGTCATCAGTCAGTTTTTCCTTAAAGTTCCCCATTATGCTATTTTATAGGTTCCTAATTTTTTGTCTCCTACAACAGGTTTACATTCATCAAAGGTCAAAAAACTATTTTCTCATAATATACATTGCACATCAAATAATTACTCAAAGAGTCTGAAACGATTTGTTTGAAGATTCGGTCTCTCTAAACCCCTTCTTTCTGAGAGCCTACTCTTCTCTGATTGGTCAGATGCCCCAGTCTGTTGTGATTGGTCAACCGCTTACAGCGCATGTTGGAAATGAAATGCCATATACCATATCTGAATTTCAGCTCCGGAGGCTTCCTAAAGCTCAGCGACTGTACACAATGCAAAGACAGTAACGAATAACGATTGCCTCGAATTTTATATATGATTGAAATAATTAATTGTAAATTACAATTGTAAGTATATATCATAATAGCATAGTATACATCATAAGGACCAAACCTTATATTTTGTATTTAGAGGTCTGGCTATGCGAGGCCAAGTGATATCCAGCATGAAACTTCCAAAAAACAAAACAAAAAATATCTTACCATGACTACTCAAAGAAGTCCAAGCTATTCAAAGAATGACTAGCCAAAGCTGAGAAGTACAATCCTTACAAAGCTTATATATTTAAAGAGGGTGAGGACTCTTAGTGAAAGGCTGCCTTTAGTAGCAGTATTTGGCTGGACTGTTACTGATATAAAAAGTGATTGTTTTTGGCTTTGGGAGGGTGTGCTATTAGGCTAACTGCCATGAAGCAAAGCACACCCATGTGCTGGGGACATATCTGCAAGGCAAATTAACAAATTCGTCTTGCATGCATCAGCTGATATAAGCAATTAACAAATTTAATAAAGTCTACCATATACCTCATTAGATATTCATGGTTGCAAATACATCATACATTAACAAACGCCCAAAATTCTCTCATGTAAACTAAGAAGAACATGTTAACTCGGTGTTGTGTCAAACTCATTCCTCATTCAGGGTCTAAGCCATCATTACAGCAATGAGTTCGGAGCAGCTGGCATATCAAAATGATTCGGGGTGGGGCTATGGGGTATAAGGCACAGAAGGCCATGAGCAAACAATACCCCCCTTAATTATACTAACTGCATTACCCAACTCTCAGTCAAACGCTAATCCCAACTGGCTAATCAGACAATGCCAGGAGCTAATCTAGCCCAAATCTAATAGAGAGTAACATTTTGACCTGAAATTCGCTTGGGACTAGGATGTTCGGAGAAGATCAGACAGATTTGAAGAAAGAGATTTGGTTAATACCACAGGATTGATAGTACTATTTTTTTTAAACAGAGTAGCAACTTAAAATGGCAAATGTAAGTTTACCTGTTTTTGAAACTGATAAAGATCATCAATTTGTCAAAAATTACCAACTGTCAACGTAAATACGATGTACTACAATCACATCTCCAACCAACCGAATAGGGCTGTCGCGATAACCGCAATATTGCAATACCGCGCTACTGAGAGGCCAACCGCAGAGGAACGCAAGTAACCGCAGCAACCGCAAACCGCGTTTTCTTTTTTCATAAGGCCACCCTTCATAGTTCGTACCATATGTATTGAATGTTAAGTAAGTTAATAATGATAACAAGAGTGTTTATCATGGTGATTTGTACAGAGGCTTCGTGGATTTGCCTAAAGTAACAGACAGTGAATGTGATCGACTGAGCGCGTGCGATTACCTGCGTCTGTCTTTGAAGTCAAGTCATGTATATTCGTGAAAAGGTTGCCGTTTCCAAGGAAAGTGAAATATTTGTCGTATCATCCTTTTAACGTGTAAGAGTGTTTACCATGAATGGCGGCAGCGCTGGTCAGCATTACACAGTGCGAGGAAGCCGTGGGGGGGAAAGCAGCGAGTCACGCATTGAATCAATGCCATTGGTTTATTAAGTGAAGCATTGCTTCAGCTTTGCCCAAAAGTGAAGCATTGCTGGCCAGCTGAGCCTTGAAAAGTGGAGCTCAAAGTTAAAAAAATAATTAACACCTTGTTTCATTACATCTATCATTTAAGCAATCAGCTTTTTGAACGTTTTTGTTGAATGAACGGTTTAATGACTCACTCAAAGACAGTCCGTTGGCGTAACAATGTGCGTGCTGAGTGACAGCCTTTCAATGCACAGAAACGCCGTTTAGTTTCGGTTACATTGTTTTTGTGTATGCTGACCACATCATAACACGTATTTATATAGCAACAAATAAATATAAATAAATAAATGGCGGTAATACCGCATATCGCGCTATTGAGCCACTCAAAATTACCGCAAGGGAAATTCCTTCACCGCGACAGCCCTACAACCGAAGACAAACTGAGACAAATGTGAAAACCGACAATAAAGTAACCATATTACTAGGGATGGTCCCAAAGCCGACAATGTTTCGAAAGAGGACACAATCCTTTGCAGGCTCCGCTTCACACACACATTTGATTTGGCACACATTTTACGAAGGATGCCTTACTAATAATAGTGAATAATAATATATGTCTATTTTTCCAACTTTATTTTACATAAAGATTGCAATAAAAAAGAATAAATCATTTTTATGAAACACATTATGCATCTTTGCTATGCTGAATCTATAAATGTAATAGAGCTACATCTAAAAACATAACGTTTATTGAGTTTTGACAATTGTTCCCGGTGCCCACCACAGCATTTTCAATTTTCAATTTACAATGTGTTTTACAGTGTTGAGCAATGTAGCTAATCACAGACATATCTGTTGATTTCTTGAACGCAATGGCCAATCAGAGGTGTTTAGGTTAATCATAATCCAATCATCGTTCAAAACGCAGTTTTGTCCAGTGCAGAACAGCTTTGTAGTGATTATAAAGGGAGGGCTCTTTGCACATTTTTTAGGCTATATAATCCATTTAGAATTTGAATAAAAGTTTCGCTCTTCATGCTGCTGAGGACCAACGGCCACTTACACAGCAGCAAATTGAGATAGATGGATAGATAGACAGACATTGTTAAAAACAATGCAAACTCACAGCGATCACAGATATACTGGAATGCACATCACTTTGTTGAGATTGCTCCTTGTGTATTTCTGGATGCTTCAGTGGCATCCAAGGCATCTTTTCCAGCTAGTCTTAGGGCACCTCTGTGTTTATTCTTGGCTGACAAGTCATGCGATTCGGGTTTCCTTTCGACACAGCTGATCCTCACACAGAAAGATGACACCTACCATCCTAAACTACATTGCGTAAGTGCTCCATAGAAATGCATGTGCCAGGAGTGCCTGGCAAACATTCAAGGACAAATATGTTAAGGACCCAGGACAGAAGACTTTCATCCGATTACTGACAAATAATCATTACTTAGACAGATCGGAAGTATGGCAAGTGGGCCAATAAATGTGATTCTGGTCTAAATAAGTCCAGCTATGTCATTACCTTATCATTAATCCCATGCAAGAGTTGTTGAAACAAGAATGAAGCTTCCGATAGGAGCCATCAACCCCCCCAGGAGTAATTATGAAGCTGCTGCCCATAATAAGGTATAATTAGTGACTCAGGTCATGAGGCGTCCTGGTTCAAGACAAAAGGAATTTCCTGTGCCTTGTTTTAGGTCATCCACCGGCAGCTCATTTGGAGAGAGGGAATTCTGATTCTCAAGGTGGATGAAAGTAGGTAAATTAATCTTCAAGAGGACACATCTCTGGCACGATTCTCAAGGTTAAACATGTGTCACAGGAAAGCCTGACACTATAGACTAATGAAGACGTCTTACAAGGAAAACTTACTCTGTCATGAGACCTTCAGAGGGCCAAAGGGCAAGATCACAACTGATAACCGTTGAGCAACCTCAAGCCTTAACAACTTAACTCAGACCGGTTACAATTATTTTATTAGATCTACAAAATTACTTTCAATATTTTTGTATACAGATACACTAATCACTTTCATTCACCAATAACTTAGGCTATATGGTACCAATTTTTTCAGCATTAAACAGGCCAATTCACCAGTCAGGATAACCAAATTTCCTTATAAATTGTATCCAATGCATTGAATCCATAAGTCTTATTAAGCTTGTTTAAGATGGCTTGAGGCATGGTGACTATGCATCTGTCTCTATGCATCTGAGGTCACATGTGCTCAAAAGTGACTGAGTACAATATGACAGGATGTCCTAAATGCAGGACATGTCCCCAGGCTCACAGATATGCAGCACCGTAATGAGGCCGTCTGCTAATTATGAAATCCACATGAGGAGAGCAAACCCACACCATAAAAACACAGAAAAAGCACCTTTGACTAGCAATTTGCAATAGCATATAAAAAGAGAAGCTACATCAGTGATTCCCAAACATTACCAGGGGAGACACTTGTGATTAACTGTATTTTTAATATTTAGGTAGGCTAATCCATATACTGTATCTATGTATGTATGTAGGCCTATACATACACACACACAGTGCAAACGCACAGTGGCCACAGATACACTATGTATATATAAATAAAACAAAATAACAGATTCTAAACAGATTTCTAAAGCTTCAGAAAAGATTAGGAAACACTGAAACCACTTCAATCTTGAGACAGTAGCTATTAAATTATAGGGTGCTGCTTTCTGTCCATTACAGCTGAATGTTCCAGACTGTTTCAGTGTTTTATAGAGTGAAAATTGAATCTTAAGCCAATTGCACGTTGAAAACTAGATAGTGTATAGTGGTTTTAGAGAGGCTTCCAGAATAGTATAACCCTTTTTCACGTAGATTACAGCCAATGAGTCTGGATTCTTAGAATTCTTAATGAAGGAAAGATTTGGGAGAGAGGGATTTCAGGCCAGCAAAAAAACATCCTTGAGCACAGCACAACATGGCGAGATTTAAACAAAGTGAATCCCAAACCCATCCCAGCTTAATATTTAGGATGATTCCCCAAAAAATGAGTAAACACGTTGTTCTTTTTGTTTGAGCAACCTGACAAGACCAACACACCAACTTTAAGTTGACACCGTCAATAGCAGATGTTAGGGTGTTTAGAAAACCTATAAGAACCATTATTTTTGCAATATCCATCCGCTAAATTATATCCATCTGCTAAATTATATCCATTATAATTATTGAAAACATCATTAAAGTAGCCAAAGTATTTAAAAAAAAAAAACACGCCACAGAAACTTCAATATTGACAATGACAACAAGCATTAATATTCAGCTTTGACGTTGAAGTTCTACATGCATGGATTTAGTCATCATGTCTAGCAGTGCAGGGGAGGTCATAGTTATTTTCTCTACCATGTGGTGATATCACGGCTCTCATCCTACACAGTGATTATTACAGATGTTTCCATGGCAGATCTACCCTACTTCTGGAGCCAACTCATACTGGCTGCGTGCATCTAAATCGGCACCGAGACAAAGCCCTGAGATCATTCTTGACTGAAACAAGCGTGTTTGGACTCTTGCACCAGTACCACTTGGGGTATTTTAATTAAGTCACAAGTTTTCGCAAAAGCCAAAATTCACAACCCAACAGAACAGAACAGATTGTATGAACAGCCAGTGACTCTGTGCTTGACCTTGATTTGAGCCCTGAGCGGAGGCGTATTTACTGCACTAATGATAAAGAGATCAATTTAAGCAGGGAGTTGTGATCAATACGAGCATGACCACGGTCAGCCTGACGGCAGGACGGCCCGTCTTCCTGGGGCACTGAGCCAGGCAACTGTCAGCTCCCTTTAGACAGCAGTGGGACAGGAAGTACGTGAGATAATAACCAACATGGCCATTGCATAGAAATATAGGGCAGGATGGTATGCCTCCAGCTAGGAGCTCACACTGAAAAACACATGATATTCTATTGGATAAATACATCATAGCCCTAGGCATCAATTATGATGACAAATCAGGGGAGAATAAAACCCATAGATTTACATTGAAGGATGGAGCACAAAATGTATCCAGCAACCACAAAATCATAGAGACTTGGGGGTAGGCTTGGGCGGTATCCAAATTTTGATACCGTCAAACCTCCTCCCTATTTTACCGGGGTATACGGTATTACCGTGACTAATTAAAAATTATGACATAAGGCTCAGACAGCATCACCAAACTGTTGGCTTGTGCCTACACCGTTCAGAAACTGAATACCAGATCGGGCAAAAAAAAACTCAAAACAAAAATCAAGGCCAACCCGTGCACATTGTGTCTGATCCCGGCTGACGGCATTAAATGTAATTATGAGCCGGAGCCCTATTTAGACTCGACTATTTTTAATACGTGGGGCGTTATAATATGGTGGTGCCAAATATTTTTTTAACCCATTTGCTGAGGGGGTGGTAGATATAAATACTATTTATAAATGAGCAAAAATGGGACACTTAATAATATTTAATTATTTTAATTATGACAATTAAAGTATTCATTTTATTAATTAAATTAAATTAAATTAACAAGCAACAAGCAAGAAGTGCATTTGTAAATCCGGTGACACGCGTCCATTGATTTTTATTAATACAACTTTTCTGTCAGTGTCAAAGATTAAGTTGACGATCGCCATCTCCTAGTGAACGCGCATATATAGAGAGAAATGCAAATCATGGATTAAATAATCAGAAGGTATAGGCTAGCCTTTTTCTTTTCGTTTTGACTTGTTTCGTTTAAAGAAATTGCCGATTGGTATCTCCGTAGTGAATGCGCCTATAGAGACAAATGCACATCATGGATTAATCAGAGAGTATGCTGCCTATATTTCTTTTACTTTTGAATTGTTTCGTTTGGGAATCAAACTACATTGGTCGTGCTGTTTGCTTTGCAATGTAGATTCAGCAATGATGCTGCAGTGCCAGTGAAATAGTTCAGGAAACTCTGTCAGAGTATTTTAGTTTAGTGTTCCGACTGCATCCAAATGCATGTGTGAAAACTGCAGAAACAAAACATTATTTTGGTTCCATTTTTTTTTTTAATCTCAGTTCCCAACCCTAACATCACTGGCTGCAAGATTATCTGTCATTTTGAGTTCACACTTCACACAACAGCTATAACGATAATGGCACAGAGTAGGGATGGCGAAAACTAAACATTTTCTTGACCGACCACCGAGCCTCATTAGCCGGTTGAAACCGGTTAACCGATTAGTTTAAAATATGCTATGCTATTTAAAATAACAGCCATTTCGAGCCGCGCAATTTCGCAACTCTGTCGCATCTCTCTGCCGCTCTACCTCCCGCTCACACACACACACTGCCTCCGCTCACACACTAGGGCTGTGTATCACCAACAATGTCACGATACGATACGTATCACGATACTAAAGCCACGATACGATATGGATCACGATATGGATCAATTTGGAATTTAAATTTCTTTTGAGCTGAGTTTAGTAACAGTAATATCTGCTTATTGAATAACCAGTGTTATAACAGTTGTGATAACTGAAAAACAATGAGTTAAATGAATAAAAAAAGCTTAGAATGGCTCTTCCTTTTAAAGTCTGCTTTTAAATGCTTTTAAAGTCTGCCTCAATAACTGAAATGACAATTATAGTGACACTGAAGCATGTCTACACTGCTCAATGACTAAACAAAACTTAAAACATTAATAAAAGCAAAAACGGTAACAACTTAAATTTAACTTAGTTTTCTCAAACTCTTTTAAACACCTAGTATTTAACAGGTCTTAAGTGTTGGAATGTGCACCAAACAAAGTCATTTCTTCTACGTTGAAATCATTTTAAATGATTACATTTTCAAATTTTTATGCAGAAACAACAATTGATTGACATGCTCAGGGTTAAGAGAGTGACAGCAGAATATCTCGCTTAACTTCATCATACAACCGGGGAATTGCCGTTTCTGTTAAAAATCTTTATGCTTATTTAAGACATAACCAACTGTGTTTAGAGGATACTTACCAAGAACGAATTTTTTTCCATCATTTTGCGTGTTTTAGTCTGTTAAAGCGATATAATCTCGCGAGCTGTATGTGAGGCGGCTTTACTCTAGTCTATGTATGCACGCAGAGAAAACCAACTCTCAGAGAGCGCGCAAGTAGGCCTACTGAATAGTTTAAAATCGTTTGAAATGTTTAAACTGGTAAGACTTAAAGACATGCAAATGGTCAACTTTAGTCACGATGGCCCGATTATGCAAGTGAATATTCTGTCATGTCCCGACTCCTAACCGTGAGCGTGTAGTTTCACCGGCTGCAGCGCTGGACGCTTGCCCGAGACGAGAGAGAGAGAGACGCAGCACTGCATTGAACTCACGCTGTTTGTGAACTTGCGTCTCACAGAAAGTTTTAAAATGACTGATTTGATTTTATAATCTGTGTGGATTCATTTACTAATACTACAACCTACATGCTAAAGTGAATCAATGTTTCCGGGAATTTCCCGCATTATAAACTGCGGGAATTATTCAAATTATGCGCAGTCCCGCGCCGAAATTGGAGCCCTGAATTGGCTACATTCAAAAGCACAAAAGTATCGATACGGCAGCTGCTGTATCGATACGCGTATCGCCAGGAGTTCATGACGATATATCGTTGTATCGATATTCTGAGCACAGCCCTATCACACACACACACTGCCTCCCACTCACACACACACACTGCCTCCCGCTCACACACACACTTGCTCCGGCGCCGCCCTTCCACTCACGTCACTTTTTATAAATCCCCTACAGCGCGAAACATGCGTCCCGCAAACGCAGCGCCGAGGAGCTTGTATGTAATCGGAGGACAAATGGCTCCTTAGTTTCGAAATGGTTTGGGTACAAGCCAAGGTGATCGCGTTGAAAATAAAGGCGTTAGTCTAGCGTTAGAAGCTCATTTGAAGAAAATGACAGCTCCGAAGAGACGCCGCTTTAGTTTGAGGTAGTGCTAACAATAATAAAGAAAGATGATGATCATCATCACCTTATCTGTTACCACTGAAATGTAGATGTAATGTAGTTCCAAATCTAAGCCCAGCAACTTACATCTGTAGTCAATCTTTTTGGTGAAATGGTCCCACACACTACTTTTCTTTGCAGGCTTTATACTGTCGTCTGCCCTGGCTCTAACCTCGATTGTTTTAGCCTGTAGCCTTTACTTTTCGCAAACTTTGTGAGCGTGCGAACCCAAACGCTGTGACCTCGCGCCAAATGTTTTTATTGGTTTATTAAGTACAAACAGGCGAGTTATGAAAAATTGAGTGTGAGGGATTTGTTCACTTCACACAAAAATATCTTGGAATGAGATGGCTAACTGTAGTAGCGTTTAGTCCACTGTCTATAATAGCCTAATTTAGAGATCACTTTTTTTTCTTTTTTTTTTTTTACCGACTACCGACAACTTTGATCGGTTAACGTTGATACGGTCAACCATCGGTCAAACGGTCATCCGTTAACATCCCTAGCACAGAAACTATATCGTTGGAATCACTGATCAGAACGATTTTATCCAGCTGAAGAACGATAAAAACATTGACCGCCAATCAGAATTCAGCCTGCTGTAACGACCTCGAGCATTTAAAGTGACAGACAATCACACAACGATATCGTCTGCTGGTGTGGATGCTAATATATTTATCTTTATAGTTGGCAACCAGATAGAACACCCTACAACTGCATCTGAACTTGTAAAAACGTAGTGCTCTTTTAGTATTATTTATATATATAATTATTATTGTTTAATATATAACATTATTTATTAATTGTGTGCTGTAATTGAACCCATCACCTTGGCACTGCTAGCATTATGCTCAACCAGATGAGACACAGGAACTACTGACATTGAGAGTCTGGATAGTAAATAATGCTCATTAGTGCCACTAAATTTAAGTGCCATTCAATTTGTATTTGTAAATGTATTGCATGGGTTTCTTTTAAGCTTAATTGTAAAAGAACTGCCTTCCACTGAAATCCCCTGCATAATGCATGAAGAGTAAAGTGCTACTTTTTTGACTGAGCTGCCTTGTGGGTGATTATAGCTGCTAAGTTGTAGGTAGTTATTTACACTAAAATATGTGAATGTGTATGTGTATATGTATGACCATATAAGAAATCCCATGGAAGTAAAAAGACGAAGTCTGCCGTGACTGTTTTGACAATCACTATTGTAACTAGTGGAAGAAAACATTGTGTATATATATTTGACCAAACAAATGCAGCCTTGTAGAGCATAAGAGACTTCTTTCAAAAACATTTAAAAAAATCTTACCAACTGACGGAGTATAATTGTTCTCAACTTTTTTTTCTGCTTTTAAATTATTCCAATGCAGGCATCCTTAACAGGCACTAAACTCTTGGTCTAGATTCAAATTGTATGTTGTTGGCCTTATAATTACTATGTTGTCTAAAAAAAAGTTTGGCTCAATGTGAAGGATCAGCTTGAGGCACTAATAAACATACATGTGATTTGGAGTGTTTGGATGCAAACAGTCATTTGGCAAAAGAGAAAACTCTACTATTTCACATTACTCATCATCTTATAATCTCTACCCATAAGCCACTGCACACATTGGCCAACACTCATTTAAGAGACATTGAAGCGTGACCCATTTCTAGAGGCTTTTACAAAACGTTGCTCGCTCAGGATGACTTCTCAAAAATCAAAGTGGCAGACAAAAACCAGCCCTAGTTTGCCCTCGCTAAAGCATTAAAATCTCTGTATTTGTTGGTCATGGCGAAACTGGAGCTGATGTTCAAAGATCCTAAGTTTTTGTCTGACTAAAGCGATGCATAAGGACTTGGGTCATGACTTCGGGCTGATTTTGTAATGAGCTTGCTAGAAAAAGTCTGACTGCGAAAACCAGCCGTGAATTACAACAGCCGATCAATAATACGTTTCACACCACACAAAACAGATTTAGGCTAGTCAACCAAGCCACCCATGGTTAGTTAATGGTAAAGTAAGCTGCGCCATATATATTTCGTACCTTCTACGCTGTCAGAACACGAGGTTCCAATGCCGGTATCGCCACTGTCCGAGGCAGCGCTGTGACGTCGCCCGCGGCTGCTAATGCCAGTGGCGGAAGAGGGAGCTTGCCATGCTGAGTCGCAGCCTGGGACCCATCCAGGAGAGGACGTGCTCGAACCTAGGAAACAAACAGAACAGGGTTACCATGGAAGAGGAGGAGACAAACAGAGGGATGTCATGTCCAACAAACACATGATTTCAAACTGTTCCACCATTTAACTGTCTATTCACAATGAAAGACTTTTAGTTAAGTCAAGTGAACATTCAATAACGACAGGGAAGTGCAATTCTGAGGTAAAGAAATTGAATAATCAAATGCAAAATAACACTGCATAATCTTCACTGTATAAATTAAATATAGCCTAATCAATCTTTGTTTGATTTTTTGTATTTTGTTCTTCAGCATTAGGCTGCTTTACTTTAAGAGCTAATGTACAGATCCAATGTAATGATATGATACGCATCCGTTTTCTTTCTCAACTGTTTATGTTCACGTAAGCCATAAGCCACTGTTTTTACGAGGATACTTGCCGAGACAGGCGGTTTGACATCATTTTGGGTGTATGTGTCTGTTCAAGCAAAGAGAACGGAATTCAGCGTTCGTGTGCTGACTGCGCGGCTCTGTGTGTGCGCACAGAAAAAAGTGCAAGAGTTCAGAATTGGGTTCTCTTTCCTTAAAACCTTAAAACATGTGTCTACTTGCATTAAAATGGTTTAAAATTGCTTGAATGTTTAAACTGACTCTCCATCATGACTCTATGATGGTTAAACTTTGCAATTAATCCGCGAATCATGTGCGTTCCGTGTGTCTGGCCCGAACGTATCACGTATAAACTACGATCCCTATACTTCACATTACATATCCTGCGATTTGACTATCGTGGATGCGCACATCACGATATCAATACTAAAACGATTTATCGTGCAGCCCTAGTTAGGGATAAAGAACCAGTGCTCATTTAGAATCAGTTCTATTTACTCAAAAATGTAGCAAAAAGAAAGAATCGCTACGCTAAGACAACGACACACCATGGAAAAATGATGTTGTACTACATAAAGGTTTGTGAGACTTAAGCATGTGACTCATATGACAAAGAACAGTTTTGTTGTCTTAAAATTATTAATTCTATTAGAAATATAGTTTTGTTTATTTGGTACACTATCACTCATACGTTTTTGAGTTTTCTTTTAATAAATTAATACTTTTATTCAGCAAGGACACATTAAATTGATCAAAAGTGACAGTAAATACATTTATAATGTTACAAATGATTTATATGCTGTTTTTTTTACTTTCTACTCATTAAAGAATCCTGAAAAAACAATTATAACAGTTACCACAAAAATATTAAGCTGTTTTCTTAAAACCAAATCAGCATATTAGAATGATATCTGAAGGATCATGTGATGTAGTAATGATGCTGGAAATTCAGCTTTGCCATCACAGGAATAAATTACATTTTAAAATATATTCAAATAGAAAACAGTTCTTTTAAATTTTAATAATATTTCACAATATTAGAGTTTTTCCGCCTTTTTTACCAAATAAATGCAGTGATGGTGAGCATAAAATACTTCTAAATAAAAAAAAAAAATTAAAATCTTACCGACCCCAAACTTTTGAACAGTTTTTATCTGGGCCAAAAGCACTAAACCACTAAAACAAGGTGAAGTTCAGTGAACCAAATGGTCAGTCTTGTGCTAGAGGGCTTGTCCCCAATATCTGCTGGCCTAATCTATTCTGAGGTGTAATCCGTTTAGACACTACCATTTAGGCTGTCCTCCGTAACGCCTGCCAGGAAAAAAATGGAATATGAAATCTCTTTTGCCAACATCTCTGAACATGTTGATTTGCTTCCAAAGAGAACAAAAATGACTGATTCATAGTACAAAGTTTTGATGAAAAACTATTATGGAGTAGATTACAACATTATTAAAAAATGTAAAGAAAAAACAACACCATTCTTTTCATTACAGGTAGGCCTACTATCAGCAAAATCTACAACTCCTGACGTATGCAGTTTTATTGAGCCATACATCTTAGAAAAGTCACAAACTTGGAGCAATTTTCCTGATATAGCAGCATGATAAGACAGAAAAACAAAAAAATACTTCAGATGCTATTGCTTATATGAATCTTAAACCACAAGAGTTTAAGACCAACAGGAGGCCAAGACCCAGCTGAAACAACCAGAACCAAAAATAGGTCTCCATAATTCCTGGGTGGAAAAAACTCAAGTTCATACCAGTTCATATGAAAGTGATCGACATTAGCCATCGTGACAGAGTATCAGATGAGTAAATCTGGGTAAACATAGGGCTTGTTGTTGACGGGGCACCAGCCGTTCTTCAAGACCACCAACAGTTACGCAACGTGATATGAATAATTAAGCATACTGGCAGAGAAACTAGTTAGAATCTGTTGCATCACTGTTCAATATTTAGACAACTTTAAACACACAAACTGTAAAAGCACAAACTACTAAACAACCTAACACTGAATGTGTATTTTACTTTCACCACTGAGCAATTTGCATGTAAGCAATTTCAATATTTGAGTGGGAAAAAAAATTATTAAGTAAATTAATGCAATAATTTAAAACACTGACAGTTTCTAACAGTAAAAAAAAAAAAATCTGTTTTAAACATCTAACATAAATAGTAGCTACAAGCATAAAACTATGTAAAATGAAATACTTTACTTTAGAATAACAACAAAATAAATTATTAGATAGTGTTTTATATAAATTATTTCTATTTTAAGGAAAAACATGTATTCACAAGATTTCACTATTAACTAACTATTAACTAAAAAAACTGCTTATTACTGCTTATTAGTAAGTAAGTTGTTTAGTTTAGGTATTGGGTAGGATTAAAGGGATGTAGAATATGCAGAATAAGGCATTAATATGTGCTTTATAAGTAGGCTACTAATAAACAGACAATATCCTAGTAATATGCATGCTAATACGCAACTAGTTAATAGTGAGAATTGGACCCTAAACTAAAGTGTTACCATATAGCCTATATATAATATACACACAAGCTAAAAAAAATAGGACATGTGATCCACGGCACTGCATATATTAAAGAGACCCCACTGTTAGGGACCCTTGTGTGTCCATATCTGTCCCTTGACCCAAACAAAGACCGCCTGAAGGTGACACGAGTGATGGTCAACATCACAATGCTCATAACGGAACATCACGAATCTAATACATCACAGCCTGAGTGAGCGCGCGGAACAACAATACACGAGCCGTTACACGCGCCAGTCTGAAGATCAAACATGGCTGTTCTTATGAACATAATATCTGGCTTACAGTGTCATTACACAAGCGGTAGGCTCTTACCTATCTTATAAGTGTCGAATCCGTCCTCAAAATCGTTTCTGGCCCACATTGCGTTCGGTTTCACACCGATAGATCCAACAACGAGCCGAGACAAAATGCACGAGCCCACCAAGAACAGGAGGGAGGGCGGAGGTATTTAAGTGAAACCGCATTCCATAGTCCCGAATGACTGGAAGAACCAGGCTGCGTATATAATCTAAAATCAACGCGTTTATATGTCGCTACAATAGTTCTGAAAGGGTATGCGTATGTCGCAGATTTTGAGCCGTAGGTCAGTTATAAACTAGGATTCTCTTTCTGACTCGCTGGCAGCTGCATCGCGAGGATGTGATCTCACTGGCTGCAGCTCCTCCAGAGACCCGCGCACAAGCGCAATCACAGTTCCAGCGACACTGGCTCCTCCCACCGAATACAGAAGTGCAGAAAGAGCCCGGGGCTAGTTGTCACACACAGGTCCTAACCCTTAAACGAGCATGAATGTCTCTGAAATAAGTCTGAAAATTAATTAATTGCTATTTTATCAACACGAAACAACTCATAAAACATGGGCTATGAAATGTTTTTCTTTTATTTTACACTAAATGGCCATCCTGGGAAAATAAAAGCAATATCTTGAAATAAATAAAAGCAAAAGGAAAAGCATTTGTGTCACAAAAAATATTTGTGGTATATGCTTCTTAGAAGATTTTGTATAGCATTATTTCACAACCATTTTTAATACAAAAAAAGTTACAATTTATTTTAGGGTGTCGTGTTACAGTAATCACACATTTAAGTGCTGAGTAATAATAATTAACTAGGCTTCATGTACTTACTATGATTAAGGGTTAGGTTTAGTTGCATAATTTATAGTTATTATGTAACATGTAACAAGGACACTAGAATTTTACCACAAAAAACTCTTTCTCCACAGGGAAATTAGTCATGTGTTTTAATTTATAAAATACTATTTGTAAGCCAAAATTGTTTAATTTTTTGTATGCCTTTTGTATTATGTTTTTTTTTTTGCAGTTTCCTGAAATTTTTCAATTGTTGTAGGCTTACTGTTTAATTTTTACTTAAAATTCTACAAAAGGCTTTTGAAGGTAGCTTTTTAAGACTTTAGGTATGTGCCTAACTGAATTAAAAAGAAATATACTGGAGTAAACAGAGAGCTGCATATCAAGCCGCTCTCCCCTAGTATGGGAATTATATAATAAGCAAATGTAAATTCATGTTATTTCAAAAGTCCATTTTCATATATTAATACTCTTAATTAAAACAGATTTCTATTCAGTATTGTTTGAATATAGTAAAGTGCTGCCTGTATACTGATGTTTTGTTAGGCAGGTCTTTCTTGAGTGGATATTGTGGTTTGAATCAACAAACACACTCACCCTCATTTAGACTGCACATTCTTTCACAGGAAACACAGCACTATTTATATTTAAGGGTGTTTGAGGCTGTTTCCACTCCACACCTGTTTGACAGACTAGGGTAATTGTCCAAGCTGCCCAAATGGGGCATTCCTTTCTTAACATTCCTTTGAAGCCTTCATGTCCATTTGCCCTGCTGTCTCATTACACTGAGAACTTCAGTTTACAAGAGTCTCACAGTATACAAATGTACAAAACATAAGGACTGATGCTACCCTCATTTTCCACAACATCCGTATTGCATTACACATGGCATAACATTACGATTCCTGCAGAAACAACTGCAATGTATATTTACGTCACGGTACCTCAACACCATGACATGCAATAACTATAATTTGAGAGAAAGTACATTTTCTACACATAACATTTCTTCACAACATATCAAACTGCAAACAACAGACAGGGCAGCCAGTCGTCTGCCTGATTGGGTCTAGTATCAACAGATAGAAAACTTGAGGCGAGAGGAAACAAGACTGTATAATAACTGTATTATGCTGGTTCAATTGCCCATAATCTCACAATTAACAACATGCATTCAACTGCAATTACCCCATTCTGACAAGACTAACAATTCTAACAGGTTTCAAATACAACACTAACAAATTAGCTTGACTGATTGACTTGACTTGACTGATTGAGCCCTATTGACAAGCTTGATTTATTTACCCACCCTTATGTTATCTTTATGACTCTCTTTATTTTGTGCAAGACAAACTTCTGAAGAATTGTGCTAATTCGTCCTTTCCATGCAATTACAATGAAGGGCCACTAAGAGACATTAAAATAAATAAAATAAAATAATAAAATAATCTTTGTGATTGAAAAAGCCAAATTTTGATAATCTTCCACTTCAGAGAGTCATAACCAAATCAGTCTGATTGATGAACAAATCATTCAGACTAGCTTTGTGAACTGAATCAACCAATTCATTGAAAAGGGCCAACTCAACTCACTTTTTTGAACCTTGAAAGCTTTAGCCCTCATCTGTGTATGGAAACAGTATTAAGGAAGTGAACAAAGACACCGAGCAGACATTCCTGCAGACTATACAGAGCCGTGGTACTGGATGACACTGAGGCCTGTCTCCAAAACAACTGAAGCTCTGAGCCACAGTTCTGGCCCACTCACTCCACACACACAGAGCTACACTTCACAACACAAAGAGCGCTCACACTCCACTGTGAACAGCTGAGGTCTGTTATACTCCCAACATGCAGTGAACGTATCTCTGCTAGGCAAGCATCGCTTTTACAATTGCTCATTACTTTTAACTTCAGCGCATGAATGACAGTGCAACTTATTGAGAAGAGATGTGCTATTACTTACCCAAGTGATCTAACTCATGATTTTTGCCTGGTGGATAATAAAATGGGAGAAAAAATACTTGCATTGAAGGCACGACCTGAGCGACCAAATATCATCGAGATTTGAGGGTGGACTCTTTTTACTTTGGCCAGTAAGTAACCTGGCAACCACATAACAACACACTAACATAGGCCTACTCAAAACACCACAGAACACTTCAGCAACCACCTATCAACACCCTGACAACCACCTAGAAAAACCTAGAATTGTGGGATCATTATGCAACCAGTGTACAACCACGCAACACCTTAGCATCCGCATATCAACACCCTGACAACGCCAAGAAAACGCTTGCATTGTGAGCTCTTTTAACCCTGGCCATTACTCAAACACCTTAGAAGAACTTAGCAAACACATATCAATGGCCTAGCTTTAGAAAAATCAAGAACTTAACGTTACCAGAATGCAACCACCCAGAACTTCCTAGCAACCACATAGCAACACATCAACATACTCAGAACCAGTGTTGTGGGTAACGCATTACAAGTAACGTGAGTAATCAGATTACCTTTTTCAAGTAACTAAAGTAATGCATTACTTTTAAATTTACAATAAAATATCTCAGTAACTTTTTCAAGTAACGCAAGTTACTTTGTTTGGCCATTTATTGACAGACATCTCTCCTGTCCCTCGTGTTGAGAGAAATCGTGAGTAAGTGCAGTGGCATTGTGTGAACATTGTAGTTCTAGACTTTTATGAAAGGGCCCTTCGGGAAGGGGTCCATTTGTTCCCTTTAGTTTGAAACACCCCTACAAATGGAAGAAACCCCTTCCTGAAGTGCCCTTCAAGGGGGCAAAAATGCCGTCTGAAATTTGCCCATATGTTGTTGAACTTTCTTCACCTGTGTCCTATTCTTCTGAGATCCAGAATGGCAGGACAGCTAAGAGGTTTATTAGAGCTGCACCCTCTACTGTACAGGCGTGGATTTGCATATCCTTCAGTCTGAGGTTTATTCATTTCACTTTTGTGTGAAAGAGCCTTTACATTTACCAAAAAATAGAACTTTTGTGGGGTTTTTTTTTTTTAAATAAAAAAACAAGCAAGCAAAGGCTAGCCCACATAAAAAAGTAGCCTAATGCAAAAGTAATGTGACGGATTACTTTCTAGAAAAAGTTATTTTCCACGCCGCGATTAGTTACTTTATTAGGGAGTAAAGCATTACAATACAACACATAGCAACACCTTAGCGATCACTCACAACAGTGACTTTTGCAAGGGAATAAACAACTTACATTTATTCAGAAATTTCCCCCAAAAATTGCTTTTATTATTATTTTGTAGATAATCGGTTTTATTTTAGAAGCATTTGTGGAAAATATTCTGCATGTGAAACAAAACAATATTACAGAATCATTTGGCACCGATTAAAATCAACACTGGCACAGAGTGAGATAACATTTCTACTATATTTTCCATAAACACCAGCCTCATTTATCTAACCAGCGATCGTGTTTTTACAGAAAAAAGGTCTTTGACCCTCTGGGAGATGAATGAACGCTGTTGCTACCCGACCCAAACAACACATTTCCTCTCAGAGGACTGATAGACCTGTACACCATGCCACCAATGTTACCAACTTCACTCCTGTATTTTGCCACCAGATTGGCTGGTTTGGGAAAGAACCACTATGAATAATTCCCTGAGGTTTGGAGCGTGTGGGACGTACAAACCAGGGCATCAAGAATCAGTGTTTTTGTGCATGTTATCGAACTAGTGCAGACTACACCCAACCCCCACTTCCTGTCTCGCTGCCAGGAAACCAGTGGCTGCATTATAACACAGTGGACCTGCACATGCATATAGTATCCATAATAACAGTACCAGCCTGCAGCCAAGCCAAAGTAGGACTAGCCAATATTTAATATGAAATATATTATACTTAAAATATATAAAGTTGACTTCCTGCTTAAAATACCTGGATGAACACAATACACAAATGAACCATAATTGAATATAAAATAAGGATCACTCACATTCAGTATAACATGATTCTTGCATTCTCATTCTTATGACATTATCTTTATCTCCAAAAGCAAAGCATGAAAGGTCAACGGCAATCATTACTAAGAGTCTCAAAGCCCATTTTCAAATTTAAATCAGTTCAAGTGTCGACATAAATAGCAATGCCCCATATTACTCGGCCTGGAAAGGAGAGAATTACAAGCAGTTCCAATAAAAAGAAAAATATAGTTGTACAAATGCAAAACTTACAGTTGTTGGTCGACATGGGAAATGCACATTATGCAGAAGTAGCGGGAGGAAGTGGTGTTTGCTAAGCATACGTTACCTCGTGGAGAACCACAGCCAATGAGAACACGTGAAACATCGCAGACACTTTTGAATAGGTGTGACAAAAAATTCACAATTATTTGGATCTTGGGTTTTGATGCTTCCACACATGAATTGTGGTAAAACAAAAATAAAACATTGGCAAAAGAGTCTTTGTTGGATGCCCATTAGCTCCTGTTTGAACTGCAAAGGTCAGGACTTCTGACTTTGTAGCTTTCCAGAGACACAGTAGTGGGACTCTTGTTAAACACATCACAGCAGGAGACGTCCGGTCTCAACAGTCATGGTAGAAACCATAGTCAAAGATCAATACCAGTCTAGGTCAGAGGGACCTTTATGAAGCGTTTGTGGAACAACAGCAGACTTCGATTCGCTTGAATCGCCACTCAGCTCTTGGCAACCAACAGCAGTTCATAGTGACTACATATGACAAGCTCTAAAAAGTTTTTATGGACTCATTTTATGAGCTTGACAGTCCCTGGCTTTTGAAAGTTTGGGGGGAAATAACTGCATACAGGTTTGGAACAACATGAGGTGAGTAACTAATAACAGAACTTTCATTTGTGAATATTTCCTTTAATGTTGTTGAAACACCCAGAAGGATGTTGCACATTTCACCAACTTTCTAACATGTGTGAGTCACTGTTTCTTGATCAGCAACTTTTTTTCCAGCAAACAGGCGATGGCTGACCGTACAGAGGATGTGTTGCCCAACTTTACATGCATTTAATTTCACATGCATGCCTGTCATATCAAAAACGTTTTATTTATCAGAAAAATAGTACAAACTAGCTTTTTCTAAAGCAGAATAGAGCTTGCTCTATTACTCCCATAATCCTGCCATTCCCAGTAGTGATTGATGTTTTGTTCCCCTGCAGCGTTCCAGGTGAAGAGCTGCACAAACAACATTCATATTACACCTCTGGGTTTATGCAATCTAGCTACACCCCAACTGTCAGAGCAACACGTTTAGTTCTGTCCCGTTCATGTGATCATGTATGCAACTGAAGTAGATCATAACGCCTTGAGGCATAGGATTACCTGTACCAAATAACTTGCAGCATAAATGACTCACCACAAAAGAAGAGTGTTCAGCCCGGGCCTAAAAGTAAATGCCGGGTCCTGCCAAACAAAACTCTTTGCTGAATGGAACAGAATATGGTTTAAAGAAAGGTGTTTAGATGTTTACTTAAGACACCAAACCCATTCAGACATGTGTTTTTGACATGAGCCAACACATTAAAGGCTTTCAGAACTATCAAACCTGACGGGAAATTGAAAGCTTCAAGTCTTCTTACCTGAAGAGCAAAAGGCTCTTAGCCAATCTTTTCATTTACAATCTTACATTTTTAGAAAATTTGTAGCCTATGTAAACGAGTCCCGCTCAGGGCGGTTAGGACCGGTAACATATATAAACTGACAAAATACCTTTTAAAAATACATAATACATTTGTAGGGATTATGTAAACTCGCATGTAATTTAAACTCCATCTGTCATTCTATCTATCTATTAAACGGGTCAGACTAAAATTACATTTATTTTGCGCCAAAATGCATTAAAAATGACAAAGTCCCAAAATGAATTCCTCTAAGACAGTGTAAGATGCCAGAGGAATGATGTAATGGTGAGTTTGGGGGCTTTGGTGGCACATTTAGAGACATCAAATCAATAATGCTTCATTATTGATAAGGTCGGTGATCCATCTGCAGGAAGTTTTGGATCCATTAACGTCTCATCTTACCTTCAGCCTCTCTGGACCGCAGCTCTGAAAGGAATACTGAAGCTGTACAGACCTTGACCCTCTCCAACAGAAGGTTAGACTTCACTAGTAACTCAGCCAGTCAATGGAAATGATCTCACAACTGGTTCAAAAAACAAAACAGAAGCTTATTACGGTCACATATTAACAGATGATGGTCAAATATAGCAATATTACAAATACCAGGAAGGCGTTTAACATACGTACACTCTAATACAGGGGATTAACCTTAAAAATTGCTTAAAAAGAACATTAATTTCCTTTGTTTTGTACAAAACGGCAAAAAAAGTGGTGAACTTGATTTCTTGCTATTGAAGAGGTTTGAATGATAAACAAGCAAAAGGTAATTGAGACCTGTCCATGATTTTGACCTTGGGAATGGCAGATCATCCTGTGTGATCCTATTATCACCTACTGCAGTACCTTCATCCCTAAGCTCCCGATGGAATGCAATCCATCTCCATGACGATAGACAACATCTCCTCACCAAGGTGTCATTCACTGTTCCCATGGGCTGAATTGTTCAAGCCTGAAAACATCTCTTACAGCGACCGCTAAGCATCCAAGAATCTGTTTTGATAGTTATTTGACTTTACATGAGCTGAAAGACACCATTAGTCTGGCTTTATTTTTGCTAGCCGAATGCAGCTATTGTTGAACAATAAATCACTGCACGTCAATGAGACATTCACTGTTGTTAACTGTAGCTGGCCTGATTCTTGAATTGTTTTACCATACATTTAGAATTGATTATTCACCTCGCTTTTCTGAAATAACATTTAGGCCTCCTTAGTCCATTCAGACCCAAAAATGGATAATTCATAAACCATCATGATTATGATGTCAAAACCACCAAGAAATTTACAGCCTATTTAGTATTTAGCAGGAACAGTGGCAATGCACTCAAAAAAAAGAGGAAAGAAAAAGAAAAAAATATTGCTTATGTTTTTATGATATTTATAAAAACCTTTGAAAATATAAACGAAACTTTTGCAAGGAGTAGGCAAACTTCAATGTAAAAAATAAAATAAAAATCTAAGTACATTTAAAGCTGCAGTCCGTAACTTTTTTTGTGTTCCACATTTACTAAATTTATATACAATGAGCAAATACATCATGAATCCATTTTCCAAACCGTGTTTTTGTCTTATCCTGAATCACTACGGTACACTTATAATAAGTGTTTACATTCTGACTATTTTAGACTGGTACGAGTCGTACCACTGCGGAGTAGCCCAGTACCTGGGTGACTTGTCATCATAGACATAAACAGAGAGAAGTAGTTCCGGCAACAATGTTCTTCCGCAAGACATGCAGTTCTGTTTAATAACCGCTAGCGTGCCAAAAGCTACAGACTGCAGCTTTAACTATATTAACTGCACGTAACTGTATAAACTGAATTTTTGAGAAAACAAAACCAGACAAAAATTTAATTGATATTTACTGAAACAAAAACAAAAATGCATTTACATTTAAACGCAAATCAAAAAAGTATATATGTATATATAAATGATATATACTTGTATTACACACAACAAACATCTCTTTCAGTTCCAGTCAGCGTCTAGATCTTCATCATCTATGCCAGACGAGCTGAACAGTGAAAAACCTTTAAGGAGTCCTGCGGATCCTCTGGAGCTCAACTCAAAACATCTCCTCTTCTTTGAAGCATTCTCTCTGAATTCTTCCTGTCTGTCGGAGGGTTCTGTCCTCGTGTTGCCCGTCTGCAGTGCGCTGCTCTTCACACCTGTGGTTATATTTTTCCTGATCTGTGTGCTTGTGATATCCTGGCCTTCGAAAACTGTGCTTGTTGCCACTTTGTTTGTACTGGCATTTATGGCTTCTTGTGGCTCCGGTGGAGCAGGGATTGTTTCATCTCCAGTCTTTTTCTCAGCTGAGCCCGTAAAAGAGAATCTGGAAAGTTTGTCCAGAGTGGAGCAGGCCACCTTAGTCTTTGGGTGGTCTGTCTTTGGTAAGGATTGTGGGTGTTTATTAGTGTTACCATTATTCTCACCTGAAGAGAGACTGTTCAGTCTCGGCAGCAGCTGTTGTTGATGTTCAGTGTCCTCAAACGTCCCTTTCTGACCTGTGAAAGTCATACTCTCATCATTCAAGACCTCTGAGGAAACGTCCTTGTTTTTATTGCGAGTTCCCAGTCGGAGCATGTTATTAGCTCTGCTGCCCTCTGCTGGAGGAAGTGAGCTTGACTGGTTCTTGCTCTCGGCCTGTTTATCTCGCATCTGAGGTGAGCTAGGCTTCGCCCCCTCTTGCACTGCCACTTTGGCACTTGCGTTAGAGTTTACAACCGACTGATCGGCATGACACATTCTCTCTCTCGGCTTGAATGTAAAGTTCGTGAGTCTCCTGCGTAAATCCTCTCCACTCTCGGCTCTGAAATCAGCCTCCTGGTCTATGTCAGGAAGACTGATGGTTGTGTTTTTCCTTTTTGAGGGTTTCTTCCCTGTCATGGGTGTACTGTGGGAGAACACATCATCATCAGTTCCTCCTAAAACTGTTTCTTCGTTCAGCAGGAGGGCCGCTTTCATCTCTTTCAGTCGTTTGCCTCTGAGCTTTTTGGAGCCCCTTTCCACTACAGCTTCAACCGTGGATTTATCCTCATCCTTCTCCCACGCCGAACCCTTGCAGCGTTTGGAACGGCTGTTGCTAGGCAACACTGCACGGCGTAGTGTGGTCGTGGTGTTCTGTGTGGAGGTGTGAATGATGGAGCCGGTACCAGTCGGGCTGGATAAGGAGTGGAACCAGTCCAGGTCAGCGTCTGAATTAGTGGTCACATCACGGTTACCGTGATTCTCAACAGCTGCACGCTCAATGGTGAGGTCACTATGTGGTTCGGTACCTTTAGGGGAGTCCGGTCTTCTGCTCTGTAGACTACAAGAACATAAAAGCCTTTATTGCTTTGATTTAGTCTGAGCTATGAATATTAATAAAAAAAGAATGAATATTTTCTCTTTTTATTTGTCTCATCTTATCGTCCAACAGCATTTGTCAATGTCAAAATGATCGAGATGGCCAATCAAATCAAAGAAGGCGGGTCTTACTGTCACTGTCACAACGCAACGAGAGTTCGCAGAAAGATGTAAGTAAATGTAAGTATTAGACAGCTGATACGATAGAAATGTTCAGTGACCGGCAGTAATAGCCATCTAGTGCTGCAAACTACTCAACTTTTTATTCAATTTCACCATTTTAAGTTGAAAATATGCCCTTCTGCTGGTAGGACACATACTAAATGAATTTGAGGCCTACTATTTAAACGAATAAATATAATTAAACGCAAATAATTTATGTAATATAATACTTTTACCATTTAACTGATTCATATTCCTAATGAAACATGAAATAAAATAATAATATAAAAAAAAATAAAAAAAAAATAAAATAATAATAATGCTATGCTAAACGGTTTACTACATAAGTAATTATATGTATTATTGAATATTTTGATATAATCACATAAACATTTATGCAATGCTAATTTAAAATCACAATTTAATTTATTCATACTGCTAATTAAATTTCATCAATTTAATATTTGAAAAAAACAAAAAAACATAACCAGTAATGAAATTAAACTTGCAATTAAATATTATTTTGAAGGAAGTCTGCTCACAAAGGCTGCATTTATTTGCATGCAGTAAAAACAGTAATATTGTGAACTATTATTACAATTAAAATGTACTGTTTTCTATTTGAATATAATTCAAAATGTCATTTATTCTTGAAGTTTCAGCAGCATTTACTCCAGTCCCACATGATCCTTCAGAAATCGTATTAATATTTTAATATTAAATATAATATTAATATTTTTGTGAAAACAATGATGCATTTTAGGATTCTTTGCTCCAAGTTCAAATTAACAGCATTTTTTTGTAACTGTATTTTTTTTAATCAAATTTAATACATCCTCGCTGAAAAAAAGCAAAGATGAATTTCTTTAAAAAAAAACAACTTTTGAATGGTAGTGTGTGTATGTATGATTCACTTTACCTCGAGAGTCTTAGCAGTTCTTTGTGTAAGATCTCAGTCAATCCCAGCCTCTCGAGCACAACCTCACACTGTGTTTTATACTGTTCACAGGGGTTGTCAGGAAAAGAGGTGTGTAGAGCATTCACACTTCCAAGTAGAGCGCCTCCCTGAGGTAAAGAAAAAAAATGCTTATCCACTACTCAAAAATGTAATATAGCTTCAGGAATATAGAATAGCATTAGCATTGCTAATAAAACTACCTGCATGGAGCACTCCATAACAGACACCACAACAACAGCGTCCTCTACAGTCACCGTCTCTCTGAACATCAGCCTGGCATGAGCTGAAACACAGACACACAGTCAGATACGTTTATGAATATGGCTTCTAGCAAATAACAACTTATTGTGGATAATATGCTAGATGTTAGCATGACCTGACCTTCTGCTAGGCGGCTGAGACTCTCCAGCATGCGGATGGTTGTCCTCGCAGCATTTCGGCTGTCACTCTGTCTCTGCAGCTGATAGTAGCGGCTCAGGATGGCGTTTGCTTCCTGTGTTATGCAAGGTTTAAGAGTCTTGATCAGGCAGAAATAGGCCCTCATCTTCTCCATACTCCATAAACATGAAGACTCACTTGGAGCTCCTGTGGGGAAATCAAGAAGGAAGAGAGTTGAGATAAAGAGAGAGATGCTAAGATGAATATTTTATAAATACGCAACAAATGGCAAGGCTTCACCATTAACTTCTAACTCAGTATCAAAGAAATTCTAAGCCAAATGAGGGGTGATCCAGCCCTCGAGGGAACAAGCTTTCCTATCAAAGTGGCATCACTTGAGAAAATAACGAAGACCGAACAAGCAACAAATCCCAAAAGAGAGGCATGAACCAGCAATCGGGCTGGATAGAGGTGTGTTTGATCCAATAACACTTTAGATGATGCCTTACTTCTTGTATGCCATGTAAACAAAAACATGTAAAATACCAAATTAAAAATGTAAAAGGTACCAAGTTAAAAATGTGTAAAAAAAAACAAAAACAAAAAACATTTCGTAAGAATGGTCTTGGAATGCAAAGACATTTATATATAAAGACCCACTTTTACTGTGAAAATTTAAAATATTATAAATGTGTCAAATATTACATTTACAATTTGATTTAAATTATTAAGTAAATTAAATGTACTATTTAAAATAAAATAAAATGTATAAATGTATATTTACTTCATAAATATATTATTATTATTAAACATAATAATAACATATACCGGTGTATATATATATATATATATATATATATATATATATATAAAAAGTTACCATTTATTAAAATATTATTAATTTAAAAATATTATGTCAATCCAAATATATCCTGAAGTCTAAAATAAATATACAAACCTGAACAAATAAAATATAAGTTGTAAATATATGTGTAAATCTGAATATTCATATAAATGTACATCCTAATATATAATTGTAACTATATATTTGGATTATTGAATTCAGGATATATAAATATACATTGAGATATCATATAATTATTTCCAGTTTGTCCCTTCAACCAGTATTATTATAACATAACATAACATAACATAACATAACATAACATAACATAACATAAATATTATATCAGTCTGATATTACAAAACAAAGCTCTTCTCTGGGACAAACCTTTGTTTTGTAGGATGAAGGAGGAGATTATTTTGTCCCATTCTGGATTTTTAGTGTCCAGCAGAACCAGCACAAGGTCAAAGCGGCTCAGGAGGGGGCTAGCGAGAGCCACGTTCACGGAAACAGACACATTAGGGTCATAATGCCCCTTTGGGTTAGTAGCTGCCAGGATGGTGGTCCTTGTGTCCAGTTTGCACACCATTCTACAAAAGAGGAAAGAGGGAGATTTAATGTGATGCTCACAAGCTTTTGGATAATAAAAATGCAAGAAATGTATCTGTGAAAATTGGTATTCCCCCTCTAGACTCATGCGTGTGACATTATCTCCTCACCCAACACTCACCCAGCTTTAGCCACACTGATGGTTTGTTGCTCCATGGCCTCATGGATGCTGGTGCGGTCGTGCTCTTTGATGCTGTTGAACTCATCGATGCAGCACAGACCTCCATCAGAGAGAACGAGTGCTCCCGCCTCCAGGTGCCACTCTCCTGAGTCCTTGACAGCCGCCACTGTCAGACCTGACCAGAATTTCACAATCATGCAAATGATGATGCAACAGGACTTATCTAACTGCTTACTGCACAATAGAAATTGAATATTGCCTAGTATTTTTCAAAATAAATAAATACAAAGTATGTGTATCCAGCAATGTAGCAAACTTTGTTGCAAACAAATGTGCAACAATATTTAACTTCATTGGAAGTGGGAGGGAAAATTTACCCATCAGACAATGCAAACCACTTCAGTACTATACAAAGTTTGGCTCTGGCATTTTTTGTTTGTTTAATTCATCTCAGGAGTGTTACAAGTCAACTATGTAACAGTTACAGTAAAGAAACCAAATCATATTTTTCTTTATATTAAGGCGGCAAGAGAAAAGGTGAAGACTGGGGACGCTCACACCCATTTATCACTTATTTTAATCACCAATTTTAGGGGTTCTGAGTATGAAGTCTAAGTTATTAAAAATGTATACTTTTTTTAAATACATTTTAAATAAATGTTTTCTTTCAAAATATAATTTAAAACATTTATTATTATCAATGTTTAAAACAGTTGTTCTGCTTAATATTTTTGTGGAAACTTATAGGAATCTTTGATGAATAAAATGTGAAAATATATATATATATACATATTATCTAGAATATATATAAATTTCTTCACAAAAGTATATTATGTCATTTAAAACCACTATCTGTGCATATCAAGGTGTTGCAGGGACAACTAATGCATTTTGTCAGGTGAAGTGAACTTCTGCCTCCTCAGTGATTATCCTGCACATTTTGAATATATATACAGAAATTCTGCATACTGTGCACAGTAGAAATACCACATCCTTCAAAAAATAGTGAAGTACTACAAAAAGCGAAGTATATATACAATTATGCTATTAACCCCCCCCATGTGGAACCTGCATTAGTAGATCCGATTCCTGCAGTGAGCACGGAGCGTGGTGTAATCTTAGCAGCGTACTTCAGAAACTGAGACTTCCCAGTGCCTGGATCGCCCACGAGCAACAGATGAGACTCTCCTACACAGAACGCATAGTTTGAGTCAGAGCTATTCAGATTTATTCACAAGAGTAATACACTTTTCAAGCACACCTCTCAGATTTTTTCATGATAAGGCCAAATGTCAGACTGTCCATTATGTGGAGTGTGAACACATACCTCTCACCTTAGTTCCAGACGCATCTATTCTCTGTACCCCACCTGCCAAAACCATAGCAACAGCCAGCTTGACGACGTACATGCCAAACACCTGAGGGCAAAGACTCATCAAGATCTCATTCCTGCCTTCAGAATGTCAAGAGAGAGAGAGAGAGAGAGAGAGAGAGAGAGAGAGAGAGAGAGAGAGAGAGAGAGAGAGAGAGAGAATGAGAAAGAGAGATTATGATTAATAAAACCACACTGAATCCCATGAGCTGTCCCACATTATGAGTGGTTGCTAGGGTTTTCTGGGAGGTTGCTAAGGTGCTTTGAGCAGTTGCTTGAGTGTTCTAGGAGGTTGCTGAGGGGGTTCATGGGTATTCTAGTATGCTTAAGTGATTTAAGCAGTTTCTAATCCATTACCAAGTGGTTCCCTACTCACCCTCCCAACTTTTTCTAACATACATCTTGTGAAAATCATTCATTTGTATGGAAGCTTGTTTCGCCACAGAATAAAAAATAAAAAGGTAATTGTGACTTTTTATCTCACAATTCTGACTTTTTTTCTCAGAATTGCGTGAGTTACTAAGAAAAAAGTATTTTGTCCCGTTAGAATTAGAATTTATAACTCTCAATTGCAAGTTTATATCACAATTCAGAACTGCGAGATATAAACTTGCAAATTGTGTCCGAACTGGAAGTTTATATCTCGCAATTGTGAGCTAAAAAGTCGCAATTATCTTTTAAATTGTTTTATTCCATGGTGAAAACAAGCTTCCATACATTTGACTGTGTAGAAAAGTAATAAAACACTTTTCCTCAAAAAAATACATGGTTTGAAGTATCATTCATGTGCTCAGCAGCACAAACGATACAGTATGAGTTACATGCCAACATTTAATACTTTCAGTCAGAGATTTGTTCAAATCCCTAATCCAATAACCCTGAGCAATAGTAGCCTAATCGAGATGTTGTGCCTCAGCAAACACCACTGGAAACAGATTACAACACTGTTTCATGGTCCTCATCAACTCAACTTCCTCTACAAGGACTGTAATTGAGTTCGGGTAGCAATAAGAAAAAGAAAGGAATCTTTTAAATGCCGAGGAGACATGAAATTGAAAATGCTGGGTTTCCCAGATTCAATATTTAAAGAGACACCAACTGTGTACCGGCAATGGGGTCATGTTTGTGACTGTCCCAGAATTCTTCCAATTCCTTCTGAATGTCTTCCAGCACCAGTGCTGTGGTGGACTGCTCATTATTGACCTCGATATAGTTTGCTTTCAGCACAATCTCCACATCACAGCGGCAATCCTGAAACATCGGCTTCCAGCGTTGATACACAACCCCATACACTGTGATGTCATCGCCTGCGAGAAACACATGACAGCATCATGAGGGAAACAGACACCTGATGTTGCCCTAAGGGATGTTACTATTATTATATCAGTAGAAAAAAGTAAATATAAACAGCAAGCAAACACACAGTGTTTAAAAAATGAACCGCATGAACTGTCCAGTATAATATGATGTTAAAAATGCATTACATATAAGCTGTATAGGAAAAATATTCTCCATTAATTGTATTGTTATTGCACTATAGCACATAACTGAAACCAACAGAAAGTTTCATTCTGAATTCAATCGTAAGGAAATCTAATAAACCCAGTCATGTACACTGTATTACCGGTGAGCAGGACTGAGCAAAGATCTCATTCCTGCACTGTCAAGTTGTAAAAGCCACTAAATACATGAAATAAACTACAGACTGGACTCGATTTCCACCAATACTCTGCATTTACCTGATTTGCAGCTGTCCACAAGATCATCCTCCAGGATGATAAGCATGGATCGAGGGATACTGCCCACCGACAGTTTCTGTACCTGTTATTGAAGATGCACTGATCAGGACATTTACTTTAACATGTAGAAATAAACACAAATTCTTTTTTCTTAGATGGGTAAATGTGTTTACCTCACATCTACATTTATGCATATTTGATTTATAATTGTTTTTTATTATTATTTGAATTTATTTTACTTATTCAATGTAAAAAAAAAAAAAAATCACTTGAGCTAAGCGTATCAAGACCTTTTATTCTGTCATTTGGCAGCAAAAGACTTATTGTATATATAGTGTACAAGTCGTATGGACTACATTTAAAATTTCATTTTAGAGCTCAGGTAATATGTAAAAGAGTGGTCAATAGATTTGTCATTTTTGTGGGAACTATTTCTTCAGCAGCAGGTTGCTCCAGGGTGCCTGTCCCTGAATAAAGAACACCCCTGGTGCCTCACCTGCTCTTGGATTTTGATCTCCTGGTAGTCCTTGCAGGCGGCCGGAGGGGCGTCACTCCCTGACAGGCAGGTGAGTTTGAAAGAATTACATCCATCCTCATTGGGGCAGCTGGCGGGTGGAGTGAAGGTGTAAAACTGCTCAAAAGAAGCCTGAACGGAGAACACGTGCCTGCATTTATTGCACATGTAGTCTCTCTCATACTCCAGCACTTTGGTCACACTGGTGCGGATGACTGTGCCTGTGACGGACAGGAAGTGGCCCACATCTCTAGCTTTAGGAATGTGATCTCTGGTCAGCTCGGGACACATAGGTAAACCTGCATCCGTGATTAGGAGAGAAAGATATATGTATATTCAGTTGATGACAGTTTACATTATTGGGTGGACTATTTCTCTTAAAGGAATAAGCAAGCATTATATTAAGCACTAGGTGTCAGTGTTATTCCACGACAGTCTTTTAGGGCTCCCGTTTCAGCAGTTATGGTCTCCAAATGCTAGAGGGCACTGCATATTCATTAATGAAAAGTTCAAAAGCGGAGTTACAGTCTCTTGCACTTTCTTGCATAATAAATCAACTCGGAGCACATTCAATATTTGAATATGGCCTGGCCCAGCATGGTTGCATCATAGAAAAAAACATAAAAGAAAGAAGAATCAAATGTCAAAGTTACTTAGGCAATAAACTTCCATTATTTTTTTTCCCCTCTCCCCTCTAACCACAGATACAGACTGTAGTCGCTGCAGAGAAAATGGGTTTGAGTTAAGTGTGTTTATTCGGATGAGTCACGTCTGCAGGGCTACAGATGAAGAGCGTGTAATTACAGGTGACGGCAATCATCTCTACAGGACGTGAGAGAAAAGCACTTGGCTTCGCCACAATGCAATGCAATCCATCCCACATACCTCAGGGATCAAACACAAACCTCCCTTCTCTGCCTACACGTCATCTAAAACAATCTTCATACTCTTCCTGTGCATGTCATTCTGCAGTTTTTAGATAAGCAGATTACGACTGGCAGAAATACTGAATATTCTTGATATATTCCTGATCATGGTTTTGATTCAAATACGCACCTTTAATGATTTTGACCATTAGATTTCCTAAAAAGACTGTCATTGGACATTTACATGAATCAGTTCAAACCGTACAAACGTCAATTAATTGATTCAACGATTCAAAAATGTTCAAAGGCTCCCAGTTTTCATGTATTATAAATTTTCATTATTTGTAGGTAAAATAATATTTAACTACATATTAAAATATACACGCAAGTTAAATATATATATATTACACACATTGTTCAAACGTTCAGGCTCAGTCAGATTTTTGAAAGGAAATAATACTTTTATTCAGCAAGGATGAATATTTTTTATAATATATTATATTATATTTTAATATTTTTTGTAAAACATCTATAATGTTACAAAAGAAACATCTGAAGAAAAGCTTTTGAACTTTCTTTTTATCAAGGAATTCAAAAAAATATATATCTTGGTTTTCACAAAAATATTTAGCAGCACAACTGTTTGCAACATTGATAATAATAAGAAATGTTTCTTGAGCAGCAATCATCATATTAGAATGATTTCTGAAGGATCACGTGACACTGAAGACTGTAGCAATGATGTTGAAAATTGTACTTTGCCATCATAGAAATAAATTATATGCAAATAGAAAACAAGTTATAAGACATATTTCAGTTTTTGCTAAACTTTTGACCAAATAAATGCAACCTTGGTGAGCATAAGAGACAACTTTCAAATACATTGAAATATCTTACTAAAAATTTATATATATACTGTATATTGTCCAGCCCGACCTTCTTTATGATACATCATCACACATCTTCAGGAAGAAAACAGACATGTCACCCCTCCCCAGGACTGCACTGACACCACCTGGATACACAATTTTTCTCTCTAATGACCTTCACCAAAGCATGAAAGCATTCAGACACATGACGTGGTTGTTCATCGTGATATGGCCAACGGTCTATGTGCTTTTTATGGCTGTGTGTCCTATTTTCAGACCCCCTTTCATATTCACAGCACGCTGGATCTATGAGTGGAGTCTGCACTCAGGCTATTTATAACTCTCCCATTGTCCACAAAACAGGATAAAACATCCAGGGAACAGGAAAGGTCAGTCAGCTGATTATTGCTGACACACTCCCTACAGCAGTCTTCTTGGCTGGATCCATCTTCTAGACACAGATAACAATTACGTGGGTTTAAATGAGTGCTGCTGGCCCATACGAAAGCCCATGACACAATGTTAGGGTGTTGCTATGTGACTGCAAGGAGTTTAGTGAATTGCTATGTGGTTGCTTACTAGCTCAAGTCAAATAGCCCACCTAAAATCTCTATATGACTTGCGTACCTCCATACCCAAAGCAACATTTCTGCATATGAAAAGTTTCTTCAAAAATGATCCTTTTACGTTCCACAGAAAATATAACAGCATATGATTCGGAACAACATACCAAGCAAATACTGACCGAATTTCCCTGAACTATTCCTTTGAAGCCTCATTCAGCTGTTCTTTTCTCAGAAAGCCTGTGTCTGTCCGACCTCTCACACGACACATCCTCCCTCTCCTCAGATCCGGATCTATACCCTTCCCGCAGAGCCGCTGCTCATCTTGTTGTTACATCATGCAGTGTCTGCGCTCACAGCTGACCACCTTCTAAAAGCTTCATCTGATCTCTCTCCAGCTCCTGCACACCGCGAGCCAACATAACAAGACTGTTGTTACAGAGAAGAATACATCAGCATATCGTGCAGCAGGTTATATGACACTAGATCAGAGGAAGCAACCATGATAATAACAGATAACAGTTCACGGCAGGACAAATGAGCTGTCTGCCACGGTGTGCACGGTCTAATTGCCTGTAGTGGGAAACAGCCTCTGTGTTGCATTGACAAACTAATAGGCTGCAAGCCTTCAAGAGCAAATGAAGCAGACAGTTGGAGGCTTTATGGCAGCAGATCTACCAGTTACACAAAGAGAACAGTCAGCCATATACAAGCCACTTATGTTCACTGGAGGTACATGAACATGGACCTGTTTACTGTTGTGCACAAACAGGCCTAATAGCTGTAACATTTATAGCATATTCTATGGAGTTTACAGTACATAGAGTACATCGCTGTCGGGCCAAACACACTTTAGTACCTCCTATTATATGTGGATGGATAAGTTGGAAACACCTGAGAACAATTTTCATTAATAAATCAATGCCAAACATTCATGCTTAACTGATCTCTCTTTCTCACTCTCTCCCTGAAATGAAGTATAAAATATGAATTTAAAACATTTTTCATTTAATATTTTTAAAATCATAAATATTAACATGAATATACATCATTAATATTTATTGATATTATATCATATTATTATTATTAATATTTGGTGTAAGGAAATAGTTCATGTCATCATGTTTTGAAAATACTTAATGAAAAATAAGGATCAAGCTTTACAGGTACGAGATTAGTTGAGATTAAAAATTAATATACAGAGAAAAAATATTCACTTAAATTCTATGTATTAATTATTACATAATAATATATAATATAATGTTTTATATATATATATATATATATATATATATATATATATATATATAAATATAAATACATGTAATCTAAAAACTTGTATATATTATATAATATTTAATAATGATCAAATAATAATGCACAATAATATTTTATATAAGGTAATAATTATATACAACTGTAATCAAGTTTTGAAAATACTTATTGAAAGATATGATTCAATCTTTACTGTACAGGTAAAACAAGATTAGTTAAGATTAGAAATATATATACAGAGAAAAACATTATTCACATAAATTCTAAATAACTAATGTTTTATAAATAACTAATAATTCAATAAAAAATATTTTAATATAATATACAACATTATGGATTAATTATTACATTATAATAATATGTTGCATAAGGTATTAATTATATATAAATGTAATAATGTTTTGAAAATATTCAAGATAAGATTCGAGCTTTATTGTACAGGTAAAATGAGAATAGCTGAGATTAGAAATCACTTTACTTACAAATATAATACATTTATAAAATTGAATAATACAATTATTTGTTATAGTCAATGTAAAGCGTTACTGATTATTGGCCTATTATTATTTCGTTCTATTTTTCCTCTTTATTGATTGATTTGGATTTTTTTTTTAAACATAATATTTTTTCTTATATTTTCCCTTAATAATAAAGGTGAATAATAAAGATGGAATGTGCAATTACTGCATCACTAGCTTTGCCAAACAAAAACACCAAAATAAAGCCATATTCCCAACAGTTTTCTAAAACACTCCTCAAAACTCATGTTAATTGGTTGTTGTGTCAGGCTGGTCAGGAAGTTGCATAAATATGAGAGCAAATGAATTAAATCCTCGGTGTCGAGCCCTGATACAGGTGTCAGTGTAAAAGATGTTCTCACACTTGCTTACCTGATATACGAACATGTAGATTGTGTTTGAGGCTGAAAGTCCCCTGCAGTGAGGAAGAAGTTTGATATATGGTCTGGGCCGCTCTGTGCAGGGCATTGTCAAAAATAGGAAGGACCTGGCTGGGGAACGCATTGAAACACTCTCCAACCTCCATATTGTCCTCGAATAAGGTCATGGCATTCACTACAACAGGATAGTGAGTATCTTCACTGGGCTCCTGGAAGATCTGTAGGACATCATTCTTGTGGTGCTCCATCACGTAAGTCTCAAACACCAGTCCTATCAAGGACACCTGATCCGGACTGAGCATCATGAGCCGGATAACTTAGACAAAGTATTCTGGAAGAGAGCAGTGGTTGATGGGTCTGTCTGTATTAATAACTACAGTTCATCTTTACAAACCCTTTCACATTCTTGTATCATGGTAGCTGATACGTATACAAATTTATTTGGAACATTTTTTAATTTGATAGAAATTCCTATGGCAAAAATTATCCTCAATATTTCTAGGTTTTTAATGATGATGAATGGCCAATTTTATATAATTATCAATTGATCTGTAGTTCATATTAATGCAAAAGTATAAATTAAATGTTGCACAATATTTTCCATTTTAATTTACATTGTTTTATTACTTTTTTACTACCTATACATTACATGTTTTTATGGAATTTGTTATAACGTTAAAATATATATAATATCTACACACATTCACACATTTATGTGAATGTGTGTAAATATTATATATATATATATATATATATTAACGTTATAACAAATTCCATAAAACATGTATTATTTCGTTTATTTTTATTTAATATTTAAAAAATGACAAATTTGAATTTATATTCCTCTGTTGAGTACTATTTTTTATAAAAATATAAAGGTTTCACTAATTTGAGGTCATAAAATTGCATTAATGAAAGAGTACAGTTGTATAAACAATTATACAAAAGTGATGATTAAAAAGTTGTAGATGAAGGGCACGGCTGTTACTCCCTTACATGTACTTTATTAGTTCAGAATACCATGCATTTAACAAACATTCAAACCATTTCCGTTGTCTTCATTGCTCTCTTGAGCAAACTTCTACAAACAATAGAAATCTACAAGAATAATAAAGAGCACTATTGATATTTAATTCCCGACAGTGCTGTATTTAACATACCTGGGTGGACGAGAAGCAGTTATGTACATTAACAACATTCACACATGGGTGTTTCTTCCTGTCCGTGTTTTCAGATTTGGCGGTTTATTCTTCCTCTTTCTGGATTGTAGGGGAGCACGTGAAAACAAACTATGAATTTTAGCACAAGATATTTCATTCTAATCCCGTTATAATACTGTAAAAGTAGTTTACCATTCATATGCTTTGTTTTTTTTATGTCTATATTGGCGCTGATATATGATATGCTATGCAATAAATAATAACCCCCCCCCCCCCCCGTTTTTGGACTTGGTATAAACCAGTAAACGGATAACGGATGTCGACGACGTTATCGCATCTCCCTCTGACCGCCAGTATAAAAGTCCCTTTAGTTTTAAGGAAATGACACTGATAATGGACTTTTAATCGCGATTTTTGTGTATTTTATTTATTTAAATGATCTTAAGGGAAAATGTATTAAATTATATTCTAAATAACTTTAGAATGTTATACATAATGTACACTATTTAAATTCATTAAATGGAATTATTAACGTATTGCAAAATTAATAATTATATATTTAAATTATTACATGACATTTTAATGCAACAAACTCATTAAATAAAATAAAAAATCTTATTATGCTTGTAAACGACAAGCACATTTACATTTTATTGAAAATTTACAGCTGGGGAATGTAGCACTTTTGGTTTCTCTTATGTCCCATTCTGCAGGTCATAAACACTTTTTTTATATTGAAAAATAAATTAAAGCTACACTTAAAGCTACACATAAACTTACCCCCTCGCCCCCGATTATTGATTCGCCGTTGCAAGGGTAATTGTTCTTATATCAAGAAAAAGCCAAATGACAATAAAAGTGTTTATTGTTTCTTCTTTCAGGGCAATATGTGTTGATGTATATGAAAATACAGGCATTTTAAATCATATGTTCTTTGCTTTTGGTTCCTTGAATGGTAAAAGTTCACTCACATAACAGACACACTTTATTAAATGTCACAATAATTATTTATTCTTACGCATACACAGTAATATAAATATAAAATATGCATTTATTTTAAAATTAGTGAGACATCATTATATCTGTGTTGAGACATCCATACAAACAGTTTAATCCTACCAAAATTGATAATGCAGCTGTAACAAAGTCAGTACGGTGGCATTCTAAAATTAGATACAGAGGAGACAATACTGTTTTTTTCTCTCTTTTAACAAATAGTAATTAGCAGCGTATGCACCAATCTATAGAAACTGCGGTAAATGAAATGTCAAACATACCTATCATCACTGTAAAAACAAGAAATCCATTCACAGTGGGAAGAAAAAAAGAACAAATGAAAGGATGTGTCGTTAAATAATGAATTACTTTTTTGTCTTTTTTGTTTGGTTTGGTCGACATGCTCTTTAATTGCAAAAGTCAGAAGGAGAAGTACTGAGCGAACCACTCTTGTCTCTGGGGGTCTGGAGAGGTTACGGGTGATTCTTCTCCTTCAGGAGGGCTGAGGACAAAAACAGAGAGAGACAGAGATAAAGACAAAGAAACAGAAAGAAAGACAGTCAGAGACATGGAGAGAATCACAAAACCACTGTAAACCGCAGTCCGAGTTTCAGTACTGATAGCGTAGCAAGTTGCAACCATTGGATTGTTGTGTGTTCATGTGTTTTTAATGTACGTACATGTTTGTGTGTGTGTGTGTGTGTGTGTGTGTGTGTGTTTTTCCCAGGAACCGAGTGATATCAATAGGCCATTGCACTTGCAAAAAAAGTACTGGATTTATATGATGTATCATGTAAATACCATGGTTATGAATATGGTTATCATTTAGTAACAAATTATGGCATCACTACTAAAAAAAGAACATATCTATTATTTGTTAAAGTGTTTATCCCGTCAGATAAAATAATAATACAAATTAAAAATTAATACTTTTATTCAGCAAGTAAGCATTAAATTGATCAAAAGTGGCAGTAAAGACATTTATAATGTAACAAAATTTCTATTTAAAATATATATTTTTTATTCATCAAAGATATAAAAAAATGTATCACTATTTCCACAAAAATATTAAGCAACACAACTTTGTCCAACATTGATAATAATCAGAAATGTTTCTTGAGCATGAAATCATCATATTAGGATGATTTCAGAAGGATCATGTGACTAAAGACTGGAGTAATGATGCTGAAAATTCAACTTTGACATGACAGGAATAAAGCCTCATAGCATAATTGCCTAAGTCATTTTGTGTTTTTTTCTTGTTTCCAAAGACATTGAAATATGACTTAGGCAATTATGCTATGAGGCTAAATATATATTAAAATAAAAGTAATTTTAAAATGTACAAATATTTCACAACTGTATTTTTGATAAATATATATATATATATATATATATATATATATATATATATATATATATATATATATATATATATATATATATATATATGTGTGCTTTTTTTGAGTAGATAAAACGTTTCTTTAACAAGTTCTCTGAAAAAAAAAAAAAAATCAATTTCTCTCAAGGTGAAGTCTGCTGTGTGCATCACACTTCACCTTCCAGAACAGAACCCGCTTTCAATCCTGATTAATTTAGCCCTCGGGTCAACGTTTTATAGAGACTTTTTTATTTATTTCTCCCTCACAACTCTGCTCTTTTAAAGCATAAACACAGCTCTAGAATCCATCCATCCATCCATGCATGCATGCATGCATCCATCCATACATCCATCTATACTGTACATCCATCCATACTGTACATTCATCCATGCATCCATCCATACTGTACATCCATCCATCCATCCATGCATCCATCCATACTGTACATCCATCCATGCATCCATTCATCCATGCATCCATCCATACTGTGCATCCAATCATCCATGCATCCATTCATCCATGCATCCATTCATCCATGCATCCATTCATCCATGCATCCATCCATACTGTACATCCATACATGCATCCATCATCCATCCATCCATCCATGCATCCATCCATACTGTACATCCATCCATCCATCCAAACTTTTTTATTGGAAATTACAGTAACATGGATTTCTTTGAACTTTCTTTGAACATTTATTTGAATCTCCTTACATTCAAATTAGAATTATTTTGCATCCTGTTCAAACTCAATTAAAATTCAGGAAGTGAATTGTAAACAAAAAGATCAAAACCTGTGCCAGTTGACTTCTGGAAATCTGTAAAAGTCAGCCAATCAGATTAAAGCTTGACATTTTGAGACATTGATGCATCTGATGTTTCATGACTGTGATCTAACGCAGAGACAATGGACGGATAAATACGGCCTGTTTTACTCTAATGTGAAAGTAGTTTGCACAGTTGAGTCAGCCTCCAGACTAAAAGAAAAAAAGAAAGAAAAATCCACAGGTATTTTCATACACATAAATTCAGAGTTTCGATCAGTGCTGATATCTTCAGTCAACCTGCTCTTGTTTATTCGAACTTCTGAATCTTTGGAATTGTTGGCTTGAAATCTAATCTCTATTCTTTCATATCTGCAATAAAATCAATGTGCTTTGGTCCCTTAAGCCTGATCTGCAGCAAACTCAATTTAACGCTCAATTGAGCATTTGCATCAGCCTGTTCAGCACTAATGTAACTTCTACCTGCACTGAGACACACGATCATGAGAGTTAAACACCTTCAAAGCAGCACTGCTGAATCATTCGACTCATTTAGAAGGTGGTATGCATATTGCCATCTATGCAAAATTATTGTTATTTTAAATTATTATTATTATAATGCATTCTGATGGCTGTAGACACAGTATTCTTGCACTATTTCTTAACCAATTTTTTTTTTTTTTTTTTTTTTTGCTACACAGACGTATTTGACCATTGTGATGCATCTAGCATTTTTTTGAAAATGCCTTGAAAATGACATTTTTTAAAAACCCAAATGAAATTGCCGTTGACGCATTTCCTATTAAACAGGAAGTTTGGATAGGACGCATCAAAATGATTATCCAGTAACACTTTACAATAAGGTTTCATTAGTTAACAATAGCTACAGTACTTTAGTTAACATGAATTAAGAATGAACAATACTTCTACAGCACTTATTAATCTAAGTTAATATTAATTGTAACATTTACCTATACATTATTACAATCAAAAGTTTTATTTGTTAACATTAGTTAATGCACAGTGAACTAACATGAAGAAACAACAAACTACTATTTTTATTAACTAATAATTAAAAAAAAATGATTTGCCCATTATTAGTTCATGTTAGTTAATACATTAAAGGGTTAGTTCACCCAAAAATGAAAATTCTGTCATTTATTACTCACCCACATGTCATTCCAAACCTGTAAGACCTTCATTCCTCTTCAGAACACAAATGAAGATATGTTTGATGAAATCCGAGAGCTTTTACGGCTCAGTATTGGCCGGCTCCAGTGTCAGCATCACACGCATGGTGTTCACGTGAACAGCGTCAGCCAATACTGAGCAGGCTGAGAAAAGCTCTGAGAAAGCTCTCGGATTCCATCAAACATATCTTCATTTGTGTTCTGAAGACGAATGAAGGTCTTACGGGTTTGGAACGACATGAGGATGAGTAATTAATGACAGAATTTTCATTTTTTGGGTGAACTATCCCTTTAACTAATGTTAACGCATGAGACCTTGGGCCGGTTTCACAAAGATAGACTTTGACTATGGCTTAGATATAGTAGATAGTCAGACTTCAGATAGACATCTAAATCAGACCGTTGCACAAAGCACTTCTTAAGTAGGACTACACTGCAATGCATTCTGGGTAAAATAAGACACTTTTCAAAACAAAAAACATGGCAGATCGAGTAAGCGCATTCAACCGCTCAGTGCAGTTTACCCCAGTGGAAAATATGTGTTTGTTGGAGGAGTATAACAGTTACAAGGATATTTTACTAGGGAAATTTAGCGGAGAATGTAGTGACAAGAAGAAATGTTTAATTTGGAAAAAGATTGCTACGACAGTGTGGCGAGCAGGATGAGGTCGAGGGACGTGAGAGCGGCGCGAGGCCGGTGGCGTGATTGATAATGAGCGACACCTGCGAGACGCACCGGTCTCGTATCTTCACAGTCGTCGCTCCTCCTTTATGCTTCCGCTCCTCCGTGAGAGATACGAGACCGGTGCGTCTCGCAGGTGTCGCTCATTATCAATCACGCCACCGGCCTCGCGCCGCTCTCACGTCCCTCGACCTCATCCTGCTCGTCACAGACAGTTAACACCGTTAATCCGACCGTTGAGCGGAGCGTTAAAGACGTACAGAAAAGATACAAAAATATATTTCCAGTAGGTTACTGCGGTCCCTAAAAAAACCCTTTCCCTTCTCATATCTCTCTCAATAACGTCGTCAGCAAACCACAAATTATGAGCCATTTTCCCTTTTCTTTCGGCTGTTTGTAATGTAACTGATTGTTACTGCTGGTTGCCAAGGTAACAGAGTCTTAGATCTTATAAGTTAGCCTGGGGGTAAGGTGTCTAATTTTTTTGGTCTAAATTAAGTCAGTCTTTATTTTTGTGAAACAGTCTAACTTGCATTAGACTAGTCTATCAGCTAATTTTAGACTTGTCTAACACTATAGACCGATCTAAAATAGCTTTGTGAAACCGGCCCCTTGTTGTAAAGTGTTACCGATTATCCCTAAAAAAATCATTTTTACTCTAGAGAGCAATTGACTGGGAAATGTGTAAAAAATAACAATCTTTTACCTCATTTTCTCAGACTTTTCATTTTATAATGTGCATATCTGCTAAAATATAATTTTGCCAACTTTTAGAGTGATTTAGCATATAAATGGCCTCAAATCAAACACATATTGACTAAAAGCTTCAAACCTCAAGCATCAAATAAAAAATATAGCCCTTTTAAATCATTAGTTTATGTAAACATGGGCTAGATGGACACCTTTGACCACTGTGATGCATAAAGTTATTTATTTCTTTGCATTTTTAAAACCCCCATTGAAATGGGCATTGATGTATTTCCTATTAGAACATGACTTTGGATAGGATTAATATATATAAAAAAAGGTCCATTTTTAAATAATAACCCAATTATCATTCTAGAGAGCATTCGACTGGACAAAAATCTAAAAAATATTCTCTATTTTCCCAGACGGTACAGTTTAAATGTGCATATCTACTAAAAGTGAATTTTGTCAACTTTTAGGAGTACATTAGCATATAAATGGCCTTAATGCGAACACATATCGACTAAAAGCCACAAAACCCAAGTGTCAAATTACAAATAGCACTTTAAAAAATTGATCTTGAGACCAAAGCTCAAGTGCAAGCATTCAGTGTGAATGGCCCCTAAATCATAATACTCATAAAAAGGCAACAAAGTTCAGATTATGAAAAAAGGACCCCACTTGAATCTTAAAAATGACTCTAGTTCAGTTGCTAAGTGGACCAATGATATGAACTGAACCGGATAGACTGTGAAAGCCATATGAGTGTCACATGACAAAATAGGACAACCCCGCAACAAGTCTACCTTGCTGCATCACTTGCACCTCATTTACATTCACACCAGCATGCAGGGAAGAACACGCAATGGTGCTTCAGATGAGACAGTGACTCAGCAAAACATGCATGACACGACCACCGCTTACACATGCCAACTGCAAAAGCAGATTTATTGTAGAAAAAATAAAGAGCAGGAATATTATACTGAATGAGTATATATAAAGCCCAAAACAGTGTAATTTACATATTCACACAGATGCAAGCGTATATATCCCCCCCCCCAACAAAGTGAATTCTCTCCCATGTAATGTGGTCTTCAAGGACAGTAAAAGACAGTTACATAACAGATGAGTATAACTTCCATCACAAACAGAAAACACAACACGGAGACAGACACCAACTTCCAGCATGCACTGCGACAGTGGGGACACATGCTCCCATTTGCATTCCAATGCCATTTCCAAAGCTCATGTATGGGACTTCAGAAAGTAACATTATGCATTCATGTACATCAATGTTAGGAAAAAGATCAAGTATCCCTTTTATTTGCCTGACGTGAATGCACTGGCTGCGTTCGGAATGGAATACTAGCTTCTTGCATATCGCCTCCTGTTTTATACAGTATAGTCTGCGATATGCAGTGAGAATGTTTTAAAAAGTAGCATGCTATATTGTTAGCATGACTGCATTAGGCTGCACGTTTAATTCAGCAAGCGGCATGCAGTAAGCATCTAAGAAATGAGTTAAGAAAATGAGAAAAACAAATATATACAGTATATATATATATATATATATATATATATATATATTATATATATAAAAAAAAAAAATATATATATATATATATATATATATATATATATATATATATATATATATATATATATATAAATCACATACTTTAGTGCAGTGTTGTTATTATAATATATAAATGTTAAATGAGAAAATGTAATTAAAAAATCAAAAAATTAGAACTGCTGCTTTTGCAAATAACTGAAATAAATAACTTTAAGCTACAGTATTACAATTCCTAAAACTAAAACTGAAATAAAAAATAAATTAAAGCGAAATAGAAATACTTAAAAACATATAATAAAGTGGCGAAAGCACATAACAAAAAAAATAAAAAAATAAAAGATAATTCAAAATATGAATAAATACTATATAAGTATACAAATAATATTAAAATAACATTGATTTTATGTAAAATGTCATAAACTTTAGCAGTCCGATCAATAATGAAATTACTAAGAAAACAATGTATAAAAAGATGTTCAGGTTCATTCATCACTAGATGAAATGAAAGGCCAAACAAAAAAGCATTGCATTATGGGATACAGTACCCAGCATAGTGTGCTCTGTTGTATACTGCAAAATACACTAGGGTATTCCATGCATACAGTATATTCTAAGAAATGTGTACAGTATGGTAGTATTCCATTCCGAACAAGTGTCCCGACTACAAAAGTACAATAAAAAATAAATAATAATAAATGTGAATGGTTTTTTGCTTGGCTACTTAAATCCTTCAATGTATTTCCCTCAAAAAGCAGCAATCCAAACTGGAATTCTAACACGACCCCAGTCCGAGACCAGGGCGGTGCACTCATTATTCAAGTTAATTAAGGAGATCGGAGCCGTAATTCTGGATTTCACGCTCTCTGTTAGGCAGAGAGGAGCCTGGGAGACGCAAACACAAAGCAAACCGTCAGAAGTTTCCGTGTGCATTTCCGTGGCACATACAAGGGATACCACAGCTGCCCGGGCGGTACATTTTCAGTGTGCTGATGTGTTTGTCCGCTGGCCCGTGGTGCAGAGAGAGAGGCGTCTGCCGGGATGAGGTGCGCCTCACCTCGTCAATTTCTTGGGTTCGGTGAGAGGGGTCGGTGGGGGCAGGGGTTTGCTCGTGTTAGGCTCCAGCTGGTGAATGGGGGAGTTGGGGATTGGTTCGAGGCGGTTGGGCTGGGGCTGTCCGCTCCCTGTCCCCGTAGCCTCCACATTGGCCCTAAGATTGGCCGAGCTGCTGAATCGGGTGGCTGACTTGTCGTTCTTTCGCTTTTGCTACATAGGACGACAAGAAAAGCAAACAAAAAAGGAAGTTGGGAGAGCTTGATGCTCCATTTGTAAGAAGTTCTCTTGATCTCCTAATGATTGCTTCCTAACAAACGTCCCACTGAAAGTCAAGCTCGCAACACTCAGCAGAGGAAGCATCAGTCGCTCTCAGCCAATCAAATCAAAATGAGTCGAAAGAGATGTGTCAGAGGAAGAGGCTGTTGAAAATTTTCAGACTGAAAAAAGAATGGCTTGGAAAGCAAAGAAGAACTGGATGTCTAAACAGGAAGAGAACGCGGAGTAACGAGAGACACTGACACTCACACGCCAACACACACACACACACATATATGTACATGTAATCACTGACACTTGGAAGTTATAGAACACAGATGAGGGCAACAGTGAAATATCTGGTGAAACAGAATGACATTGTTTAGACTGGGTCAGGAGCTGCTGTGATGTATGGAACAAACATCATTTCCTCTTAAGGTCTGGAGAAACATAAAGTTATGAAGGGATGGTTCACTCAAAAATGAAAATTCAGTCATCATTTCCTCACCCTCATGTTGTTTCAAACCCTTGTATAAAGTAGTGGTCTCTCTTTTTTATGCAATAGCAAGTTTTTAAGCTTCAAAATGTGCCCATAAAAGAATCATAAAAGAAGTCAGATCTGAGTGAAGAACAGACGAACAGACAGATAATAATTTCCTGAATCAGAGCGAATCAAAAACAAAATATTCAGATTCAATGAAAATATCAGAAACTAAATCTAAAAGTATTAAAATATTTTTTTTTGTTCATTGAAATAAAGCTGAAATAAAATAAACTAAATAGTAGATGTAAAACTTAAATATAAACAAAAAAGAAAAAAAAGAAAAATGTTGCCTTGGCTACTTAATCAAATACATAAAAGTTAAGTGCTAATTTAAGTACTAAAATAAGGAAAACTGAAATTAAGGTAAATAAAAATTTTTTTTTTAAAATGAACACAAATGACAAAATTACAATATTAATAAGTATTACAACAGTATATAAATAATACTAAAATAGACACAAAAATATTTTAGCATGGGTAGTACTGGTAGTATTCCAGTCTACAAAATTAAAGTAAAAAGAACATTTCATTCAAAAATAAGAATAAAATAGATATCATATGGCTTCAGAAGTATTCCGAAGTATTCAGAAAGATTCGTACATGCCGAAAGGACTATTTTTATGATACTTTCTATGTGTGTTTTCAGTCCTTTTTAAAGCTTGAAAGCTTCAGTCCCCATTCATTGCAATTGCATGTAAGAAACCAACCAGTTTGGAATCACATGAGGGTGATTAAATCATGTCAGAATATTAATTTTTGGGAGAACAAACCGTTTAATAAACAAGTGTGTGTGTGTGTGTGTGTGTGTGTATGTGTGTGTGTGTGTGTGTGTGTGTGTGTGCGTGTGTGTGTGTGTGTATGTGTGTGTGTGTGTGTGTGTATGTGTGTGTGTGTGTGTGTGTGTGTGTGTGTGTGTGTGTGTATGTGTGTGTGTGTGTGTGTGTGTGTGTGTGTGCGTGTGTGCGTGTGTGTGCGCGTGTGCGCTTGATAAGAGCTCCAGCATGCTCTTGGTGAACAGTGTTTCCAATGAACTCCAGTCTGGCATGTCAGTTGTATTGCCTTTGCACCACAGTAACACTGCATCCTAACCAGGTACAACACTTCAGCTTAAGTCATTTTCACAGTAATCAAAGTATTTTTGATGTTTAATATACTTTGAACCAATGAGATTTCACTGTGGAAGCAATTACTGTATATACCCGAATATAAGACGACCCCCCCATTTTCCAGACTTATTTTGGGGGGAAAATCTGGTTTTCAACAGAAAATAATTTTAAGAGCAAATTTCCGAGGCGTTGTTCCAAATGCCTCGCATCACCTGTGTAGAGGCCCGCTCGTCGGCGGAGACCGGCACATATGCGCTTCCTGATTGGCCATGACTGCGGCTGCCCTGTGTGCGACGGGATGGATTTAACCACCCTGCGGGGTCGTCTGGCCGTTTTCGACGACGATCCGGCTCCCGCTCTCTCTCTCTCCCTCTGCTCAAGCCCCACAAGAAAAAGCACCGTTCACAAGAGAGCAGAGGGATACCAGCACCCCACCCCACCCCCCCCCCCCAAATTCTGTTCACATATCGCGTCTTTGGCGCGCTCAAGTTCGTTATTTCAAATGTAGGCGCACGGGATGCGTGCTCATAATGGAAGCGACGCGCTCGTTTTTTCCAAGCGTGGGAGAAAAAGGCTATCAATCGATTCCTCCACTCGAATATAAGATGACCCTGAATATACGACGACCCCCCATTTTTCAGCCTATTTTTAGAACAAAAACCTCGTCTTATATTCGGGTATATATGGTAACCACTGGTTGGGAACTCAGATTTGCAATGTACACATGTAATTTATCGTTTTCTGTATCATGCCTGGCTAGGTTACAGTGTAAAAAAAAAAAAAAAAAAGACATTCAAGAAGAACTATCAAGCCCCACTGAGAAATGCATTGATCCTACAACACTCCTGTCATTTCCAAAACTTAGTGAGCTGCCTCAATGTCTACTCCCTATACATTAGAAACCATGTAGAGAGAATGTATGCACCTATAAACATGCAATTTGTTTAATTTCTTTGTGCTTTTTTTTTTAACAAAAGTGTGTGTCCCATGCAAACAGCCAGAATCCAAACTAAAATGGAGCCTAATCAGATCACTAGGTTTTGGAACAGCAACTATGTGTTACTCAAAACTAAATAGTTACCAGCTCCACACACAAGGGCATAGTAGAGTACGAAAAAGAAATCCTACCTTGACAAGAGGGTTAATGACACCAACATTGGGGTTTGTGTTGAAGATTTTGTTGAAGTTGGTCTCTCTGTTCACAAGCTCCAGCTGGTAGAACTTCTTGTCATCCTGTAAAGAAAAGTAGATGCTCTCACGATTTTCATGGAATACCATTTGTCTACAGAACATGAAGGGCACTAACACAACAAATGTTTATAAGCTTCTATTAAAAATACTAGTTCATGTGATGATACAAATTGTAAAATGCATGCATTTTATATGACAGTCAGTTATAGAAATTATATTTTAATACAAAAAAAATGGTTTAAACATCAAAACCTTGCCATGATAAAATGTGAATTGGTTTTCACGTTTAACATTATAATATAAAATATAAATTCATAAATGTAAATATGAACAATATGGTAACTATGTATGTTCTCCCTACCACTTATGCTCCTCAAAATAATTATAAACTCTCATTACATTAATTACATAATGACGTGACATCATCATTTAACTCACATTTGACATTGATACTGTTTTTTTTCTTTCTTGACTTTCATCAAATATCACATTTCCACTCTGTCACATAAAACAAAGAAAAATATAACTATAAAAGTCATATATTCAATATCAAATCACATCCATGTTATTTTCATTTCAGCTTTGGTTCAGTTCAGCTAATTAATTAAAGCGCATTCAACTTTATTTGTGATAATGCATCAGTGAATTAAAACCTTTTTAATTTCAATGTATAGGGTAAATTCTCTGTTGAAAAGACCAGCACAGCTGCTGTAATTATAGCAGGTGCTAGTGTGATTTTATTGCAGTCGAAATCGGAAAGATACAAGAAACATGGATGTCAAACGTCTAACGACATTGTTTTAGGAAAGCATTTAGAGAATGCGGTTGTCCCTGTGTATAGAGCAGGATTAAGCTGGTCTTTTCAGCAGGTTTGTTTGTCCTGTAATAGATCCATTCCTCTAGTCTTGTGAGACTCTGCTAATCGCAGCAGGATGTAGCAGGACCGTGCACCTGTGGGATACCTCGTCTTGTGTAACAAGATTCACAGCTGAGGAATTTAACAATAAGATACTGAGATACTTTGAACGAGCATGTCACACTTCTTAAAGTGTGATTTAAGCGCCGATTTAAGTGCCGCTTTTGATACTATCGACCATAGTATCCTGTTGCATCGGTTGGAAAAAGCTTGGTGGGGATTCAGGGTGCGGCCTTACAGTGGTTGGCCTCATATCTCAAAGACAGAACCTTCACAGTAAATATGGGTAAATTTACTTCTGCATCTGTTCCCCTAGTCTGTGGTGTGCCCCAAGGGTCCATTTTAAGCCTGCTTCTCTTCTCACTATATATGCTGCCACTGGGGGCCATATTTAAGAAACATAGAATATCCTACCACTATTACGCTGACGATACACAGTTTTATCTACCGGCAAAAAACGATATGTCTTATCCCCTGGAAGCCCTGTGTGACTGTTTTGAAGAGATCAAATGCTGGATGGCAAACAATTTCTTACAATTAAATGAAAGTAAGAGCGAAATTTTGATTTTAGGCCCACCTAGCTCCTCAGCTACTTTTAATTTCGGTTCCTTCCCTGTCAATGTTCGATGTCATGTAAGGAATCTTGGATTCACATTAGATTCGGTACTTAACTTTGAAAAACAAGTCAGCTCAGTGGTAAAAGGCAGTTTCTTTCAATTGAGATCTATCGCAAAAGTAAAACAGTTCTTGTCCCCAAAAGATTTAGAGACTGTAATCCATGCCTTCATTACATCACGACTGGACTACTGTAATTCCCTGTACTGTGGTCTGCCTCAATCTACAATCACTCGCCTGCAAGTTGTTCAAAATGCTGCAGCGAGACTTCTGACTGGTACAAAAAAGAGAGATCACATCTCTCCTGTCCTAGAAATTTTACACTGGCTCCCAGTTAAGTTCAGAATTGATTTTAAAATTGCAGTTTTGGTGTACAAAGCGCTATCCGGTGCTGCACCAACATACATATGTGATTTACTGACTATGTACACTCCCCAAAGAAATCTTAGATCGTGTAATCAGCTTCTTTTAACTGTCCCACGCTTTCGCTGCAAAACCAAGGGTGGTCGGGCCTTCTCTGCCGCTGCTCCTAAGCTCTGGAACAGTCTGCCCTTCGCTGTAAGGTCTGCTCCGACACTAACAAGTTTTAAATCGGCTCTTAAAACGTATTTAGTCTCTAGTGCTTTTAAATAAACTGCTTGATTGATTGTAACTGAATCTTTTGAATGAATTATATCAGGTGCTATATGTACAAACCTGTCTTTTGCCTTGTCTATTTCAATGCTTTTAAATTGCATATTGTAATATTGTACAGCACTTTGGCGCAACTCTGTTGTTTTTAAATGTGCTATAGAAATAAAATTTGACTTGACTTGACTTAAAGGGCTCTTACCACCAGTTTTTTGACCAAAGATTCTCTCTCGGCCACCATGTCCTTCAGTTCGGCTATTGTCTGCAGATCTTCAGGCCTGCTTTCTCTGTTCCGGAATTTGTCTTCTGTCCCCTCCAACCTGTGGAGCAAAGACATGTCTTTAAGATGAGGAATTCTCTTCAACCTTAAAATGAGTGGTTAACAATGTCTAAATGCATAGTTGCAGTATATTATTATATATTTAACCTTTATTTTCTCCTGTTCAAGATGGTGGACGGAGCGAGAGAAATGTAGATCATATCAACTCATAAAAAATATAAATAATCGACTATTTTACACAATTATTTGTCTGTTTTATGTGTTTTTATGCTTATTACAGCATTGCAGCATTAGCTTAGCAACGAGCTAAGCTGTTGCTAAGCTTAGCAACCGAAATAGCATGCAGAGTGCTATTTGTGTGGGCTGTGGAGTTGCTATGTAGAGCACTTCAAATCGGTCACTTGGCAGCAAGACAACTCACGTTTAGGAACTGAGCTACCAACCCTCTCTCCAGTCTGTTTACAATCAGTCTGTCATCTGTTTAAGCTTGTGACTCATTACTGAGAGTGACATTTGACTATTCTGACACTTTCAGCTCAGTTAGAAAGCAAAGCTGATGGCGTTGCGCTTTGAACACAGAATTAATTATACACCATTGATCAGATCCTCATGATGATATAGGCATCTACACTTCATTTACTCTACTTCTCATTGGATTAGTGTGATAGTTAAAATCATCAGAACTTTTGAATACCCGTCGCTCAATCATTCTTTCATTCTTTCACATCTTTCACCAGGAATTCTTTGATTATAAGTGTCGTTGAGAATCAATATCTCCGTGTTTCTGCATCTTTGGATGTTTCAGAATGTTTGCTGAATCTTCAATGAGCAAGCAATGTGACTCTTCCCAGAGGTATACGGTGTTAAGATTGATGGGTGTTTTCATTTAAAACCTTCCCTGAGGACTTTACAACTACTTGTAATTAAGACTTTACGACTTTACAACTTTACAAATCAGTCCATCCATCCTTCCTATCTATCTGTATATCCATCTATTAGTCAATCCATCTGTTCATCCATCCATCCGTTCGTCTATCTATATATCAATCCTTCCATCCATCCGTCTATCTGTATATCATCCATCCATCCATCAGTCTATCCATCAGTCCATCAGTTCATCCATTCATCTGTTCATCAGTTCATTTGTCACTCAGTTCATACATCCATCTATCTATCAGTGCATCCATCCATCAGTCCATCAGTTCATCCATCCATCTATCCATCAGTTCGTCCATTCATCTGTCAATCAGTTCATCCATTCATCTGCCCATCAGTTCATCCATCCATCCTATCTATCCGTTCGTCTATCTATCTATCTATCTATCTATCTATCTATCTATCTATCTATCTATCTATCTATCTATCTATCTATCTATCTATCTATCTAAAAAATATATACTAAAATGTATTTGAAATATTTATTTTATGCTAAGTATACAGCAAATACATATTTATGTACTTAATAAAAATACCCTGAGTGATATTACAACACATTTTAGGGTTAATATTAAGAAATGTGCAATGTGCAATAAAGAAGTATGCCAAGATAAAGTTTAATTATATTTATATCAGTAAGTCTCTCTCAACAAGCGATATAAATACAAATTGGTATATAGGTTTTTTTTCACTAGGGTATCTATCTGCTTATCAATAAATAACTAAATAACTAAAACTTTATAAAATTAAAACTATATATATTTACTGTATACAGACTCATAATAGCCGTTCACTGAATGGGCCTTTCTGAGTAAATAAAGTTATCATCAAGCCTATTTTTCCATTTAAAATGACAGCAGCAAAGCCCAGTGCATGCAGGCTGAGAGTGCACTCGAATGGTTAGAGTAGTGAAGCCCATGCGCCACACATGAGGATCACTGCACACACTAAATATTCATGAGGCTTAAATAGGTTGAAATTTAAAACTAGTTGGAGGACTCGGTTTGGGGAAACTCAGCTGTCATAATAATTAATTGCACAGAGGACAGGACTGTCATTTCAATAGGTTATGTTTAATTAGCTGGCAGTGTATCTGCTCTTCAGGGACAGCAAGCTTAGGAAACGCTGAGGGATACAAGTTCTGACTGCTTCACACGAGACCCAATTCTGTTCAGTCACAGATTGTCACAGATTCTCACACAAAAAATACTTGCACCAGGCAAATGTTCAAAACCTCATTTAAAGGAATAGTTTGCCTTAAAATTGAACACAATGCAAGTGAACAGAGCTGTCAAGCTCCAAAAATGACAAAAAAAAAGAGAGAGACAAAAATAAACCATTAAAATAGCATAAAAGTAGTCAAAATGATCTGTGCAAAATATATCCAAGTCATCTGATAGATATAAATATATTAAGCCACCAGTGTAGTAAGACTTTTCATTCATAGATGTATTTTTCTTCTGGTTTTAAACATGAATCTCACTATTTCATTTTAAACTATTTGCCAATTAAATGTTTTTTTTTTTAAGATGTTTAAAAAAGTTTGGAGGAATAGTTTGAAAAAATATCTTTTGCAGTGCAAGTAATTCCCTCAAAAAATAAAGTTACTGTCTTTTATCCGATTTTCAAATATTTTCCCCCTTTAAATCAAAGGTTGTAATATTGGCATTCATCTCAGAGCTGGTCGGGTTGATTCAAGGCTTAGAGCTCTTTATTAAAGAATTTCTTGAAATCTCTATGAACAAAATGAATAAGAAAAATTGAAGCAAGGCCACTGAAAAAGTATGGGGTCAGAGTTGTGATTTATTGGCACACGGATCACTTCCTTTGATTCCTCTGTTATATTAAACTTTCATCTAGCTCAGAGTTTATTTCTTTGCTCTGATACAAATGTTCATTCTGTGAAAGCAGTAGCCATTTTCAAAAGACATCACACTTCCTGCTATGTACTACTGATTTTCATTTAGGACATGCTCATTTCTGAACAAATGACTAATGAATTGTTTTTTTTTTTAGTCAATCAAGCCAGCAAAAAAAAAAAAAAGATTTTAAAATGAATTATTCTATGGCAGTGAAATTGAATTGTGTTTTCCCAAATATTTATTCTATTAATATTTAATTTTTTTATTAAGTACCAAAAGGATCGCTAAGAGGATTCAATACCACTAGGGATGGGAATCATAAAGATTTGAACAATTTTGATTCTGAAGATCAGAAATGTACTAATTTGTGCTTTAACATATTCTAACTTGGTACATCAGGACCAGAAACCAAATATAGACAGATGCCAACTAATGACATTTGGCATTTAATAATGGCTTAAATCTTGTTGAAATCTCACATATGATTTCAGAATATCTGGAATACGGCTCATCTGGACAACTTTTATGGTGTTATGGTGCTTGAAAGCATGTGTCTGCATTCAAATAAAATAAAAAAAGCAGCAAATCGGGAAATTAATAAATGATAAAATCTTCCTTTTTGGTGAACTATTTCTTTAAGATCAGTATAGCCTTTGTCTCACAAACATGAATTATCAATAAAAAAGACTTGGATTTAAATGAACCTCAGATATTTTGCATGAGGAATGTTGCCTTTCTTGAATTCAAATCTATGTTTCCCTTGTATTTTGTATGGTGTAGGGCCTTTCCATGTCATTAAACACATTTCCAGAATCTAAATTATTCATTATAATTCGTAATTGATAACACTGAGCGCATTCAGGGAGTCAGATGAACTATTTTTACCACAAGGCAAGCTGTTAATAGCTGGATTTGATGGTGCTCTTGTCTTGTTCAAGTACACCTAAATTAGGTCAACTCTGACAACAATATCTACAGTCAAAGAGTTCTCCTACAACCCTGCCAACTTTCTATATTTATACACACACACGCGCATATACACCTACTGTTCATATACGGCTATCTTTGAGACTCAAATTCATAAAATCGTTTTTTTATCATTTAAACTCTGTATCCGATATCATTGTCATTCTTAGTGCAAACAATGGAATCAAAGTGGCAATAATTCATCAAATGACACACAGATATTGACAATTCAGGTGCCTGAACTAACATCTATGGATTCTTTACACTGCACAAAGGGCTCTTTAGAAGTTCTTTAAAATGTTCTTCACACACATAAAAAAATGGTTCTTTTAAAGGCAAATATGTAAGATTCTTTGATTAAAATATCCAAAAACCAAAAGAACAATGTATATTTTGATGACTTGTGTACTTACATGATCCCAAATGTGTCCAATATGAAAAATCAGCTATTTTAACCAGTGTGACAGCCTGTGTCATTGCGTCACCTGTAAATGAGGTCATATCCGCTTCACCCTCGATTTCCACTTTCACTCCCGTAGAAACCATGGAAACACCAAAAGACGCTTTAATATATTATGTGTTTTATTAGATAGGCGAGCAACTGTTTGGACACCTTTATCGGGTTAGTCTTATTGTTAGAATCTTTTGTTTTCTAGATTTGCGAGTAACATTTTTTACCATGCTATTTTGTCAAGTGGCTAACATAGCTAAATCAGAAAGAGCTTTAATTGTATTAACAGTAATACAGCATTTTCCCCCACCATTCAATATATTTTTTATATATTATAAAATATATATTTATATATTATAAAGAATATAAAAATTCTTCTTCTATGACATCGCTGCAAAAATGTCCATTGGAACCTTTATTTTTTAAGAGTGCGGACCGTTTCTCCATATGCACTGTGACCCCTCTCAGATCACAAGATAAAACTTGTTTTAAAAGCATGTTTTGTAGCTAAAGGCATTTGCTTGTCTTATCTGAACTGTCTTGACAGGGTCATCGGTTCTGCTCTCCGTTCTCGCTAGATATATTTCGAGATATCTTGTCTTTCTCCCTTCTAGTATCTCTACAGAAACACTGTCCTCATCTTCTCTTTGAGTCCACATCATAGTCCGGTGTCCTTTAGTTAGCATTTTAGCTGTTTCATAGAATCTGTCACCAAACAACCAGTCAAAACAGAAGTTACAGAACTTCCATCCCCCAAAATACACATACAAACATCCACTCACAGGATCTGCAGGGCTTGGATCTTGTCCTTCAGCAGTTCCTGGGCCTTGTTGAAGTCCGACAGCATGTTCTGTGTTTCTCTGTGGTGGAGGGCGTTCAGCTCGGCCATCTCCCGCTCATGTTTCTTACACAGGTCCTGCTCATGAGCTCTGAGAACACACACATATACACACATGACACACTCTCAATGATCCTTCGAAACTCACTCTAACCCCACAGCGCTGCAGCTGCAGGCCTGAATTACAGAACTTGTATGCACAATAAAGCACAACAGGAAGGTTTGGAAGTAAAAGAAAGAAAAAAAACCTTTTAGACTGAGTCTTTGTCTTAAAGAGTCTCATTATGAAACTAGTAAAGACAACAATACATTATATTGTTAATTAAATAAATTTGATCTAAAATTTTCTAGAAGTCTAAAAGAAGAAGTCTAAAATACATAGTTTGAATTTGTACCATTGTTGCAGACTAGATTCAGATTCATAATAGTTTATTGTATGACTACATGATAAAAAAACAACAAACAAAACTTTTCTTAATCTATAATTCTATATTTGCATATCTAAACATCCAAAAAATAAGACACATTTACTATTAAATATAAATTTCATTTTCAAAGTTTAAGGTTGCTCACCAAGACAAGATCAAAAATACAGTAAAACAGTTATATTGCAAATAATTCTAGTATACTGAATTGGTGCTTTAAAAAATATTTCTTATTATTATCAGTGTTGCCTATAATGTTTTTTAGGGAAACCGTGATACCGCGATTTTCTTTTCTAGAATTCTGATGAATTAATGAATCAATTAGAATTGATGAGTACAAAAACAACAGCATTTATTTGAAATAGAAATATTCAGTAACATTATAAAGGTCTTTACTGTCACTTTTTATCAATTTAATGCATCCTTGATGAATTCAAGTATTAATACTGTGCTGTATATTCAATTTATATAAAGATATTAAGACTTCTTTCAGGAGAACATATCTTCAATTGCGGTTATTTTTCATAACCCATTCATATTTTTTCTTTTTTTAAACATAAATCTCACTACATTTGCCCGTGGGAAGAAAAATTAACTTAATTCAATATATATTCTTGTCTTAGACAGAAATGTTTTAAAATAATGTTTAAAACTGTTTGGAGGACTTGTTTGACAAAATATACTTTGCAGTGTAATTCATTCCCTCAAAAGATAAAGTAATCTGTCTTTTATCCAATTTTCAAATATTTTTCCCCCTTTAAACCAAAGGTTGTAATATTGTCGTTCATCTCAGAGCTGGTCGGTTTGATTCAAGCCTTAGTGCTCTTTATTAAAGAAAAATGGAAGCAAGGCCGCTGAAAACGTGCACAGTCACGGTTGTGATTTATTGGCACACGGATCACTTCCTTTGATTCCTCTGTTATATTAAACTTTCATCCAGCTCAGAGTTTATTTCTTTGCTCTGATACAAATGTTCAGTCTGAGTAAATATCATTTACAAAGCACTGTGAAAGCAGCAGCCATTTTCAAAAGACAACACACTCCCTGCTACGTACTATTGATTTTTATTTAGGACATGCTCATTTTCCATATTGCAATTTCTTTGCCATATAACTTTTTCCAAAACATTCTCTACAATACAGTCACACACTGTTATGGCTTCACATGAAGAGCAATAAAGCAGGATCTCCTCTCAGTAAATGATACGCCCTTGGGAAATGGTGCTGCAATTTATTTGCCGCTTTCATCTCAGGGCCTGGATATGTCAGTGTTACATAATTAAAAGTGAAATGAGATCGGCACCCCGTCTTGTATTATGTTGTGAGTTACTAAACAATCACATCATCTCCAAACAGCTGCTACTGTATGTATAATGAAATGCCCTTTTAACTTATTAACAAAAGAGTGCAATATTAGCATCACCCCTTGAATAAAAGTGGCTGTGATGAGTTCAGGTCTTCTAATCCACTTGATTTCTCTTTTTAAAAATCATTTTTTTTCTTCTTTAAACAACTACAAAAGACTGAACACCATCAAAAAGAGCCTGACACCAACAAAAGAACTGAGTAAAATGACAGACAAATCCTGACTTTCTAGTCGAGAACCTGGTGTGCTTTTTTTCATTCATTCTGGTTGAAAATAATTGAATTTCAATCTCTTTCATCATCACCAATGACTCTTGTCACATACAACCAAAGGAGAATGTAACATTAGTTGTTTAAAGATTGCCAATGGTCTCCACTCTTAAAAATAAAGGTTCCATTTTTTTTTGCAGCAATGCCATAGAAGAACCATTTTTTGGTTCCCTAAAGAACCTTTCAGAGAACAGTTCTTAAAAGAACCATTTTAATAATCTAAAGAACATTTTTCCACTATAAAGAACCTTTAGTGGAATTGAAAAGCTACATTAATATTAATGGTTCTTCACGGAAACTTAGATGCCAATAAAGAACCTTTATTTTTAAAGATCCTGTGGTGAAAATCAAGTTTTTAATGTTGTTTATATGTATATGTGGTGTTTTAATATGCTTTAAGACAAACCATGTGCAAGTTCAGAAGTCAACACCATTGTTGAGTATTTTCTCTTTAAAACTGCAGTGAACCAAAGACAGTCTCAAAAACACGGATGAAAATCGCTGGTGTTTCTGACGTCACAAACCAGAGATGGGCACTCGAGTTAGAGACTCGGACTCAAGTTGCAGTCGAGTCACATTTTAATAGACATCAGACTTGACTTGGACTCGACCTGAATTGACTTAAGACTTGACTCGGCCTTGACCAAAGGAGTTGTGAATATTTTAAAAACGACTCAAGTCTTTAATCCTTAACTACTGATATACGGTTATAAAAAAAAAACAATTTGTGTTTTATTTGAATGGTTTTATAATATCTGCGTCACATATATTTCCCTACGTGTCGTGGTAGTTCGGACTTCGGACCTTTGTCATAGAATTTGATTACTTATATCTGTATATTGTGCGTAAACTCTGAAATGTCATAATGAAATTCCCATGAAACATGATGGGAGAAATCGTGCCATATGTTCTTTCATTTGGGTTTATTAGCATGTCAAATCGGCTAGATGCAAAGAATGTGGGAAAACAATTAAAGAACCTTTAACGACAACATAAAATTTTCTGAAAAATCACATCCACAAAGGTTAGTCACATTATTATACTGTGGTGTATCTGCATATGGCTCCTTTGGATTGCAAGCTTGTTAAAACATTAACAAATAAAATCTAGCCTTTAAACCTATAGAACTATGTTTTAATTTGATTGTTTTGAAGTATATGCAGCTTTTCTCTCTCTTAATGTATGTCTATGAGAGAGAGGAGAGAGAAGGATGTTAATCCATTCATTACTTAAAGCGCATATCTTAATATATAGCAATCAGCATGCGTACAGTTTTCTATTGACGTAAACATTTCTGAAAATAAGTTATCAGTCAAATTAATTTTTACTTAGTTTATATAGTTTTTCTTTTTTACCCAACAAACATAAGGGTACAAACTAAAAAAATCAAGTGCAAATACAAAAATAAGATGGTTCTTAATAATCACCATTTATTAAATGTATGAACACAGAAACCCCCTGTTAACAGGTTAATGTCACGTTTCCCATTCCATGACTAATAAAATAATCGCAATGTATTCTCTGTAAAAATGGGTAATCCACAGGGTGATGGACACGGAGATGGGTAAAAAGGTTGGTGGCTACACATTCTGCAGCGCCGCGACGCGTGTAGGACAACTCGAGGTATCGCACACCGGACGCGCACTTTCTCGGTTTATGGCCAGCAGTAGGCTATTCTTATGTTTAAGGAGATTATGAAATTAAGATAATGTCTGTAGGCCTACTATGTTATGATTGTACTGTACAATTAAATACAATACCGTAAAACTTCAAATAATAGCCGAGTCCCAAATAGACGCCTGTCTCTTTTACACGTCTGGTGTGGCTGCAGGTTTGGGTAAGTAAAGGCCGGTCTCAAATAGAGGCCGGGTCTGTTTTTTATTTTCAGGTTGTAATTAATCTTCTAAAACCCGTCAGATCGTCCGCTTTTTGGCGGGTGCCAAAGCAGGAACTTTTTTGATCGGTGAGTGATGTAGAATAGGAATGACTGCTGCGCTTGACAGGGCACACGAGCAGAGAGAGAGAGAGAGCACCCCGGCCGCGCGCGCGCACTCTCACGTCTTCAAATAACACGAGCGCTGTTTTGCTCTCTCTCCCTCGCGCATCAAAATCAATTGACACAATAGTAAAAGGTCGGAAGACCGCAGTTTCACGTGGAGCATTTGGATATTTTTAGAGATTAGAGACTCTAGGCCTACTACACTCAATGAACAACATCTCAACACTAAATTATAAAGGCCTGTCTCATATAGACGCCTGTCTCAAATACAAGCCGGTGCAGTTCGACGATTTGGGACAATAAAAGCCCGGGCTATTATTTGAAGTTTTACGGTAGTTGCTGAGTCTGTGAGCTGAACACTTTACCTCAGAGCATCCATTAACTGAATGAATTGAGAATAATCGCCTGAAAATCCGATAACATCAGCAATTTTCATTCAAGCAGCTGATTTCTGTAAATTAATGTAAAACTAAATGTACATTGCAGCACAGGGTGAAGTCATTTACGATGATTTGCGACAAATGTAATGTAAATTTAATATAAAACTATATAAATGGCGCTCTGTGTCGCGGCAGGATTTTGAACAAGAGCCGTTGCTGGGTGCCGCGGACAGACGGCGAATGGCAACCGGTGTGAAATAGAGAAAATGAAGAGAAAATGTGTTCGAATTTTAAAGACGTGGCCCTGCGCTTCTCGTCCGGTGTGGCGCGCGACCCCCTTTAAAGTGCTGTTTTCTTTTGAGCCGAAGAACTCCCATTCAGGCGAGCTTACTTTTTTCGGGTGTGGACAGAGTGTTTCACTCTCTCGCTCAGACGACGTTCTCCTCAGAGTAGCTGCGCGGCCCGGGCTGCGTCTTCTTTGATAGGTGTCAGCGGGTGCAATACGTGTATTTACGTGTCATGTTATCATAACAGTCCTATTCATTTTAAACATCGTGGTTATCGCCAATACCGGTATATCGCCACACTCTAAATTAACACGATGTCGATATTACATGCTTTGAATATCACGATTATCGTCAACACCGGTATATTGCGACACCCCTATCGTCAATAATAACGCCGCTGTATAACAAACTAGCCTACTGTATAACAAACCGTGACTGGCACCATCTTGAGCCCACTTAGCGATTGTATTGAAAATAACTAGCCTACTTGTCTTGATGCCAGGACGATTGTTTTATACATTGCAATGGATTATAAAGTAACAAGCTGGATTTACATTATCCCTTAAATCTTAGGACCTTTATTAAAAACAAAACAGATAATGAAAATATCATATATTTTGTCTATATAATACAAATAATAGGATTTTTGAGTTTGAGAAATTTTTCTTATTTGTAAGGCATGAAATGACTCGAGACTCGACTCGGACTCATGACAAAAGACTCCAGACATGACTCAGAGTCAAGTCTGGAGTCTTTATCAGACTCTGAGTCAAGTCTGAAGTCTTTGTCACTGGAGTCTGAGTCAAGTCTGAAGTCTTTGTCACTGGAGTCTGAGTCAAGTCTGAAGTCTTTGTCACTGGAGTCTGAGTCAAGTCTGAAGTTTTTATCACTGGAGTCTGAGTCAAGTCTGAAGTCTTTATCACTGGAGTCTGAGTCAAGTCTGAAGTCTTTATCACTGGAGTCTGAGTCATGTCTCAAGTCTTTATCACTGGAGTCTAAGTCAAGTCTGAAGTCTTTATCACTGGAGTCTGAGTCAAGTCTGAAGTCTTTATCACTGGAGTCTGAGTCATGTCTGAAGTCAGCTTAAATACTTCAGACTTGACTCGGACTCCAGATGAAAGACTTGTGAACAACTTTGTCACAAACTACTGCGTAACCTATCAGGTCAGTGTGTGATCATCAACGAGTGGATCTCTGAGCTGGTGTGAGTGAGTGGAGGCGGGGCTAATTTGCATATTCATAGAAACTCATATACTAAAGAGGCAAGGGTGTAGAGTTACATTCAAGCTATTTTAAGGCATTTAAAGCTATTTTTAAATATGTCATTTTGGTGATCAAAGATGAGTTTTAAGGGATAAAATGATTGACTATAGGGGGACTTTAAGAGTGAAGGACAACCCCATGCATAGAGACGTGAGGTGAAATGTACTCATCCCTAATCAAAGACTCACCTTATCTGCTGATTGGCCTCGCTACGGATCTTCAAAACCTCTTTGCCCTTGAGTTCCAGCTCCTTGGTCAAAGTGCTGATGTTCTCATTCAGGGTGTGGATCTCGTGGTCCAGATCCGCAATGTGCTTCTTCCTGCGACTGACCTCATCCTGCAGATCTGAGATGCGACTCAGTAGCTCATGTTCCTGAAAAACACGAGCATTCAAGGTCAACCGAGGCCACGATAACAGCCAGACTGTCCTTACTTGAGAATGCCATGATGTGTTATGTTATGTAAGAGTGTGGATTGTGTGATGGGTTCATCTGGGGTGAAGGCTCTTCCAGAAACATCTGAATTCAGACACATGGGGTTCCCGCGGATGCTATTTTCACTTCGCACTTGAGACTATGTGGGGATCTAATATTGATGGCACCTCTCTTGGTTTCTTCTTCCTTATCCAATACATGAATAGTTTTGTTATGAATAAATAAGAGGTGGGAGCCGCCCGTAGATCTACAGCATTGCGTGGAGGTTTTAGCAGTACAGTTTCATCTCTTGAGGGACGCCAGAAGCTAATGGGCCTTGAGTTCTGAAGTTACTGAAAAACAACTTTCGTCAACATTAAGTATTTATTTACTTTTTTTTTTTGGAAATGGCAAAAAATATAATGTTTCTGGTGACATGCTCTGTAAGAATTGAGTAATCTGTTTTAAAATGAGTGAGGAAACTCTTGCAGAAATACATCTCAGAGCACTGAGAAGATTTATGACTTTGAATAAGACACTGCATATAACAAAATACCACCAGTCTTAGCACTCATTATTTCACAGTAAGAAAACAAAGAAACAAATAAATCAATCAATTTCAAGTTTTTTTCAAAGTTCGTAGTTTAATTCCACATGACCATTTTTTGCCCTCTCTCTGACCTTTACAATTAAACACAGGGTGTTTTGTTACTTACTGTTAAGGTTTCTATATGCAAATGACATAGGTCATGATTGGCTAAACATTCTGTAGGCAAAATGACTAATATATTCAACCTGATTTTACCGAATACTGAAAAGGTGATTTTCACGATATGGCATCCATCATAAGCAATTGTTTTTGATTGCACCAACAAACCAAGACACTTTCCACATACATGCATGAACCTAACTTTATATACAGCACTTTCCAAAACTTTCCAAAGAGCCCGGAACTCTTTAAATTGAACAGTTTAAAACACAGATTTGTGCGATTACTTTCAAGAAATAAATTGTAAAATAAACACAAAATAAAATGTAATAAAAACATGAAATTAAATAAATACATAGAATAAAATGAATTATTAAATAATAATAATAATAGTAATTATAATAAAAAATAAATAAAATAAATAAAAGTCAAGACCTCTGAAATAGGACAGGTCAAAATCCATTTTAAAGACATAGTTCAGCAAAAAAAATAATTTTGTCATCATTTACTCACCCTCAAGTTGTTCCAAACATGTATGAGGTTCTTGCTTCTGTTAAACACAACAGAAGATATTTTAAATAAATTTGGTAATCAAACAGTTGACGGTAGCCATTGACTTTCATAGAAAAATATACTGGAAGTCATTGGCTACCATCAACTGTCTGGTTTCCTGGTTTTCCATTCTTTAAAATAACTTATTTTGTGTTCAACAGAAGAAAAAAAAAACTCATACAGGTTTGGAACAACATAAGGGAGTAAATGATGACAAATGTTCATTTTTGGGTGAACTATCCCTTTAGGACAAAGACATTTGCATTTAAAACTAGCTGCTAATGTTCTGTAACAAATTATCAAACTTATTTAATGGTTATCACTTCACAAAACATTACATTTGTGACTGATGCTTTAAGCAATTTTAAAAGCAGTTACAACACAACGTACTGTAGCTATTCAGAGATTGCAACATAGGCAGTCTCTACACTGTAATGTTGATACACAGCCATATACATCAGACTCCAGTACAACCCGTGTTAGATTAATTAGATGCCGCTTGTCTCAGGCAATTTTCCACTCCACTGACACTTTGACTTTTAAATGCCTTATTCACAGGAAGTAGAAGAAATCGTCCTGGATAATACAACTGAGCCAATTTCCGCTTTAATGTGGTTAATGGCTCTTGCTTAATCAAATTACAATCTGCTCATCCAACTTTGAATGTCTGTAAAGATCATTTCACACAACAATTAGCTTACTAACGGTATCAGAGTGTGCGGCAAAAAAAACCTCTGTGGTCCAGAGGGGCTTCCTCCGGGGAATAAATTACATGATAAATGATGCCAATGTCAGCAGAAAATGTAATAAATGGCAAAGATTTGTGTGTATCCCCGGCGTAAAAACTATGTCTAACGTATACTCACTTACATAATTACAAATCTATATCTCAACCATTCCAGATGACGGTGAAATACCCTGAAAGAGCATTTAATCTCCAAACCAGAACAGATGGTTCATCTTGAGAATGAAGCATAAAACAGCACGTACACTTCTAAGAAAATCTGTCCAAATAGTAAAACTCTGAGTCTTTGCCAAGCTCTGTTTCTCTCACTCTGCCCATGTCTCCCTCAGCAATGATATTATGCTTCAGAGCAGTCCAATATCCATAAATCCACAGACAAGGAAAGTGCATTGTACATACTTGGCCTTCTCTCATCAGATTCACAAGGTAGTCTTACAATGAACATGTTAAGATCTGGACAATCTGGCCCCTAAAAGAACTGGACTGCATTTTTTTATATAGCGCTTTCACAGACCCAATGGCCACCAAAGCGCTTTACATATTGCCTCACATTCACCCATTCATACACTGACGGCGGTGTCACCCATACAAGGCGCCATCCAGCTCGTCAGGAGCAGCTGGGGTTAGGTGTCTTGCTCATGGACACCTCGACACTTGGTCAGGTGGAACCGGGGATTGAACCAACCTACATGAACCACTGAGCCACTGCCGCCCCAGTGAAAGAAAGAAAGAAGATACTGAGCCCTGATGTACACCAAAAGCATGTAAACAAAACATCTGTTCTTCCTGCTGTCATTGTAGGCTATTAGCTCAGTAAGTCTCTATCAATCTCTGAACTATAACCAGGGGTGCACATAACTGGTGCGCAGATGGGCATGCGTGGTAAAAAATAAACGATGCAAATGTGGAGGGAAGCGCTTTTGAGTACCAACATTTTTGGGGACAAGGACACGTTTCCTTACTGGAGTAGGATATTTCTCCATGTCTGGTAAGATAGCTATCATGATGATAAGGCAAGGCAAGGCAAGGCAAGGCAAGGCAAGGCAAGGCAAGTTTATTTATATAGCACATTTCATACACAATGGTAATTCAAAGTGCTTTACATAAAAGAAATAAAAAAAATCTAAAGAAATAACAATAATTAAAACAGTTTAGAATAAATAAATTAAAATAATCAAAACAAATAAGAATAATTAAAACAGTTTAGAATTAAAAAAAAATAAAGTACAGTAAAAACAGTCGGACGAACAGTGGCACAGTGCTCATTCAGTAAATGCATAGCTAAACAGATGTGTTTTGAGTCTGGATTTGAATTTGACTACTGTAGGAGCACATCTGATCTCCTCTGGAAGCTGGTTCCAGCTGCGGCTGGCATAATAGCTAAAAGCAGACTCTCCGTGCTTAGAGTGAACCCTTGGTATTTCTAGCTGATGTGATCCTAATGATCTGAGTGATCTGTATATTCAGTGAGCATATCCACAATGTATTTGGGTCCTAGGCTATTAAATGATTTATATACCAGTAATAATACTTTATAATCAATCCTAAATGTAACTGGGAGCCAGTGTAAAGACCTGAGGACTGGTGTGATATGTTCATATTTTCTGGTTCTGCTCAGAATCCTGGCGACAGCGTTCTGTATGAGCTGCAACTGTCTTATGGTCTTTTTAGGAAGGCCAGTGAGGAGTCCATTACAATAATCCACCCTGCTGGTGATAAAAGCATGCACAAGTTTCTCTAAGTCTTGACTTGAAACAAAGCATCTAATTCTTGCAATATTTTTCAGGTGACAATATGCTGATTTAGTTATTGCTTTGACATGACTACTGAAACTAAGGTCTGACTCTAGAGACACACCAAGATTCCTGACTTGATTTTTAGTTGTTAGACCCCTAGCGTCAAGGTATGCATTCACCTTGAGAACTTCCTCTTTGATTCCAAACGCAATGACTTCAGTTTTGTCTTTGTTTAACTGAAGAAAGTTTTGGCACATTCAACTGTTTACTTCATCAATGCTTTGGCACAGGGAGTCAATGGGGCTGTAGTCATTAGGCGACAGGGCTAAGTAGAGCTGTGTGTCGTCTGCATAGCTGTGGTAAGAGATTCGGTTCTTTCTCATTATTTGGCTCATTGGGAGCATATACCGGTTGAATAGGAGTGGTGCAAGAATTGAGCCTTGAGGGTCAATTCTTGCACAAAGGTCATCCTTAATAACAATCGATGAGATGTTTAAACCCTTACTGATAAGTAAATCTAGAGTGTGTCCACGATTGTGTGTGGGTCCATGTGCATGCTGAGTCAGATCAAAAGTTTTTAAAACAGTTTTGATTTCTTTTGCCATATTGTTTTCTGCATTATCTATGTGAATGTTAAAATCTCCAGTAATAGCAAAACAGTCAAACTCTGAGGAAATTGTTGATAACAGTTCTGTAAAGTCCTCAGCAAAGGCTGGAGAGTATTTTGGAGGCCTGTAAATAATGACAAGTAAAATACGTGGGGCACCTTTTAACACAATCCCCAGATATTCAAAAGAGGGGTAGTTACCAAATGATGTTTGCTTACATTGATAGACATCTTTAAAAAGAGCAGCTATCCCCCTCCTCTCCTAACAGCTCTGCAGACACTCATAAAAGTAAAGTTAGGAGGGGATGTTTCATTGAGAACTGTTCCACTGCAGCTGTCTTCTAGCCAAGTTTCATTTAGAAGCATAAAATCCAGGTTGTATGTGGTTATTAAGTCATTGACTAGAAGTGATTTATTTTTAAGTGAGCGGATGTTTAAAAGTGCTAACTTAACAGTCTTACTTTTTGTAACTTTTGTCTTAGTTTGGCGTGTAATAAGCACCAGATTAGATGGGTTTGCTGTACGGCTTTTGAAGGCCTTAGACTTTCTATCATGTAATCGAACAGCAATAGAGAAAGATACAGGCACACTGGGTTCCCGCTTGTTCTGTAAACATTTGAGAAAGTTACTGTTTTTATAGCGGGGACCCGACACATATCACCGAGAGCTGGTATCAGTTGTTTTTGGTTAACCTCGAGCCGATGGAGGAGGGTGTGGGACCTGGCGTTTTTGCAGAGGCCGAATAGATCTCACAAGCGGGGAGCGAGCTGGGCCCGCAGGCTTTCGTGGTTTTGGGGCCTGACTTTTTTTGGTTGATGGTTCCAGCAAACACCAGTTTTTCCATTTTCTCTGAGAAACACAGAAGATGCTGTGGAGATGCTGGAGATAGGGATAACGTGTCTGGTGAGAGGGTAGAGGCTGGAGAGGGCTGTTTCTCTGGTGTTATTGGAGGCTGTAAAATGCTGTCCTGGTTTTCCAGCAAGTCGTCCTTGGGTGCTGAATGTTGGAGCAGTTCTAGTATGTCACAGTCTGTCTGTGGTGAGCTCTGTGGGCAGGGCTCAGCTGAGATTGTGTCAGTGAGCAGAGGCTGTTTTGGCTGAGTGGTGTTATCATTGTCCTTGTGTGACGTGTCAACCGCATGTCCATCCAGGTGCTGAAGTGAAGTCCTGTGGTCATTCATACTGTGTCCAGGTGTGTGTGTGCCATTCAGGTTGAGTGTATTGGCACACACTGCAGAAGGATGATTGAGGGAGAAGTAGATATTGTCCTTTAGCACTCTTGAACCAAGTTTGGTTGGGTGGTGGCCATCCTGTTGAAACAGTTGCCTCTGACTCCAGAAAAGATTGAAGTTGTCAATGAAGTTTACTCCATTTATATTGCAGGTTTTTTGGAGCCATGTATTAAGCCCAAGCAACCATGACAATCTGTTTGTTCCTCTTGCTAGGAGTGGTCCACTGATGAATGTTTGTACTTTCAGTCTTTTAGGTGTTTCAAAAAGTTCATTGAAATCCTTCTTAAGGAGTTCTGACTGCTCTTTATGAATATCATTTTTTCCCACATGAATGATGAGTCGATTTGCAGTCTTATGTTTCGTCAGAATGTTCTCAAGTTCCCTGTTTACATCAGAAGTCGTTGCTTGTGGAAGGCAGCACGTAGTTGTATCCCTGCTAATAATTTTTCTGATTATGGAGTCACCCACTATCAGAGTCCTGTGCACTGTCTGCTTGATCTTGAGCGCCAGTTAGCATCAGTGTTAGCTACTGGCTGATTCAGTCTTTGCTCGATCACATTCATCACGTTTGGGGATTCCTCATTTACATTCACTAATACTTCAAATCTGTTCTCAAGATGTATAGGCGGTGGTAGGAGACCAGTATTTGCAATCCTTGTCAGAGCCGTATCTGGGGTAGAGGAGGCTACTGCGGCAATATGTGATGTTCGTGACAATATGATGTCTCGAGTGCCTTTGGGTCTCGCTCCCTGTTTGTGCCACCGATTTGTAAGTCGATCGGCTTGTTTCTCTACACTCAGTATGGCCTACCCTGTCGAGGAGGACTAGATTCATGGAACTCACCGGCTGTAGGCTGAGGGCGTCTATGACGAAGCTCTGTTGTGTGTTCCGTCTGGTTTGGTGGTCCCACAAGTAACTTTGTTTCAAGAGCTACAATCCTTTGTAAAAGTCTGTGGCAGTTAGTGCAGCAAGTAGATTCCAGAAGAGGCATTTTCTCTTATCCTTTAGATTGTAGGCAGTTGTGTTTTCTTCCCCGGAATGTAAGCAGTGGGAGGCTGGTTGAATAAAAGTACTCTGCTTTTTTTGTAGTAATCCAAGCGTTTGAGCACTGTGCTGATTAGCTGAAGTTAAAATTAGGTGATTACAAGGAAATAAAATATAAAAATATAAAAGCGATAGAGCAAAGCACGGAGCGGTAAGCAAGAGCGTCCGAACAGTAGCAGAGCAGGAAGTGGAAAGTGTGTTCATTAATTATTAGTTGTTAATAGGGGTGCAAAACATCACAGTTAATCCGTGAACCGTATGGACAAGGCATCATGGTTCGGCATGCATGTGGTTCGTGGATTAACTGCAAAGTTTAACCATCATAGAGTAAAAGTTTATCATTTGGACGTGTTTTGTCCTGCCAATTTACGCATTCAAACGATTTTATCCCTCTGAGGTCGGCTATCGCGCCGGCGCGATAGTCTCGCTTTTTTCTTATCAGTGCAAAAGAAACTCAAAATACTCTGTTGATTTTGATCTTACATATTAAGTGTTGTACATCATTAGATCCTGATAAGTGTCTATTTTTTTTTGTGGATACTCACAATAAAAACAAAGTGTTGTGCTTTTCGCCAAATAAAGAAAAACAAACATGATGCGCGTTCTGCCTTCTCTCTGTCAGTGAAGTCCATTCTGAAACGCGTCCTAAGATTATTTTTAATTCCGCGAATACTTGTCATACAGGCACGAGTGTTTTTCCATAATGAAGCTTGAACTCTCTTCTTTTAAATGAGTTAATTTATATAAAAAAACAAATATTCTTAGCTTATGTAATCTGTATGAAAAGAGAGAGATGTCAGTATTTTTCTTTCCAGCTCATTATACCTAATTACGCGTTAATGTGCCACGCCCACGGAGAGCGCGCGCTATTCAAACGCAAATGATCTAAGACGAGCCGTTCAAACATGCCAACGCCCACCAGCTGGATTATAAAACACATCGTGTTTAGTAAGTATCTTGAACAGCTGTGGACACAGCGTATCCTTTCACTGTGAGGAATAATACTATCTAATCCTGGAAAATATACCAGAAGTGCTGGTAGTTTCATTTCGAGGAGCAACGGATCCAGCTGATGTAGTAAGTCATTTATTCTAGTGCTTTGTTCTAATCGTGATATTGAAGTGTCGGACTGTAAACCGCAAAAAAGACTGTTTAAATATGAATTGCGTGTATGTGTGTAGGCTAAATGATGAGTGAACGGCAAAGGCGCGCGCGCTTTGTTTACAGTTATACAGCGCGTGTCTGTGCCGTTCATTCACTCTCGCACCTACATTAGTAAACGTTATGTTTACATAAACACATCTTAGTAGGCTATAGCAATATAGTTTGTATGAGTAAAAATAGACTGAAATATGTTGAAATAAAATGTCTGTATAAGCAACAAGCTGCAAATTCACATGTATATACTAATATATCATACACAATATATTACAGACTAAATATGAATGTTTAGACACGATTTTGTGATTAGTTTTGGATAGCTTATAAAGTTTTGACTGTAAAAAAAGACTACTGTCACATTAAATAGGTACGCTTTTGTTCACCAATTTCTGCTCATAGTTAAATATACTATAGTACGATGTTTTGTCAAAAATAAAGTAGGTATATTGAATTATCAACTAAGATGTTATTATAGTGTTTGTTCCAATATTCAAACTAATGAATCCTTACCTTTTTTTAATACGTATGATAAAATGTATACTTTTTACAAAGAAATACACTTGAAATATTGTTAAAATTGTAATTGTTGTTGTAATTGTAACCTATTTGTAATTGGTTACAATTTCTAATTGTAAAATATGTATAGGCTATATAGATCATTTCTTTTGTCCTTGCATTCTTTGGGATCCTGTGACACACCTGTGTGAAAGGGCTAATTAATATGCAGCTCATTATGCGGCACATTATCCGGCCTTTGTCTTCTCAGGTGTGAACACGCCTCCACGCATATTGCCTTTCCAAACCAAAGGTCTCTAATAAAATTTAAATCAGTGTATGTGTTTGTGTAAATGATTAGGCAGGATGATTTTCAGATCATTTTGAAGCAAAAATTCTAGGCAACAACACTGATTAGTCACAAGTCTTGTGGACACATATTTAGTATGTGTTTTGTGGCCTTATTTCAGACACTTTAAGTTTTAGTTTTTTCAATAACCATGCATAAGCAATATTCTCTCAAAAATACAAACATGTTTCATAATTGTTGCTGAGAAATTACGGTAGTCCAGTTTGTGCTTTATTGAGTGAATTTACACCTTTGCCATTAACATGTTTATAAATAACTGAAAAAAGCACAAATGTCAGAGCATGTCAGAACACCTCAAGGACCCCAAAAATCCTTAGACCTCAGAGGGTTAAACGCGAAAGAAGAGGCGAAAATCGTGACTCGCGCACTGTTATCTATCAGCCGCACGCAAAGAGAGAGAGAGAGAGAGAGAGAGAGAGAGAGAGAGAGAGAGAGAGAGAGAGGGGTGTTTCAGACAGCGCTCAAACACCGAATTGATTCCTCTTTGGCGTTTACTTGCACTTGAACAGACACACACTCAAAATGATGTCAAAATACCCGTCTCGGCAAGTATTCTCTCGGTTATGTCATAAGTGAACAGTTGAGAAAGAAACCGGATGTGTGTCAGTATGTAAAGTCCGTGCATTCGGTCTTAGACAACAGCAGGAATATTAGGCTACTGTCACTGTGTCAATGTTAATAAAAAAAAAATGCAGCCTAAAACAAAGATGGACCTATATTTAATTTCTACAGTGAACAAATAGTGTTATAGTGAGGAGAGTAGAGAGGAGGAAAGTGATGACGACAGCTTAGAGGATAAGTGTGCCGCGTAAAGTGTGAGTACCGAGCAGCATCTCCAGGTGCTCCCTTGAGAACCAAACCAAAAAAGTTATGTGCAGTGCACCACTGACTATAACACTCATGTGCTGAGGCTCAGGTGTGTGTTGGGGAAAAACAAAGCCGTCTTTATTCCGTGACCGCTAGCTGTATGTATGTGTGACGTTAATGTGCTGGAGCAGAGCTGTCAGGGGGTCTGCTCCTGACATTTCCTTTTACACTAACTCAAGACTGGGACTCCAGCAGACCACAGGAGCAGCGCCTGGAGAACACAGCGGCCCGGTTCTCCTCGTGCTCATGCTCTCAGACCACAGACCGACACTCTCTCACACTTGACTTGAGGGTACTCTTTTCAACTTGGTCACCTAACAACCATCTAGACACCTTATCAATGCCCTGACAATGAAATTTTCACAAAAACACAGTCTTAAGGTCTGTTCACACCAAGAACAAAAACTATAAAGATAACCATACTAGCATCCACACCAGAGGACGATACAGTTCTGTTTATTCTGAGCACAAGCTGCAGTTTTGTCGTCTGCTGCTTTAAATGCTCAAGCTCTTAGAGCAGAATGGATTCTGATTGGCTGTCATTGTTTTTATCGTTCATCAGCTGGAACAAATCATTTTGAATGTGATTCCAATGATATAGTTTCTCTGTTCTCTATTCTGCTTTAATATAAGCAACAAAATCAAAATGCAAATTACATATATGCTTTGTCATTATGGTAACAACCTGCTTTTGTAATACTAAAATTTAGATTTTGATTGGCAAATTTGGAAAATTTGCCTGGACTGAGGTCGAAACACATGGATAAAGGCAGCGTATTGTTACATAATCTGACTTCATATGAAACCAGCTTTAGCGAATAATTGATTGTAGATTTTGAACGCACATACTCACACAGTGTTTGAAGAGTGCAAGGAAGAACCCAAGCATCAGGTCAAAATTTACCTTGAAGCTCTGGAAAGACCCTCAGAAAATGTCACACCTGTCATGACAGAGCTAAACCTGGACAAACAGTCATTTGACATCAGCAGGTGTCCCTTTTCCTAAAGAGACGTGGCTTTAAAAGTCCAGTGCTCATTCTACCGTACAGAAACAGCTCTTTCAGCTGTTTTTTATCCCTGAAGTTGAAAGGGTATAATTTGCGAGGGCTGAAGTTAACATCTATAACCTTTTCCATCAAAGACAGAGGCACCTATAAATGTCTCCCTGGAGGAGTACTTCAACGCGTAGGATAATATAAGCATCATTAATGTTGGCCCAAGCCAAGAGGCATGCAGACAGTTGAGAGGAGGCTGATTAGCAGGTGTCTGGGAGGATGCGTGGAGTTGTGCTCTCCTGGGCATAGCACCCAAAAAAAGCCCTGAGAGAGGCTGGATTTCAGCGTTATGCTGATCAAAAACTTATCGACCGAGGGGGAACAGCACAGGTCATATTAGAGAGACGGGGTGGGGGAGGGTTTTGGTCGATAAGAGCTAATGGGGGCAAAAGGTAGTAGAGTTATTCAACCACTCACATGATTGAATTAGAGCAGAGTTATTTATGTTATGTAAGAGACACCTTTATATAGTAACCTGTTTCAATCTAAAACACGCATATTGTGAGATATTAAATCACTTCATGAAATAAAAATAACCACTATTACAAGAAAAATAGTCAAAACTGTGAGACATTAAGTCACTTTGGGAGATAAAAAGTCATAATTATGAGAAAGTTATATATAAAGTTATAATTGTGAAACAATATTAAGTCATATTGTGAAATATTAAATCACTTCATGAGATAAAAAGTCACTATTGTAAGACAAAACAGTGAGATATTAAGTCACCCTGGAACATAAAGTCACAATTATGAGACATAGTATCATAATTAGATAATAGGTCACTTTTGGAGATAACATTTCAATTATGAGAAATATTAAGTTAAATTAAGAATATTAAGAAAAATATCATATTATTGTAAAACATTATTATCACTTCATGATATTAAAAACTATGAGAATAAGACACAAAACAGTGAGATAATAAGTCACTCTAGGTAAAAAAAAAGTCATAATTATGAGAAATAATATCATAATTGTTTAATATTAAGTCACACTGGAAGATATAAAGACATACTGTGATATATTAAATCAATTCATGCCATATAAATTTGAATTTACATAAAATAAAGTTGCAATTGAGACAATTATTGACAATTATGCATAGTAACCGTACCTTTTTATTATATTACTTTACTTTTTTTAGGTGGAAACATACTTCTATTCAAAATGACTTTTAGTGCATTTTTAGTCAATGACAGTTCTAGAGCAAATGCTGTTAAGTGCCTTGTAATCTTAAAATTTTTTTTTTTTTTTACTAGGACTGTCAATTGATTAAAAGTTGTAACCAAATGAATTACATGGAATTTGATTAAATAAATTGCAAAGAATAATAATAAAAAACAAAAAAAAAACAAATGAAGATATTTCAAATACATTCCATTATTGTGCCAGGCAAAAGCAATGAATAGACAGAGATGTCTGCCTAGGTGCCTTGCCGGAGAGCGTTTGATTCCTCTTTCTCTCATTCCTCATACACGCATGTTTATTAATGAGTGCAAATCAGCACTGTCAAAAAAGTGGCGACCTGTGTAAGAGAGCGTTAATGGTTATCCATCGGCCAAGAGATTCACGCTGTAGAAGCACTAAGCAGCACAGGCTTCAATAAATACTGTGTCTTGTGAACGCAGGCACTTGTTCAGAAGAACCAGACCCCTGGGAGCCATTGGGCCACTTGCAGAGCTGCCAAACGACCATGCGGATGAAATGATTAGGTTTGTACTACTCACCTTTAATACATATGAACAAAACTATTTATAATGCTATCATAAAGCATGAGAGCTCCCACACCACGCACTAGGTATATATGACCTTGGTGCTCACTGTAAGATTCAGAATAGAGTTATGAAACTCGAATGTTAATGGCCAAGGGTTAAAACTGACCTCAAGCCAGTAGCCGAACACACAAGAGTCTGCCAGGAGACAATGAGGTGTGAAGCAGCCGTGCCGATCGCTATCGTGGTAAAACTCAATTCTTTGTATTGTGGCTTTGGCCAGCTAATCTTACACAGCTCATTAAACCAGGCATGGAAACTGGACTCTCACTGGGAAACAATTAACGATAAGACAAACATGGAGAGAGTGTTTGGGAGAAGAGCATTTCTGTTATGCAGTATGAGCAAAGTGATTCTTGAAAACCCCCAGAGTCTCTGTTACCAACTTTTACACCTTTACAAACTTTTAACACCTGTCAATATGCTGTCTGTCTGTCTGTCTATCTATCTAATCTTATCTTATTCACTGGTGCATCAAAATAAAACATAAACATAACATTTTATACAAATAAAATAAATTAAAATACCTTTGTGTGACTGAAAGTCAATAAAATAAAATAACCAGTTTATTTAGATGCTATCACATCCAGTACATATTTTAAAAGAACTGACTAAGCAATGTTTACACCTTATGTTATAATGAATGATTTCAACTAGAAAACATAAACCCATGTTTCTCACGGCTCTTTCATGACACATCTGCTTCTGCTGTCATAACTAGTGGGATCGGCAGGAGTCTTGGGGGAAGGTTAAGCATTTTTTCCCCAGCCTTATGATGTCAGGGATGTTACTGAGTGTACGTGAGGGCATTACAGAAACATGAACACAACAAAGTCAACTGTGTCCCTGAGACAGATGCACAGTTTGATTGTAGATGCACATGAAACTATTCTAATCTCACAAGACACAACTATTCACCGTTTGACCCAAGAAACGTGCATCTGTGTTTTCCATGTACGCTCATTTGTTATTCCTGGATGATGTATGAAGCACTGTGGCTAGAAACGCTTAGTGAATGCTTAGCAAAAATAGTGCAGAGTTTGTTCAAATCCTGAGAGAGCTCAACAGCACTGGTGCTGTTTTCTCGGAGTTTGCAGCCTCTCTTTAGCAAAGATCACACTGAATTTGCCCTTTGACCTCTGTTTTTGTCTGAGGGACATTAGGCAAGTTCTCACGATACAAATTTGAGCCCCAGGAGCAGGAGAATTAAACCTGTTGTAGTAGACCTCCAAAACAAAACTAGGAACCTTAAAAATCGCTAAGTGATTTTAAAGGTTCCTAGTTTTGTTTTGGAGGTCTACTAACAGGTTTACATGCATCCAAGGCCAAAATACACTTTCATTTTATTATAATATACATTGCACATCACCTCATTTATCTGTTGTCTGTTGTGATTGGTCTACCGCTTACAGCGCGTGCTGGAAACGAAAATGCCACTACCATATCTGAATTTCAGCTCTGAAGCCTTCCTCAGCACTAGATACACAGTGATACTAACAGTAACAAGGCATTGGTTTTACTGTATCAATTCGAGCTGAGTCTTCATCCTTTGCAAAGTGGACTTGTTTTCGCAGCGCAGAAATGGTTCATGTCGACAACACGAACCAGAACCAAATTCTTCCAGGCCTCAGCTACAATTTCAGTGTTATATTCAGTGTTATATTGCAAATACAGCACCGTATCCATCCAATGTGTTCCAACAAAATCGTCACTTCCTGTGAAATTGGCACAAAATATGTGTCATAAGGATGGAAGTTGGTGCAATCGGGGATGCCACTGAGGCTAGTTTTTCTTCCATCATAAAGCAGACGAAACATAATAAACGCTGTTATATATCTTACGTTCGGATGCCTGGTGTTTGGGGAACGCAATAATGTGAGATGCATTTCAGAACGACCAAACCAACATCTGAGATGCTGTGCGATGCGATTGGTCCGCTGGTTAGTCTAGTTATCCAATCAAATCGGTTGAGGAAAAGTCAAGAGTTTTTTGTTGCATATTTTTTTTGAACTTGCGCATCTTGGCGTTTCCATCAAGCGTTTTTTTAAATGCAATATCCCAAAATGTGCATAAAAACAGTGGGATGGAAACATAGCTACTGTCATGCTCACAAAATTCACCTGGGGACACATTGAATTAAACATGAAATAATTATGTAGAAAGAATTTACTCTAATCATGGGATATCACAGAGATGCAAAAGCACATTGCAGTTTGATTCTGTGTGTATGTGCGTTTCATGGACCCTTTTCCCATGAGGCCTGCATTTAAGACTCAAGCTGCACAACCTTTCAGTTGCTTGGCCAACAATTCTGTCAGCGTTTCTTTTGTTTAACTGTCCTCTTATACATGAGGCCAGATCACAAGAAGATTTATCACGGCCTTTTTCTTTCATAGCAGCCAACTGTTGGCAGAAAGATATTGATTTGTCCTTTCTTGGAAAGGCATTCACTTGCTGAACTTACCGTCAGTCACTGTCTCCATTAGGAAACAATAGGACTGTAGGAGACAGTAGGAAGTATACTAATACCAATGTACTAGAAGTATACTTGTAAGTGTGATGTTTCAATACTACTTGGGACAAAATTGGCCCACTTTTTAGTATACTTTCAGTGTAACAGTAGTAAACTGAGTATACAATTAAGTTTTTCATTTGTACTGCAACTATGCTACAAGTGAACTCATACATATGCTGAGAGTTCCCTAGTCAAATACTTTTAGCAAATTTTTTTGTTTATGAAACTTTGAAGTGTACTCTTAGTAAACTATTACTAGTTTTATCCTGCAAGTATAATTGTAAGTTTTCATTAAAGGCACAATATGTATTTTTTCTGCTTTAAAAATAGCAAAAATAACTGTATCTATGTTATATATTTCTATGAGATATGTACTTACATTATCCTGACAGTTTCCACCAACTTTCAAAACCGGAGAAATGTATAGTTTAATTCCAAGACACGGGCCGTTTCTTTATTTCCGTTTTGTTGCCCGTCTATGGCGTCATATAACCTTTGACTCCTCTATTTTCTCTAACTTCCTGCGGAACCGCCAAACACAAAGGGGAACACCGGACTACCGCCAATAAAAGAAAAGAAAACGACGTAGAAAAAAAAGTACTAGCTAGAATCATTTTGCAACTGCACCAAACTTGAGGGGGGTTTGGCTGCACGCGCCTGATCTCTCGCTCGCTTACCTCTCTGATATCGTGCGCGGTTAGGAGCTCAACATCTGTCTCGCATGCACGCTCGCTCTAGATTACAGGATATTTTAGCTAATTTGCGGTAAAACTAATCGATCACGAGTGGCTCAACAGGTAGATCTATAGATAAACTCATCTTTCTGGCTTTGACCGACCGGGTTGACACTTCAGCGTGAGAAATCGGGGGTGTGGTGTGAGAGCGTGAGAATTGGAGTCTCGCGCTGAATGCGTGAGAGTTGGCAGCCCTGTAAGTTATGAACCACGATTACGCTTTCCCTGCACGGTCTGCTGCTGGAGCCAGCTCAAAGCGCAGAAGTTAGGGTGACCAACATTCTGACATGTCCTGTTTTCACGTTCTGTCCTGGCTGTTTTAATAAAGTGATGAAAATGTCCTGGTTTTCAAAAAAACTGCTGGCCAAGTGTCCTGGTTTTTGGTAATCAACATATGGTCACCCTAGCAAACGTACGGGTGAAAAATATGACAGGAGAAGAAGCATGACACGGGTAAACTGTAGGGTTGCATTTAAAAAATGTAGAGAGCTTTGTGACAAGCTAAATATAGGCTACAGAGAGATGCCGATCTCGCTCTAATAAACAGGTAAGCACCCATTCAGCTAACTATATCTATCCGTATATTTTGTGAAATGATGTCATGTGTAAAACGCAGACGGGGTAGCTCTCATGTAGCTATAATGTAAATTAATATTTGTTCTATATATAGCTGGAGAAAGTAGCTTCATATGCAGTTCACTAACGTTATCTTGTTCGATATTATAGTATAAACGTAATTATATTTTTAATGAGAGGTGACCGTGTTTTTTAAACATCTATAATAGGCCTACTAGCTAGATGGAATATTGATTCAATAGGGGTCTGATAATTCATATATCTCTCTGTTCGAAAAGACGTGATTATCAAAATACATAGTTAGAATGAGTGAGGAATGTGGGGAATGACAGATCGCGCGTGTTCCAATGAACATCGTATCTCTGGTTCGCGCGCGCACTCCCTCTCTCTCGTTGTCATTGACAGCGACAACAACTCCCGTGAGCCCACGCTCTTTCCCGACGTTATCAAAGTACGTCTTTTGTTATTATTTAGATTGAGTGCCCTCTGGTGGCCAAAAATTACATACTGTACGTTTAAGTGAACATAACATCATACTTATTATAGTTAACTATTTAGGGGCCAAGCACCGAAGGTGCGGAGGCACCTATTGTATCTGTTCCGGTTCTTATTATTATTCTTCCGTTTCTTCTTCTTCTTCCGACTGGGCGTCTATGGCAGCCCATAGAACCGTTTCCGGGAAAGTTGTTCCGGTTTGACATTCTGATAGAGGACACTCCCAACAGTAATTGCACCAATTTTGGTGTCTCTAACTCATTGCCTCTAGCGCCACCACCTGTCCAAAGTTTCAAAATCATTATGCTAATAACTTTTGAACCGTAAGGCCTATCAACAAAATTCTTTTTTCCTCTAATTCCTGAGATCATGACAATTTGATTGCACCCTATGACGTCATTTTCCGTCATAAAAATATGACCGCCATTTTGAATTGTCCAAAAAAAACTACTTTTGCGAACTCGTCCTAGACGGTTTGTCCGATTTTCACCAAAATTGCACCAGATCATCTCCAGGCAGTGCCGACAAAAAGATATGGAATTCAAGTCGATTCGCTCAACCGGTTTTGATAAACGCGCAAACTAATTTTACGTTACGCTTGCGAAAACAGACAAAAGGCTGTATCTCCGCAACGCTTAATCGTATTCAGACCAAACTTGGTACATGTCATCACAAGCATGAACTGAGGCTACATGCTGCGTTTCGGCACAGCGCCACGTACTGGTCCGGAGATATGAAAAATGGCTATTTTTGCTTATAACTTCTGATTGGTTTGTCCAAAAATCATAAATGTGGTCTCGTTAGATTCAGGGCGTCATGTCGAGTCGACTGATATCCAATTTTCCCATATCAGCCATTTTGGCTGTCGGCCATTTTGAATTATGTGCTAAAATGCTGTATTTTTTGAACGCATGAACGAATTGTTACGAAACTCGGTATGGGTCTTCAGTACGATGCCCTGAAGGAGCCTGAGAAGTTTCGAAACAGCGCCACCTAGTGGTGAATTTTTTTTTCAAATGCTTATAACTTTGGGTGTGGTCGACTTATTTCCACGAGACTCATCTAATTAGACTCCTGAAACCTTGCCGAGTGCTACAATACCAAACATGCTAGGTTTGTGTACGGTTTGTGTAGCGTTGTGATTTAGCGCTTAAAAAAATTTGGCTATATCTTCGAAACCGCTTGTCCGATCGAGACGAAACCACCGTCAGAAGTTTGGAAACATAGGTCGATAGCAATATACCAATGCCCAAATGCGAAAATATTGATAGTAAGGGGTAATAAAATTCAAACAAAGTCACGTGTCAGTCATTTTTTACGTGTTTTTTCATATAAATGTCTATAATTCTGAAGCGAATTGAGATATTTTCACCAAAATTGACACACATATGTATGGGCTCACTCTGAGGACACATAAAAAAAAATTGTGGGACTGAGCCTCTTGGTGGCGCTAAAATAGAACAAAACATGAAATTCCCATTGACTTCAATACAGTTTTGTGATGGAAAATGCTATACTTAACATATGCATTGCCGTAACAATATGAAACTCAGAATTTGCAACCAGCATCATCCCCTGAAGGTACTCAAAAGATTTTGAGTTAGCGCCACCTAGTGGTCAAAAGTTAAATTAAATTTCCAAAAAGGCTAATAACTTTTAAATAAATATGCCTATTGTAATGACACTAGTCTTAATAGATTCCTTGGGTCATGCCAAAAACATAGATACCAAGTTTGACGTATTTGGATTAACTTCCTGTCCGCCATCTTTATTTACTTTCAAAACCTTATTTTTCGAACTCCTCCTAGACCATTCGTCCGATTTTCACCAAAATCGAATCATATCTCCAGACCATGCCGACTAAAAGTTATGGATTTCATGACGATAGAAGAAACTGTTTTCGTATACCGCAGCTGCAAAGTTGAGGCATGCTTCCAAAATGACTATTAAGTCTTTATCTCTGCAATGCCTTGACATTTTGACACCAAACTTTGTATGTGTCATTGTCACCTCACTCTGACCACATCACATCAATTTCGTAATTGCGCCACCTATTTGTCGAAAGTGATAAACCATTAAATTATTTTAAAAGTTACTGTATATATGATTTTTTTGCCATTTATCCAAAGTTCTCTTAAAATGTCTTTAATTGCTCCTTGCTGCAGTTGGTCTGCCACTCCCACCCATGATGGCATCTGTTGCCGCTTCTTGCGCTTGGCCCCAGTAATGGCTGCTTGCAGCTATATTTATATATTATTATTGCACTTGAAGTATACTATTATGCTCCTATTTAGGTATTATTTGTTTTTACTTGAAATATGCCTTTAACTGTACTGTAATTCTTTCCATTTTAAAAACAATTATTCTAGCTACATGCATCCTTTTTATCAAAGCTTGAAGGTGGTGAGTTTAATAAAAAAAAGCAACATTTTAAACAAAAGGCTGAGAAAATCAATTTTTTTGTCAAAGACTACTTCCGGATCGGGTTCCGAACGATGATCAAAACATAGATGGAGTAGATGGAGTTCATAGACACCCCCAAAGCTTCACAGTCATTAACCCTTCCTGGGTCGACATTTCATTCAGTAACGTTAGGCAGTTTTGATTTATATGCTGTTTAATGTTTGATTTGAAGCAATGCTTCTTTTTCTGCTTCTTCTTCACCTGTGTTTTGATCCAGAGATTCTGTACTATTTCAGAAGATGCGTAATAGCGACGCCTTACCATATAACAGTGAAATCATGGATTGCCAGAAAATTCTGTCAATGGCGGGGAAAGAGTAAAGCAGATTTCAAGCAAATTACATTACCAGTGGACTAGCCTACACACAAATTCAGATACTCAGAATAAGGGAAATATCGGTTTTCTTTATAAATCCCTATTTTCAAACAATGTGAGTTTATAAGACAGCATGTAAAACTATGTGAAAAAAGTTTTTAATAGGCATTAAACACAACTACTATACGCCAAGTATACTTAGAATACTCAATAATCTTTTGATTGCGATAAGCTTAAAAGTATAGAGTACAAGTATAGGCCAAATATATTTTGCTGTCAGTGTAAGTCAAGTATACTTGAGTGCAATTTTAAGTACATTTCTGAGAAGTACATAAAAAGTAGACTGAAAGTGCACTTTCTTATTTTTAGTTTAAAAGAAGTAGAGAGGGGCATTTGACCGACATGTAAAACAACCAAATGAAGCTTTTAGTATGTGACATTTATGGGCATGTAAATCTAAAATTGATGACACCGCAATAATAAACCGTGTGCAAAAAAATATCAACGTAAACTTGTATGAAATATAATAACCCTGCTGTGGTGGAGGTTTACCTGTACTCTGCTCTGCTCCAAAGCTTTCTCCAGTTCCTGTTTGGCAACCGCTGTTTCCTGTTGATGGGTCTGACGCATGTGTTCAATGGCTGATGCGTGGAGATGGTTCAGCTCTGAACGCAGTGATGCTGAGAGGAGAACAAGAGAAAGAGAGAGAGGCACAGGGCATGAAAAACAAGACTATTCCAGGGAGATGAACTGCTGTCTGGAGCTGAATTAAACATCATTCATCTCCAACTTTCCCTAAAGCACAGGTGGAAATGGAAGTGACACTCATTCCCCCACCTGCAATTTCCTTTCTGCACTGTCTCATTACGCTGGTTTCCAGTTTCTTCCAATTATATCGTATTTCAATGAAATTGAGCTATAATTAGAGCTGTAGATCTCTTCAGGACTCAGGATTTTATATTGGACATCTAGTTCCAACACTGCTTAGTGTACAAAGCAAATACAAATGTACTTTAAATCAAACAATTATTACCATTATCAACAAAATGCTAAATTATGAACATACATGGCACAGGGTGAATAATTGTCTCTTGATTCTGCGGCCAAAAAGTCTTCTGACAAAATGATGCAAAATTATATTTACTAAACTATTTCTTATTTTAGTTTTCCCAGCTTCCAGAAACTCAATCATGACAGATATATGGCATATATGTGTGGCATATTTTTGTGAGTTTTTGAGCTGATTGCAAGATGAGCATAAATTGAAGCAACTTTAATGCAGTTTAATTTAATAAATTAAATTTTAATTTGAACTTTGGAAATCATGCAATGTTGGACCTCATCATATTTTCAATTTGCCATTCGAGTTGGTCACAGAAAACTTTCAACATATTTTTAATTTCCTAAAATTTTACACAAACCAAGTCTCCCACAATGCATTTTCTTTTGGTCTATCTGACTCAAATCAGTTTAGTTATTTATAGCATGGACAGTGAAAAAATAAAATAAAAGAATAAATGTAAAAAAAACACCTTAAACCATCCAATGTTGCTGTTCTTTATAAACAGGTTTTTAAAATAATAGTTCTCTTGTGAAAATTTCTATAAGAATTGAATTTCTATAAGCAGTAGGACAATATTCAGCTTTTTGCACTTTTGTTTTCATCGTGCGAGCTACTCTTTCTGACAGGCAAGTCATTACTATGGTATATTACAGATATTGACTCCACTGTCTCTGCAAATGGATCTGATTTCATCACTTTCAAAATGACAGTACAGACATTCATTGCTAAAGATTGCATTCAAACTAGAGTAAATAATAAATCAGGTTCTGTAGAGTTTTTACAGCAGGTGAGTAAAGGAACATGTGTGAATTAGTGGCTGTTCTACCCAGCATGGCCTTGCCCTCATCCTCCAGTTCGAAGCGAAGGGTCTGCAGTTCTTGCTCTGACTGCTGTTTCAGAGTCTCAATGTTCTGCCTGTGAGCCTCCCGCAGAGTCTGAAGCTCCATGTGATGCTGCTGCCGGAGACGCTCCTCCAGCTCCTACACACACACACACACAAACATCAGTTCATCAGATCAGTTTATTTCTCCATGCACCATTTGGTTCATATCAACACAAGTTACAATAGGAAAAAAAGTAGAGCTATCAAATGGATTAATCGCGATTAATTGCATCTAACATAAATGTTTTTATACTGCAACTATATATCTTATGTCTACATACAAACATACATGTACACACACACACTATACTTTTAGTAGTATATATAGACTAATATATATCCATCTTAAACATAATATCTTATGTATATATAAACTATATACAAACATACATGCATACACACACACACTACTTTTAGTGTGTGTGTGTGTGTGTGTGTATATGCATGTATGTTTGTATATAGTTTATATATACATAAGATATTATGTTTAAGATGTATATATATATATATATATATATATATATATATATATATATATATATATATATATATATATATATATATATATATATATATATATATATATATATATATATATATATATAGACACATACATACACACAAACAAATATATTATGTTTACAAACTTTTATGTTAGATGCAATTAATTGATTTGACAGCACTAAAGAAAATCAATACATTTTGTTTTCATCTGTTGCCCTTCCAGGACAGCTTGAGTATGCAGGGAAAAATGTACAAAGTAAATGAGAAACCATTTAGATTTTTTTTTTAAATTACCACGCGACCTTGGTGTTTGTCAAAAAAACAGTAGGTAATTCGGCCAGGAATTTTTATGCAGGTGGTGGGAGAAAACCATGACATTCTGGATTTGGGCGGCAATAAAATCACAGACAAACCCCTGTAAATGTTGAAAATACCTTATGTCCCCAAGAGAAACAATTACCTTCTGAATAGGGCTTAAGATGGTCTTTTTTAACAAGGTGAATGAAGAATTGTGACAGGTGCACCTGCAAAAATATGCGTCGCAAGAAAAGCAGCACTCAGCCAGAAACACGAGCATAAATCTAACGTGTTTTTCAAACAACTGCGAATCACAGGAATTATTAATCTATCAGAAGGCACTTATGCATCTCTGCAAACTTATTAAGGATCTTGGACGGCTGCCGTCTCGTGTCTAGCCAGAGCAATGCAAATTAAAGCACCCTGAATTAGATTAAGAGAATGAAGCTGTTTGAGTGCTGGAGATACACTGGAATAATGGCGGGTAATGCAGGGCACCTGCCTCCACTGAAACACACTTTGGAGTCAGTGATTTCCAGCAGAGTGGGTGCGGATGGGAGAGGAAGTGGGTTAGGGAATGACAGGGGAAGCAAATTAGACCAACTGCTTCAGTAAACACTGACTGCACCAAGTTGGCAGGACTGTTCTGGAAACTGAGCAGTTTTAATGCTGAGATCACAATAAAACAACTGATGGGAAAGATCACTGGAGCTGAACAGAGACATGTAAAAACATACCGACATGGTCTTTAACAGCTTTGTTAAAGATGGATTTTTAAAATCAATACAGCCTTGAGAGGATTGCAAACAAATAATGGTACACTTAAAAAAAAAACATTTAATCAATATTTTGTCTGGTTTTCAAGTAAGAATATATAAACATCCATAAAAGAATATATATTTACTTGAGAAGAAATGTGACAGATAAGAGATGATAAGAGATGACAAGAAAGTATGGTCGTGAAGGAGGAGGAATACAATAGGGGAATGTTGCGAGTGGGATTTGTCAAACTAAACCCTATGCTATTCAAGGTATTTTTTGCCAAGCTCTGTTTCTATAAACAAAGTGATCTGCTTACTTCGGCAGCATTTTAAGGCATTGATTTGACTCAAATATCTGTGTGTGCTAGTATCTCACCGTTAGCTTAGCTACATATGCTAACATCAGCTAACTTCATGCTAGGCAGCAGTCAGAAAGGTAGTTTCAGCTAGTTTTAGCTAATATTACCCAAAAATATTCAGAAACAATTTTGCTTACACTCATTAACTAATGAATCAGTCAGGCGGCATATTGTGTCAAGTGTGTTACTGACACATTTTTTGCTAGCTAAAAACATCATGCATCAAACTGCTAGTGTCAGTTTTCTCTAGAGTAAGCCGACTCGATGCATCCCGATGGCTCTGTAAATCTGAAAAGGTCAGGTCATTTCCGTCATTCAGACAACTGTCATTGGACACGGCAGCCTGAGCAGAACAACACACACTTATGAGAAAAAACATCTACAGAAGGATGCTTTTTATCTGAATGACTACGACAGTCACACATAAACATGCAGAGTTGTGATGTTTTTCACACATCTCTTCCCACTCTAATGTCATTGTGTCATTTTCACCTTCCCGAGTGCTACGAGAGTGATGCCACATTCCAATTGTGGAACTGAATCTGGAGTGGTAAAAATTACACTTCGCTTCTTTCCCTGCCAATAAATCTTGTGCATGAATTAGTGAGTTATTTTGGGATTCAACACACTTACAATGTTCCCAGATAAGTGAGAGAATCCCACTCAATCAGTGAAATACAGAAAACAACCCACTAAATGCAAACCTTTTATAGTGATAACTATATTAAAGCAAAAAGCCAATTGAGGCCATTTGAGCTAGTGCATTACAGCAGTGTTTATATCCTAAACTAAACAAAAATTTGAAACATTGCCTTGGCAACTAACTGAAAAAGTTTTTAAAGGTGAAGTATGTAAGATTTTTTTATGTTAAAATACATTCTCTCAACTCAGTTTACTGTTCACTGACTACTATTGGTATGCCATTCACGGGTTTATCTCCCCCAAACGTAAAAACACTGACCCACTCAGGCACCATCTAAACATTGAGAGTGGTCTGCTCAGATCTGTCAATCTCTTTCCAGCTCAGCCAATAGCGTGAGTTTGGCTACTGTAGCAGGCGGAGCCAGAGGGTGTTTAGCTGGAATGGGACCATTACTGACGCGTTACATGGGAAAAATACATCCAGCTTGGGGTACAGAAATGCAAGCCAAATCTTGCTGCATTTAGACCTTCAAAGATTAAACAGGTCATGGACACGTTAAAGGGAACGAGGCATTGCAAATTATTATTGATATTACTATTAGTAACAACAAAAACACAAACAAATAAATTAACATATCAATAAATATTATTGTCGAAGAAGTAATCTAGTAAGTTCTCTAGAATTTCACTTAATGCTATAGTATATATATTTTTTAATCTCAAATGACAAAAAAAATGGTTTGAGAAACTCTTAGATTGTATTGAAAGGTATAAACTAGGGGGAAAACTGTGTGATCAATACGAGTGAAAGCTGGATATAACCCAATATAAGATCTTTGAAATGTCTCACCACTGGCCTTATGGCCAGGGGAGGCAGGATATAAAACATCTCTCTGGTGTCTTCTGAAACTAGATTGATTTAGCTTTGGTATGCACTTAATGTAGTTTACACCCTCATAAAAGTTCTGGAGACTGGCTATTTGTTTTCATTTCACTGAAAGCAATTTTTATGATGGTTTAGGTCAGGACTACTGAAAGCTCAGGGGCCATAAAACAGGCGACTCAATAGGCCACACACCAAATTTTCACAGTGATTGTAATAGTAGTAGACTTCACCACTTTTGAAAAAGAAACAATATCAAGTCTATAAAAGTCGTCAAAACTCTGCGAATCACAACAAGTGTATCGGTGAGAACCCTCGTTTAAACGGCACACACACACCCGAACTTGACTGTACGTCACGTTTGTGACATTATTTATACTGCTATCAATCGTAATGCAACAGCTGCTTACAGTGTCATATACAATAAAAGAGCCTGCACACAGAAATAGAAATGAACACAAAAAACCTGCCTACGTGTCGTGCCAACCTTACACAACACTGACGGTGGACTTGCGGTCAGGAGTAGAGCGGCTGCGGACGATTTTTTATTTTTTTGAGTGGCAGCGGACGAATTCTTTCTACACACACACACAATATGACGTCACACTCGGCGTGTATGTTTTAAAATACTTAATTTAACATTTAATTACACTTTTTAAATAGCCCACTTAAAGTGTTTATAACAAATAAATGACTAAATGCTACAAATGAATAAATGTAAATGAACTTCCCGCGCCCCTGCATGGATCCGCGCAAATGACTAAATGCACTGTATTATGCATGCCGTGCCAGTAGTTGGCGATGTCACTTTGTAAAGAAACTATGTGCCTATAGACTGAACACATAATACACGTGCATGACGTCACCGTTTTCACAAATTCGTGATTTTGTAGTTTACACAGAGACGATAATGGTATCGTTTTTTTTTGTTTTGTTTTTTACTTGTACTTTGCAACCTGTTCTCAAAAGCTTGCATATTCAGGCCCCCAAAACGCATTGCCGTGTAAATGAACGGCCACAAAGCATAAAAAGTTTTCAGTTTTTAGTTGAAAATGGTGTCATGTAAACGGCCCCTTAATATATATATTTTAGTCTGTCAACAATCAACAGTTTTTGAGTACGCGTGTACATAAATGCGTAAGAGAACCCCGGTGTATGACGTATAAGGGAACCTGCAATGAATCAATCATTACATAAAGCAAAAACGACAGGGAAACATAAAAAGTGAAGTAGTCCTCGTCCTTCGTTACAGCAGCATGTCAGAATAAATACGTTGTGGAAAAAGCTGCTGACTTAATGAAACGCATGTATACTTATGCATAAGAGTATGAAATATACTGCATGTTAACGTGAATAAAAATATTAACAGATTTCTGTTATGTAAATTAACTATAATAATGTGAAATACATTAATTGCAATCTCGAATCGATTAATTGACAGAAGTTTATTGCTCCAACACCTGCAGCACATGACATAATTAACGGCAGTCCTATATTGTTGAACTAATGGTGTTCAAACAACAAAGGTTTGACCGGTTTCGGGAAACAGTCGTGACTAGCTGGTTAGTTTCTACCACGATGCATCATACTCTGGTGGTTAAGCAGCGAGTCACGTCATTGTATGGGAAAAGCACCGCAGGGTGTTACTGACAGACTGGGAAGAGAGGTGCTGCAACAATGTGAATTTATTTTTTTATTTTTTTACATTGAAGCATGAAAACCTATTCTAGTAGACTCCAAATACAAAATCAAGACTTTGTAAAAGGGCATAACAGGTCCTCTTTAAAGACAAAAGACTTACAAATAGTAATAGATTATAAATATGTTTGGATGAGCCATGCTTGAAGCTGTTTTAATATCTGAAAAAATAAAAAGGAAGGCCGGAAAGGGCAGCTCTGAAATTCCCAGGTATCTTCACAGTGAGTCATCAGGTCCATATGCTCCCGGCCGGTGTGCTATCGAGAATTGGCACACACAGGCCTTTTACCTACTGTGGCAGCTACGGGATTTTCGCCTGTTCTTTCCGGCTGGGTAAAAAGCAGTGCTTGATATCAGCAAAAAGCTACAGGAGGGAGCTGAGGTGGATCTTTTTGGCTGTTGGAGCGAGATATCAGATGGAGGAATCGCACATTCATTATAGTCTCTGAGGACGGAACGGCGAGTCCTAAGACTGGCGCTGTCTTTCTCCTCCGCAGTGCTGTCAAGCCTATTAGCAGCAGAGAAGTGTTTCTCTGCCTGACTTCAAAAGAGCCCTGCTCAATATTGACATGCTGGTGAGCAGAGAGAGAGAGATGGTGATGCGGTTGGTGTGAGATTATCACAGGGTGCCGCATCACACTGAACCACTGATGATAATTAAACACAAGTCAATAAATCGGCTCCTGGAGTCTGCACGTCTACCTCGAACATGGTGCTCTGGAGCAAAAAGTTATTAAATGAGATTTCATAACCATTCTGTTGGATCTCCACTCATTACACGAATGAAACAAGGACAAGAGGGGCTTATTTGAATGGCAGGTACAACAATTACAATTGCTCTTGAATCTTTTCAAGTTAGAAGTTAAGTTGTTAATGTGTCAAGTTAGTGATTTTTAATCAGTTAGCTTGCAGCTCCAATTAAATCAAACAAATTGATTTCATTTTAGCATTACTTTTGACACTTTTCATAGTGATACAATTAAGTTAAAGCCCCTCTGTGGTGAAAATCAAGTTTTTAATGTTGTTTATATGCATATGTGGTGTTTTTAATATGCTTTAAGACAAACCATGCGCAAATTCATGAGTCAACATCATTGCGGAGTATTTTTCTCTTTAAAACTGCAGCGAACCAAAGACAGTCTCAAAAACACGGTTTGAAATCGCTGGTGTTTCTGACATCACAAACTACCTTGTATCCAATCACGTATAGCATATCAGTAACTCCTGCGAAGCATGGTAGTCTCAAGAGAAGCCAGGTTATCCCGGTAATTTATTTTTCTGTTGATATGAAAAATAATAAACTAATGACTAATGACTAATGACATGACTAATTATAATCAAAACATTAACAGGTCGTAATAATAATATATGTAACCATAATTAATATTCATGAGCTAAGCCTCACAACAAGCCAGCCTGTGCCGTCCAACTGTTTCCACTAGTTCTTAAACAAGTGAAGTGAAGCCTGTCATTCTGACTGACGCTGCATTTGGCGAGTCAATCTCGACCTATCACCAGTTATTCAAGCAGTATATCCCCGCTGTCCCCCGCTCGCAGCCTTCATCTTCAGGCCTGTGGTGTGGAGCCACTTCAGCCCAGCTCAAGGCAATCATTTCCAGTCAGACTGAGTGTTTCTCTCCCCTGGAGTCATCAGGGGCAAGGTACTGGATAAAGCAGACATTACAGCCTGTGACAGCAAGTGCTCAGCCATTACTAACCCACAGACAGGAGAGCTGAGAGTGAGCGGGTTATTGCAGGATCTGGGAAAGGAAGGACCTGAGAGATGTGCTGTGGGCAGCGCTGGATCTGTGGCGGATCTGCCTTACCACATCAAATCTATTGGGGGACAGAAAGAGGCTCTTGCATGAGGGCAAACGGGGGCTAAAGGACCATTTTACCAGTGGACAAATAGGCTGAAAGGATTAGAGTCAGAAATCTCTGTATAAGAGCTTCAACAGCAACTGAAGGTTGGAGTCGATGTCGTCTCATAAAGTCTCATCCACAATCCACAAAGACTGAAAACTGATACTCGCTAAGCACCAGATACACATAAAAATGACTTTGGCGGGCAAATAAAACAAGTTACTCATCGGTGGCAAGTGATTTCACAAAGAAACAGCAACATGATACATGGTTTAAGTCAAACTGTAACAATATAGTCTAATGCTTGCTGATGTAAGAAACTTAAATTCAAAGCCATACAAACAGTCTACTGCAGTATAGACAACTTGTAATCGGACCAACAGAAACAGATTTTTATACCACAGGTGTAAAAGTTCATCCTTTTGTCATAATGACAAAAATACAAAGGTAAAACTGTACTGAAATAGAAACAGTGTTGGGAAAAGTTACTTTTTAAAGTAATGCATTACAATATTGCCTTACTCCTTTAAAAAATAACTAATTGGGTCTGTCTGTCTGTCTGTCTGTCTGTCTGTCCTAGATTTTTTTTCTTGTATGTCACAATAGGGTAGAAAAAACTATTGCAACTTGCCAACTTTAAAGAAATGTAAAATACAGTTTCTTATTCACTGAGAAATATTTATATTAAGTGATGTTACATCTGGCCCCTTGTGCACAATGCCATTTCAAAACATAAACTAAAAATATATCAATAAAAAAAAGTGTAAAAAATAGCATAGATCAGACAGTCCGTGGGGAGAGTTGTCTGAAGCTGAGATAAGAGTGTATGTGGAACAGAGGGGAACGGAGCTATCAAAACTCAAATAACAGAGAGCCAAGAGGTGAAAGGAAAAGATAAGAGCGCACACATACAGGTCAGAGGGGGAGACAGGTGGCAGAATATGTTACCTTGAGGTCGTGCTGGCGGGTCTCCTGCATGTCCTGTACAGCACAGCAGTGAGCCTCCCTCAGCCGCTGCTCCCTGCGCTGATGCTCCAGCTCCATCTCCTGCAGCTGCTGGCCCAGGTGCTCCCGCTCCTGACTGAACTGGGCCTGCAGCTGCTGCAGGGAATGCTGGGACTGGGAAAGCTGCATCTCCAGGCTCTGTTTCAGCAAGGAAATCTGCACACAGAGAGAAAAAAAAACAGAAATCAAGACACTTTGCAAATAAATGTTATAGGCTATGACCCTGGACCACAAAACCAGTCACATGGATCTTTTTTTTTTTAAACTGAGATTTTTACATCACATGAATAAGCTTTCCATCCATTTATTAGGATAGGACAATATTTGGCTGAGATTGAGATACAATCTATTTGAAAATCTGGAATCTGAGGGTGAAAATATTGAGAAAATCGCATTTAAAGTTGTCCATTTATGTTCACGATTGTGCTGCATTCACTCACAAATATTAATGTTTTATAACTTGGCCCCATTCACTTCCATTGTAAGTTTCTTCACCATACAGTAACCTTAAAATGAGGGATGAGTCTAAATTATTTTGGTGGTAATTAAAATAATGCCACAAATGCTGTTGATTAAGCTTGACGCATATTGAACCTGGAATATTCCTTTAAGTATAAGCAATAGTAACCGTGAAGCTTCACTTAGCAAGCACTAATAATTGGCTAAACTGCAAAACATGCTCCTTGTAAAGACTGTAAGAAGAGATAGCAGCGATTAGAAATCTTCATTCATTTTTACAGTCACGCCATTTCTATTTCCACACACTGTTAGCAGGCTTGTGTGTGCAAACACACATTGGCTGTAGTTTCCCTCAGTGGATAGAGCTGTGAGTGTTGAGTGTGAACTTGTGTCTAGCAGCCATGTCTACAAGGACTGAATCAGGACTCAGTCTGGGACGAGTTGAGAAGTCAGACATCGGCACCAATCGATATGTTAGAGCTGGAGGTTCAACGGCCCACTCGTTGACATGATAGCTAGTCGCTGTTTTTGACAGGAAGAGTTTTACGTCGTCTTTCCCGCCAAGACTTGTGGAAACAATAAAACGATACTGCGTTTGTCGTCGCATGAGTTATTTCATTTTCAAGCCGGCTGGAAGCAGTTCCAATATGACCGGGATATCACTGCTCATATCACAGCTGTTGTGCTGCTGACACTGACAAAAAGATTAATGTTGTTGTAATGTGAAAACTCATTTTTCACATTTGAGGAAATGAAAGGTGCTTGCAAGTGCAAAACTTCTTTGCACAATTCTGCTGACAAAAAGCCCCCCACTATGTCTCAATTATATTCTAGTGCTGAGACATGTTGATGGCCCCCAGGGTCCCCAACATGGAAACTTTCTACTGTACATTGATGAAAATTAAAAAAGAGCTCTGAGAAGTTCAAGCTCAAGATATAATCATTTTGGCCTCTTTACATTGCAAGCTATTGCAATTTTTCAATCTCAGTTTTCGGTCCAACAGGTCCAAAATGTCAGAAAGAAATGAAAATTTCTAACATTTCTATTATCTATTTTCTAAATGCATGTTATTGATCTTTTTGTAGATGATTCAAGTATGTACGTTTCATTGTTTAATATTTTTCCAGACCTCATACTGTAATTCCGTTGAAACGACAGATTTCTCTATGGTAACAAATGTTCGACTTCTCCAATCATATAGTCCGCATAAACCCCGCCTCTTTCTTTCAATAGAGGGAATGCATTAACGTCACTTCCCCGCCGGAACACGCCCCCTCAGCCGGACTGAGTGGCAAAAGAGCTGCTGCGTGACTGGAGTTAATAGGGGAAACAGCGAAAACGCGAGTAAAACAAACTATTATCAGTTTAAACTAAAAGTTGGACTCGATATAGTGTTCCTTACAACTTATCAAAGATCCAGTGATCCATGGATATTGACATGCAGCCAGGAATCGTGTTTCCTGACATTTATATGTGCCTGATTTCGACGCCGGGGAAATAAATTAAGAAAATTTGCCTGTAAACGTTTTATATAAATACAATATAGATATGTCTAAATCCGAGTGATCACTTACATTAATGTTATACTGTATATCATCATATCGTCCCCGTATAGTTTTTGGTCAGTGTTTATTTAAAAACATCCAATTATGCAGAATATAGTCTGTTTTATAGCTTTTTGCAGTCTTTAAAAATATACAGTACCTCAGATTTCTGGTCAAATCTAGTTGTACAGTCAATCGCAAAGCTCTTTCCCGTTTTAGATGTGTTTTGTGTGTTTTTCACGGCATTCACGCTGAAAACAAATGCTGCCGCTCAGTCTTTTTGCCACTTGTGGGCGTGACCGCATTCACTCCGGCCGACGGTGACGTCATGCGCATACCCTCTATACACCACAAAATGTTGCCTTGGCAACTAACTGAAATGACTAAAATTTAGGGCTGTTTTCGACGAAGGATTTTCATAGTCGAATCTGATTCGTTAGATTTTGCCGTAGTCGACTGATAGTCGAACCTTTTTTTTTTTTATTTTTTTAGATAGCAGCTAGACGTTCGGTTGAATAACTGTTCGTCTCTTATAGGACAACTCGCTCTACGTTTAAAATGAACAGCAAGACAACTAGAAGTGAATGTGCTTTCCATTAAATGAATCCTTAACAACAACAAAAAAAGCTTTGTTTTAAATAAATCACACACAGTAAACAAAACCTTAACAAAAAAACTTTGCAATGAACTTTGCAATTTAGACGCGCAAACTGGTTGCCGGTGCGGTCGGTGAGACGTACATGCCCGAGCAGATTGGGCTTGAAGCCGTTCATCCTCGGATGCGGTGTCGCGCGCGCTGTTACAAAAAAAGCCGTGCACACAGCCAAGCGAAATGGGGTCTTGCCGGTCTTGCACACCCAACGCGTCATTTTTTGCCATGCGCACCTTCGCGCTCGTGCGGACGCGTCTGGTATAAACAAGGCTTTCTCCGTGTCAGCGCGCGTTCTGATCGGTGAAGATGCACAGACCTCTCCCGAATGATCTTCAGCACTCAGCCTCCGAACCACCACTAACTCCGCCTCCGTTTCCCTCGTAAGCTGATATTAGTATTTAAACATTCTCTATGATAAATTTTTTTTGTAAAAAATATTTTAATAGCACGGTTTTGGCGGTTATGGAGTTCTAATGACACTGTCGGTCTCATGGTTATATGATAACCGTTACATAACACTTCCCTACTGTTCGACTATGAGGTTCATAGTCGAATCAGACCTCTCCGAATCGAATCGTCGAATCCTCGACTATTAGAAGTCAGCCCTATTACTAATTGGAAATAAACAAAAATAATAAATGAAATAAAAATAAATAGTAATATTTGTAAAGTAAAAATAAAACTGACAAAATCACATAAAATTACAAAATTTTTTACAATTTAAAAAGAAGACTCGAAATAACAAAAGCTAATTTAAAATATTAATAAAAATTATGCATAATACATATACAGTATATTATAATAACAAACTACCATAAGAAATAAAACGACTGTAAAAATTATGATTTAAACAGCTCAAATAAAACACATTTTAACAAAAATAATTATGTAAAAGCTTTTATAAAAATTTAAAAATGTTTTATAAAAATATTATGCTTTTCAAATACTCCAAAAACTGGCTTCCATTATAACCTCCATTTCAAGTTGCCTCACCGTATAGTAACCTCTTTTTTTAAGAAAATGAAGGAGTGAAAATGAAGAAGAAAATGAAAATGAGTCTAAACAGTTTTTGAGTTATTTAAATCGGATCTTCCGACGTGAAACGTCAGACTTGTCTCTGGTGATGCATGTCAGACTTCTCCAATCATATAGTCTGCATAAACCCCGCCTCTTTCTTACAATCCACCACAAGCTCGCATTCAGATCTGCCTCCATCCAATCAACATCCGATGAACAGAACCTACACTTTCTGTTCTTTTAAGATAATCTGTTTCGCTTGGATATAAGTCACAATATTGAAGAAAAGATTTGTTGCTACTTCCGTTTCATCACGACCTCAAGATAGGTAGAAAAATATTCACACCCCACACCTCAATAAGCTGCACAATTTGAGGCATCATTCACATCTGTAGCATTCATTTTGGATGAAGTATGCCAAAATGTTGTCCAGATAACTAACACAGATAATTGTATGTGATTGATTGTCCTCAGCAAGCACCACTAACAATAATGTGAACAGATAAGCGGTGTATGGAGGTCTGGTGCTTCACTTTGATGCATCTAGTGCACTAGAGAGAGCTGATGGGTGAGGCTGAGGACATTTCTGTAATGGTGGTAATCTCTTCTCCAATAAGCTCTACAGATCTTGCCACTGCAGCAAGACTTGCTCTGACACATTTAGAGCTCCGAGAAAGAGGTCTCGGTTGCCAGCAAAACACTCTGCACACATGTACAAGTAAATAAAACAATGAAGTTCAGCATGATGAAAGGAGACAAATTATACAATGAAGCTGAAAATATAAAAAGGGGCTTTAGAAAAGTAGTCGTCTCAAGGGTAACGTGTTGCGAGTAATGTTTTATTTTCAGCTGACCTGAGATGTGTTTTAAAAATGTCAAAATACAGCTGGTAAGCAAAACTAAATCTGAATGAATTATATCCGACTGTAGTAAATATTTGTAGTGGAAAGAAAACAACTGAATATGAGAGCTGACTCGAAGTAGCAATGGGTTTTCTCTGTTGTTGAGCTCACATGTATGGCCGCCAGAAAAATTAAATGAAAAATAAAAAGATACTTTTTTGTAACATTTGGGTGTGTGAAAGTCTTGCAAAAACAGAGTTCACCCTAAGTTGGGACTGACTAACTACTAACTAACTAAATAACTAAATATGTATACCAAGCCAAGCATCACATTCCCAAAGAAGAGGGCCAGCTGATGTGTTCATTTACGTAAAAAAGTATTGAGAAACACAATATTGTAACATTACATTACCCCAAAAGTGATCAGCAGTGATATATTAAAATGAATGAATAAAAAAAAAAAGATTAAAATCTCATAATAATGGGCATGGGCTAACATGAAACAATCAATCTACATCAAACTATATTTGTAAAAGAAACGGCTTGTCTATATAAAACTTGCTACATATTGCTAAGATGATGTGGGTGGTTGTTTCTGGCTCAAAAGAGGTTCAAAAGGGCCGACGCCAAGTCTCTGATATTCTCCTTTCTAGATGTCCTCGGGGTCTCTCCTTCAAGCGATGCAAAAACCGCAAGACTGAATGCTTAGAAACGCAACAGCACTCCTCTTCTCAATACGCCTCACGATGTATGGCATCAATAACTTCTGTAGCTTGAATGGTGGGGAAGACTTGTGCTCTATGCTCTAAAAAAACGATAACGGTGCTTGCCTGAGGATCCTGTGCTTTTAAGTGGATTCTGAAACTGAGTTCTCAAACTGTGAGTTTGAAATGTTTTCATCGCCGTGCCATTTTTCAGCCCGTTTTCTTTTTCCCATAGACGAGGACAAATAGACCCTGGAAAAACAGTTAGCTATAAAACAAAGTGCAGACACCAGGAGGATCAGTGAACGGAGCTAATGAATATCTGCTGGATTCCATCATAATCTTGTGATTAAAGCTGAATATTATTAATTATTATAGGCATCTAGAGAATATCTGATCGGCGAGCACTGTATATCACATAACCCTGCAGTTTAATCGACTAATTTGCAAGATATAATGTGTCCTTGATTATTGTGTAACCACCACAAACCCGAAATAAAGAATATAAGAGATACATTGGTGTAATATCCATAGACGCAGTAGCAGTTGAAGAAGCAATATAGGAATATCGTAGGAATGATTATGACAAGGGCTAAATCCCAGTTTGCATATTGCTTTCCATTAAAAGACCAATGACAATAGCCATAAATACCAGTTTGACATACTAATTCCATTGGATTTTCAAAGTAGGGGAGAGTTACCGTACGTTCAATAAATGCTCTGTGTATAACTACGGAGCCCCTAAAGGGACACGGTGATGGAAAAACATATTAGATGGGATGAAAAAATTACATCTCAATGGTTTTGCGTTCTCTCGCAAATGTTTTGCATTCCCCCACAGAGAACACAGAGTTCTTAGCAAGCAAGCACAAATGTTTTGTAATGGAATGCAATGCGGGAAATGCAAAACTGTTGCGAGAGAACGCAAAAGCAGTGAGATATATTTGTTTCCTCCCATCTCATATTTTGTCTATTTAGCAGCTCTGTACATACAGTAATGCAAATAGCTCCTCTTAAAATAACAGCCAGCTTCAAGAATGAAAAACAGTTCGATAAAACGACTTTCTTGGGCAATTTTTGGTTTCAGGGCCATTCTTTTATTTAGAATAAATCAAATCATACATTGTTGAAAACAGTTATCTCTCTTCAACAGCTGCATATGATTTTGGATCGTTTGGGGCCTGATTTGATTGGAAAAATAAAATGAACTTAGTGTACTTCCTGTCTGTGCAGTATAAATGCAGTAGTGAGCCAGCAGAAATGAGTGTTCAGCATATGAAAACTGCACAGGGTAACCCAAGGATATATATCTGCAATAACTCTTAATATTAAAGTGTGGATGAGGGGTAGATATTCAACTGCTGTTGTGTTTCACTGATGCTTTTATCCATTTAAAAAGTGTCGTTGGGGTTTGCAGTTTATTAAAACATGTATTCCCCATATTGACTTGTTTGTCTGGCTTACAGTAGGTTTACATGTAGTCTTTTGTCACTATTAAGATGAACTGTGCAATTTCTCTGCCTCAGGCTTCAACAACAGAACTGCAAAAAGAAGGTATTGAGGTATTTTCTGTACACTCCCTTCTGCCATTGGTCAAATAAACACATAGTGCCACACCAGATTTAAATAACTGGTTAAGCCAAAGTTGCTGTGTTAGTCTGGACAGGATGCTCAAACAAACAGAGGATTGTTTAATACTCTCTTGCTTAAAAAGTACACTGAATATTTGAAAAAATATTACAATTTAAAATATCTGTTTTTCTTTTTAATATATTGTAAAATGTAATTGATTCCTGTGATGTCAAAGCTAAATTTTCAGCATCATTACTTCAATATAGTCTTCAATGTCACATGATCCCTCAGAAATCATTCTAATATGATGATTTGCTTCTCAAGAAGCATTTATTATTATTATCAATAATAAACAGTTGTGCTGTTTAATATTGTTGTGGAAACCATGACCCAATATATTTTTTTCAAGATTCTAAATATAATGTAAAGTTCAAAAGAACAGCATTGTTTTGAAATAGAAATCTTTTGTAACATTATAAATGTCTTTAATGTCACTTTTGATTAATTAACTTGCTGAATAAAAGTATTAATTTCATTCAAATAAGTCTTACCGACCACACTTTTCTATACTTTGTAGAAGTATGCACATTGAGATTCTATGGGGTCCACTCAATATTAATTTGCAATATTGATAAATCAACTGGGAAAATCAACAATGAAATGCCTAAACATGGTTAAATGTATAAAATCAATGAACAATGATATAATTTAATCGTGAGGATAAATGAACAAACTACAACACAATTCAAAAATAAAAAATTATAACTAAAATAAAAATGTAACATTGTAACACTGATGAAAAAATGTAACAAAACATGGATAATTAAATTGATAAATATATAATAGAAAAAGTAGAAATAAACTGAAAATGCAATAAATAAGCACTTGATTATCACATATTTAAGATGTAAATTAGATTATTATTTCTAAAAAATTTTTTTTTTTTCACTATCTTGACTTTTTGCAGGGTATGTGTGTTTATGTATTAACATTAATATACTAAATTAGCTGCTCAATTGATTTAAATCAAATTTAAAGCTAGGGTATACGATTTCAAAGATTGTTCATTATTAATATCCTCGTTTAGATGCTGGTTATGGTTATATAGTACAATCCTAACAATAGGAATAGAAAAAAAGAATGAAAAAAATCCATTCACTCTATTGGCTGTACAGCTGCAGAGAAGTTGACCAATGTAAGCTGTCCGGCCGGACAGCTTACATTGATCAACTGCTCTCATCCAATCACCAGCTCCACTTGAAACTCCGCCTGGCGCTCGCATCTCCACCCCACCGCACCTGACCCCGCCCCCCTCCTGCGACATGAAATTGCGCGAAAAAGCAGCTGACAGTCTATGGTAGCTAGCTAAGTAGCATCAGATAAAAAAATTGATAAAAAAAATAAAAGACAGCAGCAAGCGCCCCCTGCTTGCCCCTAGTGTAAAGTTTGGAAGAAAGAGAAAGTCTGTAGTGGAAAGAGCAGAGATAAAAAAAAAAAAAAATGTGAAGAACGCCGGACTCAAAGTAGAATAAATATAGGGTCCACCATTGATCGTTGGAGGAAGCTTCGGGGAGATCTTGGACTGAAAACCGACGCTGACACGGCTGACTTTCTGTTGAGCAGGTAACGTTAAACGTTTATTTATACTTTTATGGTGTGACGTGTTACATAAATAGCTTTTTAACAATTACTGAAAACCTTAGCAATACTAGTAGTAGTATACTAATGGTGGTGGGGAGTTTAGAACATTTCATGTGTTGCTAAACTTGCGTTGGCGTGAACTCAAACGTGACATTGCATTGTTGATGAAGCAACTAAGTTCAAGTGTCGAAAGTCAATTTTACATATGAAGTGTCATTAGCGAGGTCATTAGATTGAAGCGACTAAGCAATGTTGTGAAAGTAAATGACGTCAATCAGTCATAATTCAAGGCTTTATGTGTTCACTGCTTTCAGCTATGAGAGAGGACCAGATTCTCTGTTCCGATGTTTACTACCGGTGATCACAGCTTGACTGAGTGACGTAGTTCAGTTCGTTTCCCGGTGGGAGGGATCAGGTAGCACAGAGGGGAGGGGTGTGTGTGTGGAGGGGCGGGATGAGTTTTTTTTAAAAATTCAGGCTTTCTCGATCGATTTTCAAAATCGTATACCATAGCTTTAAATGAAATGCATTTCTTGCGTAGCACAAAAGTGGTGGTACTGGCCTCATTGTCCGAAATGTGTGCCGTGTTAGCAGTTGCACTGGTGAGTCTCTGACCTGCTCTAGAAGGTCCTCCACCTTCCTCTGCCAGCTCTCTCTGGCGGAGCACATCTCCTGATCTTTATTCTGTGCCAGCTGGGAGAGCGCTGACCTTTTATTCTCCTCATGCTCTTCACGCAGTTCCTCACGGAGTTTCTTACACTCTTGCCTGTGGACACACACACACACACAAAGATACACACTAATGATTATCATACTGTTTAGTGCTTGCTTATAATACATTACCAAAAATGTTTTGCTGAGACCTTTTGAAATAAATCGGATAAAAACAGGACAGATTTGGTTTCTGGTGGTGCATACTGTACATTTAAATATAAAAACACATAAATAAAGCTCTCTACTGGGTCAGTGGTCCGTTGATCATTAATGGCTGCTAAATGGGCCGGCCCCCGTTCGCACGCTCCGTAGACCTTTTTAAAGCACCTACATTTCTCTGAGGTCACAGAAGAGGTTAACCGCCACATTATGAGCTGTAATTGCAGGACGTCATGGGAGTGTGGTGCTGGGCTAAAATCCATGATTATTAAGTCTGTGCTAGACTGTTCTAAAAATGCCCAAATAACAGTCAGCGCTGAGTACCTCACACACTCTAAACACTGCGGAAACCTTTTAAAGGTGTGAAGTTAGTCTTAATTGCTGCTTAAGAGGAAAGGGAAGCTGTAATGGAGGTCTGGGCACCTTGAAAGCCGCCCGAGACCACAGCAAGAAGCGCTGAGACTTGAATGGATTTAACTCGTGATGAATTTTCTGATAATTTCTTGTGGCAAAAATCTCTAATTGATAATATACTGTAGAGAACATTTATTTACTGTGAAGCATCATTGGGTTTTGCAAGGTGCTATATAAATATAAAAATATGTATATTTACTATGTATTTAATCAGGGTGCAGTCAAGCATGAACAAATGTAAATCTAAATGACAAATTTCTATAATTGCAAAAGGGAAAATGCATATCTTCAAAAACGCATAATTTATTTTACATTTTCATATTTTTCCTTATATATATATATATATATATATATATATATATATATATATATATAATTGAATATAATATAATGCATTCATGAATGATTGTGAAAAAGATTATGAAATTCAGTATGAACAAGTTAACATGAACAATGAAACTATACATGATACATTTATATGTAATGGTGATTGTGCATGTCTTTGAATATGTATAATTTCTTTTACATTTTTCAAAATTTTTAATCATATTTTTGCCTTCACTTCATTTAAAACCGTAAAAGTTCATTTTAAATGATCCTGCAGTCTGACAAATTTTTAAAAATACAAAAAATCTCTCAAATATAATAATATAATATAATATAATATTAATTACGAAAAACAATTAGCAAAATACAACATGTAACACTGAAAAATTATTCTAAGTATGCATTAATAGACAAATTAGAGTATGGTAGCAAGAGGTTTTTCAGACATCTAAGGAATTTTTAATGCAGTTTTGCCTCCAAAATTATAGCCAAGTCAGAAACAAACACACACACACACACACACACACACACACACACACACACACACAGCAACTGACTCATCCAGTCATGTGGTGCATTACAAGAGGTGGTGGTGAATTAACCAGAACTTCTGCACAGTAGACGTTGCTGTACGTGGCTTTATAACCTTTATGTACCTTTACGAAGAGTCCATTTGTCTTCATAAATGATCTCATGGCAAAGCTGTCAGTCCAGCAAATAAAAACGGCATAAACATTTTAAATTTGTTGCACTTTGGCACACGCATGCTTGCGATATATCCAGACGGCGCTGCCTCGAAGGGGAGGATCCATCTGGAGTTTTTATGAACTTCATTGTGCGGTGCAGCTGTGAGCGTAATTGCAAAACGCAAACTCAAGTGTTGATGAAGAAGTCAGTGATTGTTTAAGAGTGTACAAACGCAAGTGCCGGTGTCTGACAGATTGGCCCGATGATGAACGAACCCTCTTGCGACTCTGGCAACACAAAGTCGGCCAAACATTTGTCCTCTGAAAGTGCTTGAATATCTTTTCCTGCATATCTCTCCATGCATCCTGCATGTTAAGGCGAACTTCCTATTCTCTAAAACATTTCTTTCTTACATATTTTCCTTTCCTTCATATCTCAGCTAGTTCTTACCTAACCTTTAACAGACAGTTTCCTCAGTGTAATTAACTAAAAGTAAAACTATTAAAACTAGTTTTCATACATTGAAATAATTCTGAATTAGATTAAAATATAACTATTAGAAAAGCTTAAAGTCCCCCTGTAGTCAATAATTTTATCCCTTAAAAATCATCTTTGATCACCAAAATTACATTAAAAAAGGTTGTTTAAGTACTAAAACTACTGAAATAAAAGTTCAATTGAAATATTAAAAACATTAAAAACTAATAAAAATGAAGATTAAATGAAAACATAAAAATAAAAGATAATTCAAAATATTATAAACATACTATAATAATATATAAATAATTGCAATAAATTGCACTAAAATAATACTAAAATAACACTGGTTTAATTTGATTTAAATCCAAGGAAGTCTATAATTCCAGCAGAAATGAGTCTGTTAGCATCATTAGCAACCCGTTAGCATTTCATTCCTTGTCACATTTCTACTGTAAAATTCCTATAGTAAAGCCAATTACGGTTTTCAGTATTAATAAGTCATCAGCGCCGTGAACGCTATTAATTGAGATAATTTCCAAAGTCATGGAAGCTCCTAGAAATTCATTAACAGGGGTCTCATGGAATATGAGGCTCTCGACCTGGATCCAACATTTTTACCAGCACTTATTTTGAGCAATAATGAGCTCTACATTGTTCTGCATTCCCAAAATAACAAGTTTAAGTCCAAATATCATGCTCCGGGGCACCAACGCACCATCCTGAACAAAGTTGTGGAAAATGAGCTACCGAGGATGAAATCCAATAAAAGCCTTGTTATTTGTCATTAAAGCATGTTGAAAGCCTGCTTAGGGCCTATTCAACTTCAACCTTCCCTGTTAGCTCATTTTTATCACTTTCGGGGGATGTTATAGTGGTGAATTGGTAACTTTGCAAAACTATGAGCACACAAAGTAGCCCAAATGCTCTTAATGGCCTTTGTTTTAGAACAACTCAGACTTATATACTAATTACCTATTTGTCTTTTTTGAAGGCACATGCTATTAAACACTGCTTGTAAGCATGGCTGATAATGAATCAGACAGGCAGTGCTTTCGGAGGCAATGCCAAAACACTTACAGCTGTTGGGAACTTTACAGGGTATATCAGTCATCTACTAGCTTGGCAAGGAAGGAGAGAACGTGAAAGAAAGAGAAGTGCCTTGCTTGTTGACAAACCATTTATACGGATAGTTCAACCACAAATGAAAAAAATCTGTCATCGTTTACCCCTCCCTCATGTCATGGGAACAAATGTGTCTGGATTGATTTCATGACTTGCATAACTATTCTTACTCTGAACATTGATCTTGGAAATACCCTTTCACAACTTTTTTATTTCCAAAATGCTAGTTTTAACACTGATAACATCAATGACAAATACATTATTAAAAAATGACTTAATATTATACGTGAATATTATTATTGTTATTAATTATTTATATTAATAATATTATTATTTTTGCATAATTGTTGGACCATGAACTATTACTTAACCCATAAAACAAACGTGCATAACAATCAAACAAAAAAAGCGAACAAACAAACAAACAAATAAATAAATTATGGATTTTTTATTATTACTATTTATCTTACGTTATAAATCATTATATAAATTATTATTTAGAATACAACATATTTTTAATTACCTTTTTTTTTTTTTTGCACAATTGTTGGACCTTGCACTAATGATTAAAACATACTGTAATTATTGAAAATAAACAAATAAGTCAAGCAATTGTTGGACCTTGCACTAATGTCAAATAAATGTTTTATTATTATCTATTTTACATTATAAATTATAATTAATTATTTTGAATACAAAAACTAAATTATTTATATTATGCATTATTATTACTTTACTTTATCTTTTATTATTTTTGCACAATTGTTGGACCTTGCACTAAGGTTAAGGTGTCATTTATTGTCCCAAAGGGAAATTTGTCAGGTGGATAGATTTAATTAACTATTATGTTAGAGAAAGATGCATTTTATTTGGAGTTTTATAGAGTTTTTTTGACTAAGTCTTTTTAATGGGCAGGTTTGTCCCCATATTTTGATGAAGACATGGTAAGTAAATATTTCTGAAGGGACGCTTCCAAGAACTCCCACTCATGTAACATTGAAACATGTGCTCCACCTGAGTGTCTCGGTCCACTTCAGCTCCAGCTCCAGGGCCATCTTATCCATTTTGAGCTTCTCTTCCTCTTTGGTGGAGATGAGTTTGGCATCATGCTGTTGTTTCTGAGTCTCCATCTCTCCCTGAGGAAAAGAACAAGAGCGAACATTAGCTTTGATGAGCCATTAAGCACATGACCTGTAATTGTGAGGTCTAACACGCGGCACTCAGGACGAGAGGGAGGGCTCTTCTTCACAGCTATCAATCATACTGGGGTCATGAGATGGAAATTCATTTTCATTTCTCAACTCACTCAGTTCTTTTCTCACGTACACACAGGTACGATTCATTATGCATGGCCACTCAGATAACCTGTGTTTCAGGTCAAGGACAGAGGAAGACGAACCATGAAGAGGCCTCTCTAATGAAGTGTCACACAGGGCCCAAAAACACAGGTGGGTGTAATTCAACAGGAGCACCTATTACGCATCTCAAAATGATGAACTCACTGCAGGTGTTTTTAGAAGCTATTCATGGAAACTGAGAGCAAAAGCAGTAGAAAATTACCCACATCATCTTTAATAATAAAAAAAAAGCCTGCAAAACTGGCCGCACTGGCAGAGTTACGTGACTTTGAAGTATGAAGTCTCATTCTCATTTTTTTTTTTTTTTTTTTTTTTTTAGAGTAATAGCTTTTGGTAATAGACCTGAAGGGCCGTTAGGAGGTTGCTGGTCTCTCGGAGTCTGGCTCGCGTGGCATCCAGCTCTTCTAGAAGCTTCTTCTGGGCGTCCCTCAGATTGGAGATGTGTCCCTCAGCAGAACCGAGTCCCGTCTCTCCCTGCTTCACCAGCTCCTGGAGTCGACTCACCTGAGGAACAGTAAAAGTTACTTGCTTTTGAGCAGATCCTTGTTCTCTGTGTTGACTTTAAGGACACTGTAAGAATGAGGCAATGCAATAAAAGGCAATGCAATGCAATAAAATGTATCTATTTTCAGTATTATCAATAATTATGGTAACACTTTACAATACTGTTCATTAGTAAACATTGGTTAAGTACTTTAGTTAACATGAACTAAGAATGAACAATACTTCTACATCGTTAATTAATCTTAGTTAATATTAATTTCAACATTTACTAATACATTATTAAAATCAAAGGTTGTATTTGTTAGCATTAGTTAAGGCTCTGTGAAGTAACATGAACAAACAATGAGCAGCTGGATTTGTATTAACTAACATTAACAAAGATTAACAAATACTGTAACTAATGTATTGCTCATTGTTAGTTCATGTTAGTTAATACATTAACTAATGTTGTTAACTAATGAACCTTAACGTAAAGTGTTACCATAATTATTAAATATTAAATAAATATAAAAAATCTGAATAATATTTAATTATTTATATAATTAATTAATAATTATATTATTAATTACTAATATGTACTTTGTTATACAGGTTTCACATATAAAAAAAATCCGCTCTATAGTCTCTATAGCTGCCTTCCAATGATTAAAAAATATTTAGTAGTATATAAATATACAGTGTGTGTTATATAGAATAAAAGTATTTAAATATTTATATTATTAATTACTTTTTGTTTGCTTTTTGCACATTTGTTAAACCTTGTACTAATGATAAACACATTAAACAAAATTATAATAAATAAATAAATAACTGTTAATGTCATACCCTAATGAGCAACATAGTTACTCAGCTGAAAACAGCTTAAACCAGCTATTTAACAGGTCCCAGTGGGTCTGTTGACTGGGTTTAAGAGGGGTTTTACTTTTCACCCAGCTAAAACAGATGAAGACCATCCTAGGTCAGCTGAGAAACCAGCTAGACCCAGAAAATCAGCAGAGTAACTTCTAAAGACGGCATTATAACCGAAATGTAACCTCTTCCGTGACTGGTTAAAGATGCTTTTCATTAACCATTAAAGGTCACTCACATTTTAAAGTTCAATCCAATACAGGTGTTGATGTTAGCATGTTTCTAAATCAACACCTAAATCCTCTAATGAGCATAAACATAATGTACACAACACACAAATAGTCAATGATACAGTGCTTTTTAAGACTCACCTCAACTATTTTGAAACAGCCTTCAAGTGGGCAGCATGGCTAAATACGTAGCCTAGGTGGATAATTGGTTTCTAGATGGTGGTCATTAGCTGGTCATCATCTTCGTCCAGCAACAAACCAGCTACCAGCTGGTCATTACCAGCTCATGTGGTCAGGTTGGACTTTGAAACATAAAGTACTCGATGATTAATGAGCTAATGACCAGCTTAGATCAGCTAGAAACCACAGCAACCATTTTTTAAAACACAGATACCATCTTAAGACGGATCTTCCAGAAAGTTCAGAGTTTAATGTGCTCATCAAGCATGACTCAAAGTAAATGAAACATGGCTAAATTGAATGATCAGTGATGCTGCCTATTTGCAGCTATGGGACAGCCAGATCGGTGTACCGGAAGCCCATTAAAACACATCGAGACTAATGAGATGGTAAACACATGACAGTGAAATTAATCACCACCTCCCTCTGCTTCCGTGGCTTCCTTTCTACCTGCTAAATCACTTTCACAGAGACAGCACAGGGTTTTGAAAAGAATGGACAATACTAAGCAATGCAGAGTTCCTAACAATGACTACATGCATTTACATGCACCCTCATAATTCGATTATAATGAGATTTAGGCAATATTGCGATTGAACTTTATCCTACTTTACTTCGATCAAATTGATGCTATTAAGCTCATAACCGTAGTAGCCATAATTATAGTAAAATATGTGGCACATGCGGATTTTAATTGCTATGAACAGGCATGTAAACACTGTAACCACATCTATTCCAATCTGACAAACTGCACATGTCTTTGTGATGTTCACGGATGATGCTGTCATGTAGCAGTAAAGAAGGCATAATTTTTTTGGGCTGCTGAAGAAACTGAGGCTGTGTTTAACTCCACTTTACAAAACGGATAGTTCCGGTCCTTGATTCTGATCGCGTTTGTAGCCGTTGTAAATTACTTAACAAACATACACCTGTGACCGCATTACAATGGTATTACTGGGCAACTGCCGTTTGTGATTCTTTTTTGCTGCATGTGTTGCTTGGCAACCTCTTTGGAACTACATTGCTTGGCGGAGGAATAAATGTGTTATGACGTTATATTTTTTGTTGCTGGTGTTTATTTTATTAATAAAATTAATATTAAAATAAATATTTTTATGGAGTAACCGGGGGTTTTAGGCACTCCGGTCCGCGTCGTGTCTAACAACGCCCCTTAGCTGTTCTAAAATCACTGTAAAACAGGGCTTCAAGGGGCTTATTGCTTTATTTAGTCATACACTCTCGAACTTCTAAGGGACTGTTCGTTATTTATTTAAGGGGCCACCGGAGGAGATTTGAGATCTGTTGTCAAAAAAGACTTGACCCTCCCTTCGCCAGCAATAATTTATTCTATGACCCTCCAAAATGATTGTGAAAAAAGGCATGACCCTCCCCGATAATTTATTGATTACTTCTGTACTGGTTTGCGCTTGGCAAAGATGTTCAGATAGCCATTGTTTTTTTACAACCATGACAAACGACTAAACTCCTGCTTTCTCATCTTACTAGGGCTGTAACGATAGACCAAACCTACAATTCGGTTTGTATCACGATTTTTTATTTAAAAAAAAAAAAAGCATGTTTTCGGTGCTAATGCAGTGGTACACTTTGAAAGATGTTCATGTCAAATGTAAGGGTGGCGCTGCCAATAAAGTATCTTAAAGCTGCCACAAAGAACCGGCAAAAGTAATGATTATGAATATGTCAAATATAGCAAGGAGACATTTTAATTGTTTCTTAATAAACAAGTCTTTGTCAGTGTCGGCTGCAAATATAAAGGTGACGATGCTGACTCGCGATCTTCGCAGTATTAACGCGCCAGAGAGAAATGCCCATTCGGATTACATAAGCAGAGAGCAGTCTGTAGACTTCTTTCGTTTTGAATTGTTCTGCTAAAAAGTAGACATTTCAAGCTTTCTAGTATTTAACTTCATCAAGTGGATGAGGGAAGTTTATTTGAAAAGACCCTTGACCCCTCGATTTTTGACAGAGGGAGCTAGTCTGCTCATATGTACACTTCAAGCAGATCCATATACCACAAAGCAACACGATTCTGACGTCACAAAACAACTGCTTACAGCGCGTTCCATTTAAACCCATTGCAACAGTTGTGGGCACTCGTGCAATGTAAGCAATGACGTACATCCGAGTGAACGAGATGGAGGGAAGTTAGCGAGGGACGGCATAAAAAGTGGAGTCTGGCCCAGTTTCTTTTGCTGGCTGCAAAACGCGGTGTTTTCCGCCAAATGGCAACCCGGGTGTCGAAATACTATTGGGTAAATTGGCAGTGGGTGGGAACACGCAGTCCAAAACAAAAACAGACATTCCGACATGGAATGCACATTTCAAAGAAGAACAACTGGCTGTAGCATTGTTTTTCAGAGAAACAAGTATGTGAACTTAGCATTTTTTTCCTAAATATCTATAAACATATGGTATTTTTATGCTTTAGTACAGTCAAAATAAATACATACAGCACCTTTAAATGCAGAGTTCATGTTGACAAGTATATTGATCGTCGAAAACACTGAAATGAAGACATGTTTAGGCGCGTCATCGAAAATGAATAGAAATATTCACTATTAGAAATCCATAGAAATGTTTTGCAATTTATATAAGTAGATTAAAACAGTGGCCAGTAACACATCTACTATTATGTGAGGTCATCCTTTGTGCGGTGTATTGAGGTATGTGAATAAACCACAATTCTTAGCGAATAATCAAAATAATGAAAACTGCATGCGAACAGGAGTGAAGAGGTTTACTTGTGTCACGTAAACATCTTACTGTGATTAAGTCCTTACTCTGATTATTGGAAAAAAAAAATCATATTATTGGTGTAGGTCTAAACGTAGTCAATGATCAGTGCTTCATTGATTAAAAATGGGCAAAATGAAGGTTTCAGCACACACATTACGTACCTCACTGTTGGCCATGTTGAGTTTGGCACTGAGCTCCTCTCGTATATTGTCAAGTTCCTCTCGCAAAAGGCTCTTCTGTTCCTCTAGAGAGTTACGTTCCTTCTCGAACTGATCCTCCATCTCCTATAAATCCAACAGAACATGCGGATTAAAAATGACAACTGCTTACAAACGTGTGAAACAATTTATGTTACTGGAGACAACTATGTGTTAGACTATTACTTCTCATTTTGAAGTTATAGTTCATCAAAAAGTGAACATTCTGTCATTTACTCAACCTCATTTCGCTCCAAATTCATACGAGGAAAGAAACTCATACAGGATTGAAACAACACGAGGTTGAGGAAAAAACGGCAGAAGTTTCATTAATTTCATGAACTATTCCTTTAATCATGATAAAATTCTTTTTTAGGCTGTGGCATTTTGAAGGCATAACCGTCTGAAAACTTAATTTCAAACATGTCAGGGTAGTGCCTTAGGAAATCCACTTAATATCGGTCTCAGGGAGTAGGAAGAAATAAGATGACAAGATTTGCAATGCAAAAACAAAGCATGAGAAGAAATTAATAACTATATATTATTCATAATAAGATTCTTCAGCTTTCTAGACCTCTCCTCGAAAATAATAATACAGAAACTAATCATAGTCATCCTGTGACATTTACAGAATAAAATGCAATTTTTGATTGTTTCCTGCCCACCACAGTCAGAGCAGAGGATACAATGGGTCTTATTATTGCGCTTTCAATTTAGTACTGAATTAATATTTCTCAAATATTCTGGTTATACATCCTAACTCTAAGAATTAAAAATATGTAATTAATTAAGCCTGAGCAGCTTAATGTAGACACTTCATTGAACTTTGTTTTGCAGATATTTAAATTTGAAATTAGAATATCTCCTATTGACTTATTGAGAAAAAAAACTCCTATTGAAAAAACAAAAAAGAGGCAAATTGAAGCATTAAATGAATAGTCATTAAGATGTTTTAATGTTTTAGAAAGAGGTCTCTTCTGCTCACCAAGGCTGCATTTATTTGATCAAAAAAGTAAAAACATTAATAAGTGAAATATTATTACAATTTAAAATGAATTATTTTAATATATTAACTCCTATGATGACAAAGCTGCATTTTCAGCATCATTACTTCATGATCCTTCAGAAATCATCCTAATATGCTGATTTGCTGCTCAAGAAACATTTCTTATCATGATCAAAGCTGAAAGAAGTTGTAATGCTTAATTTCGTGGAACATCATTTTCAGGATACTTAGAAATATAGAAACATTTATTTCAAATGATTTCAAATACAATTTTGCACAATTGTCAGCAATGCTTTCTTGCTGAATATATGGAATATATATGGGTATACATTATATCTATAGGATACTTTGAAATACAGTATTTGCAAGGCTATTGTCAATCTTGTTTCCTTTCTGAACAATGCATAATTATATCCTAACATATATTAAAAGAAGCAAAAGAAGCTGGTGGATGATATGAAAGAGCAGAGCGATAGATGTTGACAAATGAAAGATGACAGAGACGAGATAATCTCTCCCGCTCATTATAAAGAGCAGCGGCGAGCTCCTTGCACATGTTGATTAAAGTCCACAACGAATCAAACCCACGTCACTTCATTTCTGTGCATATTCATATAGACATCACCTAAAAGAACAAGCAGTGAAAATCCTGTGCGTGTGTGGGCGCGTGGGCCTTTGAGCAGAAAGAGGTCTTAAGTACGCCAATGTTTAAAAAATTGATGGTTGGCACAGACGAGCAAATGGGCTGAACGCTCAGTATAGCCGGCAGGTGTGCATAATTCACTCCATCCCCAATTCAAGGCACACAAGTATGCAAATGGCACCTCTTGAGACGGTTGTGCCTCAGTGACATGCGTTAAGATGGTAAAAATGGATCCATGCTGTGATCCATGTCAAATTAAGTAGAATCCAGTTGTGATCTCCCTCCCAGAACATATAAAATACATCGCATACATGGGGCTCTATTCTGTGGAGGTTTCCAAAATAAAGGTTCTTCTAGTGCCACAAGGTCTGTCATCAGAGTAGTGAGTGAGTCACCAAACAAACACACTATGGACACACTAGAAACCGAATGCGCTCTGGAAAAGAAAGATAAAGAGGAGAAAGAGAGAGGGCCCAAGGCTTCTTCTAAAATAGGATGTCATGCAGCTCCTGTACAAGACTGTGAGTCAGCGGCAGACTCTAACAGAGGCCACTCTCATTGATTATTCATCTGTGCCTCAATTTTTCAAACTGCATTTCCATTTCTGAGAGTAGCGGGCGCTACGGCGTCGGTGAGATAAGCCCAAAGCAGTAATGTGATTAACCGGTTGCTGCTGCGGCATCACGGGCGATGTCCACCGGCACAGGTTCGCTGAAGGGTTGTACAGGTTTGACAGCAGGTGATAAAGGCGGAGCAGGCCGGCTTTGGGCAGGCGTAATCTCTGGAAGCGTGAAGGGAACTTTTCAGAATGAGTTAAAGTGAGAAAATCAGATCCATTACATTGGCATGCATGCTACATTCTATAGGTACGGGAAATGTAAATACGACTGACTATGTAGAAACTATATGCATTATTAGGATACCACACTGCTTGCATTTGGATGCTAGTGTAAGCATCTAGCCTGAAAGGGGCAATAGTACCTGGAGAAAGCTACCAGTTAGCATTTGTTTGTTTTTGCATTAGACACCCTGATGAAGGCTTACTGGCCGCAATGCGTAGGTGTGCCGTTGCTTGTCTCCTGTTTTTAAAATTTATGCCATGAAATTAAATAAATATATTTTTCTAAAAACTAATATTCGAGCGCCTTGGATTGTTTTTTCTTATGAAACAAAAACACTAGTCAACATCCTCATTAGACTTTGGCTTCAGTGAGCTGAACATTTACGCACACTCTGGGACGATCTCTGAACAGGAAAGAGAAATAACTCACTTGCTCTGCTATGTTTAGCTAACAATCTGTTGTGTGTGATTTATAATTACAAAAAGATTAAGTAGTTGTGAACTGTATGGATATGGATATGCCTATTTTGAGGGAGGGTGACAGATTGCGCTCTGACTGAATCAATTCAGTGCCGCTTTCTAGGCTTTCATTTCATATGCTATCGGGCTAGAGAAATCAAAACAGACGGTTTAGTCAGTACGTTTGCTATTTACGAACCTGTCTCCGCTGATGAGTGAAATAACAGTTATGCCTTTCATTGTTAAAATCAATGAAGATCGAGTGTGTCTTGTCTGGGGACACTTTGAGCAGGGTGGAGAGGGTGAGATGGAGGCAGGACGGAGGTGAGAGTGTGTGTGTGAGATGAATTTGCACTGTTGTGCCAAACGAGGCAAGGAAGCAGGGCTGGGTACTGCACTATTCCTCCTGGAGCTGAGGCACCTGCGCTTTCCCTTTCTGTTTCTCTATTGGATTAGTGTTGTTGCACTCACACACACTCCTAAAAACAGTAGAGAAAAGCTAGGGATTATGATTATTGGTCGATCTACATATCGCCAAGTCCGATATATATAATGTATGTGTTAAGTGTTATATGTGAAGCACCATGACAGTTTAAACTAATTGATTAATAAAGGCCTAAAGTTAACTTTATAGCGGCTGATATTTGGCATTTTTTAAACATCGGTATCGGGCGATAAGTTTACTGATGTGTCGGATTCTCCATCTTCATTAGTTTACCGTCTCTGTTTAATAGCCCTATTTAGTTAGAACAGTTAAACTAAGAAAGCAAATGGTATATGAAAAAGTATTATAGCGTTTGCTTTTCTATTATTAATAGGCTACTAAAAAGGCAAACACTATGGCCTGGTTTCACAGACAAGGCTTAGATTAAATCAGGATAAGGCCTTAGTTTAATTAGGACATTTAAGTACATTTTATAAACGTGCCTTAGAAAAAACATTACTGGTGTGCATCTTGAGACCCAACAATGGCACTGACATATTTTGAGATATGTCAGTGCAAGTTGCTTTCAGTTAAAACAGCTCAAACATGCATTTTAGGCTAGGACTGTGATTAAGCCTAGTCTGTGATTTAAATAAGAATTCAGATTTTTAAAAGATTTAATTCTAAGTATACTTAATATAAATTATAAATATATTAGCCATTGGCCATCCTGCTCTCAGATATCAGCACCGGTCATTAATATCGGTCGACCACTAAAAACAGTCTGTTGACATTGGAGAACCTCCTAAAGTTCCACAAACTACATTTATTCTCTAGTTCTTTAGAAAATGATCTGGTGCTTTCAGAGGCATCATGCACCTGCTTTTTTTATTTGAAGTGGCAGTTCTGGTTCACTTAAATGCCCTAGGCAAAATAAGACATGACCAAAAAGAAGCATTTTTTAAACAACTTTAGTAGTTATTTATTTAAGTGTAAGATAAGATGCATTCACACTGTCACAAAAAAATCCCAGATCCGACTTTTTAGCATCCGTTCTGAGACACTTTCAAATGAGGTTTTAAATTAGATACATATCCGATATCTGGACATCTGACCTTCATCTAAACACGCATATCCGATTCCCCTTTGAATTCCAAGCCACCACAAAGAGAGGACGACACGTTTGGCCACACATGTAGCTTTTAATGTCGTAACATGAAGCAGACTTGCCTTGTGTTCAAAGATTTTTTTACTGGGATGGAAACTTTATAGTTAAGAAATTACGCGCGAACAGACACATTCAGGAGCATAGAAACTGGGTTTCAAACTCCGCCCTTTTTTAAATAAAACAGCTTTGCTACTGAAAGCTACATTATAGGCTTTTTCTCAGCAAAGGGTAATTCACACTTACAATCTCGCTCTCGTTAATTCCTTCGAATTCATTCAAATAAATAAAATCTTACCGCACTAATTACCATTATTTTCCGGTCTATATCCATTCTGCCAGATTTTGCACTGCAAACATCCTTGACAGCTTTTAATAAATCATGGCACCTGATGCGAAATATGAAATAATTTTAGTATGGCCATTCAAGACCAGAGGGTCAACCATGTCGCATAGTAAAGCAATCACCAACAGAATCGTTTTGGGCGGGGATTAATCTAAACACAGATATCAGATACCAGATGTGTCTAAAGTGAATGTAAACAGGAGCGACACAATATCGGATATGGACAAAAGATCAGATCTGTGCATTAAGATTTGCAGTGTAAATTCAGCAGTCTTAGTGTTGCAGTTGGCATTTGAGACGTGCTGAGCAACATAGTTAGGATACCAAAATAAAACTTTTATAAAGCAAGAAAATACACTTCCCTATCTTTTGTTGCTGATCAAACTCTGAAGCATTTCGCAGCAAATTTGTGTTTACCAAATAAAATAAATAAATAAATGTTTACATAAGTTTAGCTAGTGTTATTTTCATACCATTTATATACTATTATAGTATGTATTAACATTTTGAATGAGCTTTTATTGTCATATTTTCTGTTTTTATTTTAATTTTAGTTTACAGCAAGTTAAAGTGTTTTTGTTATTTTTTTAATTTATGTTGCTTAAATTTATTGTATTTCAAATTTAGCACTTCAAATTCAACTTATTTTATTTGATGTTTATTTTCAATTTATTTCAGTTATTTTATTTCTCTCTTTTTTTTTACATTTAAGATTTTAATCTAATATTTATATTTGATTTCAATTTCCAAAAACAATTTTTTAGCAATTCTAGATTTAGTTAACAATAACACTGAAAACTATCTAAATAACGAACAAACAAACAAACAAAGTAAAATATCTGTTTATAAAACATAGTTTTGTATCACAACATCTAAAACAGTATTTTGGCTCAACGTTCATCTATCTCTGTACCTGATTATTATCTCAGCAGACAGACTGGATTCTTGTGTGCTTGTAAATAAATACTAATAATTGTGTTTTTTCAAAACTCAATAATTTGACAAACCAGATTAAAAATGCATGTTCTCCAATCCTGAACCTGTTACAATTGTTCTCTCTGATCTTCCACTTGCACTCAAAGGTGCTTCCTGTTCTTTCTCAAGGTGACACCTCCTGACTGATGCTAGACAGCGAGTAACATCTTCCGTCTGAACCTAACGTCTGAAGTGCAGTCATGCTGATATTTCGGCAGGACAGCTGAGAGCGTTTAAAGAGTTGTATGTGGGCACCGCTGACAGCGATGTGACAGAGTTCACTCACAGACAGGAGGCGGTTCTTCTCTTTCTCGGAGATGCTCTGTGTGTTCTCCAGAGCGGCCCGGTGCTTCCTGGAGAGCTCCTCCACTGCCCGACTGTGGGTATCCTTAAAGTGAGCGGTATCCTCTTCATATCTGACACGCAAGTTTATGAGCTCCTTCTCATAGATCTGCTTTTCCTCTCGAAGTGACTGTTGAGAAAAATTAAAAGACAAATGTAGTTAAAACATGGTCTGATGCTTATATATATATATATATATATATATATATATATATATATATATATATATATATATATATATATATATATATAGAGAGAGAGAGAGAGAGAGAGAGAGAGTATATTTGTATATACATTTAAAAACATCTAAACACACACATTTCATTATTGTCCATCTGTTGCATTTGTATTTTTTTATTAGCACTTTTAAAATTGTGTTACAGTTTCTGAATATTTATTATTTCCATTTATTATATTATATGACTATTTAAACAAACGTCTAAAAATGTCTTATGTTCACCAAGGCTGCATTTATTTGATCAAAATACAGTAAAAACAGTTATGCTGTGAAATATTATATATATATTTTTTTTCAACTTGAATATTTGTAATATATAATATATATATATATAATACATTTTAAAAAAGCGATGTATTCCTGTGATGTCAAAGCTGAATTTTCAGCATCATTACTCCAGTCTTAGGTGTCACATGATCTTTCAGAAATCATTCTAATTTGCTGATTTGTCTTATTATCAATGTTGAAAACATGTATTCTTGCATTTATTTGGGATTGAAATCTTCTGTGACATTATAAATATTTTTACTGCCACTTTTGATCTATTTGATGCGTCCTTGTCTAATAAAAGTATTAATTTAATAATAATTACATGAGGTAAAAGTTTGAAACATAAACAGCAAAAAGATAGATTGAAATGCATAGCCTTTAATGACAATTAGTTTTTTTTTAATACAAGTTGCTTCTTTATTCAACATTGGAAAACATATAATGCGACTGTGTTGATGTTTTAGATTTTTTTAGTTGTTTTTGCAGTTTGGTTTCAATAAATGTAAGGAACCTTTGAGTTCTCATAGGAAATGTTGATTCCTCATGAAACTGCATTTATAAGTGATGACATTAGATAAACACTTCTCATTATATATTATGTAAGGTATAATGTACATCCAGCCGGTTGTTATTGCAGAATAAGCCTCGATAGGGTAATAATAAATAATTAGACATGAAATATTGATCTGTTGAAATATTTTATCATCTCTTTAAACGCAAAGCTTCCTTGGAGTGAGCAGTTGCTAAGAAGCAGCAAGTTCAATTTAATGGACATTTAATGGATGCAGTACAGTCCTACCACGTACAGTATGTATGGTATTTCACCACATACATAATTATGGGGATAAGATATATTGATTCGAGATGAAATTTTTTAACAATCGTACCTGTTTGTTATCTTATAATCCAATACATTGTACAAAACAATCGTCGCAAAATGGCAGCAACTGCGTTTGTATGAAAAAACAAAGAGAAAGTCCTCGATATCAGTTAACATTATTAAATAACTGTTCATAAAGTATTGATTTAAACTTTAATATTTTATTAGCTCATCCAAACGCAAAACTTCCACGAAGAAAAACCATTCCTAGCAAGCGTAAAGCGGCGACTTCAATAACCCGGATGAGCCTGTGTTATCAGTTTTTACTGGTTGTTATCTGGGAATAACATACCGCTGGATGGCGCGATTGACCAATCAGAATCAAGTATTCCACAGAGCCGTGTAATAATAATAATAATTTAAAAAATCAGTGCACATCAGTACTATAAGGCTCTTTTCACATTAACAAGAATAAACAGGATACAAATACTACAGGACAGTCTGTGAAAGTTCGAGTACGGTTTATGAAAAGGGAACAAAGTGGTCTCAATAAACTTCCTATTATAAGACCAGCAGAAGTGTTGGCAAAGTGAATCACTCCACAATGCTTTCCCGCTCTATTTAGCGAGTGTTGTCATAGTAACACCTAACTCAAGGCCGTGCTGCAAACAAACTGTGATGTGGGCGACAGAAAGAAACTGAGAGAAAAATTGATGAAACCTTTTCAAAGAGGAATTATCCTGAAATTCAAGCACACAGCAGCAGACCGAAAAGACATGATGCTTCATATATTCTACATACATTTGCAAATTTGACCAGTTGGTCTTACGGAAGTGCTGAAATTAGACTGGTTTCACCTGACCCCGATCTGAAGTGTTTATGAGGGTAATGTTCACACATTCCCACGTTTCCAAAACAGCTAGAAGGAACAGAGTGAACGGAGCGGAGTGAAACGGGGGATGGGAGTCTTTGTTAAAGATTTATGTTGACCTTAAGATTTAATAATGATAATAATTTGTTACATTTATATAGCGCTTTTCTGGGAACTCAAAGTGCTTTACATGGAAGAGGGGATCTCCTCCACCACCACCAATGTGCAGCATCCACTTGGATGATGCGACGGCAGCCATAGTGCGCCAGAACGCCCACCACACACCAGCTTACTGGTGGAGAGGAGACAGTGATGAAGCCAATCAGTATATGGGGATGATTAGGAGGCCAGAGGCCATTGGGCAAATTTGGCCAGGATGCTGGGGTTACACCCCAACTCGTTTCGAAGGACATCCAGGGTTTTTCAATGACCACAGAGAGTCAGGACCTCGGTTTAACGTCTCATCCGAAGGACTTTTTTGGTTTTTTTGTATTTATGTATTTGAATTGCATATAACATTTCTTTCCATTTGGATGGCAAAGTTATAACATTAACAAACTTAATGTGATGCATATTTGTCAGTCATACTTAAAAAAAACATGAAACTGATCATAATTTAATAGTTCTAATAAACTGAATGCCTTCTAAATACACTAATCAGGTTTATATATTTATTATCAATAAATCGAATTTCTTTCAATCAATACATTTTAACAACTGAATATTATATATATAATTTATATATTGTGAATAAAAGCCTAAATTAAATGAAATCTGTTCATCAAATAAAGCGATCGAGTCTCTTCAGACAATTTGGACTAAACTGCTCAATTCATATGGATTAGTAATCTCTTTATGAACTTTTTGAAGCGTCAAATTGGTAGTGGAGGGACGGAAATTTCTCAAGTCAGATTTCGTCAAAAAGATCTTTATTTGTGTTCCGAAGATTAACGAAAGTCTTAGGGATTTCGAACTATATTGGAATATTGGTAATTCATGACAGAATTTTCTTTTTCGGGTGAACTATCTCTTTAATGTAAAACAACAACAACAACATTAAAAAAATCTTACCAAACCCCAAATCTTGAAGAGTAGTGTAACAAGACATTTAGACGTATTACAGGGTTGCACACTGATGGTGAAACGCGCCAATTAGGAATCAAGTCATAATAAGTGTAAGTTAAATGTACAGTGTGCGACATGTAAAAAAGACAAGAGGCTAACAATGTCAAGATCAATATTTGTGTAGCCTGACACGGTATTTTCACACTGCATCCGTTCCAGGAGCGGTGCTTAGCAGTGCAGAGACACACCGAGTCTATTTTTGCTGCGCTGCACGCGCTGAAAGTGACAGCGCATAGTTCGTGGTCAAAATGAGCACAAATTGACATGACAATGAATTTCATCAAATGCATTTAATTAAATAAAATGTAGTAATCTCACCATAAATGCATTTAATTAAATATACTATTTTTCACAGTCATCTTTTTACTTTTTAATAGTTTTTTTGAGAATATTTTGATTTGATAGTAAAAAGATTAAAACATTTTGCTAACATGAGGTCTTGTGTCACTGTCAGTCTTTTTACATCAGTGCGAAACTATGGTGTGCTACGGTGGCCGAGAAAGCTTAACGCGCTGCAACTGAAGAAAACACATGCAAATAGAAGAAAACGCATGCAAATAGAAAAAAACACCCGCAAATTAAGAAAATATCTTCATCAGTTTCACCACACACGTGAGCTCCAAATACTCACAACACCACCCAAATACAGAAACGCGCTGCAAATAACACAGATCACAACGGAAATGTTTCCAGGGGAACCAAATAAGTGACAAACCCGGCTGGGACGTGCTGGTGCTTACAGCTTAAAATTCTACTTTATGTATTTATTTATTTTAGCAAAACATACAGAGATTACATTTTTATGACACACAACTTGTTTACAATATACAAAATGTATTAACACTATGTTCAATGTCATCAGAATACAAATGAAAAAAGATAGAGAAGAAGAACATGAAGGAAAGATATTTATCTTTTATCAGTTACACTGTACAAATTGTTTCATGTTATGTTTAAATTTTCATAAAGAAAAGTTTTATAAGAAATGTTAGGTAATGTAGAGTCCAAAGTTTTAAAGTTGAGACACACATACATGCATATTTTAAAAGCTAGTAAAAAAAGTAAAAATAAAAATGTATTTGCGTTATGTTAACAGCATTATATTTCTGTCGTAAGACCAGCTCTTCAGCTGATGGACACCGTGCTGCGTTGTCATGGGAACATGCCAAGTGAAAATAATGAGGAATTACCTTTTTTTCTATTTGCACGCGTTTTTTTTTCTATTTGCACGCTTTTTTTTCTATTTGCATGTGTTTGCTTCAGTTGCAGCGCGTTGAGCTCTCTGGCTCACCGTAGTATGCAGATTAAGACCACTATTCATCACCATGCATTGATTAATCCCATGGCATGTAGCAACAAAAAAAAAAAAGGTGCAACCAAATCATATGCTGCAACCAGTGGAAAAGTTAGTCTGGAGCCTTGTATTACCTTTTGTTGTTTATTCTTAATTTCATTGTTTATTCTCAGACAAAATGGGACAAAAGCTCTCACTAGGACGATACCCTTTAAAAAGGTTCTAATATGTACACTTTTGGTACCAAATTTGCACCTTTGAGGTACTTATATGCACACTTTAGGTACAAAGGTGTACCTTCCGAAAGAGTACCGCCCCAGTGACAGTTTTTGTATCTCTTTTTCTGAGAAACTTTCATTTAATAGACAAAAATAAGGGAGAATGACCGTAAGCTATGGGAAGAGAGAAGGGGAATGTAATTCCAACGCGTCACAGGACGAACTGCACCATGGCTCTTTTAAAAGTTTCCCAAAGTATATTTCTAAAACTGCTGAGAGGGATATTTCAGGAGCAAAAACAAGCCCACATTCCCACAGTCTGTTTATTGGGGCTCTCAACGTATTAATAATGAATCAAAACCCAAATGTGACAGGACAGCCAAAAAGCCAAACTGCTAGAGCAGATTGTTGCGTGAAAACAGCACGAAATGCCATACTGTAGCGAGTCAAATAAATAGCCATGCTGTCTACGCAAAAGAAAAATTATTGCAGGGCTGAATGAAACCACTGAGAAATAAGAATTCCCATTCAATCAAACCAACCGTCCACAAAGAGACATATTTTCTGAAGTCTTGCAGTGAGTTTAGAATTAAACATGGAGGTCTGGATTTAGCTGTGATAAAGCAGCTAGTGTTTAATAATAATAATAATAATAATAATAATTAATTACATTTATATAGTGCTTTTCTAGGCACTCAAAGCGCGTCACATGGAAGGGGGAATCTCCTCAACCACCACCAGTGTGCAGCATCCACTTGGATGATGCGACGGCAGCCATAGTGCGCCAGAACGCTCACCACACACCAGCTTACTGGTGGAAAGGAGACAGTGATGAAGCCAATCAGTGTATATATATATATATATATATATATATATATATATGTATATGGGGATTATTAGGAGGCCATGATGGTTAGCTAGTGTTTAACACGAGAAATGGGCTTGTATATGCTTTAAACCAGAGACTATTTATATAGAGACATGCCACTTCCTCAATCATTAATACAACTATATTGGGAACACCCGTAACGCCAAAGATGGCAGTTGTATGCACATGCCCCGCCCCTCCCGCTGGAAAGCCAATCGTCTGCTTTTAACAGTCAAAACATTTAAGCCTATCGTCTGGTTCCACCGACGCATGCGCACAGTTGAGGTTTGCGACAGCGGAAAATATGTTACTGTTTGAAAAGGCGGCAGATTTGATATGTGTTAGTTGTGTAAATATCAGACATCCCAAGTCTCCCCGAAGTTCTGGGAGTCTCCCGCAGATTGATAGCGGCTCCCTGATGACCGCAAATTAGTTCAAATCTCCCGGAATCTAGAGCGAGCGAGCAGTAGCGCGCACACGACAGAGAGCGAGAGAGCCCTTGCGCATGCGCAGTAAAAGTATAACCTGTGGGGAAAAAGGCGTTTTAAACCTTATTTTGGGGCAAAGTCATTAAACTTTTTCAGCGATTTTTATCACATTTTATTACTGTTTGTATACATGCAGTTTTTATGTCCCGGTGACCAGTGAAAGTGCAGTTCTGAGACTCTGCCCATTCATTTAGATAGGAGCCTGGTCTTGTTAGTCCGAAATAGCTGCCCGGAGGCGTTGCCAAGATGGCGGCAGAGTGGCATGACTTGCCTAAAAGGACTTTGTTTAAACATAAAACTAATGATGTCTCAGTGGAACTCATGTGAAATAAATGTTACTGCAGAAGATTGATGTTTGAGCTACTTACAGACAGATTCTGCAAACTTGAGCTGTTTTTCCTCCCTCCATCTCTCCTACACACACCAACTACGCTTCAAGATCTTGTGGTGCAACACAAATCATGCCCTCAAAACATATTTGGACACTTAAAAATGTCATTGCATTAGATATAAAACATCAAACCAAGTGGCATCTGCATAAAAAGCTGCAAGAGCTTTTCTTGACTTCCCTTTTCTGAGCCATTTTTGCTGTATAAATCCAGCTAGTATCATGCTTGTGATGTCTGACAACCAGAAAGTGTCCAAACACTCTAAGCGAGTCTAAACGAATCCATATTCAGCAAACTGCATCGAATTGATCCGTACCTTCTCCAGGGAGACGACCTGCTGTCTCTGCCTCTCGTCCAGCGTCTGACATTTGTTCTGCAATGCCCCTCTTTCCTCCTCCAGACGTAACACCTTGTCCTTCAGACGAGACTTTTCCGATTCCAGATCCCGAATGACTGCCTCATGAGTCATCTGAGTGGCCTGCAGGCTTCCGATCTGACCTGGACAGCAGAGAGAAAGCTGGAGATAGAGCTGTACAAGAGGGTCAATGTTTTGAATGTCATCTAACGCAGATGGGAGAAATACCCCGTAGACGGCAAACAGTCAAATATCCTTTCTAGCTCCCAATACTGTGAATCTGAACACAGCACATAGACTTTAACTACCACCAGTGATGTTTGCTTACTCTGCAATGGCTTGATGGTTCGTCTATGGCAGGGGTAAAAAACTCCACAGCCCTGCAGAGTTTACTTTCAACCATAGTTAAAGGGGCTATGTGTAGGTTTTTCCTTAAAAAAATCTTAATTTGTACATTTATGAGCAAACCATAATGTCATAGAAAGAATGACACCTTGACTGTCCACCACGGTTGCCTCTATCAGCCTGTAGGCTCAATTGTGTGTGGAGGAGTCTGGTCTGAATTGGCGTGAAAATTCACAAAATGTGACGTCATGCGCGTTCTCGTCTACTTGGGCTTACATCTGTACGGCAGCCATTAGTAAGCAGCGGCAATCGCTAGCAGTAGTGTTTCAAATGGACTCTGCGGACAGAAAGAAGCGACCAGCCTCCAGCACAATCCAGACACCCACGAAAAAAAAAAAAGCCTTATCTAATGCGGCCAACGAGCGTACGAGCGTGTGCACCGAGAACGAGCATGAGACTGGCTGCAGTTTCTCTAACGGCCACCGGTGTCAGTAACGGTAAGAAATTTCAGAACTTCTGCAATGCTCCTTTAAAGAGGTGTTCACACTTGGTATGTTTGCTTGGATTAAAACAAACCCTGGTGCGATTGCTCTGTTAGTACGGTTCATTTAAATAAGCGTGAACGCTGCCATTCGAATCCTGCGGACGGAGACTGCTGAAAAAATGGGTCTCGGTCCGCTTCCAAACAAACTCTGTTGTGGTTCAAATGAAATATGAACGCAACACGGACCAAAGGCAAGTAAACGAACCAAAAGGAGGACATGATGTTACAAGATGCGACCCTAAAATGGGAGAGAATGATCAAGCGCACCTGTTTTTTCTCGTCGTAGTTGCCCATCGCAGTTCAGTACAGGATCAGAACCGCGTCTCCTCGCAGCAGATCTTCATTTTTGTGTGACGGAGAGATTCCTGCCACTGTTTTGACTCCTTTACACATTTTATATGCTCTTCACGAGTTCTCAACTGGTCAAAATGCCATCACATGTAGGCTATGCACATACAACCAGCCCATTTAGCCCAGCATGCAGCATTGTTTTGGATGTTCAGTGAGTTCCGTCGCGAAATATACGCAAGAAAAACAGACCAATCAGGCTGTGAACAAATCTCTATGCCTTTAAGTTTGGTATCTTTAGGTTCGGTGTTAAAATGCCAATGTGAACTCTTAAGTGGACCAGGACTAAATATTTTTTTTTTGGTCTAAACCAAACGACCACGCGAACCGAACTACAAGTGTGAACACACCCTCTAATGCACCTGATCCAGCTAATCAAGTCCTTCAGGCTTAGTTGAAAACTGCAGGTACCAGTATGCGTGTTGGAACTAAACTGTGGCCCTCCAGGAACTAAAGGTGCGTTCAAACGCCATGCCGTAATTTACATAACGATTCTGAACTGTAAATAGCCTTCACATGTTTGTTGAACTTACAAGATCAACTCGTGTAATTTTCTGAGAGCTACGACTAGTACCATGTGGCCGCTGTAGCACCAGACCACTGCAGATTCATGGTGTGTTTGACTTGAAGCGGCGGCGTGCAGACTGATCGGTGTATGACATCAAAGTACCGCGAGAACGATTCGAAAGCATACAGAGCTTTATTTATAGTAATTACGACATGGCTTGAACACAGCATGAGTTTTGTTATAACAGTATATGTTATATATTGCATAGTATTTATTAAATATAGTATGTTAAACAGCATGGAACAGTAAATATGGTACATTATACTGCATGTTTAAAGCTCCAGTCCGTAGCTTTTTTTGGGTTAAAAATGATCCAAAATATATATTTGAGAAAATACATAACCAGCCAATGTTCAAAACTATCTGCTTGCCGTAGCTCGATTCAAAATGGTAAGCTTGTAATAATGTTTTTAATTCCAGTGGTACTGGTGGATTTCCGCGGGAGATTCGATCATGTCATTACGTCACATCTGTATACATAAAGAAGGCGTCTCGGCTAGTAGGCTATATTGAGTCATTACGTCACACCTGTACACATAAAGAAGGAGTCTCGGCTAGTAGGCTATATTGCGTGTGAGGATGTTGGAGGTGGAGATTTATAGCCTTTTCTTACTGCACTTGATATAATTAAACTTATCAATTTGATGGCAGATCCAGAAAGGTTCAAACGACAATCACCAGTGACAACAGATTCACCCGCTGTAAAATGCAAAAGACTTCGTTCGGACTTCGGAGTGGCTACAGAAAAAAAGAGACTGCAACCGGACCCATGCGAAAACAAGGATTTATATCGGAAGGACATTACATGTAGTCACGCAATGCTGACGTTGTTGACATGAACAATTTGAGAACAAAGTATAATTTGCACGGTTTTGCGTGATATGATAACTTATAAGCGATTGTTAGATTTAATCAGCGCGATTTACTGCAATGTCAGAACCAGAACAAAAGTGGATGTTTCTTACTAGTTCAGATGACATTTTCCGGTGAAAATTCTTATGTTGGTCATACTTCCAAAAAGAATAATCTGTGATTCTGAATGCCAGTATCGACACCGCCGCGGTGACTAACAGCTGCACACTCTCCTAAACATTGTGTTTATCCGCGCTGTGCCGTGTCGAGGGTGTTGAAGTACAACACCGGATGAACACAATGTTTATTATGTTTATTATGTTTATTACACAAGTTTATTACACAATGTTTATTATCACGTAAAGTTGATAATTCCGGGAATGACTGCAATTGCAGATTTCGAACAGAGGTGGCGACAAAGAGAAAAAACGCCGGACTGCAGCTTTAATATAGCAATTTCAATTGACCCTTCGCTAAGCCCCGCCCTCCTTAGTTACTGTTGCTATGCCTGTCAAGCTTTCGCGACTGCCACATCTATTACAGTGTAAATGCACCGGTGTCAGATATTCCCAAGGAGATAATTAGTCATTTTTGGCGAACAGGTGAAATATCTGTGAGAGCAAGACAAAAGGGACTGCAGTATGCATTTGAGGGATATATCCACGACATAATATGCAACCGATTAGAGAATAATTTCATCAAAATTTAATCTAAAGCCTATAACGTTAGGTCGCAGCGCAAGCAGCAGCCGCCTCCTTAGCAGACCATTCACATGGGAAACGCACAAATGGAGGAACAGCTATGTTCATGCACAGCAGGGTAAGTGAAATGTGAAAATAATCTAATAATTACAAATCAAACAGTTTATCCATCAATCTAACACCGGGAGAGCCGCGATCGGATTGGGGTAAAGTTACTCAGGGGTAGGCCGTCGATTAACAAAATGCTGAAATATATTTTAAAGTATGTCAGTGAGCCTCCGTCTTGCCATTAATCGTCTTATTTTACGTTCAAATATATGCATTATGAACAAAGAACCGCCATTATTTCCAAGCAATAGGTTTTTTTTTTTTTTTTTAATCCTGTCGACATTTAGTTGTGAATGGGTCTCCCACACTGCTTGATCCACGCCCGGCATTTCTCCCCTTTGGCTTTTAGGTTTCGGGAAGGGAAAAAATGCCACCCCACCGTCCAAACTTTTAGGATACCGGGTATCAGATTTGCACAATTCATACGCACAACGCGTCGGCATGTTTCCCTCGCTCAAAAGCTTGACAGACCTCCCGCGCCTAGTTACGGTTGCTAAGCCACGATTGGCCAGTGGCGGTTTTCGGGCGTGGCTTAGCGAAGGGTCAATTGTGTCAGCATTCAATAAAAATTGTTATTTAGCATTTTAAACTCCATTTTTGTGTACAAACGTATTAGATTTTGGCAACCAAATATGAATAAAAAAGCAGATTTATGATAAATATTAGATGAAAAAAGCAGTGTTGTTATTTTCTAAATCTTTTAGTTTTAAAATGTGTTTCTGTTAATTGAAATAAAGCGAAAATAAAATTAAATATAAATATTTGATCTAAACTAAAGCATTTTAGCAAAGATTACATTAAATAAAAATAAAGAAACATTTATTTCAGCAAGGCAACATTTCTAATTTTTGTTTAGGTTTAAGTACTAAGATTACTAAAACTGAAATAAAAAAATATTAAAGCTAAATATAAATATGTAAAAAACAAACAAAATCACATAACAAAATTACTTCTAAATAATCGCATACCATACATGTAAACTTCTAAATAATACTATGCTATTATATATAAAATAACACTGCAAGAAAGAGTAAAACTTGAGGATGTTATTGCTTTCAGTTCATTTGTCAAACTGGAAATGGACGGTCAAGTTTGGTGCATTGCATTGGGGGATGCAGTATTCAAGTTTCCTTGATTTCCTTAAATTTAAGTGCCCTTGATTGTTCTGGTGATACTTACATGTTTCTGCAGTTTCTTGTCTTTTATACTAATATAACTGTTTAATCCAAGTTAATTACATTAGAGTTAATGATATCTGCACTTTATTTCACCATAAACATTTAAAAAGAAATGCACTTGATAGTGATATGGCCTGGTGGTCAATGCATACCCGAGTTCACGCCTGGATAAAGATCTCAGAAAACGGCTTCTTCTTCATGTTAAATTCATTAATGGCGTGCAGAAAGCACATTCTCACTGTAATTACACTAAACACAAAGACACAGTGCGAGTTGAGCGCTTCAAACCCTATTGTTTCTCCCAGATAGAGGATCAGAAGTCTGTTTGGCATTTAGGTGTGACAGGCCCAGCTGGGTTCTGCCTCCCTCAGGGAACATTCCAGAATGTGGGTGATGAACACAGGACACACATCTGCTGTTGCCAGGATACCAGGGGCTGATACCTAACCCCAAACTTTTCTGTCAACAACAACAGCTAATGGAGCTGTGGCACTAATTTGACACGTTGATGACTAAATCCAGTTAAGCTTTTACTCAATAATCTATTCTGATAATTAGTTTAGGTTTTTCTTCTTCTTAAAAAAATCACTACTTCTTAGTCAATCAACTGTTTAGGTTTGAATATAGTAAATTATAAAGATAAATACAAATTAAATCAGAATCAGGTCTTCATTGTGAAGTTACAATAGATTTTGACTTCAAAAAACGGTTTTGCTACTAGTCATAATAATTATATTTACTATTAATATTACAAAACATTTTTTGAAATGCATGGGCTAAAATAATATTAAATATTTGTATGGATCTAAAATCTAAGTTCTGAAATACAATTAGATATAAAATAAATATACAACTGAGTATAAACTGAATCGGGTCTTAATAGTTTTTAACCTAAAAAGTGAATTATTGTAATAATTGTAATTATTATTGTAATTATAATCATTTTTTGAAATGCAAGGGTTTAAATAACTCATATTTTTTAGGTTAAAATCAATTAATAATGATAATAATAATAATAGATTTGAACCTCAAAATAATTATTTTAACATAATTTTTTAGAATTTAGAAAGTAGTTAGTAATGAAATAATGCAGTAATCAAATTACTCTGTTGAAGATGTAATTAGTAGCTAGTAATTAATTCCTTTTTTAGAGCAACTTACCCAACACTGCCAATAACAATAGTAATAGTTACAAAATACATGCATAAAAAATGCATGTGTTAAGAACAAAATATACAAACAACAGCTAACCTATATGAATTTCATTTAATTGTACTTCAAATTACTTTTATTTTTTAACTTGAATTACAATATTCTGTATCCTGTTTGCTTCCCTTAATTCAAATTTAATTCACACCGAGGAGTTTAGTTTGAACTTGAAGGCACTTCATTGCATTTCATTCTGAATGGAGCACAGGCCTGCTGTGCATGTTGGTAATGGAATAGTAGCCTGAAGCAATATAGAAGGATGAATCAATGAAGCTGAGTGGAGTGCGATTAAACAGTGGACTGTGAGGTCATGAGAGAGCGTGCTCATATATCTCACTGGCTTTGAGCAGGATCTCGGTGGCCTGCTGTTGCACTCGGTCTCTGGACGCCTCCAACTCACACTCCGCCTCCCTCTGCCTGATTTCCACAATCTCCGTGTCCTTGGTCACTTCCTCCAACTGTTTATGCAGATCCTGCAGAAAAGCACACACACACAAATCAATCAGTACAACGACCAATCACCTCACATAAACCTCTCCAGCTCTCTATTCATTACTGAGCTGCCTCTATAGTTAACCATCGTGAGCTTTCTTTCCTTTGTCTCTCGCTTTCTCTCGTGTCACTTTTTACATTTTTGCTCCTCTCACAGTGTCTCCTCTGATCTCAAATTCCTCCTCATTAATTGTGCATGTACACATTAGCTCTCTCTGCCTTTCATCTCTGCTCTCGCTGTCAACTTCCTGCATCGCTTTCTGGTGCCATCGCTCACTGTCTTTCAAACTTTTCCCTTCACTTCCACCATTGCGGAGCTCACGTGCAAGTCTTCGACTTTTCCACTCAATTAATTTAGAACATTTATTTTGTCCGTTATATACCAAAGACACGTTTCTTTGGTGTAAGAAGAACAAAAAGAAATGGGGGGAAAAAAGGATCACTTGTTGAAGGAAAACGCATGCATTTTTCTTAATAACGATTACAACTTGAATGGTCATGTTCTGCAGTACAGAAAAAAATCAGACACTCTTTTACTCCTAAGCACTATATATATTCAATATTTATTTAATAATGCATATTTAGGTTCATGGTTCGTTCATGGTTCATCCATCCATCCATCCATTTATTACAACCTTTCAAAAGTTTGGGGTTAGTATAGTTTTTGATAAAGAAATTAATACTTTTATTCAGCAAGGATGCATTAAACTGATCAATAGTGACAGTTAAGTTAAAATATTTTTATTTCATCATCAAAGAATCCTGAAAAAACAAGCCGTTTCCTGAGCAGCAAATCATCATATTAAAATGATTTCTGATGGATCGTGTGACACTGAAGACTGGAGTAATGATGCTGAAAATTCAGCTTTGCCATCACAGGAATACATTTAAAATTTTAAAATATATTCAATAGAAAACACTTATTTTAAATTGTTATAATATTTCACAACTGTTTTCACAGTATTTTTAAAGAAATGTCTGGTGCCACAATAAAAAATGCCCTTCTAAAATGACCTGTGGAAATCTTTTAATAAGGTGACAGTCTCATCTGGAAAACCGCACCATGTAATTTGCTGAAAACCTCCACCAGGGGAATCGAAAAGCTCTTTGATTGATGCGCGTCTGATTTGCGAAACAGTGACTGCAGGCTATTTGAATCCAATGATTTCACCTGTCAATGCCGTTTTTTCTTTAAACGAAATACTCCAAGTGACGTGGACGCTACAAACACGTCGTACTTGAGCAATTCAGCATTTGATCAGCATAGATTAACAAAAACTAGCACAGACCCCAGGGAGTCGGATCATTATGAGCGTCGGTCTGAAAATGCCAAAGTGACTAAAGATCGATTCCATTAAAGATCTGCTCAGCACACTGGCATTAACACAGGTCCAGCACACTGCCATTAAATAGCCATTATAATGTGTCATAAAAGCAAGGATTTAAAACAAACACAATATAAATCCATCATTGTTCCTTTGAATGACTGTATTATAATTCAAGCCAAGTATCTTCTGATGACACCCATAAATTACACTCAGTCAGTTGCTCCATTCAGAAACAAGTCCAAGAAATGCCTTGGAGGGACGTGGCGGATGATTGTGTTTTTCTTTCAAAGATATCTGAAGGAACATTCAGAGCCCAGGATGTGTGCCACTGCATTTGAAGTCTCTTTGCTAAATGTGCCTGAAACATCTGATGCGTTCAGACTGAAACCAAAGCGCTAGTTTGACTTTCACTGCTTATGTTCTGTGTATGTCTTTAATTATTCAAACAACGCTGCAGAGTGTTTAGGAAATACTGCATTTGTTCCAACGTGTGTTGATAAGGGACTTCTAAATCAACATCAAAAAATGCATTTAAACAAGATATTCAACAAGAAAATACAGTCGTTTACAATGTGACCAGGTACGTGTATAAGGAAAAATGTCTCAGGTTACGACTGTAACTTATGTTCCCTGAGAACAGGGAACGAGACAATACGTCATCGACGTTATGGGGAACGCCTCAGGCGTGACAGGTGTCTGAAATCAAGTATCAACTCACAGCAATCATGTTGACCGGCGACAGCCCGTGCATCATCAGCTCGAATGATGAGCGCGCAACCTGGATCTATAAAAAGGGTGCCTTGAAACCGTGACAACATCCTATCGTCTGAAGGGACTGTTGCAGGCAGGCCCCGAGGTATGGCAGGGAGACGTATTGTCTCGTTCCCTGTTCTCAGGGAACATAGGTTACAGTCGTAACCTGAGACGTTCCCTTTCGAAGGGAACGCAACAATACGTCATCGACGTTATGGGGAACGAAATACCCACGCCGCCATACTGAGGGGAGTGCATGCCCAATGGCAGTGACAACTGTCAGAATCAGTAATACAAAGGACACTAAAAACCACTCACCCTAGGTCACGTTGGGCTGTCAGTGACAGCACTCCCTACCGGTCATAGCCCAAGCTAATGAACCGAGAAACTGCCAGAACATAGTTCATGGGAGGTATATCTGGGCCAGCTCAAAGGCTTAGGACCACAACTTCCTAATAGAAGGGGTCCCTTCTAGGGAGTGTGGCTAGGGGACTCAAGGGATTCCCAGCCAGTCACTATTCAGGAGAGCATGCCTCCTGACATGCCACCAGGCTGGCCTGGTGATCTATACTAAGACGCACAGACTGGCCATTGCCTGTCTGTCCGAGACAGAGCCTCTGGAAACTGCCTTGGAAAAGGCATCCAAAACTGAAGGCCTGCAAAGCTGGCAGAAATCATTCAGTTCCGGATCACAGAGACGGGATTACCCGGAGAGTGTAACTCAACCTCAAGAAAAGACGGAAGTCGTCCACTCAATCCATGGGTCTACCCAGTGCTCCTCCTGAACACTGAGGAAGTACTGTAAGAGAGGGATCAAAAACCAGGAAGGTCTGCTGAGGCCAAAGACCTGATTACCCTCTATGTGGGGAGCTCTAGTACCTGAGAGCTCACATCAGGAAAGGCCGGTGAGGCCTGTAACCTGGCGACCACAGTATGTGGGAGCTCATAACCAGGAAGGCCGGGTGAGGCCTGTAACCTGGCGACCGCAGTGTGTAGGAGCTCATATCAGGAAGGCCGGTGAGGCCTATAACCTGATACCCAGAATATGGGAGCTCATAACCAGGAAGGCCTGGCGAGGCCTGTAACCTGGCAACCAACGTGTGTGGGAGCTCATATTCAGGAAGGCCTAGTAAGGCCTGTAACCTGAAACCCAGTATGTGGGAGCTCATAACCAGGAAGGCCGGTGAGGCCTGTAACCTGGCGACCACAGTATGTGGGAGCTCATAACCAGGAAGGCCGGGTGAGGCCTGTAACCTGGCGACCACAGTATGTGGGAGCTCATAACCAGGAAGGCCTGGCGAGGCCTGTAACCTGGCGACCACCGTGTGTGGGAGCTCATATTCAGGAAGGCCTAGTAAGGCCTGTAACCTGAAACCCAGTATGTGGGAGCTCATAACCAGGAAGGCCGGTGAGGCCTGTAACCTGGCGACCACAGAATGTGGGAGCTCATAACCAGGAAGGCCGGGTGAGGCCTGTAACCTGGCGACCACAGTGTGTGGGAGCTCATATCAGGAAGGCCGGTGAGGCCTATAACCTGATACCCAGAATATGGGAGCTCATAACCAGGAAGGCCTGATAAGGCCTGCAACCTGACAACCACACCACGTGGGGGCTACATTAGAAAGTACATGAAACAAAAGTGCATGTACTTAATTATTCTGAGTCCAGAAAAGGCCTGGATCAGAATGAAGAAGTTAGCCAGAAAGGCGTTTGTCGTAGCATATTTTGACGACAGGACGCATCTAGAGTGGGACCCGAGGTTAAAGACTTGGGTCTGGGCCACATAGAAAGGGACTGAAGCCTACAGCACATGACCCTTACCATAAAAATGGATTTTAGAAAGTACACAAGATGTTCCATCATGTGACTTACCATAAGTATGGTTTTGACATGACCAGGAAGGCCAGATGAGGCCTATAACCTGATAGTCAAAATGTGTGGGAGATCACATTCAGGAAGGCCTGATGAGGCCTGGAACCTGACATGTGAAAGCTCACAACCACACCCTAGCGACCACAGTGAGTGGGAGTTCACATTCAGGAAGGCCTGGTGAGGCCTGAAACCTGACATGTGACAACTCATAACCAGGAAGGCCGAGGAGGCCTGAAGCCTGGTGACCACTGAATGTGGGAGCTCAAAACCAGGAAGGCCGGCGAGGCCTGTAACCTGACAACCACAGTAGGAGGGAGCTCATATCAGGAAGGCCTGACAAGGCCTGTAACCTGACAACCACACCATGTGGGGGCTACTTTCAGAAAGGCCATAAATATGGATTTTAGAAAGTACATGAAACAAAAGTGCATGTACTTAGTAATTCCGAATCCAGGAAGGCCTGGATCAGAAACAAGCGTCTGTCGTAGCAAACTTTGACGACAGGACGCATCTAGAGTGGGACCCGTGGTGAAAGACCTGGGTCTGGGCCACATAGGAAGGGACCGAAGCATACAGGGCATGACCCTTACCATGAAAATGGATTTTAGAAAGTACACAAGACGTTCCGTCGTGTGACTTACCATAAGTATGGTTTTAACATAATCAGGAAGACCAGATGAGGCCTGTAACCTGATAGTCAAAAGCTCACAACCACACCCTAACGACCACAGTGAGTGGGAGTTCACATTCAGGAAGGCCTGGTGAGGCCTGAAACCTGACATGTGACAACTCATAACCAGGAAGGCCGAGGAGGCCTGAAGCCTGGTGACCACTGAATGTGGGAGCTCATAACCAGGAAGGCCGGTGAGGCCTGTAACCTGACGACCACAGTAGGTGGGAGCTCATATCAGGAAGGCTGGTAAGGCCTGTAACCTGATACCCAGTATTTGGGAGCTCATAACCAGGAAGGCCTGGCGAGGCCTGTAACCTGGCGACCACCGTGTGTGGGAGCTCATATTCAGGAAGGCCTAGTAAGGCCTGTAACCTGAAAACCCAGTATGTGGGAGCTCATAACCAGGAAGGCCGGTGAGGCCTGTAACCTGGCGACCACAGTATGTGGGAGCTCATATCAGGAAGGCCGGGTGGGGCCTGTAACCTGGCGACCACAGCATGTGGGAGCTCATAACCAGGAAGGCCGGGTGAGGCCAGAAAGCTGGCGAACACAGAAGGTGAGAGCTCATATCAGGAAGGCCTGTGAGGCCTGTAACCTGGTGAGCACAGTAGGTGGGAGCTCATATCAGGAAGGCTGGGTGAGGCCTGTAACCTGGCGACCACAGCATGTGGGAGCTCATAACCAGGAAGGCCGGGTGAGGCCTGAAACCTGGCGAGCACAGAAGGTGAGAGCTCATATCAGGAAGGCCTGTGAGGCCTGTAACCTGGTGAGCACAGTAGGTGGGAGCTCATATGAGGAAGGCCAGGTGAGGCCTGTAACCTGGCGACCACAGTATGTGGGAGCTCTCATCAGGAAGGCTGGTAAGGCCTATAACCTGATACCCAGTATTTGGGAGTTCATAACCAGGAAGGCCGGTGAGGCCTGTAACCTGGCTGCCACAATATGTGGGAGCTCTTATCAGGAAGGCCGGGTGAGGCCTGTAACCTGGCGACCACAGTATGTGGGAGCTCATAACCAGGAAGGCCTGGCGAGGCCTGTAACCTGGCGACCACCGTGTGTGGGAGCTCATATTCAGGAAGGCCTAGTAAGGCCTGTAACCTGAAACCCAGTATGTGGGAGCTCATAACCAGGAAGGCCGGTGAAGCCTGTAACCTGGCGACCACAGTATGTGGGAGCTCATATCAGGAAGGCCGGGTGGGGCCTGTGACCTGACATATGGAAGCTCATAGCCTGGAAGGCCTGGTGAGGCCTGTAACCTGGCGACCACAACATGTGGGAGCCCAGCTCACCTTGCAATACATCTCTTAAACGCCGCAGAGCGCACCCTCGCCTCCCTGAACTTATCAACCACTGTCTCGACAGAAGGTCCGAAAAGCTCGGAAGGCGAAACCGGCGAATCGAGGAAAAAAGTTTTTTTTTTTCTCCCCGATGTCAGCCTGGTTGAGCCACAGATGCCTCTCCGTGGCCACCATAGCAGCCATCGCACGACCGATGGAAACCGCAGACTGCTTGGTGGCCCGGAGAGTCAAATCCGTGGTGCGGCGCAGCGTACACTGGGCAGGAGGGCTGAGATGGTTCGGTCTCAACCAAACTAACATCATCAACACCCACCTCCTGCCCGGCCCGAAGAGAACCAGTTACAGACCCATCAGAAAGAGAAAGAACCTCTTCTACATCGACCTGTAACTCATCCTCGTCAGCTGGCAGATCATCCGCGAGGTTAACGCCCCTCTCCAGCTGATCTGCCAGCTCCATCTGAGAGCCCCACGAGCTTAAGCGCCGCCGAGCCTCAGCCCGAGCAGGACCAAAACCGCGGGGTTCAGATGCCGCGCCCACTTCCCTCGAGAAGTGGGACAGACAAGAACGGAGTGTTTTCAGAGAAAACCGCTCACAGTTTGCGCAGGAAGCTCCCTCGAGAACTCCCCGCGCGTGCTCTTCTCCCAGGCAGAAAACGCACAGATCGTGTGAATCCTCCGGTGTCAAATATCTAGGACACGGGTCGGCACACTTGCGGAAAGTATTTTTCCCCTTCTCTGCACATTTTTGTTGACTACTCAAAAAACAGACAAACAGTCCCTGAAGACGAAAAGATGTTGTCACGGTTTCAAGGCACCCTTTTTATACATCCAGGTTGCGCGCTCATCATTCGAGCTGATGATGCACGGGCTGTCGCTGGTCAACATGATTGCTGTGAGTTGATACTTGATTTCAGACACCTGTCACGCCTGAGGCGTTCCCCATAACGTCGATGACGTATTGTTGAGTTCCCTTCGAAAGGGAACTATGAGTTTAGCTGTCATTTTAACTATTAAAGGGTTAGTTCACCCCAAAATGAAAATTATGTCAGTAATTACTCACGCTCATGTTGTTCCAACCCCGTAAGACTTTAGTTCATCTTCGGAACACAAATGAAGATATTTTTGATTAAATCTGAGAGCTGGATCACTCCTCCATAGGCTTCTTAAGGGATCTGAACTGGCCGGCCCTAAAGTTATGAAAGCCATCGTTAAAATAGTCCGAGTGACTACAGTGGCTCAACCTTAAGTTTATCAAGCGACGAGAATACTTTTTGTGCGCAAAAATCAAACAAAAATAACGACTTTATTCAACTATTCCTTTCCTTCACTATGGGCCTCGAGATTTCACGTAGTGAAACTGCGCAAAGCTTCTAGGTTGCACGTACGTCACACGCATCACACACATGACCAGCGTCGGCCAATAGTGAGCCTACGTGTGACGTACAACCTAGAAGCTTTGCGCAGTTCCACTATGTGAAATCTCACGGCCCACAGAGAAGGAAATGAATAGTTGAATAAAGTTGTTATTTTTGTTTGTTTTTTTGCGCACAAAAAGTATTCTCGTCGCTTGATAAACTTAAGATTGAGCCACTGTAGTCACTCGGACTATTTTAGCAATGTCTAACTTTTCTGGGCCGGCCAGTTTCGATCCCTTTAGAAGCCTATGGAGGAGGGATCCAGTTCCCAGATTTAATCAAAAATATCTTCATTTGTGTTCCGAAGATGAACGAAAGTCTTATGGGGTTGGAAAAACATGAGGGTGAGTAATTACTGACATAATTTTCATTTTGAGGTGAACTAACCCTTTAAGATTAGATTATTCTTATTAGATCAATTAGAAAATGAGATTAAACATGCAACATAAGTTTTAATCTTCAAGTTAATTTACTTTTCTCAGTGAAAGTGAAAAAAAAAACAGCCAATCAAAACTTTGATGTGTAATATTAAATTGTTATTTAATTTTAAAAAAAAATTCAAAGAATGTTGCTAACCAAACAGTTTTGTTTGATATTGACTTCCATTGTATGGACATAAAAATACAAAATGGAAGTTAATGGGAACCGTTGGTTGCTTGCCAACATTTTTCCAAATTATCTTATGTTCCACAGAAGCAAGTTTTGGAACAAATTGCATTGTTTCAAAGCAGCTTTACTGCTATACAAAAATAAAGGAGATAAAGGGAAAAGTCATAAAGTGCTTGTGTTGTGTTGTATCTAACCCCTATCATTTAATTTCAGAAAATAAGGACATGTGATGTATCCGGTGGCCTTTACCTTGATGTTGTTCTCCGCAGAACTGAGGGAGGACTGCAGTTTGTGGGATTTCTCCCTACTCTCCCTGGCCTCCTCCTGCACTCTCTTCAGTTCACTGCGCAGCTTCCCCATAGTCTTCTGGAGCGCTGCTTCCTGCGCCTGGAACTCCTTCCTCAGCTCCGCCTCGGTCTTCTTCCAGGCCAGCAGGTTCTCTGCGGTCATCTGCTGCGTGCGCTTCATGGCCTCTAGTTCGCGTTCGTAGAAGGCCTGGGCTTTATTTAGCTTGGCCTCGTACTCCTCCACCAGACGCTTCTTGTCCTGTTTCAGTTCCTCAACCCTTTCGGTCAGTGAATCCACCTCCGCTTTATGAAGCTGCCCCAACTTCTCCTGGTCTTTGCTGTAGTTGGCGTTCTGGCTTTGGTGTGAACGAAGCAGGTCTTGGACCTGTAAAAGCAACATTTATTTGAGGCAAAGAACAAAAAAACACAACAGCAAAAACAGATAAACTATTGAGTAATTATAAGGCTGCATGATTAATCGAAATAAAACCGAAATCGGGATATGGCTAAGTGCGATTATCAAATCGGCTGCGATTTGATTAAATAAATATATGCGCTGTGTGTTTCAGAATGAAGGGTGTCATTGTTTTCTTCGACAAGACTAAAAGCAGCTCATTATCTGCCAGTGTCTACAGCTCCACACTGCATCTACTTGGAGATTGGGTTGTTTTAACATGCATTTGGGAATGTAACATGCACCAACCATCTTCCTATAGTCAAGTCACCCTTTATATAGCGCTTTTTACAATACAGATTGTTTCAAAGCAGCTTTACAGAGATAAAAGGAAAATAATGCTACAAACTTTGTTTCTAGAAGAAAATAGCATCATAGTCCAGCTTAATTAAGTTCAGAGATGGTTCATTTTTGTAGTTAATAAAGTTATTAATTTAGTCCCTTTAATATTGATCCGCTCTGGAGAAAACTGTGATGTCATCGTCCAGCTCAGTTGAGTCAGTTCAGTTCTCATATAATGGTATCAATAATATTGTTGAATCTTAAATACTAAGTTCTAAGAGGAACTTATCAACAAAAGAAAAGCTTTAAGGGCCTCCTGCAGTTGCCAGTCAAAATAAAAGTTAAATACTTTAAAAAAGTAAAAAATACTCATGTTTTTATTTTACAGTGAAATACTACTCTTTACAGTGTACTTACAGTGTAGTACTCCTGTTTTAATTTTATTTAGCATTTTTTATATTGTTATTTAGTAATAATATTTATTTATTTATTATTATTTATTGATAGCCGTTTAAGCATTTTTAAAAATTATTATTATTATTACCTTTATAATCTGGAATTATTTTAAATCACATTTTAAATCGAGGTCAGATTTATCAGAAAAACCACAATTAGATCTTTTCCCCAAATCGCGCAGCCCTAAGACAGACCTTGTAACCACAGGTAAAAAGCACTAAAAACACTCCACACACCTCATGCCGATGTGAGGAACGTAGCTCCTCGAGAGCCTGCCGTTTCTCCTGCTCAAACTGGGCCTGTAACTGTCCGAAGGAGCGGAGCTTCTCCTCGAAAGAGCGGCGCATGTCCTCCACCTCGCGGGACATAGTGACCACACGCTGCGTGTGCTGCGCCTCTGTGCACAGCTGCATGTCCTCCACCCGCTGACGGTACGTCTCGAACTCCGTCAGGGCCTGGCGCTTCATCCGCTCGTGCAGCTCCATGGACTCCTCCAGGGACTGAATGCGTCGCTTCAAGTCCATCTCGTCGCTGATCTTGCTCTTGTACTGCATGATCTTCTCCCGTGTTTCCGAGAGGATCTGCTGCACCTCTTCCTCGTGGGCCTCCTTCAGGGTCTGGATGGCCGCTTCGTGCTCGTCGTTCTTGGTGTTAAGGGCGTAGATCACCTAGAGAGGCGAGAAGATGGAAAACTGAGAGATCTACACTGGAAACGTATGATGTAATGATGAAATCGAATGATGTAATCCAATCCAATGTTAGATAGAATGGAAGTTGCATCATCTTCTAGAACATTCTAGGCAACAGAAACTGTGTTTTTTCATAGAAAGCAAGACGTCCATGACAGATTAAAAGGATGATGAAGTCTGTGCAGACCGAGCATTATGGCAAAGGTTAAGTAAGCACTGTTTTGCTGATCTAGAGCATTTGTGCTTAATGCATTACACATGTAAAGCCACACAAGGGACCGACACACTTTAGCAAGCTTTCATTGACTGACCTTTAAATCCAGAAGATTTATGTCCAGCTTAAATATGGGAAAATGTGAATATAAAAGCTTTTTCGTCATACATTTATAGGTTAATTCCTTATTTATAACAAAACTTTTCTGTCCCTTACTAAACTTTTTCTGTAGTGGTTCTAAAGTGTACAGACATCAAGTGACAACAAAATGCTGCACATAATTGTACAAACATAACAATTGTTGTGTATATATGCAAAAAAAATATATTAGCATTACATAGGCTGTATAAAAAATTAAAAATAAATAGCTTTTGAAGACCTGACACATTTGGCTGCTTCTACAAAGTTACAGACGAATTTGCACCAAAATACTGTAGATTGTAGTTGGATGTTCTATCTTTGACATCAGTAACTAAATAAGAAAAGGGTTTCTCCTCTTTCTAAAATAATAATACAAAAATTTATTTAGCTATCCTATGCAATTATTATATAATTATATTGTTAGTTGCAATTTATCATTTTAATTATTTTGCAGCTTCCCGGTCTGTGACCCTATTAGAAAAGAAATGTGTCCCATTTTTGGGTTGCAACCAGCCAGCTGACAGCCGCCTCCGACTACTGGTCCACACAGATTAATTATTAAAAAGATTAATTATTTAGTTTTTTATAGCATGAATGTGTTGGCTAATGCATCACTTCTTTAAGAACGCTAATAACAAATTCAAAACTGTACACAAAAACATTTTTCAGACATGTTTTTAATTTTTAATTCCCTCAACTCTTATGAAAGAGCATGAAAGTCTCCAAAAATGGGTCTGAGATTGCCTTAACAAAATAAAACTTTCGGGGTGGCTCATGAACACTTATTATTTGTTATTTTATTAAAATAGAGTGTTTAAAATGACAGAAACTAAACATTACCTCATGAATATTAGGTTACGCACAATTAATTTAACATGATCTTTTACTGTTTTGACAAGTATTACACAGAGATTAGGAGATTAATTAATTCCAACATCCACCATTGTAAGTCGGGATTTTAAAATGTACATAAACAACATATAAAAAGCCTGATTAAACCGCTCCTATTTCTTCTCAGCCTCCCCCTGCGTGATTATTTGGAAACAAAGTGACCTTCGACTGCAATTCTCATGCGTTGTGTGTCCGGCTCCCACTTCATTTCCATAATTGTCTAGACATCTGATTAGGTGAGAGCAGTTCGGCCACCTGAAAGCTGCACAATAGAGTTATCTCCTTTACAAATCCTGCTCTGTGAGAAACTGTGACTCAGTCGAAGACGTATGTGCTTCTCTCATCACATCTATAGCGGACTCTCTCCCAGGATTGACCACGGAGGATTCCATTATTCTCCAGTTTTCTTTCACCACACAATTCACACAGTTCATTCTCTCAGCCAGGCAAAATTGAGCTGATAAGGGCACCAGTGGACATAGAAGAAAAGGTGGTTGGGTTACTTTGACTGTGTGTGCTCTCTCTCAGTCAATGTCGATGCCTGGAGCCTATCCCAAGCGACATGCAAAAACTAGCCATATCTGTTGTGTTATCTGCTCCTTTACAGTGTGAATTGGAAAATCTTTACAACCTGTTTAAGCAGTCTCTTTTGGTTTCCACCTTATCGGAACCAAACAATAATAGGCCCGTTTTATAATACCGATGCAACTGCCTTACTGACTCGTGAAGCGTAATTTATGCATATTATCTAATAAATAATTGGAAACACTTTGCAATAAGTTTTCAATGCATTTTTAATTAGTTAACGCATTAGATGTGACCTAATAATGAAAAAATTAAGAATTATTTTAAAATGCTTGAAATATTATTTTGTATTTTATTTAAATGTAGGTTAAAGGTGAAGTATGTCGTTTCTGCGACACTAGTGGCACCTATAGTGGAATTTGCAAAAGCCCTTTTTGCGAATCGTGCCTCCCCCAACTCAAACATCACAAATACAGCTCTTACGGGAGCTCTTAAGGCATGTCTCAAGTAAATGTAGGCTACTTTAAAAAAAAAGGTGCAACATATTAGGAATACTTTTAGCTGTGTTGCTATGTGTCATTAGTAAGCAACTTAATAAGCTAACACTCACTTATAATTAACTCATTCAATGTATCTGTAGAATGTAGCACGGCAATCGTGGTCCCATACCAGCTAAACACCCTCTGGCTCCGCAAGCTACAGTATCCACGTCCCAGACTCACAGTATTGGTTGAGCTGGAAAGAGATTGACAGATCTGAGTGAGAAATGTGTTTCGGAGGAGGAGTGGCTTTACAGACGCTCTGAAGGGAGGGTGGGATCTAATGCTCTCAAAGCTAAATGGCAATTGCAAGCCTCTCTGAAATTGTCTAAACTACTGTTAAGTCTTACCAAACAATTAATTTGCATAAAACAAACTATGAAGGGTGAGTTATTAGTTTGCACTGGTTGAGTAAAAGCTTCTTAAATGTTCTTGCTTTCCACCATCTTTCTCATAGACACAATTTAGGTAGCACTGAGAAATTTGAATTACTTATTGCTAAATAGGACTTTGTTTGGTCAGTTATGTGCATTTACAGTACCACTCAAAAGTTTGGGGACGGGAAGATTCTCAAATCTTTTTAAAATAAGTCTTTGATGTTCATCAACACTGCATTTATTTGTTCAAAAATACAGTAAAACAGTAATACTGTGGAATATTATTATAATTTACTATAATTTATTATAATAATAACTAATTTTTAGCATCATTACTACAGTTTTCAGTCTCACATGATCCTTCAGAAATCATTATAATAGGTTGATTTGCTGCTCTAGCAACATTCTTTTTATAATCAATGTAGAAAACATTTTCTTCAGGATTCTTTGATGAACAAAGTAAAAAAAAAATATATATATATATATATATAATGCATCCTTGCTGAATACAAGTAATAATTTATGTAAAAAAAAACGGACTCCAAATTATTGAACAGTATTCTAACTCATACTTATCATATTTTTAACTCCGAATGCAATGCTATTTCTATGAAGGACAATTCATAATGCATCCTCTGTAGAACCCCTTTGCGGAACATTTCATGAGAGGACGTGTAAAGAATAACACTAGATATCTATCTGTGCAACAGTCAACAGTGAAAGGCAAAACACAGTCCTGAGAGGTTGCTCATGAAATGAAAGTGGCAGCCATCCTGTATAGGACTATATTAAAATTCAGTAGGCAGTCAGAGTGCCAGCATTCATTTTAAATCTCAGAATACCCTGGAATACACTCGACCTGATGCACACTGACTGACAGTGAGAAAAATACTGCTGGAACGCTCTAGCTATTTCACTTGCAAAGAGAGTAAATTTGACTGATTTTTTGGGCTATTATGTTTAAGTCTAGTCATATTTCTCTGAAAAGGTTCAATTGATACACAGCCAGTACAGTGCAAAAATTGCTACTATGCTGTAAATAAAAAAGCCAAAGCCATGAGCTCTGTGCGTATAGCTAATCGAGCGAGCTAGCCTTCTAGACAAGATTTAAAGACATTATTACGCTTCCGACCTAGCACTCTTCTAAACAATTTTTGACCGGGTTCATCTATTCAAAAGTTGACTATATTAAACTCGATGTGTGTTTTGAATTGAGTTCTGACAAATAGTTGAGTTAGCATAGTTAGAAATGTTTGCATTACATAAAATACAAGATTTTTTTTTACGCCTGCCTATGTAGATAATAGCCATCAAGGCAGCTCTCAATGTTTTAGAACAGCCTTTGTAATGGGGTTTCACACAATTATTGGTCTTTTTTGATTTGCCACATTGGCTCAATCTTTAGTCCAGTCGATGAGTTTTCGGCCCACTCAGAACTGGAATATGAGAAAACCCATTAACTCCTAAAACACTGGGAAGTCTTAATCACTTTCTACTTGAATCTGAAAGTCATTACAACTGTTCCAACATCAGTCAACAAGACCAGATATGATAATGATAATTACAGTCATTTGCAATGGTGCAGAGTGAATACCATATTGTTCAGTGTATAAAGGCTGTCTGTAAATTGGTCCAGATAACTTTTGGGTGACAAAGGGTGATTGTGCGGCTTCAATCGCAGTCTGTTTCACAAGATGTGGCTCGGTTGGAGATTAAAACGGGTCTATAATGTACAACGAGAGCTTTCCTCACAGCTATCGACTTGGCTTCAAGCGTCAGCCTGTTATATATACAATATTCTGTGTTTTAAAGAATGATGGACCATGTAAAATAACTATATATCCATTCACTCCATCTCTTATATATTCTGCATTCTCTGGGATGGGGTTGTAATTGGCAGGCTTATGAATATTCATTAAGTGAGGAAATGGGTTATAATGAAGTTGAGAGATAGTGCTAATCAGTGTAATTATATGCATGGTATCCACTAAACTGCAAGGCACACCTTCAACGAAGAGGTAATTAAAGAAGTTGAAAAAGAACAGTTTGCTCTAACAGGATAAACTTAGAGACAAAAACAACTTGGTGCAGACGACTTGCCTTAATACTGTGGGCATTAATCATGATTAAAAGGATCATAAAGGGTTTTGTAGCTCTAATTTCTTGCTAAGCAAATGGGCACTGGCTGCAGAGAACCTGGAGGTGTAAAATACATTTATGTTTGGTCCCTTTGGTTTCATAGCAAAGTGTTTCTTAAATTTTCACAAATGTCAACATCCTTTTCATTAAGCAAAAGGTGAGAGGGAGTTTAATTTCTGAAAGTCTACAGTTGAAGAAACACCCAGAGAGTTTGGAAGGTCTTCCAATCATTAGTCATGACTAAGACTGTATTACTTGCACTATCGTTCAAAAGTTTGTGGTCAGTACATTTTTTTTAATGAAAAATTAATTTCATTCAGCAAGTACATATTGATCAAAAGTGACAGTAAAGAAATGTATAATGTTACAAAAGATTTCTATTTGAAATAAATGCTGTTCTTTTTTCTTAGAAAAGCATATTAGAATGATTTCTGAAGGATCATGTGACACTGAAGACTGGTGTATTGATCACCATCGCATGAATAAATTACTTTGTAATATATATATATATATATATATATATATATATATATATATATATATATATATATATATATATATATATATATATATATATATATATATATATTTTTTTTTTTTTTTTAAGTTATTTTAAATTTTAATAATATATTTTACAGTATTACTGTTTTGTTCCTGTATTTTTGTATAAATGCAGCCTTGGGGAGCTTAAGAGACTTTTTTTTCTTTTACTTACCGACCCCAAATTTTTGAACAGTAGTGTACATAAGTTACTGTGATATCTGTGTGAAAAATGACAGTAAATTTAATTGACAAGTAATAAGAGTGCAGAATGTTTCCAACACATTTACAGCTATTTAACTTTTGAAGGTGACTTAGAATTTTAAACACAAGAGATTAATCATAATGAGTCAGTAATATTAACATTCTTAAAATATACAATGTGGTTTAACTCTTTAAAAGGCAGGTAAATCCTACCCAGGGCCGGCGCTAGCCATTTGGGTGCCCTAAGCACAAATGCTTGGTGGTGCCCCCACCAAGAAGTGCAAAAAAAGTTTAAAGAGTTGCTCCTTGCATGTATTTTAGCATTGACCCTGCATTCAGAAATACAAGACAAAATATTCAGGGATTCTACTGAAATGCATTTTTGATTGAACCATCAACAACCATCATACAAAAATATTGCACACATTAGTCTTTTATATAGGCCTATGTGTCACTGGAACATTTAAAATTCAAAACTCTATTTTACCTTTAAAAGAGGTCTGATGAGGCACAATATAATAATTCTGTACATAATCTGTAGGTAATTTGTAGGATTAATCGCGATTAATCGTATCCAAAATAAAAGTTTGTGTCTACATGAATGATATATGTGTGTGTACTCTGTATAATTATTTATATATAAATACACATTTGCATGTATGTATTAAGAAATATTTGTTATTTATATATAAAACATTTAAATTTATATATAATATAAATTATATATAAATATATACAGTATATACATGCAAATATTTCTTAAATATATACGTGCATATGTGTGTGTATTTATATATACAAAATAATTATACACAGCACACACACACATATATCATGTAGACACAAACTTTTATTTTGGATGCGATTAATCTTTTCCCAGCCCTAATAATTTGACAAATCTGTGGGGGGGTTCTAATTGCAGTTTCACCAACAGATGTCGCCCTTGGGCCTTGGCCTATGAACCTCTTGAAAATGACCGCATTATCCGCATAGAACAACAACGAAAAAACGTATCTAAGCGGTCTTCCTTTTCTTCTCAAACAAACTAACTGCATCTTAAACAGCCCAAGTTTCAAAATTTCCCGGGGGAGAAAGCCCCGGACCCCCGTTAAAATAAAAGATTCAACATGCAGGGCTAAAAAAGCCCCGGATCATTTGCACTACTAGTGACGCCCGCCTGGACACGCATACACGACGCAAGGGCGCCCGCGCTACAAAACTAACATTTTTATTTAAAACATTGTCTTACCTGTAAGCGACGCGTGAGTATCATCCCGCTCTCTCTTCTTTTTCCTTTTTTCCGCCCCCGACTCTTGGTGCCTTTTCGAGTCCATGTCTGAGGGCAGTGTCTGCCAAATTTGACATTTTTGAGGCATAATCGAACAGACCACTGGGAGGTGGGGGAGGGGGAGGGGGGCACCAGAGGGAGACTGGCACAGGAGATTCACCTTTTTCTCGACTAATTTGGTCTAGGCCTATATTACTTTTGTATTACTTTTGTATATTAACATGCGTTAGACATATTTTATTTGTTATTTATACTAGTAGCCTATTGTAATGATTTTTCAGATTTTTTGGTGCCCCCCTAAGCACTTGGTGCCCTACGCGCAGTGCGTGATGTGCGTGTGCGGAGCGCCGGCCCTGATCCTACCTTTAGTTAACAGCTAAACTGTTGTAAAAAAATCTGTAACATATATATATCTGACTACATCCAATAATATATTCAAAAGCTAAACATCATGCATTTAAGATCTAGCATTAATATGCTAAATTATCAAAATGCAGCAATGTGTAATTAACATGGTAGGTTGGAAAAAGCTGAATACATGCAAATAAACGAATGACTGACTTTTGATTGAATTTTGTCGCCTGCCATTCATACTACATGCTGCAATGACAAGACGTGAAAATAACAGGGAAAACCAGTTATGGTAAAGTATTGTGATGTTCTCAATATAGATTCAGAGAATCCGCAAGCAATCTTACCGCAGTCAGAGACATCACAGTTTATTAGAAAACTTGGATTATCACAAGGAAAAATAATAATTATATCTTACCGTTATCTAAGTATGGAAAACATCTCTCAATAATCTCTCTCTTCCATTTGCATGTAAGCATAAGGAGAGATTCTGACACATTATCAGGATGCTTAGAGTATGTGCAATAGTCTCAGAGTGTATGAAGATTGAATTTTTAATAATCTAATCTTGTGAATGCAAAGATAGAAGAGATGGATGGCTGTGATGAAATACGCCTGCCCGGCTGAGGTCAGTTCATGAAAATATTTATACGCTATGAAACTGAAATTCTGCACGCAGACTCAGAATATCTTTGACTTTTACAGTATTGTTTCACACATTCAATGAAGGGGTCATACAACGAGGTCTCAAGCTACACATCCTTTGCCACCGGCATTGAAAAATAAGCTCCCTTTAAATTTTGTGCTGCCTTTGCCTCGGGTGCTACAGCCAATAGCGAAAGCTGTCAGGCCTGTTTACAGAGCCAGTTCAAAATCAATTCTACAGGGTGTTAGATCACTTGTGGAATCTCAGAAGAAAAACTCTTCTCAAGTCAAATCCCCAAAAGTTTAAAAGGATCTCCAAAAGATACGCTGCATCTTATTTTGAAAGTCTAAAAAATGCCCTCTATCTAAAATTGAACCAATGCCATGCAGTCTAAAAAGTTATAGCTAATCTACTCATCTTATTACGGAATCTATACAATAATGTCAAAAAGCTATTTTAAATTCTATTATAATTTTTGTACTTTGATTATTATATACCGTTCAGATGTTGTTGTTGTTTTTGTTATTTTAAGTGCATCTCTTATGCTCACCAATATAGTAAAAAACAGTAATATTGTGAAATATTATTACAATTTAAAATAACTGTTTACCGTTTAAATGTATTTTCAAATGTAATTTATTCTTGTGATGTCAAAGTTGATTTTTCAGCATCATTGCTCCAGTCTTCAGTGTCACATGATCCTTCAGAAATCATTCTGATTTGCTGCTCAAGAAACATTTCTGATTATCATCTAAACAGTTGTGCTGCCTAATCTTTTTGTGAAAACTGCGATACATTTTATTTCAAGGTTCTTTGTTGAATAGAAAGTTCAAAAGAACAGCATTTATTTGAAATAGAAACCTTTTGTAACAGTATAAATGTCTTTACTGTTACTTTTGATGAATGTTAAAGGGATAGTTCACTTTGAAATACATTTTTGGTATGTTTTAGCTTACCTCAAGGGCATCCAAGATGTAGGTGTCTTTGTTTCCGCAGTAGTTTCAATTTTTATATTTTTAGATCAAACCGTTCTTGTCTGTCAGTCATATAATGCAGGTCTATGGTCACCACCTCAAAGAGCAAGTGATCTGAGGGTGCGGGCGCTTCGGTCTGCGCAAGCGCCGGAAGTGATCTCTCGCCATTGTTTCGTTTTGCGAAGTGATTGTTTTCTTTTACGGTTTAAACATCCCGGATAAGCGCAAATTAGTACCATCTTAATTAACCGTCTTACCTACAATCTCCGTTCTGTGTAAACAATGAGTGACGTACACGCGCGAGAGATCACTTCCGGCGCTTGCGCAGACCGAAGCGCCCGCGCCCTCAGATCACTTGGACGTGGCTGTGGTTACAAGAGGTAAAACTAAAAACGATATAAATATGGTTCGTTTTCTCACACAAACCGTTTGTTTCGTGTCTTAGGCCATCAATGTGTACTTACATTTACGAGTCATTCAATCATGTTTAATTTGGACTTCTCTGTGCATGCTCTTTGAGGTGGTGACCATAGACCTGCATTATATGACTGAACAGTTTGACCTAAAAATATAAAAATTGAAACTACTGCGGAAACAAAGACACCTACATCTTGGATGCCATTGAGGTAAGCTAAAACATACCAAAAACTAATTTCAAAGTGAACTATACCTTTAGTACCAATTTCTTTACAAAAAATATTACCGACCACAAACTTATGAACAGTAGTTTATACATACTGTATTGTATGATCCCTGGCAATTCTCTTTAACAATGCCTATTGCCCACTGGTACCGTCAACTTAACTTTGTTAAACTGAACAAGAAAGTTCTCAAACAGAACCCAGACAGTGTTTGAACAGAGCATTTTGGTTTTGCCAATTCTGTGAAGCACATCCATTTAAAGTGTTCTCAGAATCTCAACATGAAATTTCACACTTCAGTTTAACTGTACTTCATGGCTGCTTTCTAGGGCAGTAAAGTTAAGAGCCAAATAAAACTCCTCAAAACATTTTAGAGTCTCCTTAAGACAGGCCTGTTGAATCTAATAAAGTGCAACGTACTCTACCAAAAAGTAAAAGCAGATTAATGGTAGTACAAATGCTGGAGGAGATTCATTAGCTTATGTGTAAATCTGATTCGAATCTGAAATCTGACAGAATCTAATCACAAAATCTAATCAGAACACAAAGCCAATGATTCCCTTTTAAGGTAACGCTTGCCTTCTCTGCTTATTTAGTCTTTGAGGGCGGAAAAGGGGTCAATATGCAGTTTTGGAATAACTAATGGATTTTGTTAAATAGGGTCACTCCAAAGTTTCCAAGCTGTTATCTAGAGACAAAAGTTTTCTGCACAACAGCCGATTTGGTTCATACTACTCCTGAGGACAAAAGGATATAGAGTGTTTAGAAAAGGTGGCAGTGCTTGTTCAATGCCCTGGAAAGTTTGCTGCACCAAGCAGCTTTGGGTTAAGCTAACGCAGGCACTGAAGTTACAGACATTGGCCGAGTCTATACTGTAAATATCAATGGGATTATTGAGCAAGATAATAAATAAAAAAGACATGGTTATTTGAAAGCAAGTCAGGAATAAACATGATACTACAGTAGATTCAATAATCAGCAACCCAATGGCCCAGGTTATGGAATCATTTCCACCTCAAAGCAAATGCTACTTCATTTCTCGTAAATGCTGTATATCTACCAATTTTGACTTAATATCTCACAAATTCTTAATGAATTTTATCTCACAATGTAATTTTATCTCACAATGTAATTTTATATATTGCAAAGTGACTGTTTCTCATAAATGTGAATGTATCTTGCTATTTGACTTTTTTATCTTGAATAGTGCCTTTGTAACTCCCAGTATAATTTTTTTACTTTAAGGCGAAACATGCTTCATATAGAGTCTGAGGCTGGAAAACCGTAGGCGCCTCCTACCGGAGCTGTCATTGTCCTTAGTTTTTTCATAGTTCTTATATATCTTTTCCACTCCTTCACCAGCAATCAAACCACAGATACCAGAGGGTATTATGCAATACTACTGACACCATTCCTCTAGAGAGTGAAGATTACAGCAACTAATTAGTCTACGTTCAAGAATCTGAGCAAAAAAAAAAGCACCACCTAGTGAATAAGGAAAAGTAAAAAGCAAGTACAATGTGAGGAAAAGGTGCCATCGAAAGTTTCCTTTTAAGAAAAAGCAAAATACTAAATGAGGGCATAAGAGAAGTTCAAGCAAGCCAACTCTGACAGCTGAGCAAGTGGGGTCAAAGCTTTGATGGGCAGTTATTATGGCAGAAAAAAAATCAAGGCGAAAAGAACTATTTGTAGGCTGAGATTTACACCCAGTGGAATTTAAACCTGCAGGAGATGTTTTAAATCAGACTTCAGAGCACTTAAAAATCCACATCTCCATCTCAAAAACGCTTCCTGAGAACTAGTGAGCCGTTGCAGCTCACATCACAGGCATAACTGTGTGAGCTAGAACTTGAAACTCGGATATGGGTTTGAAAAAATGAGAAAAATCTTCACTGTTCAATGCATGGCTCCCTAGCGGGGTTGTGCATCATGTAGAATTAAATTAATATTGAATTAAATTGAGGTATAGCAACACTGTAAACCCTAACGCTCAAAATAATTAATTGGTTTGAGTAGGACAAACTTAAATTAAACAAATTAGTTCAGTCAAATTAACTTTTATGAGTATTTAGCACTTTCTTTTTCTTTCAAGTTCACAGAACTGATATATTTTAAGTAAACTGAACTGTTTCATTGTTTTAAGTTTTATGAAATTATTTATTTTAATTTAGACGAACTTAAGTTTAACTGAAACAGCTGGGATGTCTATTTCCCAGCATGCTTTGCCGATGGCACCCGAAAGGGAGAGTAAATGCTAAAATTAAGTGTAATATAATGTGTTTTTTTGTGTAAGATTAATGTTATGTGTGAGATTTAGTAGTGATTAATGTTTTGTTATGCTAATTTAGAAGAATTTCTGTTAATGTAGGCTTTAGGATAGTTACCATCATGGTGACAGTGGTGCATGCAGCTTGATTTGAGAGCAAATAATCCCTTTATATTGCTGCGCTCATACAGCAAGTGTTTCTGTATAACATACTATTGCTAATATGTTAGCATTTACTATGTTAGCAGATTAGCTTTTTAAAGCTAACTAAGTTTATACTAATAAAAGTGTTTTGAATTCTGCTAACTTATTTGGGTTTACAGTGTACTTCATAGATTTAAGTTATATTAACTGAATGGAATTAGTACTATTAACTTTATTTACCCAAGTTATCTTAACAATAAGTTATTGAGTTACTTGGACACAAATCAAATATTTTTTTATGCTTAAATTGTTTGAGTTAATAAACTTAAATGATTTAAGGCAATCGGTTTCCTCAAACGGTTTGAGTTGAACTAACTCATCAGGTTTTACAGTGAAATAGGATGCAGAATTGCAGTTTGAATGTGTATGATTTGTATAATTTGTATTTGAAATGTAAAATGTACAACTAGAAAATTCAAACAACTATTTGTTTTGAATGTTGGCTAGACAGACAGACAGACAGACAGACAGACAAAAAATATACAATGATAAAACAAAAGAATGAAAGAACAACAGACAGACAAAGAGACAGACAGAAAGGCAGATACAATGATAGAACAAAAGAAAGAAAGACAGACCGACATATAGACAGACAGACAGACAGACAGACAGAAATAAATCAATCCCAAGAATCTTAGCCTGTCTGTGGCGATTCAACTTCATTCCTTTAACTTCCTGATAGGATTTTCTATATGTTCCACAGAGACTGGTAACACCTGGATAAGACTGGCTTGATGGATCAGATGTTATTTGAATTCTCCACTGACTACAAAACCATCCCGCCAATCTGTCTTTGAGAGGAAGCTTAAGGCAATGCATGTGGACACCAGCAAAAACGTCCACATTTTGGTTCTAACCCAACAAGTATGCCTACATAGCAGTTGGTTAACACTACAACACGGAGGTGTTGAGTAGCCCAGAGGTACCCAAGGGAACAGTTCACAACACAGCCGTGCTGCGAAAGAAAGGCCAGAGCAGACTGAACTGTCTGACGTGGCTCAGATCTCTCAGTGCAGAAAGCTGTTAGTGATGTGCAAGTGTAATGGCTTCTCTTTCAATGCTGTCATCTGCTAAGGGAACAATAGCAGTTCAGATGATTCCAAAGGCCTGAACAAACCAATCAGGAAGGCCACCTTTGGTACCCACTTTGAACTCACTGGAGACAAAGCAGGGAACAGGACGGTGGCCAAATTGGAGTCCATAATGAACAGTGTGGCATCTTAGAGGACCTTTAGCCAGGGTTTATTCCAGCATGGTGCTCTAAGAAGCGCTACTGGGGATTCTTCTTGCCTGGTGCCAACAGGCTGTATACAGCCATCTGTCCACCTGCACGGTCCCACTGGCAATGAGGAGGAATGACATTGGACAAGGTTACTTACTTCAATTCACTGACCCAATAACGATTTCATAATTTTTGCTTGGCAATTATTGTATTACATTGGCTGACGGCACTGTATATAGTGAGAATTCAAGAACATACTGTATATCTACCAATCTATCTACAGATATGGCTGATAGGAGAAAAGATTTGTCCAATTCTTTATGAATGATGTCGGTATCAATTCTTAAAGCCCCATGATCGACTTGTACTCTATGCCAATGTTTCGTGCTGAATCAAATCAAATTTCACGTGAACTTGCAGTAGTGAATGTGATGAGATAAAAAGGACATGTACTGCAAAATTATTACTTAACTCTATTACGCTGTCCTTGTGGGACGCAAGCAATGACATGAGTCATGAACAGTAGTCGGGACTACATTGGCCATCAGTGGTCTGACTCATGAAGAAATTAAGCTTATGAACCAGGTCTTTTTAGGGAAATCAATGGCATAGGCTATAGCAAAAACAGTGTGGCCTGATTTATGCAAATTTATGCAAATGACTCTTATGAACCGGTTCCTTTAAAAAATATTTACTATTTATTTTTATTTAAAGCAGCACTTAGGAATTCCGTTTTTGTCAAACGGCGACCCCTAGAGTTGCTGTGGAGTACTTGTTCTGTCGTGAATAGCACTCACGCAGAGATGGCTCGCACTCACGGCCGGATCCCCTCCCCCTGTACACCGGTACATGTTCAGTAGGATGGACGCTGTAACGAGTGGAAATAAGGTATGGCCCCTTTAAGAGCTGCGCGCGCCCAACACCACATGTATACGGCGCCAGGTTATTTCTGTTTGATGCTCATTTTATCAGAATTTTATCAGATCTGTTTTTTGCCGTAAAGCAATTCGTTACCTCGCGAGACCTGATATCACACGATACTTCCTAACACGGAGGCCGGCGGCCCGCCGCGCGGCCCAAAGTTGCAAGGGTGGTTTTGCGGCTCACAGGCACCAGGGGGGTGCGAGACGACCACCATTCAACACAAAATCAGTAATATAAACATTACAATGACTCCAAAGCTGTTCGGTTAAGGTAAAAAAGTTACTTAGTTCACCTTTAATGGACAATCTAAGTAGCTTACCAGGTTTGTATTTTACTGTAACTTTTATCCTGTATATAAAAGTGTGACAATTAAAATATTTGAGTGAATCAAAAAACATACAGTGCAACCAGTGTAGCCCAATTCACATACAAATTATTCCTTTGATTTGGTCCTTTCAATTAATCATTTAAAAAGACTCGCAAATTCAAGAGTTTTCATTTGACTCATTCAGAGCATTTACTGAATCAATAACAATTTATCATCACTTCCAGTGATGGGATATTTTATTGGATGGATGAATTATAATAGAGAATGTATTTTAAAATAGGTACCCAAATGAATCAGAATCAATTAATTGGGATATGGGAATTGAACCCCAGTCCTATCAGATTTACCAAAAACAATTTGATAATTGATATCGGTCTTGCCACTGCAGGAATCCTTGCTCTTTTTGCTCTCAAGAGGAGAAAAACTTTGTATCCAAAGATGTATGTGGCAACGACAGCCTGACAAACCAAGCACAAAATGATGACACATATTTGCTCTGGTGCCTCCCAAAGCCCAGAACAATCTGAAATGCAGTAGGTATGAAGGCCACGTCCCAAAGTACAGCAACAGGTGCATCTCCAGGCCTGTCCATCTGTTTGCCAGCCATGACTCTCTCTAAACCCCCAGGACTCGCAAATGACTGAATCTCATTACAAACCCCTGCAAACACAGTGAATGGAAGAGACACAGAATCATTTTAGCAGTTAAACTGGACTATAAATTTCATGAACCAGTCACAAAGTTATACGGTTATTTCACAACATCTTTGGACGTTCGATTGGAACATTGATGTTAAAAATAGATTAAATCTTTCATGGTTTATGAGCTACATTAGAGGACACAGTCTCAGTGTTTCTGAAAAGAATCAAATGTGCTGCTGGGCATTCAAAGGAAAAACCTTAGAGTTGCACATCATAAATGTTTGTGACAGGGTAGTTGTGGGGACTCCACGATGTCAAAAACTCAGAGTAAAGGTTGAGAAGAGCCTGGACTTCGGCATCGGTCCATCTATCACTGTTTTCCATGTTCATGGAGTAAGTATGTAAACTGTTTGTTTACATGGCTTAATATTTATTAATATAATGTTTATTAATATAACTCCGATTGTATTCGTCTGAAAGAAGAAAGTCATATACACCTAGGATGGCTTGAGGGTGAGTAAATCATGGGGTAATTTTCATTTTAAATTGAAGTCTTTAACACAGTGTCCTAACTAGACATGAAGCGATACGATTCCAGATCTGACGTGACTACGAGACGCAACAAAATCAATAAAAAAACACAGCAAATCAGAAGCGCGTGTGGGCGGAATTTCTGCAAGCACTCGCCATTCGCAACAAAATGGAAGGACTTTTGGAAACAAAAGTGCCTAATCAAATTCATAAATATTACACCATTTTAACCGTAGTAAAAATGCACACAGAGTTACTGAAACAATCTGTCTCAGTAACTCACATTGAGTTGACAGTTTGTATGTGCTTGTTTTTTAAATTTTCAAGATCTTAAGTGAATTACGCATTCTCGCTTTTTTTATGGATATAAAGGGCACGCAAAACGATAATCAAGCTCACATTAGACACTTTAAACATGTCACATCTGCTTAGAACACGGTGTAAAATGTTGTTGCTGACCCCACTGAAAGTCATTTTTATAACTCATACACTAAAACAACAGGAACAAATCAAGAGTTTTTCAAAAATACGAGTTATATTTACATATTTTTTGCCTAGTAACTGCTGTTCATACTTTCATCTACAATAGCAATGCACCACCCTGCAGTTAAATCCTCTGAAAACTCACACATATCAACTGATCCGTTCCCTGACCAACAGTAATTATCTCTCAGTGCAGAACCAGCCCACTCAAAACTGAAACTTCTCCCTACCCTAACCATGAGCAATGAGTCTAGCAGAATCTATCCCTTCAGGAGGCACTGAACGGCACCATCACATGTAGAAGCACTGTGACCGTCCTTCATCACCATGGCAACTACAGTACATGATCACAGTCTTTCAAAAGATTCACGATATAGTGGGCTGCAAGCAGGGCAGATTGGCTTTTCTTATAGAGGGTGCAATTGAGAAAACGGTTCTAAAGCAAACGTCGAGACTGTCTGGGTTGCTGCTGGGGATCTTTTGACTGGGCTGACATCACAAGAGCCATCGTCTCCTGGTGGTTCACTTAGGCCAGTTATTTATGAGGCCCAGAGCTAATGATCTAGCATTTGTCTTTGAAGTGAACCTCTTTGTTCAGATCGGGGGTTAAAACATCTGTGGGTCCTGCTTCCTCTGATGGACAAAGATTTAATAAATATCATATTTATTCAAATGTGTATCTCTTCATCTTCATCCAAGAATGTATCTCTTTTCTTCTAGGTAATATAATGTGAAAAGAACATTCAGCCTTGGAGATAGTTCACTTCAAAAATGAAAATTCTGTATCATGTCGTTCTAAAACTGTATTTAGGGTTCATACAGATACTGTGAAATGAAATTCCAGGACTTTAAGCACTACTTTTTTGTGACACTAAAGACTGGAGTAATGATGCCGAAAATTCAGTTTTGCCATCACAGGAATAAATTTACAGAAAATTCAGAAAATTATTACAGAACAGTTACATTTAATTGTAATAACATTTCACAAAATCACAATATCACTGTTTTACTGTATTTGTTGATTAAACAAATACAGCCTTAGTGAGAATAAGAGATTTCTTTAAAAATACAAGCAAAAAAAATATAAAAATCTTACAGAACCCAAACTTTTGAATGGTAGAAAACCTTTTTAGGGAAAACAAACCAAAATATCGATAATTCACAAATTATTCACATGGATGTATGCAAATTTGTCAACTAAAACAATCTAGAATGAATTAAATTCTCTGTGCCACCTCAAACCGATTTTTTCATAGTGTCAGTTTATAGTTTGCCATCATAGTTTGCCAGGCTGGGAAGTCAACTAAAAGCATTTTCTATGAAGAAAAAAATGCAAGCAATTTGTTTGTCATTTCATGGGGTTTCTGAGTGTCATTAGTGAAAAAGAACAAGCCAGGGGAATGGATATTTCTGATGCACTGAATCAAAGCTCAGTGCCCAATTAAATGTATTTTGCTGGTCAAGAAGAGAAGATATACAAAGGGAATATAATATTTACAAAATATTAATCTCCACGAGAGCACCACGACGCATGCGTGTCGTTTTGACGTGAGAGCAGACGTTGATTAATAATTTGTAAATAAAGTGTTTTGTTTTTTTTTTGTTTTGTTTTTTGCACAAACAAAGCACTTTAATGATGTCTTTACTACTTTTCTGGGGCTTGAAAGTAGTTGCGTAGGCTGTCAATGGCGGGACATAAAACTCAAATTTCATTAAAAAGATCTTCATTTGTGCTCCAAATGTGAAGTTTAGCGAATGTCTTACGGGTTTGGAACGACATGAGGGTAAATAATTTATGACAGTTGAGTTTTCATTTTTTGGTTAACCAAGGCAATAATCAAACACACTCTCACACAGTGAACATAAATGTGTAGAGCTGGGAATTCCAATTCATTTTAGTGAACAATTCATTTAAATGAACCACTTCACCTAATCAATAAAAAATAATGTCTACTATAAAAAAAAGTCAAGCACATTTAATTACATGTTTAAGCTATAATGAAAATACAGTAAAATTGCTGGATAAGTTCACGTCCCATTCAGTATTTATGTTATATTTAGCCCGGCTAATTGCACAAAACAGCATGAGGAGATTTGTGTACTTTGTTTCCTTTCTGATTGGCAGTGCTAACTGGAAAATAACAAGAGAGTTACCGTGGCAACTACACATCTGCTTCTGCGATAGAAAATGTTGTGTACAAACAGAGCCACTAGTCTTGCTCCCCACTGTAATTTACCTCACTTGCTTTTTTCCATATAGAGCTTTGATTACAGTAATATGATTTTGCAGCTGATAATTACACATTTGCTAAAAAAAAAATGCTGATTGGATGCATATTAGACATACTACGTCAATTACTTAATGCAATGATTAAATGTATCCCAAAGAGCTTTCCTGCATTACGCTGCAAAACATAAGACATGGAAACTGTTATCATAGTTATAGCAATGATAACACAATAGTTATAGTGAGACAAGAAAGAGTTTTTATGTCTAAGGGCACTAAATTACAATTTACACACTACTAAATGTTTTTACATTGCACAATTATATAGGTGAAATGTAAAACTGAATATTTACATAATCCTCCAACCAGGATTAACAGTTGGAAGATGAATTGAATCAATAAACTAATTTTACCTGACAGACTTCAATCCTTTAGACATAAATTATAATGTTGACATGTACACTTGTTTACACTTTAAGTGAGAGAACAACTCAATCTAAACCGAGCACCTCTTGTGTCCGTGTTGTGCATGTCAAATAAAATCAATCATAATAAATAAATGTCAATTGTAAATGTAAATAAATTTCTTATGATTTTTGGTATTTATTTACTAATCCATTAATTTCAAATACAGTTTCTGAATGTTATTTGCATATAAAAATACATATTATGTTATTCCTGATTAAGAAGTATTGTTTTTCAGTGGGAACTCTCAAGTTGGTTTGGATTTTGGTTCATTTATGTTTTCATGTCTTTTAATTTGTAATTTTGCCTTAGTCATGTTTCCTGCTTCCTTTTTGTCATGATTCCCTGTTCCATTCAAGTGATCCTGTCATGTGCCTCTCTTATTCATGTGTCTTGTTCTGATAGGTTCCCTTATGCGTCACATTCTCATTGGTTCATTGCTGATTATTCACAGGTGTGTCTTATTAAGCCATTAGTCTTTGTGCGTATAGGCCTCATGCTACCATTGTAGTCAAGTCAAGTCATGCCAAGTCAAGTCTTTGTTTTGTTTTTGCTCAAGTTTGGATATAAATAAACTGCACTTGGGTTCGTCTACACTAGCCTCCATTGGAATAGTTTACAGGAACATATTTTTGCAGTGGTATCGGAAGTTCTTTTGATTATTATAAAATGTTCTTTTCACTAAGAAAAAATGGTTCTTTTAAAAACTGTTCAATCAAAGGTTCTTTAGGGAACCCGAAATGGTTCTTCTATGGCACTGCTGTGTGAAAACCTCCTTTTGGAACCTTTTTGAAACTTCTTTTTTTAAGAGTGTATGTTGCTGTAAAAAACAACGAGGATTACAAATTATTAGCATTTATACAGGTAATTATATCCGTACATCTCAACTGGTTTTGAACCCAGAACATTCCTTTAAAATGAATCAGAACACAGTTTTCTAATTACCTGGTACAATATGGCCACATATTTCCATCTGTTGTGCTATCCGAGGTGTAAACATCATTATCTGATGTGATATGACACTTTCATTTCTGTCTGGCAGGTTTGTGATGTCACTCATTCATCACAAGGCATAATACGACTGGCTGATGCTCAGGGGTTGCGTCTGCAACACAATCATACACGCAGTCGCAATGAGAAGATGTGATGGATGGCCCCTTTCATCACTCGTCGCTGGCCGACAGCTTGTGAAATTGTGCGCAAGACAAGATCCTGCTCCAGGCACGAGGGGCAGCTGTTCGGATAGCATTAATCAGCACTATATAATCTAGTACAAATAATCTGAAGGATAGAGGCATGCTAGAGATGGTGGAGAGGATTTCGTCGCAACGAGGATTCACATAAATCCAACATTCATATGGCAACAAAAATACAAATCAAACAGAGTACAGGCAAGCAAGTAATATACAGCCTTAAAAAAGACTGAACAGAGGGAAAGACGCTCGATCAAATCACCTCTTGAGATTTATGTAGGCCACAGCGGAGTGTTCTCAATATTTCTTCAACTCTACACCCTTTCACTTCGGGCTCCGTCAGACAGAAGCATTATTCAGCATCTCAAAGTGAATCCTCCATCAAATGCAAAGACCTTTATTCAGTGAATCCTGTTTCTAACTTTAGTTCCTAATTCAGCACAAAGCAAAAAGGATCCAGGAGAACTAGAGAGAAGTGCCCAGACGTAATTCAGAAGGAAGTAGAGTAGTTTGGGCTGGTGACTGAGAGGCTGTAAGTTAGAATTTTACAAGCTATCATACAAGCATGATTTATCCATGTAGGAAATGCTCCTGGATCAATGTTCTTGTTGGTCTGGGTTTAATGCAATGATACGATGTCCTGCCTGTCAACAAATATGTTTCCATACTTCCGCGCGCCCTGCTCAAGCAGACATCATACGCCATCAATGCTTTCTGAAAGGCTGCAGAGTTGTAGACTGTCATTGAGTGCCATAAACAAACAGGAGCCGCCTTTTACGCTTCCTCCTTAACCAAAACAACGAGCTTACGCTGCGTTCACGCCATGTCATAACCGTAATTACAAGATGGCAACCAGTGACGTTCTACCCAGAGCTGTTCATGTCCTCAGACTCAGATTTATGCATTCCTATGTCAACACTTAGTCTGGGTTTCCCCATGCTGCCTTCCCACAGCGCAATTTTATTCACGCTGAAAGGCAGTATGGATACCATGGTCCAGATTTTCACCTCATTTAGGGAACCAATCACAGAACGGGGAGGGAGCAGCAAGACGATGACGACATCTATGCGACACACCGAAGCAGTCTGTTTATTTCTATGGATTCAACATGGCAGCAGACGCGAAGCTACCTTTTGATGCAGCCTTAGATATTGTTCTAAGTAGTTTAGAATGCAAGTTTATTTTGAAAAAAGAGCAGCTTTTGGCGTTAAACCATTTCTTAAACAAGAATGATGTTTTTGCCCTGCTACCAACAGGCTTTGGAAAAAGCCTGATATATCAACTAGCCCCGTTAGTGGCTAAGGCAATGGGGCTTCGCGAGACCCCAGTCGTTATTGTTGTCTCGCCATTAATCGCCCTAATGGAGGATCAGGTAACTTACAGGAGCCGGTCAACCTTGGATTATCTGCCGCTCAGCTGTGTCCCGAGAAAGAAAATGCGATAAAGAATTGTCGATACCAACTTCTGTTCGGCAGTCCCGAGGCCTGGATGAGCGCAAAGTGGCAAGACATGTTAGCCACGGAGTTGTATAGTACCGACCTGCAAGGCATCGTCGTCGACGAAGTCCATTTAACTTATAAATGGTAAGAGGTATTTATTAATATCATATTGTCATTATGCCTGTAGACTGATGACATACGCCATCTGGTATAATTGAAACGATTGGCTATGAGCTACGTACAGGCATATTTGATAAACATTCTTAGCACCCAATAAACAGCGCCGGGCATTCGTAAACCACGCCTCAAATACGGGAAAATGTACATGTGGTTCCCAGACCCAAGTCTCAACGAGAATTGGGTCTGGCGTTAGCCAGGCTAGTCAACACTATCAACGGTGAAATGAATCCGCAGCAGTCAGGTGGTATAAGTAAGAGCTCTGTAAGTTGTTTACGTTCATTATTATTGTAATGTTTTGTGCTTTGAGACATCAGGTAATTTAACGCAGTCTCTCATGACTCTGCTGTGCGCGTTCATGTATTTTGAAGGACGCGTGGCTTTGGAGATGCTCTGATGGGAGGACGGGATATCATGCTTTCAAAGCTAACTTGCTATTGCTAGCCTCTCCGAAATTGACTACCCCGCATTTAAAAGGCAAACTAAATTCAAATCTGAATGCCGCACAAGCCTGCTCAACAAAATCACTATGACCAAGCAAAACTGTCCAACCGTTTAACATGATTTAGCGAAGTAGGACACTTTCTTGGATCAGCATCATTGTTCATCCCGGCACAGCAATCTAACTTGGCTAAATTACATGAAATTTATATTATGTGAAACTTAATCCCAGATTGCTACACTGTCTCTGTAATAATACTGTATTTTATTTGACATAAAATTGTCTGCTAAATGACTGGATTTTTCATTGGGAATGCATTTTTATGAGTGTAGACTGCTCTTCTCAACACTGGTACTGGTCTAAGATTTCCAAAAATTACCATGTAGGATTGTGCTACTCCCACTTTTTCAATTAAATGCGTCTGCTGCACTACAGCAAAACAGTCAGAAATCTGGCCGACTAGTCTTCAAGTGTGTCCTGCAAAAAAAAATTACTCTCAGTCTTCTTTAATTGTTATCTTGTTAAAAAAAAAAAAAAAAAAAAAAAAAAAAAAAAGTACAACTTAAACTTAAATTTACTTAAGCAACACTGAATGAGATATTAAGACTGATTTTCATAGATTGTATCTTAAATACAAGTGAATTCTCTTGTTTTTAATTTGTTTATATTTAAAATAGGTCCACTAAGACACTTGTATTAAAGATACATTCACTGAAAACAAGTTTTTATATCCATTTTAAAAACAAGATTTTTTTTGGAAATTCTAACTGTAAAATAAGACAATATGCTTGTTGCATAGAAAGATACACCAAACGTCTCCCCACATCTCTCAAAACATGCAAAGGGCGACAGGCTTCTGTCTTTTTAGTGTGCGCTAGTTTAAAGGGCACAATGGGATCATAGCCAACTAGTCAATTAGCCAGGTTAACTCATCTATTTAGACTTTTGACTTTATTTTTAGATTGATATCATAGTTTAAAATATGTATTTAACACATTCAGATAGAGGTCATTGGCCATGGCATCATGTCTTGTTGTTTCTTGAGTATCCCTCCACAAGCATTGCCTTTTTAAGACAGAAAAAGAAACCAGTCCAACTTAAATAAAAAGTCAAAAATGTTTCTTAAAATCCCCGAATTTTGTTCCTTTGCACTCCGTCCAGCTGTTGGAGCACAAGAACACTTTTTAAATAAAGGAATTCTTAAATTGATAAACTTGAATTAGGACTGATCAATAAGATTGTATAAATAACAGAATACAAATTTAAATGATCATATATAAAGATCAGTGGTAATTTTTCACATACTGTATACAGTTCAAAGGTTTGGGTAAGGAAGTTTCTTGTGCTCACTAAGGCCACATTTATTGGATTGAAAATACAGTAAAAACTGTAATATTATGAAATAGGGTATTATTACAATTTAAAATAACTATTTTCTATTTGAATATATTTTAAAAAGTAATTTATTCCTGTGATGGCAAAGCTGAGTTTTCAACATCATTGGTCCAGTCTTCAGTGTCACATAATCCTGAAATCATTCTAGTATGCTGATTTGCCGCTCAAGAAACCTTTATTATTATTATCAATGTTGCAAACAGTTGTACTGCGTAATATTTTTGTGGAAACTGGGATGCTTTTATTATTGAAGTTATTTGATGAACAGAAAGAATTGCATTTACAGTATTTGCACGCATGCGAAATTTAAAAAAAAAAAAAAAGTCACATTTGATCAATTTAAAGAATCTTTGCCGAGTAAAATAATTAATCTCTTTCTTTTTTTTTTAAAATCAAACTGACCCCAAACTTTTGAATGGTATAGTGTACCTAGTTTGAACCACCAACCTTTTGATTACCAGCCCTGATAACTGTGCAACCCTTTTCAGATTCTCTTTTCAAATAGAGAATCACCTCCACACAGGTGATACAAAAACAAATTACCTTGCTTTCCACTGCAATGTCAGTGGATACAGAATCTTGTGCAGACCTTTCCCATAAAAAAAAAAAACACCTATATGCCAACATCTGAATTGGGTGTCACCTGCAAATGGAATCCTGGGCACCTCAGACACTGGGTGATGCTCCTCTATTGTGGCTAGCTGGATGCTGAGAAGAGGGGTGAAAATTCATTAAAGAAATAAAGAGTTGATAATAGCATGACTCGACACCCCGAGGGACGCGCACAGACACATCCGTACGAGAGTGGAGACGGATCACAGCGACATTGAGAATTGCCCACAGTGGCACATTTCTTTAACTTCATATTCACTTGTGGAAGCAATGGATCTTCATTTAAGCAGAGCCTACACAGCACTGAAACTTTCACCTGCTGCTCCTCTCTGGTCAGCCTCATTACGCTCTGCCTCAAAACACCTGAGGAAAGCAAAAATAATCTTTAACGCTCCACTGATAAGATGCAATTTATATAAAAAAGGGACTTAGTCCTGCAGAAAGGATAACAATGTCTCCTGCACATCATGGACTTCTGCTTATAAAATGACATCAGCTAAATGTGAATGGTCATAAGCAATAGATGTAACTTACTGAAGTTCCAAAACATGGTAATTATTATGTCAATGCCCTTGTTCATTATTTGCCAAAATTCCCTGGCATACAAATGTTTCATGATTAGACTGAAGCGATTAGCTTGGGATTAAATCAACAAAGGTGTTTTTTAATATAAAAAATATCAAATATGCAGACTAATCAAATGTCTCCTCAAATTAGTGTGGTCTCCTATTAGAGAGGAACTGCTGGACGCCTCTTCCAATCACATATTCAGGGCTAATCACCTCATTAGCATTCCTAACCGTGTCTCATGTAACTCCAGCGGGCTACTTAAAGAGTTTTTCACCATTTTTCAGCTCAGACCATTAGCAAACAAAATGAGTTCAAGCTGAAGGTCAGTCAGACAAGGTACAGTCTTTGAGAACTCCAAGGCACTGGAGGTGTGCAAACAAATGGCAAGTACACTCATTAGATGCATCTAACTGCAGTGAGAAAGGTTTTCATCAGTAACACCTTTGGTTAAGAATGGAGAACTTCTCGTTCAGAACCAGCTCTATTTTTTTTTTTTTAGAAACACCTGAACCCATTTACCATTAGTTAATGGTTCTGGCACATGTTCTTTCTCTCTACGGCACGCTGTATAAACATAGGCTGCGTCCGAAAGCTTAGGCTGCTGACTTGTTGCTTGCCCTATCAGGCAATGACTTTGCAGGCAGTGTTTCTTGACTCACGAAACTGATTTCGGACAGACTTCTGAGGTTTAATGATCTACAATAAAACTACAATAGAAAATGTCTTGCTAGAAATGACATCAAAAGTGGAAAATGTTGGTCAAAAACATACATTTACAAACAATCTGACCACCAACCACAACTTTCAGACACCATCTTTATTTGTTTAGCCTAAAGTCCCCATGAAATCAAAATTGAAAGTTTTTTGGCTTTTAGTATGAATATGTTCTTGTTAGCCTTACTGTATAGTGTATAAGCTACTGTATAGTGTGCTCCAAAACAATAACAAAATTTGCATTAAGAAGATATTCAAAACTTACAGTCTCTCACTTCCGCCAATGTGTATCAATGATTTGATGACATCACTCTGCACTTCAGCTTCTCATCAGATTTTCTGTCCAATTAAATGCTCTCTAGAATCTAAAACGTCCCGCCCCCTACATTGTAAATAGACACTGAAGCTGCGGCTGAAATTGTTCACTTGTTCACACAATTACTATTTTCTATGGTGAATGGCACATAGTGCACATATAGGGGATAGGGAACGATTCAGATTTCAATTGCTTTCTATTGGGGCTAATGAAATCTGGTTTTACATTAGTGTCACACGAACCGCTGTAGCGCGCACATCTGCTCCGGTCCAGAGACGGGGTAGCACAGAGCGGATCATATGTGCGAGTCGGTGCAAACCACAAAACGTATGGGACCCATTTGAATTCTGCACAGAATGCTATATTTTAAAGCGATATGGATGAGATTAGGAGGAAACTGCAGCTATACAGAGCTTAGCGGCTACTTTAAAAAAGGAGAGGAGCTGGTCAATATGTTTCACCCTATCTTCCTGTTTCAGTGGAAATTATGTCAACACATTAAATGCTGTGCGTTTCAAGGCAATTCAGTGGGCCTTTAACTGTAACAGAATGGAACGCACAGGATTGTGGGATATCAAAGACAACGAAGGATACATCTATATAGGTATCTCAGGAGTAGGGCTGCACGATTAAATCACAATTAACATGAAATCTCGCTTAAACGTTTTGGCTTATTGCGATTATGAAATCGCAAAGGCTGCGATCATTTTTTATGCGCGTTTTTGTTTTATTAATCAGTAAGGGAACCATTAGGAAACAGGTAACAGGTAACAGATCTGGAATAGTTACATTTGTGCAATTCCCTAAATGACAACACAATGCCATTTACCAGACTTCAACTAGACATCTAAAAATAGCTCTTATCCTAGCCTCAATTCATCAGAGCCTATCAGATAAAAATGTGTGAGGGGGCATCACTGGAGAAAGCTGAATGAGCTTCTTATCACTGATTGCGCGTTTACCTTGAAGGCTTAGCCGATTCAGAAACACGATAGCACTGGAACGTTGATTGCCTGCTAGAAGCTGATTCGAGAGAATATGAAGAAGTCATATCAGTGGCCAAATGAAATAATAGCGAGTGGGAGAGCTTTACCTATAGACCAGAGCCAATGTTTGCTAATATTCTTTGCTTCAGTTAACACGGGTATGAACTTTCCTCAGCTGGCCACGGGAGAAAGTGACGGGAGACAAGGTCTAGGTCAAATCTGAACTCGGCTGACCCACGTTATGCATGAACGGGTGCAACTGTGTGTCTTCTACAGTAGCAGTGCGGAGGTAGACGTAAAAACTTGCCCTAGGTCAAAACGGCTGAAACTCACATTCAATAATGAGCTCAGGATATGAACTCTGCAGGAAACCGTGGGCTGAATCTCAATTTGCAACTTTATACTAACCACAAAATCATAGTACTGCTGATTTGGGACACACTAATCATACTCTTGCATACTACAGTACATAGCCGTCACTAGAGGGTAGAAAGGTGGTGATTCTCGGGGCCCTTGGCTGTTGGCTATTGGGTGGGGGAGGGAGGAGGGTGTTTGGGGGGAGACACATTTTTTACAAAAGCATCGTAAGCCAACTATGGTCGCAAGTTCCGTCGTTATCAGCATAGTTCAACGAGTCGTGTTTCCCAAAACCATCGTTCCAAACAGCATCGCAAAGTTGTGTGGTTGGAACGACAGCTCTCGACTTGTGGTTAGAAGCATAGTTTCTTGTTTGCGTGACATGTGGACTCAATAAATCCTTTTCTTGATCAAATAAACAAGCTGACATTCAGTACAATCTATTTCTTTTATTTAGAATACAAATGTCATTTTTACGTCTTTTAGTTTGTCAAGAGATTTAAAGCACCTTTTTTGAAGAGTGCGCATGTGTGTTCGTGCTCTAGAGCGTAAGAACGAGCCTATGATTGAATCTGGAAAGAAAGAAAAATAATTGAGAAAAATTAGAAATAGCCCTCAGATGCCATGTCCGTAATTTATAGCAAAACATCTAGCATTAATTCGATCTCAAATGGATTCATTAAAAGTAGTTATTACTCCACCACCTGCGTGACATCATTAACCAACGTGGTTGGCGACCAATTTGCGACAGTAAGGTTTCGGGAAACAGTCGTGACTAGCTACAGTATAGTTGATTTCTTCAACGATGCATCATACTATGGTAGTGAAGCAGCGAGTTACGTCGTTGTACGGGAAACGCACCCCTGAACGGTAGTGCATGTCTATTGATAAAAAGACAGCACAAGAGAGAGAAAGATGGGGGGCGGTTAATAATCTGAAAGTGTGAGGTCCTGAAGTCAACAATTATTAGCACCTTCTGATGTGAAAGGAAAAGACATATTGGGTCCCTCACATCCCGTAACTGGGAAATTTCTACCACTGCCAACACTTGCGCACAGAAGAAAAGTCTATGTGTAAAATGAAAAGAGAGGAAATCGGCCAGACAGCTCGGATGAATGAAAAATGAAGTTTTCAGTCCACTGAGCCTTGCCGATCAGTCGGTGGTCTGACTGAGGTGAAAGAACCCTCAAAGAACTCTCAACAAAACTCGGCACAACAACATGCAATTTCTTTATTTCTATGGTATAAAGAACTCGAAACAAAATTGCTTCCAGGAGTGAAAAGATGAAAACATTCTTTTATCTCCAGTTTTCCCCACCCTCCTCGACTGTTTTGGGTGACTGTTTATCCCAATGAGGGGGGATGACAGAAGGGGCAGGGCAGAGAAGACTACAGGGCGCCAACAGCGCAGGGCTTTAGGGAACATAGCCTTCCTCTCCTGTCAGCACTGACCTGCTACAATAATGCATACACTGCATCTTTATTCCCCAGACTTTTTCCAGCACAGAAAAAAAACCCAGAGAGTCTATTGCTCTGGTGGAAATATAGACTTTTTTTGATATCATCTTGCTGCCCACACTAATGCATTTTTTATGTTGTACAAGTGGGACATTGTCACATATGAATGTGCTGCTGATTACTTATTTTAAGAAAAAGTGAGTGGTATATCTGTGTGTATGTGCATGCATTGGCTTTCATCATGTGGTTTTCTATTGTGCCACCTCTATTATTGTGGTATTTATCAATACTTTTTAAGGAAAAATGGTAGATTTTGGTAGTTAAAGTATGTATATTAACATTATATTCACAATGAAATATATGGTTATACGTTGTAAATTAAATAGGAATTCTATAAAACTGGAAACATTGTCACTGTTTTTTTAATAGTGAATTCTGGCAACAGCTGCCAGTTTTTTTTTTTTATTGTAAATTTAATGGGATATTTCTAACAGTGTGTATGTATGTGAATATATATATATATATATATATATATATATATATATATATATATATATATATATACACACACACACACACACTTCAGAGCCAGACTGAGAAAAAAACACTAATTTCATGGCCTTTTGAAGTGAATCACAGCTGCCATGTAGGCTATATGACCACATATGAAAACAATCATGTACTTACATAAAAAAGAGGGAATTTTAATATTGCAACGAGGTCGCCAAATTATGCAGATGCAGGTTAAAAGATCCATGCTTTTAGAGGATTATCTCCAATGATTATATCGCCTGCCATGAATGGAAGTGTGTGAGGGAGGGGATTGTGTCATCACACGTGAGTGAACATGGCTTTGATGTTCTGTGTGTTCTGACCTGCACTGTGACCACATGATGAGTCTGAGTTCTCATCAAAGAAGTGTGAAAAACACATTTTCAAACTGTACCTATGTATTTGAGTGTGTCGATCTAATTCTCACAAATCATCTCTAGTTATTCTGATGACACAACCGATACTTTGCATAATACTAAACATATCCAACTAAAGCACCGGTCTTAATAACAAGAGATTTATTATCTATATCAAATTAAATATATTTTTCTGAATTGCAGTGGCGGAATGTGTCCATTCGGCATGTTTAAAAACATGAGTAATTCATTCTGGTGGAGAAAATCTTGATGAGGTAAGACCAGACATTGTGGAAATCCAAAAAGTGTTCTGCAGTGGAAGTTAATAACATTTGCTGAATTAAAGTTGGCTCATTTGACTTAATTTCCTCCTCAAATTGGATTTAACAATCTAGTAGAAGAATGATATTCTACATCTAAAGGTTAAGCTTTCAGGAAATGGGATTCAGAGTATATCTTTTTAGGCAAATTGGCGTGTTAAATGGTCATTCCATGTACAAATTCCTTCCTCAAACACAATAGATACAATAAATCAAGTTTAAAGAGCACAGACTTATTTGGATGTGGATATTATACATTTTTTGTCAAAATTGTATGTATGTGTATACGCTTCATGCTGACTAACTAATAAAATATACATCTCCGGTAGTGATTTTCCACTATATTGTGACATAATTAAGGGCTGGTTCACATAGAACCCGTTTTTGCTGTTAAAAACGAGACGCAGGTCAGCGGAAAGAAAAAAGACTAGAGTTTTTTTAGTTATTGTTAAACTATTTTTAACTTGAGCACCGCATTTTCAGAATGCTGTGTCATGCATGCCACACAACGCGAGCGCAATGGTTAAAGACGTCCGTCTAGAGAGCATGTTTACATTGAAAAACAATGGAAAAGTAGTGCAGTGGAATGGAAAAATGCATTCTGTGTGAACAGCCCCTAACAGAGTAATTAAGTTACAATTTCGCAACACGGCTGCTTAGTGCTTTTATAAGCTACTGTAAGTGCGTAATGCCATTTCTCTGTGTTATCAGAGAAAGCAAGCTGTTCCCTTTAGGTAAAATTGTTATAGTCCTTACATTCACTATTGCACCTAAGCCCCTGTGCCCTGGGCTTCCACCATCTGCTGTGCGGCAGGCGGCCTGCGCAAGAATCATATTAACCCCTGGATTATGACACACGCACATCCTCCTCGCACGCCATGATTCAAACACAGAGGTTACAACTGACTTCACATGTCAGGCCACATGGAACGGAAGCACCTGGCGCTATGACCCCCGACAATCAAATGCTAATGCTGTCAACAGAAGAAACGAGAGATAATGTTCCTCTTAGACTTTAAAGACATGGTGAAATGCATCATTCTAGGAAATCAAAACAGAAACACTCGGTAAATTCAAAGAGAATGACGTATTTATTATGCACCCCTATGGCAAATCAGTCATACTTTAGACTATACAACGTGACCTTCAATCTTGCATAAGCTTCAGAGTGAAAGTGAATATAATGTAATTATGTTACATAACACACAAGAATGCATCTCCGTAATGGGTTTGACGCAATATATATGCAGAGGAGAAAGCCTAGCTTGTACTACTTTTGTCTCAACTGGCAAATCATAGCTGTTTTATGTATTTCTTATAAGATTTAATGAATTTCAATGGCTGCATGCTGTAATAAAACAGAAAATTCTCTGAAAGGCTGCATAGCTTGATTAAAAATCCTCACTTAGGGCAACATTTTCACTGCTAGTTTCATTAGAAAATGATACTGGTTTGACAGTTGTGTAGTATTATATCTTCCAAGTACTATTATAGTCACATTTGATGGTACCAGTGAATCCTTATATTTTTCATATGGCCCATCTACACTCACCTAAAGGATTATTAGGAACACCTGTTCAATTTCTCATTAATGCAATTATCTAATCAACCAATCACATAGCAGTTGCTTCAATGCATTTAGGGGTGTGGTCCTGGTCAAGACAATCTCCTGAACTCCAAACTGAATGTCAGAATGGGAAAGAAAGGTGATTAAGCAATTTTGAGCGTGGCATGGTTGTTGGTGCCAGACGGGCCGGTCTGAGTATTTCACAATCTGCTCAGTTACTGGGATTTTCACGCACAACCATTTCTAGGGTTTACAAAGAATAGTGTGAAAATGGAAAAACATCCAGTATGCGGCAGTCCTGTGGGCGAAAATGCCTTGTTGATGCTAGAGGTCAGAGGAGAATGGGCCGACTGATTCAAGCTGATAGAAGAGCAACTTTGACTGAAATAACCACTCGTTACAACCGAGGTATGCAGCAAAGCATTTGTGAAGCCATAGCACGCATAACCTTGAGGCGGATGGGCTACAACAGCAGAAGACCCCACCGGGTACCACTCATCTTCACTACAAATAGGAAAAAGAGGCTACAATTTGCAAGAGCTCACCAAAATTGGACAGATGAAGATTGGGAAAATGTTGCCTGGTCTGATGAGTCTCGATTTCTGTTGAGACATTCAGATGGTAGAGTCAGAATTTGGCGTAAACCGAATGAGAACATGGATCCATCATGCCTTGTTACCACTGTGCAGGCTGGTGGTGGTGGTGTAATGGTGTGGGGGATGTTTTCTTGGCACACGTTAGGCCTCTTAGTGCCAATTGGGCATCGTTTAAATGCCCCGGCCTACCTGAGCATTGTTTCTGCCCATGTCCATCCCTTTATGTACCCATCCTCTGATGGCTACTTCTAGCAGGATAATGCACCATGTCACAAAGCTCGAATCATTTCAAATTGGTTTCTTGAACATGACAATGAGTTCACTGTACTAAAATGGCCCCCACAGTCACCTGATCTCAACCCAATAGAGCATCTTTGGGATGTGGTGGAACTGGAGCTTCGTGCCCTAATCTCCATCAACTGCAAGATGTTATCCTATCAATATGGGCCAACATTTCTAAAGAATGCTTTCAGCACCTTGTTGAATCGATGCCACGTAGAATTAAGGCAGTTCTGAAAGCGAAAGGGGGTCAAACACAGTATTAGTATGGTGTTCCTAATAATCCTTTAGGTGAGTGTATATAAATATGGGCCGTTAAAATGCAATACATACGCATACATACATACATACATACATACATACATACAGTACACACATACAGGGTTTTTCCTGGCTCAACAAGGCGGAAAAATCCTGATAATCTATTTTAATAATAAGATAATTCAATTTGTATTTTTCGTAGACCATCATATAGCCTACTGTGTTTCCCACAGTATATTTGTGGGTGGAGCTCGGTACCTCTAGGGGGATCCAGGGGCATGCCCCCCGGAGGAAGATTTTATATCTGATATCTTTGACTGTCTGTTCGAGTTTTGTCAAGAGCCAGAGGCGGCACGAAATTTGTAACTCGGAGTTCTCTATAATAACCAAAATGGAATTTTTAGGATACCTCTACAATGATAAACATCTTGAAGTTTCACTCAAGTGTATTCTGTATATGGGCCATTTAAATCTCATTTTAAAGTATGACAAAAATGCCAACTTTTGTCAAAAAAAGACCAGCGGGTAATTTACAATCTCCTAAAGTGTAGAACGAAAAGATTGAACAGCCAGTAAGAAAGACAGTAAAGACTGACATAGATTGCTTCAACAGCTCAGTAAAGATGATAATTGGATATAAAAAGCTCAGAAGGCCAGCTACTGAACAAGCATTTCTGTGAGAAGCATCAAATGTTCTTGCACAAATGACCTACGTGACGTAATTAAATTGCAATGTGAAGCTTCTGGAGTTTATTGATACCCATCAGGAGGCTGTGAGACCCAGACTGGGCCCATCTGGAGACTGGGAGATGTGGATGCCAAGTTAAGCCACAAACGGAGAGACAGAGGCAATAGAGTCCAGACCGGTATCAAATTGATTGAAATGTTCAACATCAGCGCTACATAAGGAAGGGACTGACAAAGTACTAATACACTAACAATGCATTCAACTGTGAAAGGCAAAAAAAAAAAAAAACACACACACTGCAGTCAGGATCTCGGGATCTCATTACAGCTCTGCTCAAACCAACTGCATAAAACTTCAGCAAGACATTTGCTGTTAAGCCAAAATCACACAAACAAATATGCAAAAAGGTTATACATCCAGTAGAATAATAGTGTGAACTATGCAAAGTTTTGTACCAAACAGTAAAGGAATGGTTCCCTTAAAATTAAAAAAAATAAATAACTAAAAAATAAATTACTAAAACTGAAATAAAAATTAGTAATAACTATAGACAAAAAATATATAGACAAACACAGCAAAATGACTAAAACTTGAACTAAAACGAAAATGAAAAATATTTGTAAAAAATCTAATTCGAAATGTTGTTAAAAACGATAATACTAGTATCCCAATGATACTAAAATAACATTGATTTGACGTACTTTCTTACTCAGAACACAAAAGAAGATATTTTGTAAGTTAAGGGGTCCAAACAACATTGAACCCTTTTGACTTTTATTGTATGGGCAAAAAATATTGAAAGAAAGAAAGAAAGAAAGAAAGAAAGAAAGAAAGAAAGAAAGAGAGAAAGAGAGAAAGAGAGAAAGAGAGAAGAGAGAGAGAGAGAGAGAGAGAGAGAGAGAGAGAGAGAGAGAGAGAGAGAGAGAGAGAGAGAGAGAGAGAGAGAGAGAAAGAAAGAAAGAAAGAAAGAAAGAAAGAAAGAAAGAAAGAAAGAAAGAAAGAAAGAAAGAAAAGTTTCTTGGGGGAACAAACATTTTGTGAGGAAACGCAAAAGCATTAAGCCAACATATTTCCTATACCTGTATCTCTTTTTATCCATACAGTTTGATTTAAATTGAAAATCTATAATCAGATTTAAATGTGCTACATTTTCAGTACAAAGCACAAAGAATAGTAATGTGATGCAAATATAAATGACAAAATCCTTTGCACACTTTTTTGATGACACATCAACTCCCTGTGCTTGGGATATCCTTTAAAAGCAATGACCCAGGTGTCCATGTTTAATGATAGTCTGACAGGTACATCAATACTCAGCCAAAGCAATGTAATCTCATTTATGAGGCGCAGCCCGAGCTCCTTAAGGACAAATGAACTTCACTGTGCATGCGCAAGAACAGCAATCATAAACCAACAGATCTGCTGGAGGCTGTGGCTGAGTTAAATCATTTAATGGATTATGGAATATGAATGGTTGCACACATTGATGTTAAGGCTCAGGTTCAATAAAATATGCGTTTCGTTGCTCACTTTACAGTATTCCTGATCCTGTTTCTTTACAAACGGTTAGCTTTACAAACAACAAGCACAGACCAAGGACTGACTGAATCTTGTTTTTTACAAGTATATTACAAGCCAAAATAAAATTGCCAACCTTTTACAAAATAGAGGCTTTGGGTACATGAAGATATATTACATTTCTCTTCAATCTTCCAAGCAAACACCTATAGAGAACCAGTCATTACACTAACAAATAATTCAACACAGATTCACCAAGGAATCATGTTAATTCTGTTTGACCATTCATTTTTCCATTCAATGAATTTTAAATCAATTTAAAATTATTTTAAATCAAACTATGGATAAAAAGAGATGTATATAGGAAATATGTGAGGCCTAATGCTTTTGCGATGAATTGTCAAAGAAACCAATTCAAAAGAGCAACTGGCTCATGATTAAAAATCATGAACTTTTCACTGAATAGAGGCATTTGGGTATGTGAAGATATTTGATTTGATTTATCAAAAATACTATTCTTTAAAGCAGACACTTAGAGATCTAGTCATTATCCAAAAAAAAAGCGATTAAAGACAGATTCGCTAAGGAATCACAGCAATATTTAAACCGCTTTCCCCAATTCATTAAAACAAAGAACTGGCTCACAAATCGAACATACAGTACGACTTTCAAGCAAGTTTAACTCTACACATCATCAAAATGCATATTCACTATATGATTGCAATACCGTTTTACAGGGCTGCAAAACTCAACCATCTGATATTTGTCCTTGACTTTGAGAACTCTGGCTCTAATACCTGAAAATGAATAGCTGAAGCAGGCTTGGGAAACATGCCATTCCCATATCCCAGTTAGGGCTAAGAGGATCATACAAAACAGCAGGTGTTGATAATATTCATTCACAGATTAAACCACACAAATGTTAATGTAAGTGAACGTATCAGGATGATCTCCCACCAACCCTACCAAAAAACAAATACGGTATCATACTATTCTGTATATGGATTCATTTCTCACTACACCAGCAGAGAAAGTACGCTTAGTATGCTTCAATTTACTCAATATTTCAACTTCGACCAACCTGAGGATGGAGGATGATCAGTGTTAGAGGCCAGAATTATTTCAGATGACAAATTATAAGCACTGAATGACATGCTATGATGGCATTAAACGTACAAAGATGAAAGCAAGCTTTAACCCAATGCGTGTCCCAAAAACCCTATGAAAGCATAAAGGGGGTCAAAATGAGCCGTACTGGAATCAGCTTAATTAAATAATTATAGAATGTGTGTGCACAAAATGTTTCAATCATGTACATACAGTAAAACATAATATTCAGCCATAACTAATGTGTGTTTATGTCAGAAATACAAATGTGCCTAGCAGGCTTTGCAGATTATGATCCTTACAGACAGGACCAGCACATCTCTCACAAGTCAGCTTTTGGGTAGCTTTTTCCTTTTGAGGGAATGAGACCAATACCAGCTGGAAATTTGGACACACCCACACATTCATTATTAATATTAGTATTATTAATACTGTCAATCCCATTTCACAAAGTCAACCTATAAAATGGGAATTATCCAAAAAAAATATTAACAGTCACTCTGCAAACTCTGGGACGTGTTTCTCTTTTTCCAATCTCAGGGATGTTGCACACTTGTTGGATGCTTTTCCTACACGCTCCGGCCCATAGGCAACAATGTTTGCCTTTAAAACTAATTCAAAAAAAGCATTTAAGCATAAGGTTTTTTGGATGATGAGAAATGGTCAGATGTGTCCAAACTTTTGACTGGTACTGTACTTTACATCAAGTGTTTGAATCTTTTCTTTTCTTTTAAACCATATTAAGGAAGAAAATAAATAGTGTAAATAGTGTTCATTTTAAAAACAGTAGTACTATTATAACATAAAACATTAATTTGACAGTCACAAACACCATTTTTGAGTAATCTTTCGTAATTAAATATGATTATTGATATTTGATATTATCGAAAAAATAGTTTTTATATAGTTTCTGAACCTTTAAAAACTATAACTTAAAAATATGATGATTTTGGTGAGACTCCCGTTCTACAGTTTTGAGAAATACATGGAATATCATGAAGAAATTAAATGTTTCATTAATAAAATATTCCACCTCATCTGGTCATTTTTGTCCCATTTACGCATTCTATGGTTAATTCGGACTGAAGGCCAGCCTTGTGTCATTTGGATGGGGGTCTCCGGCATTTCCAATGCGCATCGCTCAACCTGCAAGCAACACACATGGCATTACGCATCCCCAAAAGGCGCACAAAATTACCTTGGTCAGCTGTGCGATCTTCTTGCTCATCTTCAGGTGGAGATCCTGCGTGTATTCGAGGGTTAAACCGGACGGGAAGGACGTGCTGGTGGATGTTGAAGTGGAGGTGCTGTTATATTTCCCCGTCGAAGCGCTGCCAGCGGGGTTGTAGTAATGCTGCCAGCCCGCTCCAGTCGCCATCTTCACGATATTATATTACTATGGCTGTAATATAAAGAATGTAATGGCAAATGGTAAAGGCAGATGATCCTTCGATCCCGATAGAGCAAAATAATAGAGTGACAGTGAAGGCGTTAATCCACAGGAGTCATTATTTCATCCGGATTAAAATCATCTGCTCCTATTGTAGTCTGTTAGATGAGAGAGTTTAACCACACATTTCGTTGGTTTCCTCGCTTCTTGTGAATTGACAGTAGATGTATAGGAGGAATACATTAAATGTTTTGGATTCCTGGCAGGTGCGTCGCGTTTAAAAGGCCGACGGCGCGTCTGAAACGAGTCCAAACGCCGCTCGTCTGTAGGATGTAAGAGCCGGTGCAGGCGCGATCCAGGTTCGAGGCATTTCTGTCGGTTCCTGTGCGTGTGTCTGTGCGAGCGGTTGCTGCACTGAGTCTGTTACCATGGATCATCTCAACAGTTTACATTATGCCAGTGACGTCAGTTCCGTTGGTCACGGTTCTCTCTGATCTCCGCCTCCTGTCTCTCCTCCACTCTGCTCTTTTCACTTTTAGATGTGATGTAATGCAAAAGTCGTTGGGGGAATAAAAGTGATTTTAAAAACGTCCGGGTAGGTGGACAGGAGCTAAAAGTAAAACATTAGACTATTCTATTTTTGTTTCAGATCGTGTTTGAAAATAGGTTTGCTTTAGGCACATGCACATTTTTATTTATTTATTTTGAAATTTAATGCAAACAACACGGGCTAGTTGTCACAATCCAGTTAATATTTTAAAAGGTTTATTTTTAATTACTTTTCTGACACACGTTGTGAGAACATGCCCCAAATGCATATTGAATCTGTCAAACTGTATATGGATTTCAGCAACATTTAAACAGTAAAACAATTACGCAAACAAGAAATTATGAAAAATGACCAGTTCAACAACATCAACATCTCATGACCCTTTTCAGACTGTTGTCTTCATTTTATATTTTCCTTTTAAAAACATTTAATAGGCCTACACATTTATCATGCTATACATTGTGTAATATTATAGTAAAAAGAAAAAGCAAAAAAAGATTGGTTAACCCCAAGGTTTTTTTTTTCTCTATTCTGTCACCTGATGGAGTTTGGCCTCTGGCTTGCTTATTGGGGACACTTAATAATATTATTGATCTGACTGAGCTGGATGATGACATCACTGTTTTCTGAAATTAACTAATTTAATAATTGATCATATTTGCAACGGATCTGAATCAACACTGAACTGACTTCAGCTGAACAACAGCCAAAATGTATATTTTTTTCTGTTTATCAATCTGTATGGTATGAAGTGCTTTTTAAATAAAGGTGACTTGACTTGAGTATATGACAAAAAAAAACAATTAAAGTAGCAGCGAGGGTGTTTCTAATACAACGGCGAGGGCAAATTTGACATAATATATTTTTCCATTTTTTGTAAAGTCATGAAAAGTCTCTATCATGGGTTTTTCTTTTGCTATGCAAATGGAAATACAAAAAATATGTTTGTTGTCGTCTCCTGTTCACCGCTATGAAAGTTTAGTTTACCCAACTATGACGACTTATGTTTCTGAGAACCCCCGGAAATGTGAAAATCAGCTCATGCATTCCTTTACAATCCACCAATTACACCTATTAAATAATCTCTCTTAATATACTGTGCTGGATATTAAAAATGTCTGCATGCATCCTTGAGGCATCTGAAATTCATGAGCCAATGATTACGCTTTGAAATTTAAAATACATGTGCGGGCCTTTAGTAGAACTGTGTATGTGCACATATGCTGATGCGGGCTGGCTAATAATTTAATTTGTATAAGGATATTTTGCAGCACACAAAAACAAATATTGCAAGCATTTTTCAACATGCATGAGTGCCATTTTAAGACAGTCCATATGCTGTACAACTGATATTGCACATGGACTGCAACTTTGTAGAAATATGAAGGAAACACAATCTATTTTATCATTCTCTACCACTTTCTCCTCTGGTTATGGTTGAGATGACTGAAAAATATGGTCCAATGAATGAATCACCTGGGAGAGCAGGTACTGTCATGAAAGACAAGTGATAAATGGACTGCTATTGTTATTCTCCAAATAGCCTTGCATGGCACAGCCCATGGAGAGAGCTGCATTTCAGCACACATAATACCAATGCATTGTTTTGGTTGGGATGCTGGTGTTGATTTTGCATCTATTGGAGTTAGCAAGCCTCACAGGAAGCCAATATTATCATTTAGAATGCTAAATGAACCTATACCTCAAAGGCACCACAAGTGTTGCATTTGTACTGATAGTAAACATGAGCAAAATCTCTCTAGAAATAATTGATTTACAAAAAAAAAAACATTATTATATATATTTTTTAACTTTATGCAAATGTTTGACAAAAAAAGCAAATGGAAATGCTCTTATACAGTCCAACTTTCTCCAGGGCTTGATTAAATATAACTGCACATCACTGGCAAAAACGTTGCCCAGCCATACTTTAGTTTCTCTTTTGCATTGAGATAGGAACCACACTGAGAAAAGCATAATCTAAAAGAAAATGAGAAATGCAAAAGTAATATACTGAAAATTAGAACTAGTTCATAAATATTTTTTTTTACAGTTCATGAAACACAGAGCTTATTTGACTGCAGGGTGCTGGATGCAAATGTGAATAATCAATCATTAAAGGGTTCACATAAATCACTATTATACAGGCCTACAGTTTTTTTGTTACACAATTTCAAACTTTTTTCTTTTGAATCCCGTTCACAATAAAACCAGCCAAATTCAGTCAGTTCAGAGATTTCAAAAGAAAAAAAGGCATGCTGCATTTATTTTAAAGTGCCTTAAAATGTTAACATCTAACAAAATTATATTTACCGTGAACATAGTTCATATGTTCATAGTTCATAGAGTACAAATTATTCTGGAACTACCAATGTACAATAACATGTCACAATACAACCCTCTAAATCATGGGTTCTCTTACGAGAGTATCTCTCGTACTGCGTAATATCTTACGCTATGGGGAAAACCTCTTTTCCACAAGATATTGAAGCCAAAAATTATCCTTAATTTTGAATTAATGTAAAACGCTGTGCAGCAGCATGCAGACATAGGCAGGACAGCTCGCGCGCCTATTGGCTGCCCTGCGGCAACAGCAGCAGCCTATCGAGAGAGGCGCTGCGTGACACATATCCAATGGGGGCATTTCGTGCCTATTTCGTCACGTCCCGCCAGAAAGGGCGTGGTCTCGCCCTACAAATATAACTCGATAAGGCTGGTACACTGGTTTTCATCGCCGAAGCGAACCAGCGCTGTTGTATGCACGGCAAGATACGCAGTACTCGTTCCCTCTCTAGAGAGAACCGAGGTTACGTTAGTAACCGAGTACGTTCTCTTACGAGAGTATCTCTCGTACTGCGTAATATCTTACGCTATGGGGAACACAATGCAAAACGCCGTGCGTACTGGGATCCGACACCCAAGTCCCAAGGGCAGTAGCCCGGGGCTCATGTAGTGCACAATCACCATAGACTCACAGAGAGTCGGAGAAGAGAGGCTGCAAGCATCATTCCCCATGAAATAGCATCCTATAGGAGCTAGTTATGTTAATAGTGTTTCACACAGACAGGGTGAACGTGTTCAGCCTGAACTGGGTAATAGTACAGGTTATTGAACACCCATGGAGCTGTTTTATCGCTCAGTGAGCGATGCACAAGCAAAACTCAGCATCTGGGCCGGCACAGCGGGGCAGATAGCACTGAATTCTATACCGACAGAAGCTTGGCTTGTAAGGCGGGAACCTCTAGGTTATAAAACCTTATAAATGTAGACGGCGAGGCCCAGCCCGCGGCCGTACAGATATCTTGCAAGGTAACCCCCCTATACCACGCCCACGACGAGGCCACGCCTCTCGTGGAGTGCGCTCTGACACCCAAAGGACACTGCGGGCCCTTAGAAGTGTAAGCCAGTGCTATGGCGTCGACTATCCATCTGGATAGGCTCTGTTTTGATGCGGCCAGTCCCTTGGATCATCCGCTACACAAAACGAAGAGCTGCTCGGTCTGTCTGAAGGCAGACGAGCGGGACACATGAGCTCTCAGTGCCCTGACAGGGCAAAAGGAGACTCGCATCCTCCTCCTCGTTATGAACCGAGAGAGCGCACAGGGAAATAACCTGGGCCCTAAACGGTGTGTTGAGGGATTTGGGCACATACCTGTGCCTTGGTTTGAGTATGACTTTTGAGTCATTAGGCCCAAACTCCATGCATGACGCGCTTACCGAAAGCGCTTGCAAGTCCCCTACGCGCTTCACTGAAGCGAGAGCCATAAGGAATACCGTTTTGAGAGACAGATGTTTCATGTCTGACAAATGGATTGGCTCGATTGGGGCATATTTCATGGCTTCCAAAACCGTAGAAAGGTCCCACACAGGGACTAAGGGGGGTCTGGGAGGATTCAGCCTCCGAGCTCCCCTGAGGAATCGCACGACCAGGTCGTTTTCCCCAGTGACTGGCCATACGTCGGTTTTGCAAACGCCCTTATCCAGCGGCCCCTGAAGGAAGGAGAGCACTTCCGTAACCCCGCAGTCTGCGGGTGAAAAGCCCTGAGCTTGACACCAAGCAGAGAACACTGACCACTTTGAGGAATAGAGCCGTCTAGTAGACGGGGCTCTAGCCTGCGTGATTGTATTTAACACTCCCTCTGGGAGGTTAGCGGGTACCTGTTGATGGCCCATGCATGTAGGGACCATAATTCCGGGCGAGGATGCCAAATCGAGCCCTTTGCCTGAGAGAGGAGGTCTCTCCTCACCGGTATCGGCCACGGGGCAGTGCTGGTCCGCCGCATTAGGACTGGGAACCAATTCTGGTTTGTCCAGAGCGGAGCCACGAGTAGCACTGGGCATCCGTTTTCCCTGATTCGTTTCAGCACTTGAGGCTGGAGCGAGACGGGGGGGAAAGCATAGAGGGGGCATCGGGGCCATACGTGGGCCAGCGCATCCCTGCTCTTGGAGAAAAAGGTTCGGACAGTGAGCGTTTTCTTGGGGCGCGAACAGGTCCACCTGCGCTCTGCCAAATGTCTCCCACCGCAGTTGGATCGTCTGCAGGTGCAGCGACCATTCCCCTGCTGGGACATTGTTTCTGAACAGACGGTCTGGTCCCAGATTCAGGCGACCAGGCACATGCGCTGCTTTCAGTGAAAACAGGTTGTGCTGAGCCCAGACTAGGAGGCGTTCCGTCAGCCTGTAAGGTTTCGGGACCTGACGCCACCCTGGTGATTTATGTATGCCACCACTGACATGTTGTCCGACCGGACTAAGACGTGGCGGCCTTTTATCTGGGGACAAAAACGCCATAGCGCGTTGTCGACTGCCAGCATTTGCGTAGGAGCTTTTCCCGTTCTGACCACTGGCCGAAGAACGGTCTGCCCTCGAGCAGCGCTCCCCATCCCGAGGTGGAGGCGTCCGTGGACACCACCGTCACACTCGAGGGAGTCCCCAGACCCACGCCTGACTGACACCAGTCAGCTATTTTCCAAGGTTCCAGAGCCGAAACGCATTTCATGTCGTCCCTGAGGCGAAACAGACCAGAGGTCCATGCCAGGGGTGGAACTCGCACTTTCAGCCATAACTGCAGTGGGCGTATGCGAAGCAGGGCCAGCTGGAGTACTGAAGATGCCGAGGCCATGAGGCCCAGCATTTTCTGAAATCTTTGAGCGGGACTATAGAGCCGCGCTGGAAATCTCTTGAAGTCTCGTTTCAGGCCTACAAGGAAGAAAAGGAATAGTCGAATAAAGTCGTTATTTTTGTTTGTTTTTTCGCACAAAAAGTATTCTCGTCGCTTGATAAACTTATAGTTGAGCCACTGTTGTGACATGGAATATTTAAACATTTTCTTTAATGACTTTCTGGGCCGTCCGCTGTCATTCCCTTAGGGAGCCTATGGAGGAGTGATCAACCTCTCAGATTTAATCATAAATATCTTCATTTGTGTTCCGAAGACGAACGAAGGCCTTACGGGGTTGGTACAGCATGGGGGTGAGTAATTAATGACTTAATTTTCATTTTTGGGTGAACTAACCCTTTAAAGACCTGATTTTTACTGTGAAAAATTAACATTATCAATATGTGTAAACTAAATCTCCCTGAAGGGAAGGTCACCTAACCCCAGTTTGAAAACCCCTCCTATAGCAAAACTGCTTATGAAAACGGTGCTACGGTCGAATAATAACCCTGACCTATTGTTGGTTTGTTGATTCCTTTGTACATTGTAATGGATTTCTTTTGTAGTAGAATAGTGTGACTAAATACTGATTTGTTTACAAACAATTACATTATTTTTCTTTAAAAATGTCTACTTTATAATACAAATGAGTTTTAAAAGCACAGTCCTTGGTACAGAGGACATTGCATTCAGCTGAGTTGAGTTGCGAAGCAATGACTTGCTAAAGCTCTTAGCCTGTCCATGAAAGATTGAAATGTAAGCAGAAAGAGATAAGTAAGAGAAGCCAATAACAATTTTCCTGTGGCTTTTTTTTGTTTCTGGAAAAGACATCACTCTCTGTCCTTTTGAAGACTGTAAAAAGAACACTGTGAAATGTACAGTAACTTGCTGTCACCAATTAGCAAGTTAGTTGCTGTGGTACATTTCACAGTGTGCTTACTGTCAATTTAAAGAGCATTAGAAAAATCTTATAGGCTACTAGAATTGTCATCAGAATGTCATAGGATGCTGTATTTTTTATCACAGAAAATATAAGACTACAGTTAACAGGCTGCATTAATGTAGTAGTGTCTGAGCGATCGGAGAGCCATGCAACTACCACTTTGTCACTTCAAAAAGTTCATAAAGAGATCAAAATGTATCCATATGAATTGAGCGGTTTAGTCCAAATTTTCTGAATGATGAACAGATTTAATGGTGACACTTTACAATAAGGTTCATTAGTTAAGATTAGTTAACTACATGCTAACAATGAACAATACAGCATTTATTAATCTTAGTAATTTCAACATTTACTAATAGCCTACATTATTAAAATCAAAGGTTGTATTTGTTAACATTAGTTAATGCACTGTGAACTGAGCTGTATTTTTTATTAACATTAACAAATGTGAACTAATGCAGTATCAAATGTATTGCTCCTGGTTAGTTCATGTTAGTTAACTAATGTTAACAAATTAGCCTTATTGTTAAGTGTTACCTATTTAATTTATATCTTCATTTGTGTTTCGAATATGGGTTTTATGGGTTTGGAATGACGTGAGGGTGAGGGAAATGAGCCTAATTGTTTTTTTTTGTTCTTTTCTTTTTTTTTCTTTTCTTTTTGTGTGAACTGTGTCTGACTTTGACAACAGTTTGCCCTGCGATGAAAAACATGATCCTATATGAAAAATGTTTAATGTTTAAAAGTCTTACCTGTTGCTGCGTTTTCAGTCGGTATATGATTCACTCCATATAGCAAGGGAAAGCGAGAAACAGCTAGCGCACTTTGCTAACACACACATAGCCTACATACGCACAAACAAAATTCCAATTTAATTTTTATCCAACTCCTTTAACAAACTGATGATGTTATTGATTAAATGTTACCAGATGGGAAAATCGATCAAAATTAGTGCAAATAGTATATTTTTGTAATAATATGCATGGCTTTGCCTACTAATTAAGAAGGTGCCGCTCTCTCCCAGTGCACACAGGTAAATTGGGTAAATTAATGTAACATTGCAAAACAATGAACAAAGTTACCTTTAATTTATGAAAAAAAGTGGAATCTCGTCAGTTTCTACTGCTGAAAAAATCTTGCTCTTAATTACTGTATTGTAGTTGGCTAATTCACAGTGCACAATATATTTACTGAGTTTACCCACCATTGAAATTTGACCATGATACTTGCATCTACAGCAACATGCTGTAGCTTATAGGTTCTACAGTAAGCATTTGTTCATTTTACATTAATAATGCTGTGAAAACTACAAAAAAAATGCTGCTCATGTTCTAATACTGAGCACCTATCAGACCCTCCACACTCCTGTGTTCATGCAGAGTGGCTATTTCCCTGTCATCTACAAAGCTGTATGAGAAGAAAATTATACATACAAGTACCAGATAAGCAGGATTCCTGGAGTCCTGTCAGGGCAAGTTACCCTTCAGTTGTGGCATTCTCACTCAGGTGGTCTCACTCAAGTGGATGTCTGCTTTTAAATGATGCAGATGCATGCTCATCCCAATGCTCATCAAGGTTTAGTTTGAAGGACTGAAATATATCAACACTGGAAACAAACGTTGTTGTATAAACTCTTACGGTCTTAGGCTATATTAAATGCACGTAGCCAAAAGTAGTTAAAAATAAAGGTTACAAAAAAGGGGGTGATGCCTTAATTCCCATGAACAGAACTCCACTTTTGTTGTAGCCTAATGGAGATGCATTGTCAATTTCAGAAGTTTACTTTAATCCTAAAGCCTACTCTATCATATTTGATGCGTATTTAAATCATCAACATGATCAAATCTTTGTTTAAAAATATACAACATGCCTTCTGTAGTCAGATTGATAGTTAAAGCCTAAGTATAATTCTAAAAAATGTCTACCTCTGGTCATGGTACACGTTTGTTTGTTGTACAATCTATACAGATTTGTAAGAATAACGTTTATATTGTAGTTATATTTCAAGATAAACACTGGACTGAAGCACTGAGGCACGTTTATTTGAAGATTAATCAATCACCATTATTGCATTGCATTCTATGTTTTGCTCCCCGCAATAAAAACTAAGCATTTAAATCATCTAAGACATTATCGGGAGACGTGACAATCAATATTAAGACGTGATATTTATATGAATTTTATTTAAGTAGTCTGCTGTACACATTGATTTACATAATATTTAAATCAAAATTTCAACTTCTTGGCCATATCAATGTCAGTAGCTGCACCAAATTTTATATTTTTGCTCAGTTTGTGCCCCTAAATGAGGTGTTTTATGAGCCATTAAAGCCTGGTGTATGAAATATGATACTAAAAAACTGTTGTAACTGTCACGGTGTGGTGTGGATTGGGCACGCTGGAGGCTGACCAGGGCATGGCCTATCCAGGGCAGGAAACCTCCAGGGCGGAGCAGGATGAGCAGGCGACCATGGCGGAGACGCCCCATTCGGGTGGCCATGGCGGAGAAGACCCTTCAGGTGGCCATGGCAGTGAAGACCCTTCGGGTGGCCATGGCGGAGCAGGATGAGCAGGCGGCCATGGCGGAGACGCCCCATTCGGGTGGCCATGGCGGAGAAGACCCTTCGGGTGGCCATGGCAGTGAAGACCCTTCGGGTGGCCATGGCGAAGCAGGATGAGCAGGCGGCCATGGCGGAGACGCCCCTTCAGGTGGCCATGGCGGAGACGCCTCTTCAGGTGGCCATGGCGGAGACGCCTCTTCAGGTGGCCATGGCGGAGACGCCCCTTCAGGTGGCCATGGCGGAGACGCCCCCTTCAGGTGGCCATGGCGGAGACGCCCCTTCAGGTGGCCATGGCGGAGAAGACCCTTCGGGTGGCCATGGCAGAGCAGGATGAGCAGGCGGCCATGGAGGAGACGCCCCTTCAGGTGGCCATGGAGGAGACGCCTCTTCGGGTGGCCATGGCGGAGAGGACCCTTCGGGTGGCCATGGCGGAGCTGATTTTTGGCCCCTTGGGCGGCCACGGCAAGGACCAATTCAAACGATTTACTATATATTTAACTCACAGGTACATACAGGCATGCAGGCAGGATAATAGGCAGGTTAACTAACACACACGCACGCACGCACGCACGCACGCACGCACGCACGCACGCACGCACGCACGCACGCACGCACGCACACGCACACGCACACGCACACGCACACGCACACGCACACACACGCACACACACACACACACACACACACACACACACACACACACACACACACACACACACACACACACACACACACACACACACACACACACACTCTAAACACGATCATGAACAAAGTAGAACCAACTAGGACAGACTGAACAGAGGGAAACTAAATACAGATACCAATGAACACTAACGAGGTAAGGACAGGTGACACGAATGATGACGATGAACAGGTGTGTAATGAGGGAGTGAGTTCAGGTGTGAAGACACCAGGGATACTGGGAAGTGTAGTGAAGACGAAGACAGGATGGTGCAGACGATGACTGTGACAGTAACGGTGTGAGGGATATTTTTTGGGCCCCTTAGTACCAATTGAGTATCTTTTAAATGCCACAGCCTAACGGAGTATTGTTGCTGCTGACTTTATGACCACAGTGTTCACATCTTCTGATGGCTACTCCCAGCAGGATAACGCGCCATGTCAAAAATCTCAAATCATCTCAAACTGCTTTTTTTTTTTTTTTACATGACAGTGAGTTCACTATACTCAAATTGACTCCACAGTCACCAGATCTCAATCCAGTAGAGCACCTTTGGGATGTGCTGGAACGGGAGATTCACATCACGAATGTGCAGACAACAAATCTACAGCAACTGCATGATGCCATCATGACAATGTAACGACTACGAGAATGAACCAAACACAATTGAAGCTTTTAGGTGATTTTTCATACATAATCACACAAAAGTTGTAGTTGTATATCGTCCCCCAGGTCAACTTGGCAGTTTTTTGGAGGAGCTTGATGTGCTACTCTCATCCTTCCCAGAAGATGGTACTCCTCTTGTAATTCTTGGAGACTTCAACATCCACCTAGAAAAACCTCAGGCTGCTGATTTCCACACCCTGCTTGCATCATTCGACCTCAAACGAGTATCTACTGTGGCTACTCACAAATCAGGTAACCAATTGGACCTCATCTACACGCGCTACTGCTCTACGGACAATACACTGGTCACTCCACTGCACACCTCAGATCACTTCCTCCTCACTCTCAACCTCAACCTGCCTCAGAACACAACACACACTCCTCCACAGGTCACCTTTCGACGAAACCTACGCTCACTTTCACCCTCTCACCTATCCTCTTTGGTCTCATCCACACTTCCTCCACCTGATCAGCTCTCAACACTTGATACTAACTGTGCAACTGATACTCTTTTCTCCACTTTAACATCCTGCTTGGACAACTTCTGTCCCCTTTCCTCCAGGCCAGCCCGCGCCACACCCTCTGCCCCCTGGTTAACTGATATTCTTCGCGAACATCGTACTAAACTCAGGGGTGCAGAGAGGAAGTGGCGCAAATCGAAAGATTCGACAGACCTGGGCCTTTATCAATCCCTTCTCTCTTCCTTCTCTGCTAATATCTCTACTGCTAAAATGGCTTACTATCACAACAAAATGATCAATTCTTCTGACTCTCGCATGCTTTTCAAAACCTTCTCCTCTCTTCTTAACCCTCCTCCTCCTCCTCCTTCATCAACCCTAACAGCTGATGATTTTGCCACATTCTTCATAGAAAAAACAACCACCATCAGCGGCCAATTTACCAATCCACAAACTGACACACACATTTTACCAACAAACGCACACATTCTACCCTCCTTCTCTCTACTTTCAGAGGCGGAAGTCTCTAAACTCCTCCTTTCCAATCGCCCTACTACCTGTCCGCTTGATCCTATCCCCACTAATCTACTTCAAGCCATTTCTTCCTCAGTTGTACCCACACTCACGCACATCATAAACAACTCTCTTCACACTGGTACCTTTCCCACAGCTTTTAAGCAGGCTCGAGTAACCCCACTGCTTAAGAAACCCAATCTAAATCCAGCACATCTAACAAGTTACAGACCGGTATCTCTTCTTCCATTTGTCGCGAAAACACTTGAACGAGTTGTTTTCAACCAGATCTCCTCCTTTCTTACACAGAACAACCTCTTGGACGACAATCAGTCTGGTTTCAAAAGCGGACACTCAACTGAGACTGCCCTGCTCTCAGTAATTGAAGCTCTGAGACTGGCAAGAGCAGCTTCCAAATCCTCAGTCCTCATCCTGCTGGATCTGTCTGCTGCTTTTGACACAGTTAACCACCAGATCCTCCTGTCAATCCTAAAGATGAAGGGCATCTCGGGAACTGCACTCCAATGGTTCGAGTCTTACCTCTCAGGTAGGTCCTTTAGGGTGTCGTGGAGAGGTGTGGCGTCTAAGACCCAACATCTAGCTACCGGGGTGCCTCAGGGCTCAGTGCTTGGACCACTCCTCTTCTCCATCTACATGACATCACTAGGATCTGTGATTCAGAAACATGGCTTTTCCTATCATTGCTACGCTGATGACACGCAACTCTACCTCTCATTCCAGCCTGACGATCCGACGGTAGCTGCTCGTATCTCAGCCTGCCTGACAGACATCTCTGGCTGGATGAAGGACCACCACCTTCAACTAAACCTTGCGAAGACAGAGCTACTTGTGGTCCCGGCCAACCCAACACTTCATCACAACTTCTCCATTCAGCTAGGCTCGTCATCCATAACTCCATCAAGGTCAGCTAAGAACCTTGGGGTTGTAATTGATGATCAGTTGAAATTCACAGACCACATTGCTAGAACTGCCCGGTCCTGCAGATTTGCTTTGCACAACATTAGGAGGATCAGGCCCTTCCTTACAGAGCATGCCACACAACTCCTTGTCCAAGCACTTGTTTTATCCAGACTGGACTATTGCAATGCTCTCCTGGCTGGTCTTCCAGCTTGCTCTGTCAAACCTCTACAATTGATCCAGAATGCTGCAGCCAGAGTAGTCTTCAATGAGCCGAAGAGAGCACACGTCACTCCTCTCCTCAAACAATTGCACTGGTTGCCAGTTGCCGCTCGCATTAAATTCAAGGCACTGACGTTTGCCTACAGAACAACCACTGGCACTGCTCCCTCTTACCTAAACTCATTACTTCAGACTTATGTGCCATCCAGAAACTTGCGCTCTGCTAGCGAATGTCGTCTTGTGGTACCATCTCAAAGAGGCACAAAATCTCTTTCTCGGACCTTTACAATGGCTGTTCCCTGTTGGTGGAATGATCTGCCTAACTCAACCAGAGCTTCTGAGTCAGTAGCCATTTTCAAGAAACTGCTGAAGACATATCTTTTTCGGCAGCACTTGATTCAGTAGAATTAACACTTTCTCTTCTCTTCTATTCTATAAAAAAAAAAAAAAAAAAAAAAAAAAAAACTGCACTGAAATTAAACTGAGAGGGGTTATAGCACTTACGTATTGTTGTCCTACTGTTAGTTTAACTGCTTCTATTGTTCTCATTTGTAAGTCGCTTTGGATAAAAGCGTCTGCTAAATGAATAAATGTAAATGTAATGTAAAAGAGGCTTCACATTCCAGATTCAAATCACCAAACCCAGAGCCATAAATCACCCACAGGCTCCAGAGAGTCTGCAACCAAAAATACTTTGTATTGTTTAACTAAAGGAAGAACGTTGTCAACGTTTTATAATTTGGCAAGACAGATCTGTTCAGAAATGGTAAAACAAGAGGCCCTAACAAGAGGTCACCTGACCCCTGCGACTAACAGACTACGTCTTTCTTAAGGACCAAGATCCCATGAGAGATGAACAAAACAGACTTCATCAGGAACTATCCATGACCTCAGACTGGAATGGCTTAAACCCCATAAACTTTACACACTAACACACTTTACATATCAAAATCCATAAAACTCATCCCAGAACAATTCTCAATGGACTTATAATCAAACATCATGCAACTACATAATTCTATATTGTTTCTACAATATATGTGTGTGTCTAATATGTTTAGATGCCATACAATTCATAATTGTTATAAATATTAGGTGTGTGAATGAAAGTGTGTCGTGCTTCCTGTCAGCAGGATCGTATGTTCTTTATTCAAAAGATGGCTTGATTGAAATCTGTGTAAAATGTTTTGTATTCTTATAATAGTAATACTGTCTAAACTGTGGCCTCTTGTTCTCTCTGCTAGTGCTGGAGAGCAAGGAGATCACAGATAACGCATGATTTACGATAAGAAGAAAATAGAGCCACCTCCTAAATTAAGCCAGTGTCTAATTGGCCAGAACTCATCCTGGAGGTTGGACAAACTTTGAGTTTAAAATCTTAGACCCGAACACAGAAGCGGCGGGCTCTCTCTCGGAAAAAGTCTCGACAGAACAACAAGTCGGGTGGAGCAGACGATGGTTATAGTAACCATGTAGACGCATAGAGACAAATGACCCAAATCAAGATCAGGGTTTAAAACAGCTTCATTCAAGCCATCTAACTCGTCTCACTTTCCTTTCTTTTCCTTTGTTTTCTTTTCCGTAAAAAGTCTCGGTTCTAGGTTAAGTTTTGCTGCAAAGTTTCGTTAAAACGTTCCGACTGCAACGCGCTTCCAACTTCAAAGACTTTCATCTATCCCCCAACACACCACGTGATTGGCTGCCCAAGATCTAGCAGGCACGAGGAGACCGCCAGCCAAGCAACGGACCCGGGAAACCCCTTTACACCGACAAAAGGGAATCCCCAAAGCAAACCGAAGACAAGCAAGTAGCCTTCAGACTCTTAACTGAACTGGTGCATTATTATAAAATTGAATAACCTGCCTAAGAAACGATAGAAGGGTTAAATCGATGATTGATGGTTCGTTCAGGTCACGTCTTTTAAGTGCATATAGAAACTTGGGATCGCACCATCTGACTCCTAAAACTCATTCTTCATCACTCTCTTTCTTTCTGCAACTCGCATGAATGTGTGTGTGTGTGTTAGATATTAGTTTTATGTGTTAGTCATCGGCTTATAATCAATAAAGTATTGTTTGTATTTGAAAAGAGAAGCATTACTTTTGTCATGTGCTTACGAATTTATTGTCTTGAACTGCGATCTAAGCTATGCTTTTACCCTTGAATTATTTCTTAATTTAGCTGTTAGCTGGGAATTAGTCTTTCTTGGCCAGGAAGATATTATATTTCCTAGAATTAATAATTGTTTATGCTTTCCGTTCATTGGATGAACTGATAAAATGATCATACTATTGATTCTGCTACAGTAAATTCTGAAAATAATCAAATAATTAATTATTGATCATAATCCGTTATGAATAATAATTAGTTATATTTATACGGGCGTATAAAAACGCTACAACAATATGGACCAAAATCTCAGAGGAATGTTTCCAGCACCTTGTTGAATCTGTGCCATGAAGAATTAAGGCAGTTCTGAAGGCAAAAGAGGGCCAACCCGGTACTAGCAAGATGTACCTAAGTGTCCAGTATGCAAACATAATATGCAAATTTAATATTACAGTAAGCAAGAGGTGATTGACTACAAGGGTAAAGAACTATATATTCCTTCACACAGATGCACAGACATGCAGTGGTTGGATTAAGTCATACATATTTATGTTTCATTTGCGCTTGCCGTTCTGTCCACGTGATTCCTCTTGGCACAGCATCAAACAGTGGGGGGAGGAGGTGACAGGCTCTCTTCTGCTTAAAGGCAAGTGTTGGAGCTTTGCTCTGCATCCCAATGTAACTCTGATGAGTCTCCAGAGACAAAAAAAGCATTAAGTCAGCATCTAAGAACTACAAAACAAGAAACAAATTTGAAAAATGCAAAGTTTCTTTTTCAAAGAAAGAGTTTCGCCAGTATTTTAAGTTCAAAGGGAGGTTTGAAATCTGTTTATGTTGGCCAATTATGAATGGCATACTAAAGAGACGTTCCTACCGTGCAGTACATGGTCTTATTCCCATAATATGTGTTGGATAAATATTAAACGCATAATATTTAACTTAATGTATTGAATCAAATATGACAGTTACAATCAAAAATATGAAATTAATTTCAAGTTGATATCCTAAAGTAAGATATAATTCTTTAAAAAAAGATTCTTTATTGGCATATGGTTCCATGAAGAACTTTTAACATCCATGGACCCTTTTCATTGCAACAAAAAAAAGAAAAGAAAAAGAAAAAGAAAAAAAGAAGGTTCTTTTAAGTGGAAATGGGTTCTTACGATTATTAAAATATCTTTACAGTCACACTAAGAAAAAATGGTTATTTTAAGAACTGAAAGGTTTTTTTCTTTCATAAAAAAAAGAACTCAAAGGTTCTTTGGGGAACCCAAAATGGTTCTTCTATCTATGGCATCACTGTGAAAACTTGTGGAACTTTTAAAAGTGCAGAAGTGTGTGTGTGTGTGTGTGTGTGTGTAGACAGTGTTAATAATGAATAGAAAATGAAAATATAATATAATTAATATAAAAAGTGTCTGATATTGAACAGAACATATTATTAAAAGTCCAATGTGCCCTTTTTAATGCCTCCTTTATATTACAAGCATATAATATTTCTTCTTCATTTTTTCTTTTCTTTTTCTACATTGCAAAGTAATGGAATAGCCTGAAATGTACCTAGGGTACATCATTGCATTGGACTTAATTCACTGGATGTTCTTCTGTTTTGTTAAAAGCGGTAAAATTATCCAAAGAGCTGATCTTGGCCCTTCAGCAATAACAATGATTTGAACCCTCATCAGGCGAATGGCCGAGAATGACCATGAGCACCTCTCTCCCTAAGGCATAAGAAAAATTGCACTATTCACTTCAGTCTCTGCTGAGATCTCACATTGGCTCTGACATTAGTCCATTCAATTAGTCCTGTCCTGTCCTCATGACCACCCTCTGGCAGAAGTCTGCAATTTCAAATACACTGTTTTAACAGCTGAATGTGGGCATTAACAAATAATGTGAATGCGAACTTTTAGTTAATTGAATTTATATATTTATTTATATTCTGAGGCTGTTGAATGCTTGAATCTGATTGGTTGACGGACGTTCTAAGGCGTGCACTGTGCAATTATTTTCAGGGAAATGCACAGCTAGTTCCAGGCAGGTCTTGACCGCATTACATATCCATATCACTTCGCCAGTTATTTCAAAGTTCCTTACAGCTTACAACAGCAAAACAACCAAAACCCAAATGACACTGTCTGGCCAAGCAAATAAATATAGTAGCCTAAACTATAGGCTTTAAATTATTTCTATTTTTTTTGCCACAAAATTAGGTTTTATTTTACAGAAAGCACATAGGCCTACTCTCTTTCTCCCGCTCTCTCTCACACTCAAACGCACATACAGTGCAGACACACACACACACTTGTTCAGAAACGTGTTGTCAGCGCTGCTCTATTTTATCAAATATTTTAGCAACTTGAAAGCTACATGACATTTCTCACTAGTGAGGTAGTAGATAAACTTAAAGTTTCGCTATTAGTAGAGACACAGCTGCCGAACACTGTTGTGAGAAGGAAAGACTTAGGTAGGCTAATTCACACATGCTTAATCTTCTTAATCTCTCTCTCTCTCTCTCTCTCTCTCTCTCTCTCTCTCTCTCTCTCTCTCTCTCTCTCTCTCTCTCTCTCTCTCATGACTGCATTGATAACTGCATTAGACTGCTATAAATGGCTCAAGCCTCCGTTACTAGCACTAAAAATAGGATGAGATGCATAAGAAATGAGTCCTACACAAGAAACTTTTAAGGACAAAAACCCACCCAATGTCTTGTCAATTCCATCAGACATACCACCTATCAACCAACAGAATACCAAATGGAGGTCTGTGCACCTAAGTGGAAAGAGGTAGAGCAGGCTGTGAGAAAGGCAAGGGCTTCATCATCTCCAGGGCCTAATGGATTTCCCTACAGAGTGTACAAGAGTGCTTCAGGAGTTCTGCGAATTCTGTTGAAATTGATAAAAGTGGCATGGGAAAAACAGGTTGTACCTAGAGCATGGCGCAGAGCAGGTGGAGTCTTTATACCTAAAGAAAAATATGCTACAAGCATCAGTCAGTTTCGTCGTATTTCACTATTAAACGTTAAAGGTAAGATTTTCTTCAGCATTATTGCCCAGAGATTGTCCACCTACGTATTAAAGAATGGCTTCATTGACACTTCAGTTCAAAAAGCGGGCATTCCAGGGTTCTCAGGATGCTTAGAACACATCAATGTTATCTGGCAATGAATTCAGTCAGCTAAAAAGGAGAGGAAGGAGCTCCATGTGACATTCCTGGATTTGGCTAATGCATATGGTTCAGTGCCACATGAGCTTCTTTGGGCAGCATTTGATTTTTTCAGAGTACCAATGTCAATAACAAATTTAGTGAAAGCCTATTTTGGAGATTTGCAATTTAGTTTCTCAACTCCAAAATTCAGCACTGCATGGCAATGCTTAGAGGTTGGAATAATGGCAGGATGCACCATTTCTCCACTGGCTTTTACCATGGCAATGGAAGTAATCATTAGGGCATCAAGATGGGTAGTAGGAGGAGAGCGCTTGGCTTCTGGGATGCGATTATCCACCAATCAGAGCATACATGGATGACATGACAACCATGACTACAACAGTAGCCTGCACTAATCGGTTTTTGGGGAAGTTAACAGATAATATTGAATGGGCACAAATGCAATTTAAGCCCTCTAAATCAAGGAGCATCTCGATAGTTAAAGGAAAGGTAGTAGATAAAACATTCTTCATTAATGGTGAGGTAATACCAACAGTTTCTGAGAAGTCAGTGAAGAGTCTTGGGAGATGGTACGATGGGGATCTAAAGGACACAGTTTGAGTGGGAGAAGTTAGACGACAAGCAGTGGAAGGGTTGAAGAGCATAAACAGCTGTGCTCTACCAGGCAAACTAAAACTCTTGTGCTTTCTGTTTGGTCTACTGCCGAGATTGCTGTGGCCACTGACTGTGTACGAGGTTTCTTTGACAACAGTGGATAAGCTGGAAGCTTTAATAAGTTCATACATCAGGAAATGGTTGGGAAATCCACGCTGCCTCAGCAGAGTGGGACTTTATAGTAAAGGAATATTGCAGCTGCCAGTCTCTGCTTTAACCGAGGAGTTTAAGTGTGCCAAGGTCAGACTGGATATGACCTTAGTAGAGTCACGCGACAAATGTGTAAGGGAGCCAGCCCCTGTGTTAAAAACAGGTAGAAAGTGGTCAGCAAAGAAATCTGTAGTAGAGGCAAAGGCTGACCTTCAAATTGGGGATATCGTGGGACAGGTACAGCATGGAAGAGGGGGTTTTGGGCTCAGTTTAGCTCCTCCTAAATGGCACAAGGCAGGCCCAGATCAAAGGAGGAAGCTGGTGGTCAACAAGGTGCGAAAGCAGGAGGAGAGGATGAGGTGTATAAAGGCCATTTCCCAGGCCAAGCAGGGAGAGTGGATGAGATGGGAGAGTGTGGAACAACGCAAGATGGGCTGGCAAGACCTTTGGTCAATGGAAGAGAGTAGGATCAGTTTCCTTATTAGGTCAACATATGATGTTCTCCCATCACCGCAGAACCTAAACCTCTGGGTAGGAGAGGATCCCTCTTGTCTTTTGTGTTCATCACCTGCCACATTAAGGCACATTTTGACAGGATATAAGGTGGCTCTTAACCAAGGTCGGTTTACCTGGCGCCATGACCAAGTACTGCGATGTTTGGCTTTAGCATTGGAAGGCAAGCGTAGTATGATCAATAAGTTGCCGCCTGTTCTAGCAAAACATTACACGCAGAAGACAATATTCCACCGCCCAGGCGAGCAACCACCAAGAAAAGGTGTTAACACCAATTCTCGCCCAGGACAACTGGAAGCTGCTAGGGACTGGAAGATGCTAGCTGATCTTGATCAACGGCTTATTTTTCCACCTGAGATTGCCACCACTAACCTACGACCAGATATTGTTTTGTGGTCTGGATCAGCGCGCATTGTTCAACTGATAGAGTTAACAGTGCCATGGGAGGATGCGGTAAATGAGGCATATGAGAGGAAGAAACTGCGGTATGCTCATCTGGCCACTGAAGCAGAACAGCGAGGATGGAGAGTCCAGGTTTATCCAGTGGCAGTGGGTTGTCGAGGTTTTGTGGCACACTCTACAACCCGGTTCCTCAGAGACGTCGGATTCAGTGGCCAAGAGTTGCGTCGCACAGTAAAGAACTTATCTGAAGCAGCAGAAAGGAGCAGCAACTGGCTGTGGTTGAGACGGAAAGATTCTAGCTGGCTGTGTACAGGCCGCCACGCTACGGTTTCGTAGAATTCTTGAAAAACTTGAAGAGTCTGTTGGTTTATTTGTATAGGTTGTATAGTATTTACAGTCATTACGTTCCTGTGTATATTGCGTGAATGACAGGTGGTTGGGCAGATATTGTGTTTTGCGGTAGGTGGTATGCCATACGAAACCGTTGCCACTGAAACTGCATTAACGCACCAGTGGGGCTCGACAGCCTTAGTCAAACGGGTTGGCGCGTATGGTTGGGTTGCGGAGAGATTGTGAGATTGTGGTTAGGTCTCAGCAGCAGGAGGGATGTAGAGGTCAGTAAGCTGGGCTGAGTTGAGTGGGGATGGAGGGGGGTGACTCTGGGACGCCAGAGTCACTGTCGAGCCCTCTTGAGGTGTCGTGGGCTAGTCGACGAAACACTGAGGACGGAAGGAGCCCACTTTAAGACCCTAGAGATGTCCCCTACTCGGCTCAATCCAGACGGTTGTTGTGCTGGTCCACTAGGGAGACCACACACTGTAGTTGCAGCCGTCGTGTGTGCTGACGTGCCAAGTACACTGCAGCCGTTAACGCCGGACAGAAGGGGAGTCACACCACCATATGGAAAGAAGCGTAAATGGATGGAGAAGCATAGTTTACTGTAAAGCTACGTCTTAGTGTTGCTTATCTTGGCGAAAGCCGCGTACAAATCAGCATGAAGTTTTAACATCTACTCTCGTGTAATGGAAATCAAATACAACATCTGAACAATGTCTTGAGGTAAGCAGAATAACTGACACCGATCCGTTGGATTATTAAAAAAGAATGCACACCAGAAGTGGAAATGAGGCCATTGTATACAGTATGTAATTCCTTACAGATATAATAGTTCAAAAGTTCACTTCTATTTTGCATTTGTCTAATACATCTGTATAATAAATAGTTCGAGTAAAAAGTTGAATTTAAAAATATCATTACAATGTTGGTTATTCCTTTTGTACAAAGGAGTTCACATCTTGAAAACAACAAATGGATTTAAAGGTGACATATTATGCCCCTTTTCACAAGATCTAATATAAATTTGGTCTCCCCAGAATGTGTCAGCTGGAAATTTCAGCTCAAAATACCCTCGAGATAATTTATTATAGCTTGTCAAATTTGCCGCTTTTTGGGAGTGAGCAAAAAGGCTCCGTTTTTGTTTGTGTCCCTTTAAATGCAAATGAGCTGCTGCTCCCCGCCTCCGTCCATTCAGAAGAGGGTCGATCCTTTACACGAGCTTCCGATACAATAACAAAACACACGAATAATTTCACTCAGCCAAAATCTCAGAAATAACCAGTAGCGGAGTGCAGCCTTACAGAGAGACTCAGGAAGAGGTTGCAACTTTTAGACGCACCTGGGCGTTTCTGAATGGTTAATGGATACATTTATGTAGTTGCTATGGAGTTAGGCTACATTGATTCATCTGTTTCTGGGGGATTTCCATTGAAAATAAAATTAATCCACTACTCTCGTCTCATCTGAGCCTAGGACAGTGTTCTGTGCTCGTCTGTGCAGCCAATGACAGAAGAGTTTGCATGCTTTGCTCAAACTTGTGCCATTGCATACAAGAAATGGTTAGACTGTTGTAAACCAAATGGCGGCTCCGTGGATGGAAACGTGCAGATTAAGATGTGGTAATATTATAATAAGGTCCCCTTCCTAAATCAGAAGGGGAGCGAAATCTGATCAGCTTATTTTTTACATGCTTGCAGAGAAAGCCATACCAAAACAAAGTTACTGGGTTGTCACTTTTCATGTTTTCTGGGTTGGCAGATGCACCAGGGACCAAATTATAGCACTTAAACACGGAAAAAGTCAGATTTTTATGATATTTCACCTTTAACAATAACCAGAAATGGGCTTTTTTTCTCTTGAAATAGCAGGAACATTAATGTATTCCCTCTGAAGGTTTAAGGCTATGACTGGCTGAGCATGACCTGAAAAGATCAGAAAAAAAAAAATCAGTCACATTGGCCCTGAGGTGGTGCACTTCTTGACAGGACTGTGTACAGAAGCGTCCGGCTTCTTTGGACACGTGCTCGTCCCAGACTGCTGTAGGACATTTGCAGTAGAAGAGTGAATTAGTAATCACCAGTCATAGTGTAAGAGAAAAGAGGGCTGTTATAATGAATGAATTGTGATCTGATCACAAATGGTTAACCACACATTACTGATTACACCTGTTATTCAACATTAATTTCTTATAAGTGGTTGACCACTTGTGATTATATCTGAAGTTGAAGTTCTCTGATTTCATGACCGTGCACATTGCTTCATACGTATCTACAGTACACTATACCGTTCAAAAGTTTCAGTACGATTGTTTTAATGAAAGAAATTATTACAAAGATCCATTAATTCGTGACAGTAATGAAATTCATGATGTTAAATATTTTTTTCAAAATTTCAAATAAATGCTGTTTGGAATTTTTAGTCATCAAAGTATCCAGGTTTAGAAAAAAAAAAAAAGATGAAGCAGCACAACTGTTTTCAACATTGATAATATTAATACATGTTTCATCTAGAGCAACAAATAAGCATATTAAGAATTATTTCTGAAGGATCATGTGAAGACTGGAGTAATGATGATGAAAATTAAACTTTGCATCACAAAAATAAATTTCCTTTTAAAATATTTTCAAATAGAAAACAGTTATTTTAAATTGCGTTTAAAAAATGTTTTTACTGTATTTTTGATCAAATAAATGCAGCCTGGTTGAGCATAAGATACTTCTTTCAGAACATTTGAAAAATCTTACTGACCCAAACGTTTAAGCAGTAGTGTATGTGGATTTATTTAAATGCTATAATAATAATAATAAAAATAAAAATAACAGTAACAATGATATTAAATAATAATAATAATAGCAACATGATTGATTGACAGGTGAGGAAACTTTAATTTCTGAACACTTCATTTTCTGTTGTCCAAGATTAGAATGAATTAGCATTTACACTAATGTGTTGTCACATGCGTTTACCTCCGATATCGGCCCATAAAACATTTTGCTCCCCATTAATTTAGCACTGTATACTTCACCCAAGGCCAGATAACGTCTCAGTTGCATATGCAACCCTCGTTCCCTGAAGGAGGGAACGGAGACGTAGTCGACGTCGACCGAATGGGATCACGCTTAGGGAGCCTGTTATCTTCGAGTACTGTTAAAACGAGCCAATGCACATTGGCGTGCAAGATTTGCATCTCACACTCCGCCCCTCGGCGCGGGTGTAAATACAGAAGTGGATGCAAGCACCAGTTGTTTTTCGCCGAGGAGCCGAGCGGAGCCTGGAGTCAGCGGTGGTCCAGTAATAGTGGCGAAGGGACAACATCTCCGTTCCCTCCTTCAGGGAACGAGGGTTGCATACGCAACCGAGATGTTCCCTTTCAGTCGTTTACGTTCTACGTAGTCAACATCAACTGAATGGCATCACCATTGAAAACGCCACTAGTGCTGCCACCTTCCAGTGCCTAGACAAAAGCCTTCTGATCCCCCCACATTATTTGAGGCGGAGATGGGACAGGGCTTAGGCCAGGGAAGTCACTGCTGTTCCACAAGACCACTGGGAAAGCGTGCCCTTTCAATGAAAGGAGGGACGCTACGGTAGCCACATCCAGCCCGCAGGGAGGTAACATGTGGAGGATACACATATGGACTGGGCGTTACCGGGCAGTACAACATATGGAATGTCACTGAGGTGGCTCCAGCCTATAACAGGGGGGAGACTCAACCGGTCAGCGTCGGCAGAGCAAGCTCTGCCAAGGGAAGACACGGGCTCACCACAGGGAGCCATACCATGGAAGAATACACATATGGGATCGCCGTAGGGATCACAACATATGGACACAACAACGCCTAGGCAGGAGCTACACTCTCTCTTTGGAAGAGCTCACTACCCAGGGGGTACGTGCACCTTGGGATAACACACCAAGATGCTTTGCAACCACTATGCAGTGGGCCAACCTCTGCTTGGAAACAGCCTTCCCTTTCTGCTGGTCTCCGTGACAGACAAGAGCTGGTCTGAGGTCCTGAGGCTTTGCATTCTGTCCAGTTATAACCGCAAGGAGCGGAAAGGACAGAGAAAAACCAGGGCTAGGTCTGCTTCCTCCGGGGCAGGACTTACAAGCTCACCACCTGGTCCCATTTTCAAGGGAGAGGTAGGAACCTTGGGCACACATCCAGGCCGGGGTCTCAGGATATCGTGAGAGTTGGCCGGCCCCAATTCCACGCACGATTCATTGACCAAAAATGCGGGCAGGTCCCCTACCCTCTTGATAGAGGCCAAACAAGCAGGATAACTGTTCTTTTAAAAACTGTTTTTTAACTCAGCTGCCTGAAGTGGCTGAAGTGGAGGTCTCTGCAGTGCAGTAGCACCAGAGATAAGTCCCAAGAGGGTAAAGAGGGGGCGCAAGGTGATTCAGTTACCTTGCTCCCCTCAGGAAACCTGACGACCAAGTTGTGCTTCCCATTGATTTGTATCCACTGCATCATGATGTGTAACAATGTAGAGGCAACAAACATTTTGAGGGTGGAGGGAGACAGCCCTCCTCCAATCCATCTTGGAGGAAAGAAAGCACAGAAGTGATCAAACACCTTCGGGGTCTCCTCACGGAGAGAAGACTCAACTCAACGAACAGGTTCCACTCCAGGGCGTAAGCATGCCTCGGTAGAGGGTGCTCTCGCAGAAGTGATGGTGTCTATGACATGTTTGTGGTAGATCACACAGAACCTCCACGTCCCGTCCTTTCGGGACCAGACATAGAGTTAGCAGAGGTCTGGACGCGGATGCCATCATGCCCCGTCCCTGAATGTACTCAGAGGAATGAGTCAAGAAGGGCTGTCGAGAGGAGCAAAAGTTCAGTGGAACTGGGTCTGGTTGGGGCAACTAGTAAGACTTGCTCCTTCTCCTCCCTGACTTAGCCTTCTTGCCCAGCCTTCTTGCACAGTGCTGTGCAAGAAGGCTCACTGGGGAACATATTTCTGCAGGGGCCCTGGGGCCAGCTGTTAGCCAGTGTCTCTGTGCCGAGGGTTGTCCGCTTGGACAGGGAGTAAAAACAACTGGCAAATAGATGTAACTGTGCGGCTCCGAAGTAGTCCCTGACGAGCTGGACCGCCCGGGGATGGAGTCTCCACTCTCCCTGGGCCATAGCCTGCCATGAGGCTCGTCAGCAGCACGATTGAGCAGGCTGGAAGAAAATAAGTGGAATGAAGCAACCTCAGAAGCTTCTGACTCCAAGGAGGAGGTGGCGGGCGAGTTGCGACATACGAGGGAAGCTTAGTGCAACGATCGCAGTGTTTGTCTACTTAGACCAGTACAGGCTCGCTGAGCAGCGGTGTCTCAAAGCGAGGTGAACTACAAGCAACTCGAGGCAATGGACGCCAATGCAGTCGGAGGCCCGCCCAGACCGCCGTTACTGCATGCCCTTTGTACGTGGCCCCTCAGCGGTGGACACTCGTTATAGGAGCGGTTGGGCCGGAGAAACAAATCACGGGCTGAGGGTTTGGCGGCAGGCCAGGGTGATTGTTACATGGAGCGTGCCGCTCTGCCATTGAGTACAATGAAGTACGAACTAGAAGCCGGCCTTCATATCGCCACGGGGCGGAGTGTTAGATCCAATACTTGCACGCCAATGTGCATTGCCTTGTTTTAACAGTATTTGAAATGACAGGCTCCCTAAGCGTGAGACCATTCAGTCGACATCAACTACGTTGAATGTAAACGACTGAAAGGGAACCCGAATTATCTTTATACAAGGTGTAAACAGTGACAGCGGTAAAGTGCTGTGTAAGGTCCTTGTAAACTGCTCTATAAGCCCAGCAGTTAAAATGCCACTTTCATAACTGATTTAAACTGAACAGCCCTCAAGCCCTTTATCACTGTGAAGCTGCTTTGATACAATCTGTATTGTAAAAAGCGCTATATAAATAAAGGTGACTTGACTTGACTTGACTCAAGATGGTCATGAACATTATCCCTAAAATGAAGTGAGATACTGATTACAGAAACCCCTTATTGGCATAAAACAAGACCTCAGGCTGAACTTGCCGGTTTTACAATATCTTCTTTTTAAGCCCGTCAAAGAGTCATGAATTCACAGAAAAACTTTACAGCAGACACTGCAACAGGGTCTTGCTCTACCCCAGGATGCTTTGCAGGATGAAGCTGTACGGTGCTGAGTAATAACAGAGAGGTTAATGTGAGGCACAGACCAATCATAATTGGGATTCTCGACCAGGAAGTGATTAATGTGGTTAGAGGAATGTTTTATCAGAGGACAAGACACAAGACAAATTTAGCAAGCTGTGGATTGTGTTAAGGGCACTCTCACTTTGCAATGCCTGAAAATTAAGACACTTATTTAAGTGCATTAGGTGCTGATTGGTTTAAGTGCATTTCTATGTGGTTGCTAAGGTGTTCTGGATGGTTGCTAGGTGATTTCTACAAGCCCAAGTCAAAAAAGATTACCTGAAATGCTCCCTATGGCTTGAATCTCTTCCTTCAATGTAAGTCTCAGTGTTGTTATTGTTAACTAAACTATTAAAATGATTGATTTTGGTATTTAAATTAAGCTGATCGCTTAGAAAAGTAATAGCACAATTATGCCCAGTTATGCACTGAATTGTAATATTCATGGTTAGTAATTTGTTTAAATCATGCACTCAATAAAACATCACAATAATAATGATTGCCTTGGCAAACTCCATTAATGATTCAAAAACATTAATTTCTCTCTTTATAATGGACAAAGAATTACTGTTTCTCTAAATAGCTGAGCTAATCAAACACTGAATATTAACACAGACATCTGAAAAGCTTTCACAGGTTTCAAATTATCAACACAATGAACAAAGCCTTCAAGAGAACAAAGCCAGGAATAAATTGCTATTGTCAAAAATATTATCAGACAAACCCATTCTAAAAGCCTTTTAAGAGGAATGGAATGGCAAATACCAACAAACACCCTGCATATGAATGCAAACACAACCATGACTCTATTGCACCTACAGTTGTCCTTTTATAGCAACCCGTGCTGCAGTAGCCTACTGCAAATGTGAAGTACAGATTGCAAATGAAGCACGAGATTGTTTAATTCAAAGATGATCTTTGTATTAAGCCTGAGTAGGTATATTATGTTTGCACGCCCCTCCAGCCCCGACTCACATCTGGTCTCTCAGACTCAAAACCACTCTAAATTACTCTCAAGTCAGCTGATTACCCAGATGACGTGTAAATGACGGCTCTACCACAATCCCAAATCATCACGGTAAATCCACTTTAATTCCCCAAGCAATCTATGTAACCGTTGCAGCAGCTGTTTGCGTGTTTTCTGATAGGAGTTCTGCATTAATCACTGATAATCTAAGCAATGATTGACGGTTCAAATATACAGAGCGGAGACTGTGAAAGCATATTTCTAAAAGTCTGATATATTTTATACAAATACTCCCTTAAATTACAACTCAAGAATATTAATTTGCTCACTCAGTAATTTGTTTCAAAAGACAAGCAAAATGTTATTATAATCCAGGATAACAACACAATGGGTAATCATTCATATAGAGGTTGGTCTCGTATGTATTGCATACATTAATAAACACATGCAATTTGAAACTATAGTGAACTCTTTGGTGAAAAAACAAGATAAGATACGGTTTTACATAAATTAAAACGACAAATAAATCACATTCAGATTGTGATAAAAGATTAAATGGACACTTAACAATAAGGTCCCATTAATGCATTATAACATTAATGAGCAATACAGTGTTTATTGTTAGCTCAGGTCAATTAAATAATATGAAGACAACTTTTGATTTTAACAATGTATTAGTAAATGTTGAAATTACCATCAACTAAGATTAAGAACGCTTAAAACGTATTTTTCAAGATTGGAATCTTATTGTAAAGTGTTACCAATTAAATAAATATTTTCAATTCACAGAAACCATCTGGACTCCCCAAATGTCAATACAGAATGTCAATCTCCTACTGCATTGCTCCATAATGATTTCAAAACTGAAATTATGACGTATGCCAAGCACTGCCTTGCCATTTTGTGGGAATTTGCTGCCATCTAGTGAACTAACTTTGTAGCCATACTGTATATTCCTTATATTTGGGCCTGATATGGCCAAACTCAAAAGAGTCCACTCCAATCAGTGTTGGGTCTAACACCTAACAAGTAATGAGAGTTATGTAATCAGATTACTTTTAAAAAGTAAAGTAATGCATTGCTTTTATATTTACAACAATATACCTGAGTTACTTTTTCTAAGTAACAGAGCTGCCAACTTTTGAGTTTAGCTTGAATTGAGATTTATGGAAGGATGGGGGAATACAAATAAAGTTGTAATAAAAACTGCATTAGGCCTATATTTAATTTGAGTTGTTATTTTTTAACTTTGAATAATACCAGCAGACAGGGCTCTCTGTAGTCTATGTTACCAGCATTAGGTGAGATTTTGTTTCTTGATAAAAATTAACATCTACTGTAGCCTACCTAATATGTATCCAAATTGAATCAAGATCGGAATAAAACTACAAGAATTAAATTGAAATTGTACAATTTGTATCAAGCAATAATAAAAGCAGTAGCCTATATCAATTGTTGCACCATGCTGTCACTAAACTTGATACAATTATGTGTAGTTAGGCTACCAAATATTTTGACAACCATAATAGCCTACACTTATTGTGATTTTCAAGTTTTTCATGGACAGATGAAACAAAAAAAAAAATAGCTTTTTTGGCAGCAAACACTTAGGATGGGTTTGGTTCATACAGGGATAAAAAAAGTACCCCATGTGTAAAATGAAATACTCTGCTGTATCTTTAATGCTGTGGGCCTAGTTTTCTGCCAGAGGTCCTGGACATCTTGTTCAGATACATGGCATCATGGATTCGATCAAATAGCTTTAAATCAAAACCTGACAGCCTGTGCTAGAAATCTTTTAATGGGCCATGTTTGGATCTTCCAATAAGACAGTGATCCAAAAACAAACATCAAAATCAAAACAAAAATGGGTCACCGAGGACAAAACCAAGCATCTGCAATGGCCATCCCAGTCCCTGACCTGAACCCTATAGACATTGATTGGGCTGAACTGAAGAGAAGATGCACCAACATGGATCTGGGAATCTGAAGGATCTGGAGAGATTCTGTATGGTCTCTGATCTCTTGTCAGGTGTTCTCCAAACTCATCAGGCATTATAGGAGAAGACTCAGAGCTGTTATCTTGGAAAAAGGAGGTTGCAAAAAGTATTTAATAAAAGGGGGCAAATAATTGTTCCCAACGTGTTTTGTGTCTGTGGAAGAGAAACAACATCTCCACAAAGATCAAGATCCGCCTCTTTCAAACGCTGATCCTACCAATTCTTCTCTATGAATCTGAAACATTGACCTTGCTAAAGATGGATTTGACCAACCTTGAAGTTTTACAAATGCGATGCCTATACGCCAGATCCTGGGAATTTTGATTTGTGACTGCATCACCAACAACGCAATCCGAGCCAGATGCCAACAATAACCAGGCATCGAAGAGCAGATACAACAACAACGGCTGAGATGGTTTCGACACGTGTGCAGAATGGATGCAAATCGAATACCACACCAACTCCTCTGGAGGAAACGACCAGCCCAGTGGAGAGTCCAGCGCACTGCAGCCAAGAAAACACGGATCAAGCAAATCAAAGAAGATCAGAAGAACCAGCGGCTTGACCCACAGCAGGCAAGATTAGTCGCCACAAATGGAAAAGCATATAGAGACAAGTAATCGAACGAGTTGGAAATCCTGCGGCACGCACAGCAGCATACTGGTTGCGAGGTCGTCCTCCCCAAGATGCCAGCTAGGAAGAAAAGAACGTGTTTTGGAGAAAAACATTTATTTCATAATGTGATTTCCCACTCACTTTCAATTATTTTACTTCAATGAAAGATTAGATTTTTGCTTTTTTTTAAAAATAAAATATCAAAAGGATTAACAATGCAGATTAATTTTTTACAGCCATCTTTGATCATATTTACCAAGGGGGCAAATAATTCTGACCAGCACTGTATGTTCTATTAGCCATAACACTTATTAACACTAAAATTATTCTGACTGCCAAATGAGATGACTTCGTCTTAAGTAACTATCTGCAGTTTCTATAGAGCATAATAATTAAATGTATAAAGTCTGCATTAGAATTACCCAGTTTGGCACAAATAAGCAGATAATGCTGTTCATCACATATGAATGTAGCTCTTGACTTGCCCAAGGGCCTCAACAATGATCTAACTTGCCATAAATTATTCCTAAGTATAATTAAAAAAGCTTTTAAAAGTGCAAAACACCCATGTGGTTTGTGAAAAAAATGCCTGAGGTTAGTTTCAGTGACGTTCTGCTCTCAAGTCATTAGGAAGAGAAAATATGGTTAGATATTTAATATTCTGGTATGATTCCAGTTTTAAAATAAATAAAATAGCATTTATATTTGTAAATGCACATAAAGAAAATGCAGCTTAAGCAGTTTTTTCATTCAATTTGCATGATGATTAAGCAAACTCCCCCCAAATACTAATTTTTACCTTCCAAATAAAAATATGCCTCAAGTCAAGTCACATTTATTTATGTAGCGCTTTTTACAACAAAGATTGTTTCAAAGCAGCTTTACAGAGATTTGTTTCCAGAAGAAAGTAGCGTCACAGTCCAGCTTTAGTAAGTTCAGTGATGTTTCATTTTTGTAAAAAAGTTATTAATTTAGTTCATTTGTATATATAACCACCCTGGAAAAAAAGGTGATGTCATCGTCCAGCTCAGTTAAGTTTTCATATAATGGTGTCAATGCAGGCAGATCAATAACATTGTTGAATATTAAATTAAATGTTAAATTAAATGTCCAACTAAGCAAGCCAAAAGCCAATGGCAACAAAGGTGAAAAAGGCAACATACATAATTTATTTCAAGTAAAAAAGTTACTTTATTCGTATTTTAAATGTGATATATTTATGACATGAACTGGAAGGAGGAATATCACTGGTGCAGTTACTCCACTAAGGCATTTAATGACACTGGAAAATGACGATTGGAGAATGGTTGAGCAGGTGATTTGACATCACCTCAGGGCCACCGAAGGTCAGGATAGGCCCTATAGGGGCAAAAAGGTTTAGTGTACTATTCGGAAAATAGTAAGGAATAAACAGTGTATACTGCACATCATTATATTTTTTGCTACTTCAAATTAGTTAATTTGTTTCCCTGACCATAGATGGCAGAAAATCTCATCTCAGCACATTTGATGAATGGCTACGCTGTGTTTAATTTAATCATTTCATATGAATATCAACATTTGTGAGATTTAGTCAGTCGAAACAGTTTTGGGGTTTAATTGATCTAATTTTGTGTGATTGGAAAACGTTGATATTATTATCTTGTATTATGTTGAATATCAAAGTTTTTTTATGTCGATTTGTTAAGGAGGGACTTGTGGACACATCACAGTTTTTGGATTTCCTAGTGCCTTTTGATGGAAATAAATGTTATGATGTTATTTCCATCAATAGGTGCATCAATTTTTGATCTTTTTTTTTTTTTTTTGTGGCCGGGCAGTGTATTTTACCAGAAGAAGAAAAAGTGATAGGCTAGGCTACATTAATGTGAATTGCAGTTCCGATAATGACCACCAGAGGACACACACTCACCATAATCCAATTGCTCATGTGGAAAAGCTGTCTAAAGTTTGGGTAGTTCAGTTTCTTCTGTCTTTAATGCAAAATGCAAAGCGACACACAACAGGCATGCCTAAACGTTTGTCGTGTCAGTCTCACTCTCTGCTCTGCCAGTAAATGCAAAGGAGGAGCGCAAAAAAGCAACAGAGGCTTCTTTCAGAGGCTTACCATCTGATTAGCCTTTAGCTCCATTTATTCGCTGCTTTCCCGATCAATGGGAGATTGATTGAGCTTTTTGTGCTCTTCGTGTTACAATTATCTGGAATTTGAGCCAGACAGGTTAATACCAGGATATAAAAGACTTCAGACAGTTCTGGGATTGAAAATGGACCGTTTTTTACCCTAATCTCAACATTACAGCTTCTTACTATTGTTTAGAACTTTTCATTTACTTTGCATAGCCTACATTATCAGATAGTAGATTGCATTCAGTTTACTGCAGACCGAGTCCAAAAGCTCCATATACACCACTATTATAATTATATCGGTAACACTTTACAATAAATGTAGAAATTAAACTGAATTGTGATTAATAAATGCTGTAGCCATATAATAGTGTTCATTGAGAGTTCATGTTATCTGTAGTTAACTAATATTAACAAATGAAACCTTATTGCAATGTGTTCCCTTTACATTGATAAGATCAATTAATATAATTTGCTATTTACACGTTGACACGGTCCACACATTGTGAAAGACAATTATATTAGCCTCCTAACCATTTCCCTTCAGGTCTCAGTTCAGTTCTAACCACCACAGGCCCTCAGTAGCAGTAAATCTGAGATGCAGTGGGCCCTACGCTGGTTCTGCCTCACTGGGAATCTGATGGATCACCTCCACCCTGCATATAAGCCATGATCAAGAACACTATAGCCCACAACTCCCTGGAATACTGATAGGATTACATTCAGATTTCAAAACTTTAGCTTCTGCAAAACTTCTTACACTTTATTCACTTGCAAAAAGCACCAAAACATGGTACTATATGGTAAACTTGCATGCATAATAATAATAAGACCAAAAAGTAGTTTCAAACCATTTTAGAATACTGTAAGACTGTTTAGACGACATGACATGTAAAGGGTTGGAATCTGATAATGTCGGTTTCTTTTTGTGTTAACAAAATATTGTATTAGCCTATCTCTATTTGTATACAAAATTGTATATACACTGCCTGGCAAAAAAAAAAAAAAGTCGCTTTTTGGATTTAAATAGGCACATGCTTAAGAGTCTATGACTGGATCATTATTGCAGTGATTATTATGTTTCTATCATGTCATAGGCTAAGTTCGGTAACAGTTCTTCTAACCCTAATTGATGGAGTTTGTAGCTTTTTATTTCTTAAACAACCATGTAGGAAGACACATTATGCTCATATTCCAAGATGATAATGTCAAGATTCATCAGGCTCAAATTGTGAAAGAATGGTTGGGAGGGAGCATGAAGAATAATTTTCACACGTCACCAGACCTTAAACTCATTGAAAGTCTTTGGGATGTGGTGGAGTAAACTTTATAGAGCGCTTGACTCTTGCATTGTCAATACATGAATTGGCACCTCTGAGTCCAGACCTTAAATTCATTGAAAGTCTTTGGGATGTGCTGGAGTAGACTATATTCATAATCAAAAAATCAGTTTGTATGTCCGCTGAGGAAAGGAATATCTTTGTCTTTGTCCTTTAAACAGTTAAGGGCATTTCCCATGACAGCGCTTTTCAATGCATGTGTAAATTGCATCTTATTGCAATTTACAATTGCAATTTGTAAAATCCATGCAATTTTTTATCTTGTGTTAAAAGGTGCTCCACGTATTTTACTTATCATTATTTACAGGCCTCCAAGATGCTCTCCAGCCTTTGCTGAAGAATTTACAGAACTTTTATCAACAATTTCCTCAGAGTTTGACTGTTTTGCTATTACTGGAGATTTTAACATTCACATAGATAATGCAGAAAACAATATGGCAAAAGAAATCAAAACTGTTTTAAAAACTTTTGATCTGACTCAGCATGTACATGGTCCCACACACAATCGTGGACACACTCTAGATTTACTTATCAGTAAGGGTTTAAACATGTCATCGATTGTTATTAAGGATGTAGCAATGTCTGATCATTTCTGTATTTTCTTTGATATATTGATCTCTCCTGCCATTGAAGCTAGATCTGTGTCTGTCAAGAAGAGATGCTTAAATGACAACACTAGTGTGCTATTTATGAAGGCCATATCTTTAAAACCAAGCATATCTGCTGACTCTGTTGATTTTCTCCTTGATTCTTTTAACTCAAAAGTCAAAAGTGTAATTGATGATATTGCTCCGATGAAAGTCAGGAAGAGTGTTAGACAAAAAGCACCTTGGAGAAACTCAACAGCTGTGCAAAATATGAAAAGAACATGCAGAAAAGCAGAGCGCATGTGGCGGAAGACAAAACTTGTAGTCCATTATAACATCTACAAAGACAGCATCCATGCTTTCAATATGGAACTAGGCAAAGCTAGACAGACTTTCTTCTCAAATATTATAAACGGCAACTTAAACAACACACGCACTCTTTTTGCTACTGTAGAGAGAATGACAAACCCCCAAGCCAGATTCCCAGTGAAATGCTCTCAGACGGCAAGTGCAGTGAGTTTGCTTCTTTCTTCTCTGAGAAAATTAATAATATCAGAAAGGTGATCAGCACATCCTTGGGTTGCTCTGGGGTCAGGTAGATCAGACCACAACCTGAGAATGTAGTTACTATGTCTGATTTCAAAGAAATTGATGGCAAAATTTTGGAAGAAACCATACAGCACCTTAAAACATCAACCTGCGCCCTTGACGCACTCCCCACATCTTTCTTTAAAAGTGTGTTAAACAGCTTAGAAGCAGATCTCCTAAAAGTGGTTAATGCCTCACTTCTTTCTGGTAGTTTTCCAAACTCCCTGAAAACTGCAGTTGTCAAGCCCCTCTTGAAAAAGAGCAATCTGGATAAGACTACATTAAGCAATTATAGACCGATCTCAAATCTTCCTTTCATAGGCAAGATCATTGAAAAAGTTGTCCTCAATCAGCTGAACAAATTCTTAAGCTTGAATGGATACTTTGACAATTTTCAATCTGGATTCCGATCGCATCACAGCACAGAGACAGCGCTCAAAGATAATAAACGATATTCGCTTGAATACTGATACAGGCAAATTATCAGTACTGGTACTACTCGTCCTCAGTGCTGCATTTGACACTGCCGATCACGACATACTTCTTGACAGGCTGGAAAACTGGGTGGGGCTTTCTGGGATAGTCCTAAAATGGTTCAGATCATACTTAGAAGGGAGAGGTTATTATGTGAGTATAGGAGACCATAAGTCTGAGTGGACATCCATGACATGCGGAGTCCCTCAAGGCTCGATTCTTGCACCACTCCTATTCAACCTGTATATGCTCCCAATGAGCCAAATAATGAGAAAGAACCGAATCTCTTACCACAGCTATGCAGACGACACACAGCTCTACTTAGCACTGTCGCCTAATGACTACAGCCCCATTGACTCCCTGTGCCAATGCATTGATGAAGTAAACAGTTGGATGTGCCAAAACTTTCTTCAGTTAAACAAAGACAAAACTTAAGTCATTGCGTTTGGAAACAAAGAGGAAGTTCTTAAGGTGAATGCATACCTTGACGCTACACTGTTAACTTTCGCTGTAGATTTAGCAGCACAGTACTGTAAAAACCTACAGTACAATACTGCATTTCTATATTACAGTAAAATACCGTAATTTGCATTGCATTCTGGGTAATTTTGTTTGAGCGGGAACATTTTACAGTACATTTTAGTGTTGCTGTAACCTAGCTGTAACCTGGCTGTAATATGCCAGGCAAAAATACAGGGTTGCTGTAAACAGAGAGCGCGCGCGCCGCCTGACTGACGTCAGAGCACAACTGCGGCAGTTCACTCACTCTGCGCGGATATCTCACTCTGCGGATATCTGGAAATTTGGTAAGTTCATTTTGGATTTTATAATAAGGTTTTAGGATTTTACGCTATAGTGTGTAGCCTACATAGCTTTTAATGTGAAATGACAGTGGAAGTTTAGCCAGCGACGGTTGCAAAAACACTGTTAAGTTTGTTAACGTTATCTGCTCTTTCACCCTGCTGCTTGTCCTGACATTTTCAAATCTAACGTTATAACTCCGTGAATTAACAATAGGCTACCTTACGTTTTATTTCGAACAAAAAAGATTTGGTGATTGCGGGAACGGTGGAAAGACAAATCGAGATGGTCTTTTGTGAGTTTTATTTTGTTTCTGTCGAGTTTTAATTAAATGTGTTTTACGATGGTCTGCGAGATAAAATTACTGCATTTGACATCATGTTAGTCTAACTGTTGGGCCTATCTCTGTAGGGAACACCCGAGCCTGTCAGTGGTAAAAACAAGCACTTATAATAGACATAACGTTATATACATTTTGCTCAAACTGCTATATTTGCAGTCCGTTTCCCGAATGACGAACTTGATGATTTTATGATCAATACTGGACCAAATTGAATAAGTCGTTTAGACACAAAATAAGACGCGTGCAAATAAGGCTTAAATATACTGCACTTTCCTTTGGAACGCAAAATGGGTGATTTATTTGTGCTTAGAGAGATTGGCTATTGGTACCAGTTTAGTCTTTTACTTCATTTCTTTTTAGGCGGGAGACCCATTTATAATGATTATTATAATAATTAAAAATATAAATAAAGGTGTAAATTGTTGAAAAACTTCAGACTATCAGAGTTAATGATATATTAGCCAATAAAGACAAGTCAAATGCATGCCAAAAAATCAAGTTAGAATATTTAGAGAGGTCAAGTGAAGCTTATGTTTTATTAACCTAACTTAGATGTATTGTAAGCAGATTTATGAGATATTTCCTCAACAAGAAACACATAACCGTTAACTGAATAATATTTATTTTGATTTCTTACAGCTCTACAGTGTAGGACAATTTGCAGCCTGGGAAGGAGTTGTATGTAAGTATTAGCCATGTTAATACAATGTTTTAAACTTAAAGTTTTAAAACTTTTTTTTTTGTGGCTGTTTTTGTTATTTCAACAGAATTCTCTCTCTTCCACTGTCTGTCTGCTCATCTTTGGTGCTGTGGCTAACAGATTTTGTCATATGTGTTTTTGTGTGTCATGTCTTTTTCAGTTTTGGTCATCGGTCCAAGGTTCCAGTACCACCTCAAAATCCCAGCCAAGTTTTTAAAGGGCTAGTTCGGCCAAAAATGATATTTAACCCATGCATTACTCACCCTCAAGCCGTTCGAGATGCATATGTCAATCTTGTTTCAGACGAACACATTTTCAGTTATTTTAGAAAATGTCTTAAACCCTTCAGTGGATATAATGTGAAGCAATGGGGTCCACCTCCTTCAAGTCCCAAAATGTGCATACATCCTTCACAAAAGTAATCCATCCGGCTCCAGGGGGATAAACGAAGGCCTTCTGAGGGTAATCCGTGCGATTTTGTCGAAAAAATATACATATTTAAAACTTTATAAATGAAAATTTCTGACTTCCGGCAACGATCGACGCGCGTTCACGGGTGATGGAAGTCGGCGTACGAGGTAGGACGTTGCGTAGGAACCGTCGTGACGTAGAACGAACGCGCCAGCGCAGCCAGAGAGCAGAGCAAAACAAAACACGAAAGCACGTGAACGCGCATCGATCGTTGCCGGAAGTCAGATATTTTCATTTATAAAGTTTTAAATATGTATATTTTTTCGACAAAAACGCACGGATTACCCTCAGAAGGCCTTCGTTTATCCCCCTGGAGCAGGATGTATTACTTTTGTGAAGGATGTATGCACATTTTGGGACTTGAAGGAGGTGGACCCCATTGCCTCACATTATATCCACTGAAGGGTCTAAGACATTTTCTAAAATAACTGAAAATGTGTTCATCTGAAACAAGATTGACATATGCATCTCGAACGGCTTGAGGGTGAGTAATGCATGGGTTAAATATCATTTTTGGCCGAACTATCCCTTTAAGTATGTCCAGCTATGGCTGCAAGTCATGCAGTTTCTCAACCTCTTCTTAAAGGGATAGTTCACTTTGAAATTAATTTTTGGTATGTTTTAGCTTACCTCAAGGGCATCCGAGATGTAGGTGTCTTTGTTTCCGCATTAGTTTCAATTTTGATATTTTTAGGTCAAACCGTTCTTGTCTGTCAGTCATATAATGCAGGTCTATGGTCACTTCCTCAAAGAGCATGCACAGAGAAGTCCAAATTAAACATGATTTAATGACTCGTAAATGTAAGTACACATTGATGGCCTAAGACACGAAACGAGCGGTTTGTATGAGAAAACGAGCAGTATTTATATCGTTTTTACCTCTTGTAATCACAGCCACATCCAAGTGATCTGAGGGCGCGGGCGACCTGCATTATATTATATGACTGACCTAAAAATATCAAAATTGAAACTACTGCGGAAACAAAGACACCTACATCTTAGATGCCCTTGAGGTAAGCTAAAACATACCAAAAATTAATTTCAAAGTGAACTATCCCTTTAAATGCGTTCACCATACATGGTTTTAATAGTGTAATTGATCAATAAAAAATGTTTTTGACCAGAACATTGTTTGGATTGTCTTTTGATTTGCAGTTATTCTGAAGTTGCATATTACCTATAGATTTATATACTGTAATAACTACATATTATATAGTTATAATATCATTAGTAATTTGAAAATTACGTTTTGCAATAATGTATCAATATAGATATTACAGTACAATACCATATAATTAATTACAACAGAAGCAGACAAAAATGACAAAATACAGTAAAAATACAGTACAGTACTGTTTAGTAAGTTTACAGTACTGTTCGTGTGTACTGTAAATTGAATTACAGTACAGTTACTGTAAATCGAAATACAGTACCTTGCTGGCAACCTTGCTGCCAGTACTGTACTGTAAAAATACAAGAAAATTGTTAACAGTGTAGGGGTCTAACAACTAAAAATTAAGTCAGGAATCTTGGTGTGTCTCTAGAGTCAGACCTTAGTTTCAGTAGTCATGTCAAAGCAATAATTAAATCAGCATACTATCATCTGAAAAATATTGCAAGAATTAGATGGTTTGTTTCAAGTCAAGACTTAGAGAAACTTGTGCATGCTTTCATCACCAGCAGGGTGGATTATTGTAATGGACTCCTCACTGGCCTTCCTAAAAAGACCATAAGACAGTTGCAGCTCATACAGAACGCTGCCGCCAGGATTCTGAGCAGAACCAGAAAATATGAACATATCACACCAGTCCTCAGGTCTTTACACTGGCTCCCAGTTACATTTAGGATTGATTTTAAAGTATTATTACTGGTATATAAATCATTCAATGGGTTAGGACCTCAATATATTGCAGATATGCTCACTGAATATAAACCCAACAGATCACTCAGATCATTAAGATCACATCAGTTAGAAATACCAAGGGTTCACTCTAAGCACGGAGAGTCTGCTTTTAGCTATTATGCCAGCCGCAGCTGGAACCAGCTTCCAGAGGAGATCAGATGTGCTCCTACAGTAGTCACATTCAAATCCAGACTCAAAACACTTCTGTTTAGCTATGCATTTACTGAATGAGCACTGTGCCACTGTTCGTCCGACTGTTTTTACTGTACTTTATTTTATTTTTTAATCTAAACTGTTTTAATTATTCTTATTTGTTTTGATTATTTTAATTTCTTTATTCTAAACTGTTTTAATTATTGTTATTTCTTTTTATTTATTTTTTTGTTATTTTTATTTCTTCTATGTAAAGCACTTTGAATTACCATTGTGTATGAAATGTGCTATATAAATAAACTTGCCTTGCCTTGCCTTATTGTTTACAAGTCCCCCTTGTTTCAGTTCCTTTCAATATAAAAGTCTTCGTTACTGACTCACTCATAAAGACAGTCTTTGCTGCCATCTAATGGTGTAATAATGTAGCTAACTTTCACTGAAGTCGAAATCACAATCACTAACCAACCAATACCAATTACTCAATACCAAATGAAATGATGATACTGTGGTGATACTGGTAGATAATCGCATGGCTGGAAAAGGCTGTCATCCAATCAGATTCGAGAACCAGAAATAATTGTTGTATACATATTATATATATATATAAATTATTAAACACAAATGTGAGTGAGTCAAAAAAGTGAAAAGGATAGACATTGAGCGAGTGTGTGTGTGTGTGTGTGTGTGTGTGTGTGTGTGTGTGTTGGCATGGTTAGGGAGGATGGGAATCCAAGGCTATTTTGCGAGTGGAGAGATTCTGTATTAATAATGCAATATTGTGATTGGATGCACTCAAGCCCCATTACTCATCGATATAGCTCACTAATGAGCTGATATAGCTCACCAATAGTGTGAAGGTCACTTCACATAATGTGCTGGCTGCTTTTGGCGATAAAATGTGCTGTTGTGTCACTGGCCAAACTGCATCTTCTTTTTCTCCTGGGTCCTATACCATGAAGCCGGTGTAGGTGGATGATAGCTAGCTATGTGTCATGTTTAGTGAACCAATCAGCTGTGAGGAAAGTGTCACATCTCTGATGCAATAAATTCACTCCCCCAGGTACTCTTGCTCCAAATTAATTATGTTGGGTTTTCATGTTTTATGGGCTTTCCATAGACAATGATTTTTATACTGTACAAACTGTATATTCTATCCCCCAACTCTAACCCTACCCGTCACAGAAAACTTTCTGAATTTTTCCACATGGGAACCAAAAAATGTCATCACAAGCTCAAAGATTTCTCATATTGCCATCTTTGTGGGGACATTTTGTATCCCCATAACATACGGTTTACCACACACACACACACACACGCACACACGCACGCACGCACGCACGCACGCACGCACACACACACCTGATTTTTAAATCTCATAACTGGCAATAAAATTGGTAATTTGTGTTTAGAAGGAAGCACTATATTCAGTCACGTAATATATGCAATGACTCCTAGATAGAGTCATGGCATATTAAAACTGCGACAAATAATTTTCTCACATGCAGGTTCAAATAAGTTGGGAGTGGAAAATGAAATGTGTAAGAGCTGAAGTGTTTTATGACACTTTTTTTTTTTTTTAATGGATGAAAATGCTTCCGGCCTCCTTTTTAAGAGACTCCAATACTGTATATAAAATTATTTTATAGACTTGCAGTCCTAGAATATGTTCAGCTCTGGAAGATAAAGTAGAATATTTTTGAATTACAGTAGCGTTTTATCATCTTCAGATATGTATTGTAGATCAAGGCTCTTTTTTTGACATATGCATATACGCATAAACTTTGATTTGAATTATACAATAGTAACATGTATATATAAATAACTGTATATATTACAATGGCGACATTAGTCACCATGAAATCAAAATGGGCAATTCTTTTTTTTTAGGGAATATTGCAGTATTTATTATAAGTGACTTATCCCTGCACATCATTATTATTATTATTATTTTTAATTCATATGCCTTTGTAATCTTTAATCAAAATAACTTTCCCTCCCTCTTGCAGTATTGGTTTCAGACATCTCTTCTCTGATGATGTGTTTACTGGCGCGAGGGCGGGACAACCTGTCACTCACATGACATGACATCACAGCAATAGCATCTAATCAAGTCCTGATGGACAAAATCAAGTCCCACCCTACATTTTTTCTTGTTCCATCACAATAGGAAATAAAAGACTATCACAACTTCTGTTTAATGCCCAACTTTAGAGTGTCTCTATTCCTGTATCACAATCAGCTGAGAATATATTTATTTTCCTTACCTGCACACATTTACATTAAATTTATTGATTTAGCAGGCGCTTTTACTCAAAGCGACTTACAAATGAGAACAATAGAAGCAGTTAAACTAACAATAGGACAACAATATGCAAGTGCAATGACCCTTCCCAGTTTAATCTAACGCAGTACGTGTGAAGACGGCGTTTACTTGCAGAGCGCAAGTTTCTGGATGGCACGTAAGTCTGAAGTAATGAGTTTAGAAGGGAGCAGAGCCAGTGGTTGTTCTGTAGGCAAGAGCCAGTGGTTGTTCTGTATGCAAGAGCCAGTGGTTGTTCTGTATGCAAAAGGAAGTAACTTGAATTTGATGCGAGCGGCAACTGGCAACCAGTGCAATTTTGTGGAGAGAGGAGTAACGTGTGCTCACTTCGGCTTGTTAAAGACCACTCTAGCTGCAGCATTTTGGATCAGTTGCAGAGGTTTGACAGTGCGAGCTGGAAGACCTGCTAGGAGAGCATTACAATAGTCCAGTCTGGATAGAACAAGTGCTTGGACAAGGAGTTGTGTAGCATGCTCTGATAGGAAAGGCCTGATCCTCCTAATGTTGTATAAGGTAAATCTGCAGGACCAGGCAGTTTTAGCAATGTGGTCTGTAAAGTTCAATTGATCATCAATCACAACTCCAAGGTTCCTGGCTGACCTTGATGGAGTTATGGATGACGAACCTAGCTGAATTGAGAAGTTGTGGTGTAGTGTTGGGTTGGCTGGGACCACAAGCAACTCTTTCTTCGTAAGGTTGAGTTGAAGGTGGTGGCCCTTCATCCTGCCAGAAATTTCTGTCAAGCAGGCTGAGATGTGAGCAGCAACCATCGGACCATCAGGCTGGAATGAGAGGTAGAGTTGTGTGTCGTCAGCGTAGCAGTGATAGGAAAAGCCATGTTTCTGAATCACAGATCCTAGTGATGTCATGATAGATGGAGAAGAGAAGTGGTCCAAGCACTGAGGCCTGAGGCACCCCAGTAGCTAGAGGTTGGGTCTTGGACACCTCACCTCACCTCACCTCTCCACGACACCCTGAAGGACCTACCTGAGAGGTAAGACTTAAACCATTGTAGTGCGGTTCTCGAGATGCCCTTCGTCTTTAAAATTGACAGGAGGATCTGGTGGTTAACTGTGTCAAAGGCAGCAGACAGATCCAGCAGGATGAGAACTGAGGATTTGGAAACTGCTCTTGCCAGTCTCAGAGCTTCAATTACAGAGACCAGGGCAGTCTCAGTTGAGTGTTCGCTTTTAAAACCAGACTGGTTGTTGTCCAGCAGGTTGTTCTGTGTAAGAAAGGAAGAGATCTGGTTGAAAACAACTCGTTCAAGTGTTTTTGCAACGAATGGAAAGGATACCGGTCTGTAATTTTCAAGATGTGCTGGATTTAGAGTGGGTTTCTTAAGCAGTGGGGTTACCAGAGCCTGCTTAAATGCTGTGGGAAAAGTACCAGTGTGAAGAGAGGTGTTAATGATGTGTGTGAGTGAGTACAATTGTGGAAGGCATAGCTTGAAGTAGATTAGTGGGAATAGGATCAAGCAGACAGGTAGTAGGGCGATTGGAAAGGAGGAGTTTGGAGACTTCTGCCTCTGAAAGAGAGGGAGAAGGAGGGTAGAATGTGTGTGCTAGCTGGTAAGATGTGTGTGTCAGTTTGTGGTTTGGTAAATTGGCCGCTGATGGTGGTTGTTTTATTTATGAAGAATGTGGCAAAATCGTCTGCTGTTAGGGTTGATGAAGGAGGAGGAGGAGGAGTAGGAGTAGGAGGAGGGTTGAGAAGAGAGGAGAAGGTTTTGAAAAGCATGCGAGAGTTAGAAGAATTGTTCATTTTATTGTGATAGTAAGTCATTTTAGCAGTAGAGATGTTAGCAGTGAAGGAAGAGAGGAGGGATTGATAAAGACCAAGGTCAGTAGGATCTTTCAATTTGCGGGGGGGGGGGGGGGGGGGGGGCAGAAGTTGTCCAAGTAGGATGTTAAAGTGGAGAAAAGAGTATCAGTTGCACTGTTAGTATCTTGAGAGCTGATCAGGTGGAGGAAGTGTGCAGGATGAGACCAAAGAGGATAGGCGAGAGGGTGAGAGTGAGCATAGGTTTCACCGAAAGGTGACCTGTGGAGGAGTTTGTGTTGTGTTATGAGGCAGGTTGAGGTTGAGAGTGAGGAGGAAGTAACCTGAGGTGTGCAGCGGAGTGACCAGTGTATGGTCAGTGGAGCAGTAGAGCATGTAAATAAGGTCTAATTGGTTACCTGATCAGTAGATACTCGTTAGAGGTAGAATGAGGCAAGCAGAGTGTGGAAATCAGCAGTCTGAGGCTTTTCTAGGTGGATGTTGAAGTCTCCAAAAACTACGAGAGGAGTACCATCCTCAGATGAAGGATGAGAGTAGCACAGCAAGCTCCTCCAAAAGTTGACCTTGTGGACGATAGACAACTACAAAATGGATTTTTATAGGCCTAGTGATGGTAATTGAATGCGATTCAAATGAGCTGTGGTAAAGGACCAGATTTCCAATCGTTTGAGATGAGAAGATCAGTACCTCCAACCCTTCCGGTCAGACGAGGGGTGTGTGAGAAAATGAAGTAGAGGGCAGCAGGTGTGTCAGTGTCCTCTGGTTTGATCCAGGTCTCAGTCAGGGCCAATAGGCTGAGACCTGAATGACTAGAAATAGATCAGAAATCAGCTTTGTTTACAGCGGACTGGCAATTCCAGAGACCGATGGGAAAAGAGAAAAAAGTACTAGAACGCACCGGAAAGGTACGCAGGTTGCTATATTGTGCTGCCTCCTACATGTGACATTTGAGTTTGAAAATTTCATTGAAACACCTACAAGTATACTTCACTGAATACATCACAGAGTCTGAAAGTATGATGATAACTTATGTGTACTATTTAGACATAGTCCCCTTTGAGATTGCAGCTGTGCAGAGCAGTGTCTCTCTCCCATCCCCTGCATTCAGCTGCTTTGAATCACATCATTAGAAACCATTAGAGAGGAAAATCTGTGTCACCTCACCATTTCAGCAGTTCAGTCCCTCTGGCTTCTCCAGAACTGATATGCATCACTATACTATTCTCCACTCATACAGAATATCCTCATCTCTTCAGTCCACTGCAGGATTTCATGATTTATTACTCTCACAGCTTAAATGCTAATTTCCCTGGTGCTTGGCCACTGAAGCTCTTTATATTCTTCTTCCATACACATCCCTTGTAGCAGCTCTGGTCCTCTGTGTTTTATGATGATAAGCCAGACTTTGACTGCAGTAATAAAACAGACATTTTGAATGAATCTGATGAAATAAATACTTATCTAATCTACATTTTATATCTACAGGATCTAAGATCTGAGACCACATCGAAAATCTGGGATGCAAAATCGATTTTAAAACTTAAAAATTTTACACAATTTAAGCAAAGAACATGAAATAAAATTATTAAGAAATGTGTTAGATTCTGCAGTACATGGTCTCCAAGTTACATTTACACTCTTAGTTTTTGGGATTGACAACCGCATTTACTTAAAGGTGTGAGTCTCGGAATGTCCTGTTCACACAGTAACTTAAAGTAGTTTCTTGAATAGCCTACTGTTTATACAGGAGTCAAGCCTGTATTCTTTTATTCTTTTCAAGGACGCTTAACAAGAGTTCATCTTTCAAATCTTGAGTCATGCATAGAACACTAAACTGAGGTGGAAGACAGTGAAAGTGACTGGATTTAAAACCTTAAGATGTTCACAGTTCATATCTCCATCTCTGTAAGTTACCGAAACCGCTCACATGAAAACACGCAACACACGGTAGACGTGTTTGTGCAGCGCATAGCGGCTCTCTCACACTGTGTGACGTGACAGACAACTAGTTCTGTTCACACAGCAAAAGTTTTTCAAGAATGCGGTTTCAAGAAACTGTTCTGTTCGTGAGTTGGGTTCTAAAATGTGGTTGTCACTCCTGTAAATAACCGAATTGCGTGTGAACGTAATCGTATTAAGGAAAAAATCCAGGACTGACAACCGTATTTTGTTGCTGTGTGAATGTGGCCTTATAACAAGTTAAAGTGTGATGTTCTTGCTTCCACTGAAGCAAAAGATTCTCTTTGGGACATTCTCAGATCATGCTGGAGAATATGATCATCATTTTGTTTATGAAGCTGAAGTGCTGTTGTTATTAGAAATATACCAAAACAATTAGAAATTCATATCAATTTCTTTCAGGTCCAAAATAAACCATATTTAAATGCATAATGTAGCTATAACAATACCACCTTTACACAAAAATTTGACTTTTCAAACAAGGGTCTGTGGAGCTATACATAAAACAGAATTGACTTAAACTTTCATGAAATTTGTATCTGTTTGAATGAACATTATCTAATGTACCAATAAACATTATTTAATGCAATAATTTTAGTTTGTGTTTTTATGAACATTATAACATGCAACAGTAAAAATATAGATTTTTAAATATTATATAGGCTAATAAAGGTTGAAAACCCCAGCTCACATCTTTGCATCTATATGAGAATGTAAGTCAGTACTTTAATGCATCATCATCATCATCATCATCATCTCTACACTGATTTTCTATCATCTTTCCTCATTTTATGCTGCTATGCAGATGTGACAGTGCAAAAGCTACAGTTTTCAAAGCATCTAGATTTCAGAGTTCTGTTCATTTATTCATCAGCACTGCTGGGACTAACTTCACAGAAGCAAATCACTGCTGGAGGAGGACATGTGAAGACTCTTTTTCAAAGTGTACCGATCGGGTGCACCAATGGTCTTATCTTAGATGCTTTTTAAAAGAGATTCTGAACTTTCTTTATGAATTTTTTTTCTTCCGCACAATTTCAGGGTCATTTGGAAATTAGATTTCACATCTGGAAGAGAATCACGTGTACGCACATTTGAGAAATGATCTTATATCAAATGTAGGATGGTTTCTATGCACATTTTTATAAATATATACATTTTATAAATACACCTATGCAAACCTGACATGACTTTGTCTCCTCACAAACATCTTCAAGCGAGAAAGAGAAAGGTGTGTGGGTGTTACAGCAGCAGACAACTGTGACAACTGATTTACATTATGGAGTTTTATGTGAGCATATATGAGTGCGTGTTCCTTTGAAATATTATAATCAAAATAATTCTTCCAATAAAATACTTAAGTACTTTGAAATTGAAAACTGAGAGAGAGAGAGAGAGAGAGAGAGAGAGATCTCAGAGGAGGTTTGTGGAAATCTGAGCAACAGAGAAAGAGCAAATGAGAGCTGATTCTCTGTCTCATTCTGTTTTGAAGTTGTATTCCTTCTATAATTGTTCATTCCTCCTCCTTATCCACGTTTGATATTGCTTTTAACTCGTCTCTTATGTAGTATATATAGTGTATATCTCCACTGAACAAATCCATCCCTCTTCCAGCTACAGTATTACTTATTTTATGAAAAAAAGCACTTTTCATTTTAGTCAAATTATATGGTATCAAATGAATTTGAACAAGGGCAGTTTGAGCTGTGGGAAAGTTTAGAAGGCGTGTAAGAAGGCTTTGACATCGAATAGGTTTTAGTGAGGGGAAAGATAGCAATTAGTTTCTTAGATATGCTTGATTGAATCTTAAAAATGGATTAATAGTGAAATAAATGGAATTTCCCTTCACTATAATGAAACTAAAATCTTTGCTGTGCAGTAAACGTATTTTTTAATGGACCAAAGGTGGGAAAGAAACCCTGAATATTGAAGACCTTGGGAAGTGACATTCTCTAAGCGATATTTTTTATTTTTTATTTTGTGGGATATAAATGTTGTGGAGTGATGTCAAGATTCATTCCACTGTACAGTGTTGAATTAAATATTGCACCTGCGCACCTGCTACCGTTGCCATGAGCAATGACATTTAGCCAATCACGAATGCAAGCGCTGAAGAAGCGAAAACACCTGCAAGTGATTAAAAATAATCAGGGTGAATACAAAAGGGCGATGGCACCTAAGACAAATGCTTGCTTAGGCAGGTGATCTGTCAATCGGCAAAGTCATGACATAATTTTATTGTAATCATGGCATTTACAGCTCAGGTCTAATTGTGTTTGGAACATGAACAAAGCTGAATATGCTCACAGCTTTGTAGATTCCCTAGTTCCAAATCCACCAGCACTTTCTCTTTTACAATAGCAATATCTCACAAGAGTGCTGCACTTCCCGATCAGCATATGCAGAAACAACAACAGCATGAATGCAAGTGTGATATTGAGTTCAATAAACAAGACGTCAACATTGAGTAACCTACATTTTAGACACAATTATCTTATTTTGTCTCTTCTTGCTCTGTCAGCAAAAAACCCCACAGCAGAACCAAGCTTAAACAGTAGAGCATGGTGCTAACCAGATGCCAGATCTGCATAACAAAACTTGTCTAGTGACCAATTGACTAATCCAAACCAAATAATCTTCCAATTATTTCATAATCCAAGTTTATTTGATTATTTATAGAATATAAATAGGGTCAGGTAATTCAATAAAAGTATATTTCAAATAAAATGTATGCAATATGTCAAACCTTTAACCTGTGTGGAAAATAAATCTACCAACCTGTGGAAAATGTAGCCAATTCCCTGGAATAACAGCATTCACAGGGGGTCGATTCCCAAGGAATGCATGAACGAATAAAAATAGGCTATACCTTGAATGCAATATAAGTCGCTTTGGATAAAGCATACCTGCCAAATGTGTGAATGCAAAATTGCTGAATGAATCAGCGTCTTTGAACAAAGTTAATGATTCAATGTCTCACACTTGTTTTATTCATAAATAGTGTTTCTGAACAAATTAAAGATTCAGTGACTTACTCATAAAGACAGTTGCTTGTCACCACTTAATAGAGTAACAATTCAATGAGTCACTGAAAAATCCAGACCACTAATACACAGACTTACGTCTGTAACGCACAAACACAGACTGTCACTGATGCACACTGTGAAAAGTCCCAGTGTACTGTATATCAGCACTCTAAGTTTGCCTCTTTGAGGACCTGAACAAACTGTCATTAGCAGCACTTTCTTCCCAAGAAAAACAAGGAATCTTTTCCTATAAAGAGAATTAAGGTGTTTGTCAGTCTGTACTGAAGATAAGAGCTAGTTTTCAGAGAGTGTGCATGGCTGTAATCAGCTGACTTTCTTTGGCACTTGAAGAGAATGGATGAACCCATGACCATGATGAACCCAATTAATTGCTGCCTGTAAGAGTTCAATCAGGAGATGCACTCTTGTGCGCTTGTGGTCGACTTCTAACTTCAGCCTGTGATTTCCAGAAGTATGTCAGTAATAATGTATGTATGTATGTATATAGTATATATACCTATGTACACACACTCGCATTGATGTGATATATATATAAATACTGTATATAAATCAGCAAGAAGTTTACTGATAAGAAAAAATATTTCTTGGTCATGTGACACATTAAGACTGGAGTAATGATGCTGTTAATAAATTACATACATTTTACAATATATTCAAATAGAAAACTGTTATTTTATATTGTAATATTATTTCACAATATTACTGTTGTACTGTATTTTGATTAAAAACTTCAAAAACATTTAAAAATTGCAATGATTTCAAACTTTTCACCGGTAGTGTAAAATAGAACCTCATTTTACCATTTACCTTTCCCATCCAGTCCCATGCAAAGCATGCTGGAAGCTATAGAAATCCCCTACCCAGCTTCTGTTACTGCCAACAAAAACTATGCATGAACTGCCAATGCAATTACAGTAAGTAAAAAGTGGATTGCACAATTAAATCAAGTTGTGGGAAAAACTTTTATAATGTGTTACATCAAATCATTTCAATTTAGTAAATTGAAATAGCAGCAAATATCTTCTTTTTTGCTGCCTTCAAAAAAATAATAATTTGGGCATGCTAGCTGTGTCCCAATTCAGACGCTGCATCCTTCAAACGATTCGGACTTCAGAGGCTGCATCCTTCGAAGACCGTAAAGGTCGGACTGAGCGTTGTTAAATGGGACGGTCTAGCCTAAGTGGCAGTAACGTTTGTACTGGACTTTTTTAAAAGTTATATTAAACTGTATGAAAACAAAACAGGTTTCACAAAATGTGTTCACTAAATATGTTATATTTTCAAAATATGTTAATTTCTATATATAACTCTGTAAATAATAAAGAGTATGAACTATAATATTCGCATCTTAGTAAGATATGTCAACATTTAAATGGCTTGAATTCATTTTTTCTTTTTACTTTTGTATCATTAGAAATTTGAGTAAGCTGAAAAAATCCTGTCGTCACTGGCACGCAGGGAATTCTGGGGTAGGCAAGGACGCAAAGGATCCATCTATTGTATCTTTCATTGCACGGGAAACGAAGTATGCATTTGGAATCCGCATTTGAAGGAGCCTTCGAATTGGGACAGCCTTCGCCGAACAGCTGTGACACACTCAGCCTTCAAAGGATGCAGCCTCTGAATTGGGACGCAGCTGCTGTCTTACAGTACGTCTACTGCCTTTAGTATTCAGACAAAGCCAGTTCAACTTTCAGAATAAAATCAAACACAATACTTTAAAACACAAAGGAATTACTCTGTCCTTTCTAACAAGGTTGGTGCAAAGGTTCTTCGCTTAAAATCCTGCCAGTCATGTAAACAGAACAATCTACAGAGAATCATAGGCAGTTCAGAGGTCAGTCTGACCTTTAGATACGTGTCTCTTGCCTCTTCTCTCATGCGTGGTTCAGGACACGCTGAAACAATACAGCTCCTCTGCATACTAATACTGCCACGTCAGGATCAACACGAACACCCAAGAGCAGGTGAGAATACAATGATGTTTAATGGCACTTAATCACATCAGAAGCAAAACAGGGATGACAACAGTAGCACAGACCAGTGATGTCCAATTCTTAAGCGAATTATTCTTTTGAGACGGTTCTCAGGAAGTAACAAGTCGAGCCGGTTCACTAATCAAACTAAATCGAACTTTAGTTTGGGGGGTTGATGACTCAAGACGCACAGCGGGAGTAGCACGTCGTCCATTTCAAAAAGAACAGAATGAGCCGGTTCAACCAACTGTCGAAGTTTGCCGAGGATTACCAAGGAGTCTGATGAGTGAGTTGACAAAACCTGAGGCACGTACTGGAAATATACTTATGACTACTGTTATTAAATAAGATTTGATTAAAAACATTTCTGTCGAGAGATAAATACATTTTTACTAGTTTATTGTACATTCAGATTACATTTTTGATTATATAAGTTGTTAAGCAAAATCAAGGAGTTATTATTTTTATATACTTTAGACACAGAGAACATATCCACGTTTGTGCATCAATGTCTTTAATGTGTGCTGTAGGTGCGAAACTTTTAGTAATGTTATCCAAGATGTATGATTCTCTAGTCGTATCCAACATAAAGGATCCGCGAATGAAACTGGGACCACCAACACCCTTAAGTGAATGCAAGGCAATAATCAGCAATATGCATTCGCACATTTCCATATTTGTTGACACAAATTACTTTATTTGGATGTTTCATTGATGACATTGATTTGTTAGAAAAGTGCGAAGTGATATCATTGCGTGATGACGTAAGGAACCGATGAATCGTTTTGTTTTTTTAACCAATTCATTGAAACGAACTGTCCGAAAGAACCAGTTTGCGAAATTGAATCTGACTACATCACTAGCACAGACGAGGCAAAATAAAGCTAAATGGAAGTCCCCACTATTGCAATGAGAAGCTCTGTAAAAGATAGTTCAGATCATCTTGAGCAGAAAAAAAAATCCTCAAACACAGGCAGGACTATACAGGAGGCAGGAATAAGGGCAAATCCTAGAAACATAATTGAGCTGCAGGAACATACAATCCACAGAGCAAGACGATCTGACAAACACTCAACTCAAACACAGAGTATAAATTTTGGATGATTTTGATGGTGATTTCTGTGGTCATGGCTCCTAAACGCATGGTCTTACGTCATACAGTGAGAGAGGTTCAAAGATGGCCGTTGTCACTGTCTTATGACCAAAGATAGCCTCCGATGTGTCAGAAATGAAGCATTATCATCTCACAGTGCTGCTAAGACCTACGTCGCCTGACTAGCCAATAAAAATGCAACATGAAATGACGTAATGATCAACACGACATGGCACTAAAACTTAAAGCTACTTATCTTCATTTGCAAAATTGGCATGTCAAGTTGGCCTCTTTTCTCTAGAAATGACAACGTCCATTTTCTCCCCGTTCGTTTCGTCCTTTTTTTCAGCGCACATTAAAACCACAATTGCCAAAGTGCGATTCATCCTGCTTTATTTGTTTACCACTAGCGCGTGCTAGTTTTATTCCTCTATACTAACTTGCGTCGCAGCCTACGATTCAATAGGTGTCATCATTGTACAGTCTATACATGTTGTACCTAAGCACTGATGGAAATAACGGCGTTGAAATAAACGGGGCGGACTGGCCATCTGTGTGATCTGGAGAATCACAGAACGGCCGGTACTCCAGGACCAACTTTTTTCAGTAACGAGTAATCTAACTAATTACTTTGACTGTCACTATAACGCCGTTATCATTGCCGACACCCCGTTACTGCACGTTACTCTAGTCGCACAATGAACTTTTTTTTTAAACTTCATGATAGGACTCGTGCGCGTGACGTGTTGTCATGAGAAAAGGGAGGATGAGATAACTCATTGGCTGATGTATAGTAAGATTACGTCTTCAGCCAATCAGAGAAATTGGGTAGGTGGGTGTTTCCGCATTCACTGTGGCGGGTGTTTACTGTTTAGTGCTACAGGAGGACACACAAAGAGATGGAGACGGAGAGTGAGGAGGACTCCAGCAGCAAAACAGCCTTTTCCAGATGGAAATATCGGCACTATTTCAAACTCACTGAGGTTAAAGGTAAAAATGTGCACGTCGAGTGCACATTATGTTCCAGAACGAAACATTTGTCCACGTCTTGTGTTAGCAACTCCAACTTAATGAAGCACCTGTCGACGGCTCATGCTTCAACCAAATTAGTGGCTCAGACTGTTATTAATATTGAGATATATAAGCTCAAACATAAAAACAAAAACAACAAATATTAAGAACATATTTATTAAATGTATACAAATATTATGTGAATTTAGGATAGCAACTTGAAACCACAACTAAAGTGTAGCCACAATTGTGGTCATGCTTCATTTAAAATCTGAGGATGATATCTCTAAAATTAAACATTTTATTCAGCCTATTGTGAGAGCATGTTAGGGGAGACTTTAGAGAATTTTTAGCATATATGCATTCTGTAAACATTCTTTATTCATATGAAAACCCCAAATCGCACGAAAAATCACACACAAAACACATAATATTTCAATCGTGCATTTATTAGTTCCTTGTTTCAGGTGAAGAGATGTCAGTTTCGCTTTGTTATTATCACGGATGTCCAGTATGAGGAAGTGTACACATGACACGTCATGCAGAAGAGGTCACGCTGGACCACGTGAGATGATTGACAGCTGTACAGCGAATGATGTAGCTTTGAGGTCAAATGACGCGAGTCACGCGATCCAGGAACAGGAGAAACACATCTCGCTCCGTTCGCTGTTTGAGCTCTTTAGATCGCATATTTCATTGGTAAATGAATATAAATGTTATTCTTTATGACGAAATATTTTACAAACATGCGAGAATTAATCATTATTTCTCCAAATATGCGCACCATTGGACTAAAAGCCCTGGCGGATGCTGCATATTGCATGTGTGAACACAAATAAACCGGAGAAGACGTGAATGAATGCTTTATGAGTGATGATTTCTATTCAAAATAACGAACGTTACAGATTTATTATTTTGCACTCCTGGCATAAATTAAGAAATTAATGTCACTGCAAACCAGTTTAATCATAAACAGTGGTCAAATATCGAAGCTGGAGTCTTTAATCTTTCAAATGATGTCCAGATCAAATAAGAGTGTAGATGTTTAAATGAGTAACGTGTTACGGGGGCGAGAAACGAAAAAGTAACGCAATAGTTACTTTTACTGGTAACTAGTTACTTTTATAGTGGAGTAACTCAGTTACTTTTTGGGAGACGTAACTAGTAACTATAACTAATTACTTTTTCGAAGTAACGTTCCCAACACTGTACCTAAGTTTATCAGATCCATGTCGTAACGGGCATAACTCAATAGGAAGACACACAAAACAAACCTGCAACGCTCCAGACACCTGACAAATAAATCATGATCTGCATCTTCATCCCTCTTTCTCATCCCTTCCATTCACACGCAGCCTGATGACTGAGGACACAGAGAAGTGTTAGTAGTAGGGTTGCCAACCGTTCCGTATAATACGGAATCGTTCCGTATTTGACACATAAAAGGCTTGTTCCGTATTGAACTGATACGGAACGCACTTTGTTCCGTATTTTTGAGAATCAATTCAGTGCAAATCCATGACAGACGCATAGCTTCTAATATATATGCCAGACAGACTATGATGAATGAACGAAGACCCGCTGCTATAATGGCAAATTCGGGGACTTGGCGCCCCCTTGACGGGCTGACGTATAATGACGTAGAGTTGGCTCATTGGTCGCACGTCAGAGGCGCCCGCGCCATTGGATGTGCAGTTGCCGCAGCGCAGCCTGAGCGAGCCAGACGCTCAATGTGCAAGCTGTGCAGCTGCAAATGCGTTTTACAGGTTTCAGTAAATCGAGTAAAATGTGTTTCCGAAGACATTTGTAGGCTATGATAAGAAAAACTCCTAAAAATTTTTTTTTTCAATTTTTTGCACCGGAAAGAACATTCTAGAAGTCTAATTCTATTGAATAAGTTCGCACAAGGCTACAGAAAACTGTTGTGTTTATTTTTCTTCAAATGCAGTCTAAGCCGTTGAGTTTCGAATGTTATATGTTGTATTTGTTTAAGTAAAAAAATAAAACGTATTATAATCTAAACAAATACATGGTTCATTTTTGGCAAAATGATCATGATAGCCTTTATATATCTGTGTGGTTAAGTCTTGTATATTGATTAAGCCTATACTTTGCTATTCTATAAATATATAGGCCTAATAAGTTGCATTATAATATGATATAAAATGTATGAATGTATGAAAACATATTTATGAGATATTTGACAGGTGTCTTTGTTTCTATTGTGTTAAAATAATGGCAAGGCTGTTGGCAAGGCAATATTATATAATTTACATTTATAGTTATACAGTCATAGATATTTCGTATGCATTTCATGTAGGCTATATTTGAAGTAATCAATGTCAGTGTGTAGAGAGGCTAATCTGATTGATTGTCATGGCAAAAATGAAACGGGGAAATTGTTTTTCACCACTTTCTTATTTAGAGCACTGAGAAAATGGTAAACACAGTTTAGTTAACAGAAATCCATTAAGATTATGTGAGGGAAATGCTAATGCTCCACACAGGCCTTTGTTTCTAGAAGATTGGACATTTCTCCGAACTTTGGCTGAGATTTATGAACAAACATTATTCCAGTAACGTTAATAGAACGTCTGCTCAAAGTTATCTGGTCTTTGATAATGAAACACACTTATTTTAAATAGACAGTAAATGTGTCTTTTTACACGAAAGTGCAGTACTGTTCAAAATTTTGAGGTTGGTTTGATAAAAAAAAAAGATTTTCAAAGAATATTTTGGGGGATCCTGGAATCAACAAGTTTGAAAACTCGTGATAGAGCACCCATCACACTTTAATTAGTGCCATATACTTTCTTCAAAAATCGGAGCTTTTTGAAATAGCATTCCAAATGAATATGATTCTCACTTTGATCAAAGACACATCAGTAGCTTTCAGAAGAGGTGCTTCAAGCATGTTTGGAGGCGTGTTCTTACACATGGAGTGCTGCTCTTACACACTGAACTACAGTAGCTGCTCTCCTGGACTATTTTACATTAATATGTCAGTGCCTCTGATCTTCTCTTGACTAGGTTCCATATGTTCTGATATGGAACCAATAAGCTAGTGACTTAGAGCAAATCTCTCCCCCTGTGAACCATTAGACAAGCCCGGTGCTCATAAACAGTGACATCACAGATACACATATGTATAGAGTGCTGCAGGGATGATCTATTTTTGTAGGCCAAAAGCCGGGAACGAGTTAGCATGTTAGCACTTCTGCTTCCATCGTACTGAAGTCGATGATTTTTTGGTTAAATGCCTGAAATAAGGTAATTAACCTTATTTCAATACCTTATTTCAGGCATATTACAGGGGGAGAGATTTGCTAGCTATAGGGGTGAAATAGTATCGCTAATAGAGACAGTCAAGTTATTTAGCTCTCCCCTAGAGACTTTTCTCTTTATCTTGCCCTTTTTTAACACAACGGAAAGGTTCTTTCTAACTTGTAGGTCGGCTACAGCAACCAATAAGTAAAGATCCAGGCTCTCCTGTATTGCTTTGAGTGCTTATGGATAGAATAAATCAGGTTGTATTTGGACTTGTGACCGGTATCTTATAGTAACTGTGGCTTGGATGCAACAGCAATGTGAAAATAATGTGAATGACTTTTTTTTAACATTCTGACAAAAATGATACAGAAAATGGAATTGTTACAGTTTTCTCTGGAGGCTAAATACTTTAGTATTGAGCTAAATACTTTAGTTAAATAGTAAAAAGTAAACTTCTCGAATGCTTTTTGACTTCTCATTATGTTGCTTTGCTATTCAGTCCTGACTGTTGTTGTGGTATCTCACCATGGGCTCGTTCTTCGTACGTTGCTTAAAACATCCGAGATCAAATGAGACATCCAAGATGATATCATCGTGCTAATCATGATCCGGCTAATTAGGTTCTTCGAACACTCCTGTTGTTTATGATTAGTATAGCTGGATTGAGTTATCTGAGATAATTGCGCGTGCATGCGCTGGGTTAAAAGGGGATATGTATCGATAGTAGAAACATTGATCGGCAACGCTGCTATTGGCTGCTCACCGTGTCCAAAGAGCGCGCTCAGTTTTACTCTGCAGCAGAGCAAGAGTTATTGCTTGAAGGACATGCTGAATTTGAAAACGTTTTCACCTAAAATGTGCAAAAGCCAGGAGAGAGGGCTGGCAAAAAGTAGCTAATTAAGTTTGTAGTGACCATTTAGATGTTTTTTACAGTATATATTTTTTTATTTTAATCATTTCTAAATAATTAATAACTTTGTTCATTGTAATGTCAGTCACCACCCACTACTAGAACATGGGAACAAGTAACAGTGAAGTCCTAGAATATTCTACATAATGGCAATTTGTACTATAGGCTACTATAATCTCTTTTAAAAAGGCACTGTTAATAAATATTTGGTTGTTTATAAAAGCAACCAAGAAAAAGGCTGAGAAAAAAAAAGAAAAGAAAAACAAACAGGTGGTGGTCCTGCACCCCCACATTATACCCAGGCAGAAGAGCTGGCCCTTGGGTTAAATGTGAACCGACCCGTCCTGGGTTCAGCTCTTCCTCATACACACAGCAGGGACCAGTAGCAGCAACTCCTTCATTACTGGTAAATGAACTTTGAATGATCTTACACTGTAATTTTTTTTTTTTTGCTGCACTATAGGCCTATAATCCCAATGGCTGGTCCAGTCTTGAGTAGGCCTAGTGATGAATTGCTTACTTGTGAAAGTGTGCATGCGTGAAACTACATGTAGCCTAGTTAATAAAAAAAAATACATTAACCCCCCCCCCCCCCCCCCCTTTTCTGAATGCAATATGTGTTGCAGGAGTCCACATCTACAGAAAGGCCTACAGAAGAGTCTGCACAAAGCAGTTATACAGAGGTGGGCAGTGTATAATTTTCCTTTTATTTTTTGTTGCATAAGTCTTGTGTTGACAGGTTTAACCCAAGCCCCCCTGCCCCTAGAAAATAGAGTATTTTGGGGGGGAAAACTTGACAACTTAAAGAAAAAAAACTGGCACTATAGAGTTAGAGATAGAGTTGCTTCAAAGGAACTTCAGAGTAAGTGCTAATATATTATTTCACACAGAGTACTATTGCTGACCTTGCATAGTATCTCTTATTGCAGGTAAAATATGACTTGATCACTGGCTTTTCTTTACAAAGAACAATTTAAATAAAAAATCAAAGAACTAAGCATATTTGTCTTGTCTTTTATTAAACATTTATTGAAATGTTTCATGTTTTTGCTGATGTTGGAAATGTTGTGTAATATGGCACATGTAATGTCACAGGCCCTGTCAAGTGCAACCCTCAGGCTTTTCAGACACTGAAATCTTCCCTTTAGTTGGCCAAAGTTAATTTCATTGTGTGACCTTGTCCTGGCTAGAGCTGCATTGTAACTGTGTATGTAATACAATGAGCTTGATATTTATATGTTTCCTTACCATGTTCAAGTAATGTGCATAAATGTGAATCTGTGTGATTCACAGAAGCTTCCACGTGTGATTTCCATATTTGTGATATGGAACAGTCACACACCATCTAGAGATTTTAGTCTGTCAACTGCCTTTTTTAAAATTTGATATAGGCCTAATATTACTAATCTGGAATGTTAAGAATTGTAATAGTAACTTGGCTGCACATTTACATTGTGGTCCCCCTTTCTGTTCACAAAATCCCCTTCATAGAGGCCTTGATAGGAACATTTGTGCAGTCTATTGACCAATCACATTAGTGAAGCCTGAGGGACATATCTGTGTCATATTAATCGGCATGTTCATGATTGCATGATCTTCATTAAAATTTATAATATACCTGCGTTGGTAAAAAAAAAACCCTGCTATATCCTTCAAACTTGGGTCTAAACTGGCTTGGAAATGCCACAAAAAACACCCTAAAAACTGCTTGAGCGCCAGGGTAAACTTCGTGAATGACAGCACTTATCAAGTTCTCCGCATCCCCAATAGTTTAAAGGAAAGAGCCACTCGCAAATAATATCAGGACAATACACACAGTTTGTGCTGTTATTAAAGGCCGACTCCGACGAGTCGAACATTTAATGTGCGTTTCCAAAAAATAATTGATGTAAACGACATCCTCACGAGTCATGAGAAAATTATATCTCTCAAAAAGTACACTATCGTGCTGCGTTAAAAGACTTCTCGTATCACCTCCGCTTATAAAGCCGCGATCTAATCCTGTTTACATGAAATAAGCCTGCTCGCGAGCAGGTTCAAGCTTGCGCACCTGTTGCTATGACAGCAAGTCTAGGATGAGCTTCGAAGAACCAAACAATCCAAGATCATGCCAAATCGCCAACAATCAAATCCAGCTAACTGAGTTAGCGACGTACGAAGAACGGGCCCCATGTCTCTACATCTGTTGCCTTTCAAAGTCAGAGACGACCAGCTGTTACCGTCATCTTCAGAGAAGATGTTGTCCACATGCTGTATCCATTCTAATCGGGACTGATTATAGACTGCGATTAGAATGCAAGACTTTAACTCTGTCCACTAACTGAAAGCCCAATAGAATCAACAAAAGCCAGACTGTCAGTTTCTCCTGCAGTTGGATGAGCTGGAAGGAATCGATTATTGCTCCTAATAAACATATTTCTCAAGGTTCCTCAAAATCTTCTTATCTAAAGCGTAATGCTTCATACTTGAATCCAGTTTGGTAGACAAAAGTTTGGGGTTGGTAAGATTTTTTAAAAATGTTTTACAATTGAAAATAACTGTTTTCCATTATATGTTTTTACATGTTATTTATTTCTGTAATGGCAAAGCTGAATTTTCAGCATCATTACTTATTTATTTTTTGGTGGAATTTTTTTTATTTTTTTTTATACAGTATTCTTTGATGAATAGAAAAATCAAAAGAACAGCATTTGTTTGAAATCCTCGATTGCATTATACATGTCTTTACTGTCACTTTTGATCAACTCAATGCATCCTTCCTGAATAAAAGTATTCATTTCTCAAGAAAAAGCCCTCTGTTACTGAGGCCAAACGTTTGAACAGTAGTGAAAATGGTGCCTGTATGAATTTATTAACATAACCCAATCACTTGATTTATGTTTTTTTTTGGATGATATACATATACACATATATATATATATATATATATATATATATATATATATAGAGAGAGAGAGAGAGAGAGAGAGAGAGAGAGAGAGAGAGAGAGAGAGAGAGAGAGAGAGAGAGAGAGAGAGAGAGAGAGAGACAGAGAGAGGGGATTAATGTGAATAATGACAGATTATGAAGGTAAGTAATGTAATGCATGAAGGCTCTTTTTCATCTCATCAGGTCACTGCTCATATGAAATAATCCCAGCAGTGTAAATGAGGTGCAGGGCAAAGAGGTGAGTGTGTTTTCTATGTTCTGCAGTGATGTGTGACACTGACTCTGACCCTGTGTGCTTATGCTGGAGTGGAGCAGATTGGATCGATACCACATTAATAGCTATGGGTCTTGTTTCCAATTGCACTATAAAAAGTTTGTACGTGTGAGTATTTTAGTTCTATCTCTCCTTTTTTTTCCACCTAACACTACATTACTCTCTCTTACACACACACACACACACATGCAAACTCATGGTTACTATTTAGCATTTAAACCTGGCAAAACACTGCTCTTGAATTGAGCCAATTACAAACAACTGTATACCAAATACCCTAACCATATACTGCACATACAGCAAGGGTGCATTAAATTAATCAAAAGTGACAGTAAATATATTTTTAAATGCTTTCCATTCATCAAACCTGAAAAAACATATCACAGTTTCCACACAAATATTAAGCAGCACAACATTGATAATAATAATAATAATAAATGTTTCTTGAGCTCCAAATCAGCACATTCGATTTTCTGAAGGATCAATATCAGTTTTACTGTATTGTTTTTTCAAAGACATATATTTTTTTAAATAAATAATAAATAATTAATACATAATATTTATTTATTTAGGTTTCATACTTGTTAGTGCGATCTACAAACTGAACAACTCCAAATTCAAAACGCTACTTAAATTACAGTATGTCGGTATATATATATATATATATATATATATATATATATATATATATATATATATACGTATGTGTGTGTGTGTGTGTGTGTGTGTGTGTGTGTGGTCAAATAAACACTTAAATCTAAGATTATCATGCTGACAAATTTCAAAGCTGTACAAACTGGTACATAAAGATGCTAATGCTCAACATATTAATCAGAATCAGAATGTGCTTTATTTGCCAAGTGTGCGCAAACACTAGAGGAATTTGTTGTGGTTTTTCAGGAGCTACATATACGTATTATGACACAAGAACAGAAAGAACATGTAAGACTAAGGGGAAACATAATAAACAACAACACAATAATAATAATGTGAAATAACTAACATATGAAATAGCTAGACTTCTGACTGGAAGGTAAAAATGCAAAAACAGACACTCCACTGGCTTCCTGTTTGAAGAGGACATAGAGACTTGTTCAGTGCCATACTGCCAGGCAAACCGGTTCACGCTCAGAGCCCTGAATGCATCAGAACTCAAACTCTGGGAACCTCTGATAATCTCACCTAGGCACAAGTGTTAAACTTTAATCAAAATGTCACATTGCATATAAGCTGAAGAGGACAGACCTCCTCTTAGTCATGGCTGAGCGCCTCTAGATGCGAGTCCTTCTCAGGGACGAGATTGATGGTGACAAGCCTTAACAGAATAACACGAGGACATCATCTGTTGTTGGAAACCATACATGGCAATCTAAGACAAACATGGCACTTAAACTGATATAAAACTATAATGTTGGATCTTGAGGCCTCAGGTGAGGTGAAAAGAACAGCTAATTTTGTGCTTCACAGAATAAAGAACGTCAACATATTATTATTTTAGGTGAACTATTCCTTTAAAAAGATGTCTCCACAGGTTCATGAAATGTCTTTGTGAATATTCATTACATACTGCTTTATTGCATCATAAGTCAAATAATATGAACCATCAAATATGAATTTGTAGCTTAAAGTCCTTGCAAAAACTTCAGGGTTTTTTATTCCACTGCCTTGTGCTTCTTAATATTTTACAATTCTTTAAAATTAAAAGTATGATGTGACTGTGGATGCCTGGATGCTACATCTCACATTCTGTCTTATTATTACCCAAAAACATTCCCAGGTTTGCGTTGGGTTTACAACGATCACGTCCCCTTGTTGCCTTCATCCATGGCTATTTAATTTGATAGTTCTTTTTGCCTATTCTCAAACTGTTTCACTGTTGAAATATGACCACTCATCAGGATAGATACAATCTCCCATCCATCTGTTAGTATAGCTGAATCTGATGGTAGAAACAGTTGCATCCATCACCTACCATGGGTAAAAAATTCAATTTAATTTCTGTAGAATCATATTAGAAACCAATCTCAATTGAAAAATAGAAATCTGAACCAGACTTTTCCAGGCATAAAGGTCATGTTTTTTTTTGTTTTTTGTTTTATTCTTCTTTAACTTGTATCAAGGTCAGATGCAGGCAATGGCTTGTACATCAATGTAAATTGTGGGTATTACAAAATAAATTAACTGAATATTCAATGGCAACAGTACTTAATACCCATACCAAATATCAAGATTAATGAATCAAGAATAGAGAAAATAAAGATTAATGAAACATGACAAGGCACAAACAGTTAAGTTAACTAAAATGTGGATATCCCCTTGTGAGAGAATTTTTTTGAAGTCGCATTATACATTTGCAATATAATGCATTTAGGCCTAATGAACTTTTTTTAATTTAAATGTATTTTTTTTCCCCAATTCTAAAAAGGACTTAAATAAATGTTTTTTTTTTATGAATACTCAGTGGTATCAATTTATATAAAAACGTTTTATAGGCACTTTTTTTGATAGTAAAATAAAATAAAATAAAACAATTCAAATAAAATAAAACAAAGTACAATAAATAAAATGAAATGAAATAATGGAAAATAATAATAATAATTCAAAAAAATCCAATGAATAACAGTTTGTCCCAACTGGGTGATGAATTTGACCAGCTTAAACCAGCTAAGGCCATCTTTGGGTGTTTTCTGTTGTTGTTTGTTTCCTTACAGCAGGCAGGCATGTTCAAACCAAAACACCATGGCAAATCCATCTCTCTCATCTTTAATCCAGAGTCTATCCACACCACCGATCCATGAGTTATCCATGAGAACATGCTTACTGAACCGAAGACTCCACTTCACTCTGTATTTACCGCAGCGGTCAGAGCTCAATTAAACAAGCTGGCCTGTTCATGAAGACATCATCACTGACCGGAGCAGTATACAATGACTCAATGTTCGTGCCTTATGAAGCAGGAAAGCTTTGGAAGTGTTTACCTTCACACTCTCAAATCGATCTGACTTACAATGACCTTATCATCACCTGCAATCATTCTCAGCCCTGAGTGGCAATATGCCTCCTGCCCGGTAATATGCCTCCTGCCCGGCCCTGGTTTGTTTTCACAGACAAATCACCTCCCTTCCGACTTACCACAATGCTGGTGTGTGTGTGTGTGTGCAGTCATGCCTGTCAGTAGAATTAGATGGTCCAATGGTGAAGGCTGCACTTCCAGTGATGGATGCGAGTCTTATTTTCTGATCAGTCTTTACGGAGGTGAAACTGCAGGTCTTTATATTACGCTGAGAGAGCAGGTCAGGGCCGCCTGCTCAAGCTGTGTATCACTGCACTGTTTTTTTTTTTTTTTTTTTACTGTACTCTGGCAACATTGTAGGACTTACCATTTCTATTTTCGATTTTATGTTCTTAGTGATGCAACAGTAATGCCTAAATGTATTAAAAAATTTTAGCCACACAATTGCATTGCAAGATATCACACCTGTTGCATGTATTTATTTATTTTTTTTACTATTTTGTATTATGCAAATTATTTTTATTTACATTTAAATTAAAATTATTAAAATTATTTTTTAGATATCATCATTTATTTCTGTTTTTAATTCGAAAGCTAATAGTTCCCAATTTAAATGAAACTAAATCCAGTTAGCCTAATGAAATGTATGAATTGCAAATCTAGTGGCATGTTTTCTTAAACTAATTTTCATCATGCTAATTCGTTTTTTTTATTTACTATTTAATTTTATTTATTTATTTTCGATATTTTTTAAAACTTCATTTATTTTTATTGATTTTTGCTTATTTTTTGTTTGAACTTTTAACTAAATATTCAGTTAGCTTAATTAAATCAAATTAATTCCAATGAACTTAATGAACTATATACAGTAACTTAGTTACAAATCGTAAATAGCTTATTCTCGTGATGTTTCACCAGTCTTTTACTGTTACTGCCATGAGCCACTTCAAGCAGAGCATTACAGAGATGTTTACCATCTCAACCGAAGCTACACTCTTAAAAATAAAGGTTCTGTATTGGAATCTATGGTTCCATGAAGAACCTTTAATATCAATGCAATCTTTCCATTGCACAAAAAGGTTCTTTATAGTGGAAAAAAAATGTCTTTAAAGTTTTTAAAATGCTCTTCACACTAAGGAAAACAAAAAAGGTTCTTTTAAGAAAATTCTTTGAAGAACCCTTCTGTGGCATCACTCGTGTGAAAACCCTTATAAGTGTAAAATCACTTTTGCACCTTCAAAAGTATACCTGCAAAAATAACTCCAAAAAGTTCACTTATAGTTCAGTTTTTAGTTTTTTTTTAAACATATTCAAAAAGTCATAGATGTTTAAGTGTCCAAATACTTTTTGGGGCCACTGTACTGTATAGCCTGTATTTATGCTCAAGTGTTACATAAAGAAATCGAAACTTTTTTTGATGACTTTGTAAAATAAAGTATGTGTTAGACAGCTGTGACATGCACAGTAGCTCTCTGCCTGCTATAATTGCTTTGGTGGGAGGAGAAAGCCCCATTATTTCCACTCATAAGCCAGACATTGTAACGGCAATAAAAGAACAGAGGTGTGAACGGAGTGACAGGTGAACTCCAGTCGACGGTGCTTCTACTGACACCAGAGACTCCTCACATCTGCCCTCAACCTGCTGTGAAGAACAAGTCTTTATAGATAGCTATCATTACGGCAGCGTAATGTCCCTCTTGTGCCGTGAGCTCAGTTTGTCTTAGTCTCAGAAACCAATACTGTAATCCACAACACCATTAATGTTTATGTACACAAGGGAAGAATAGAGTTTTATGTTTACTTGGATCTTAGTATTATTGGCTTGGTGTATAAGGCTCTGTCAAGCAAATGATAAATCTGAAAACAAACTGACTCAAAACAAAGGCTTTATCCTGAAGAGATGCTTTACATTTCCTGTAAATAGATAGCCAGTGGAAGTTTGGGGTTTTCAGCATAAACAACATCTGATTGCCTGTCATCTCTCTGCCTGTAGACTTCAACACAGGTGAGAAAAGACACAAAAATAGCAGGTGGAGATCATTTCTCACTTGCACAATCATATCTTTTTAAACGGCGAGATCTCCGTTGAGTACATCTCTGAGTTATTTCCCGTTATCAGAAAGAACTGAAGATCCAGAGACACACTTTCTGACTTCAATTTGCAGCTCTACCATAATCAGGCCTTTTCTATCGAATGGTTTATGACAGCTACAGAAACTTGACTGAAACATATTTGTTATTCTGGAGGAGTTGTGTATGTGTGATGTACATGTTAAGGACCCTTAAACCAACAAAAAGCAAAGCTTTTTCACTAAAACCAACGTTTGCTTCTATTAAATGCCTGAAATAATGCTTCAAAAACTCACTTAATAAAATGGTCACTTGTTTAGTTCCTGAATGAATCTGTGTTTTTTTAACAAATTGTTTGAAAAAATGATTCAACGACTCACTAATGTTGGAACCAAGTGACCTGCAGAATGAGCTTTTTTCACCATTTAGATGTAATATCACAGTGGGATTTTATCAAACAGAGATAAATACAATTCTGAAGGAATCATTCTCATTCCTTTATTTGTCAGATGCTGAAACGTTAATTATATGTAGCAAAAGAACCAATGAACTCATGTTGATAGTGCCATTTTCTACCACATAAAGAAGCCATATTGTCAAATTGTAATTGTCATGCAGTAGAAAAAAAAACAAGTAAACTTTTACAATAATCAGCCTTGACCACTAGCATGACATCACTGCATATTTTCTTGTTAAGTCAACCCTGTGACTTGACACTATTGAAGACGGTTATGTATAATAAATGGGGTGAGGACAGGACCTCTATAAGACAGATATTATCACAGGGTTTCATTTGTAATACAATAAGGCCATGAAACATTTATCAAATTCTCCTGCTTTAATTCAGCAGCTCGTCATATGATATGGCTCTCGACTTTATGCGTGTCTCTTTCTCCATTTCTTCTGCGTAAAGAGGATTCAGTCTACGTGCGAAAACCCGCGAGTTTCACTACATGCATCATTTCACTTCAACACACCAGGGATATCAACACATATTCTCAGTTTAAATACTTCGCTATTACTGCTGGTGTTTATTAAAGGTCATTGCCTCCTCACACTACAATACAAACAAAATCGAGATCAATGAGACCTTTGTGTATAAAATGTATTCCTCTGCTGTGCCTGGTAAAAGTGTCGTTATTTTTAATATGATGCTGCTGGGGTTCTCTGCGTGCTTGTTTAATTGATTGTCTTGTTTGGGTTTTTGGACAGCTGGAAGTCCTGAAGGCACTGAACCGTCTGTGTGAAAACTGGCGTCACCCTCCGCTTTTATGTGCGTTCACAAAGGCCCCATTTAGATCTGTTATTGACAACCGACTCAAGTGATGCAATCATTACAAAGCTATGTTTAACTATATTTCTCAGTAGCAGAGTGGTAGCATTTCTTTTGTTGAATCATGAATAGCTTTTCAATATTTCAGCAATCACGTCCTGTACTTTTTGTCAGCTGTTAATCAGAAATAACAGTGTCTCCTGATTGAATGTTTTGAGTCGGTTCTTTTCAAAGAATCAATAGCTGCGTTTACAATCTACTTAGTCTTACAATGCTTTTGGGAGAGACAATTGTTTTTCTTCCATAGGCTTACAATAATTTTTTTGGTTAGCAAAACTGAATCGGTCTGGTTCATTCGGATGGCTCACTCCAACACCAAATCATTTCGCTCATTTTCTCACTCAGGATACTATAGGGCTAAACAGCATTTTGAATGACTTGATCATTCAAGCCAAATTGAAAAGTAATCAAAAATGCACGTGACAACATTGTATTTTTAGTGTAGCTAAATGCATCATGTCAACATGCAGCACATAGTAAACGATGTATGGAGTCATAAAATCAAAGATCCTCATCACAAGTGGTCACAAGAGACAAATCTGTGATGCAAGTTACTACAGAAAACAGCAATCTGTCCCAGCTGTCCACTTGCGATTGGATCACCGAGATGGATGATAATTCCATGTGGCTCAACAGGCTCAAAGATATTAAATTAAGAGCTTCCTTATTTTTCTAAGGTTGGAAGGCTTCTCGTGGGAAAATCTTATATGCATATTCCATGGGTGGATTTTCGAAATATATTTTAAGGATTTATTTTAAAACCGGTTTCCATTTGGCCACTTAAGAAACCAATTGCATCTATATTAACAAAAAGATTGAAGAACCCTCAAACAGTAATTGTGTTCTGCATGACGCCGAACTCCACAGGCTACACTGGTGCATTTCAAAAGAGCAGAATAATGTAATTTTCTGTAACATGATGTGGAGGGAGAGGAGTCAGACACAGTGGGATTAGTGATGACATGCCCCAGAAAAGCTTTTATTTCAAATAGAAATATGAAGTATAAAGTTGATGCACAGGAGAAACGTGCCCTGGGGTGATTAAATCTACGGGGTACAAAGAAAAAGAGCCATGGTGTCTTGTCTTCTAATAAATCTGACTTTTTGTGTTTCGGGGCTGTGTGCGCAAAACGAGAAACTGCCATTGAGATGGATGGAAGCGTTGACAGATTTCTCCAGGTATATTAGACCTTATTGGTAGGCAGAAGGTGAGCTCATCACACACACACAGACAGCACAATGTTCTGATATGCAGAACTAGACTGATGGTCATTGGAAAGAGGAGGTATTTCCTTTTCAAAAGCTGAATAGTATGGCTTTAATATACAGGTGGCCCGCTGTATAACTTTAGGCTTCTATTGCAAATTTTCATGTAATAAAAAAATAAAATATTATTCTCTATTTAAAGGAAAATAACATTTGACAACATTTGAAAAAATATGTGTGTAAAAATACTAAAATACTATTTTAATAATAATAATAATAATTGTAAAATCAATATTTATCAGTATTTATCAATATTTTCATTCATTTTTGGGATAAGTAAAAACATTTTTAAGCATACATTATATTAATTATGTTATATTATATTATAATCAAAGTTTGGGGTCAATACAATTGTATAAAGTTTTTGTAAGAATTCTGCTCACCAAGCCTGCAGTAAAAAAAAGTAATATTGTGAAACAGTAAATAGTATTAAAATATAAAATAACTTTGAATATATTTTAAAATGTAATTTATTCTTGTGATGGCAAAGCTGAATTTTCAGCATCATTCCTCCAGTCTTCAGTGTCGCATGATCCTTTAGAAATCATTCTGAATTACTGCTAAAATAGAAATCTTTTGTCACACACACACACGCGCACGCACGCACGCATGTACGCACGCACGCACACACACAAACCTGTGAGATTTCAGTCATCTTTGCTGTAGTCTTGCCTGTCTTTGGGAAAAATCCAGTGGGAATCGAGGCAGGTTGTGCATGCGTACTAGCATTCTGGTAGCGCACATAAGTGCGTATTCGCCTCAGACTGTAAATCAATTAACAGGAAACAAAGGTCTGCTGTCAGATGCCTTGATGAAACGTTCATGCAAAGATGCCCATGGCCTGTAGTAGCGCTTCGCAGATAAACTCCATTAAAGTTTCTAAATGGTTTTTCAGGGTGTGCAATGAAGCCTGTTCCCAGGTTTTACATAAAACAGGTGAGAGAGTTATGAAAACAAAAGAGGTAAACAATGAGCTGTTACATCCCATGAGTAGCCTGATGACAGATGCCTCGAGGGAGAATGGAGAAATGCAGCCTCCCCGCAGGACTCGCTTTTTCTCTCTCTCACTCTCCCTAAAACATTCATACACAAACACAGTGGTTCAGGCAGACACCTGCTGGTAGTGTTCTAGCTGACTGCTCTCAGAGTCTGTCGAGGCATACATCTGGTGGAGAAGCGGGCCATTGTGCTCTACAGAGCTCAGCAATGTGATAATTTGCAACCCTGAGCTCGGCTACATTCTACAGGGCATCAGGGCTCTAATGAAAATCACAAGTCTACAATGAAAACAGGCCCAAAGGGGGACGTAAATGGCTCCCATCATGCATATCAGAAATTCTGAAGACAGATGTTCTTTTTTCACATGGGTCACAGGGCTCTGCCATTCACTATAAAGTTCTGTTAGCTTGGCTTGCCACAGCGTTTCAAATACTGAATGTCATTTTTTACTGTTATTTTTTTTTATCTCATCTTATTGTGCAGCAACAACTATAAGTAAATAATTCATGAATTTATTTCCTTTTTTTGTTGTTGTTGAGTGGCCCACCATAGTAACATGCCTTAATGAGCATAACAGAATACTTTCCAAAAGTTCACTTCAAAATTATCATTTTTTCATCATTTACTCACCCTCAAGTTGTTTCAAACCTATGAATTTCTTTCTTCTGCTGAAACAGTTGATGGACCCCATTGCCTTCCATAGTATTTTTTTCCTACACTATGGAAGTCAATGGGGTCCATCAACTGTTTGGTAACTGACATTCTTCAAAATATCTTCTTTTGAGTTCAGCAGAAGAAAGAAATTCATACAGGTTTAAAACAACTTGAGGGTGAGTAATAAATTATGACAAAATTTTAATTTTGAAGTGAACTATTCCTTTAAAAACATTTAAGGAACACAAAATGGGATGTTAGGCAAAATGTTAGACTGACAGCCTCAGTTACCAACATGAGGTTGAGTAAATGATAACAGAGTTTCCATTTTTGGGTGTACTATCCCTTTAAGAAAGTATGCTTGCTTGCTTTAACAACCTATTTGCCAAGCAACTTTTTGTTCAGTAAACAAACTTCAGCTTTTGTCTCTATAGAGCAATATAAGGTTTAACACAGGCTGCCCTCTTGGAATCCCACCTGCAGTGTTTGTGCTACATGAACTCGTTGGCTTCTATCCACCAAACAATAATTGATCCATAACAATTCTACCCATTCAGCAAGAGCTGAGGATGTCACATGTCTCTTGTTCAATACCAATTAGTTAAACAAACCAGCAAGAGTATATCATTGATAGGTTTAGACGTTTATATTCATGAACAGAATTTTCACACAACCTCGCTTTAAGTAATGCATCACCTACAGATTGGAGATTGAAGGATTGCACTGCCAGAACAGTTCTTATGTGTGGAGATCAGTCAATTTAGTTCAGGCCTTTTGTCAACCACCTTGGGATTTCAGACGTCTCTTTTTAGGCCGACTGACATCGCAAGGGCTAATATTCATAATTATCGGAGCAGTCTATTTAATAAATAACTGTGACATAAATTCCTGGGCTACTGTCATTTCATGGAAATAAATGTAATTACTTAGGCTTTTAATGGTTTTTCCTTCATTAAAAGTTTTACCCCTTGAAAAATTAGTAATACCTTTGAAATCATCATGATGATACATCCACAATGCTATACAATGACTGTTACAAATATACTGCACTTTTAAGAAAAAAAAGATGCCATTAGTATGAGTTTAAACAAGGTACAAGATGCAGCATACTCTCTTAGAAAAGGCTATAGAGTTTTCGCAGTTAATTAGAGCTGAAAAACCCCTGACACCAACCAGCTGCTTCAGAAGTCAATATGATCACCCAGCTTACACTGTAAGCTTTTAGTGCAAGGAATCATTCCCGTATTGATTTGACCATCCAGATAGAGGGTTAATTACCCTTCAACTTAATTGTCCTCTAGGTCTGATTTAGCATTCATAACTGATGTTAATAGATTTTTTTTTTGTCTTTGTTTCATGTTTATCTTGTCATGGGTTCTTACAGAATAAGATTGAACTGAATAGAAGAGCTCCTCTAAAATGTACTGTAGAAATTCATAATAAAATGCTTTTAAACTATCACATATTATTATCGATGGAGGAAATAAATAAAGGAATGTCTGCAATTAATAAAAATATACATCTGGACCAACTTGAGCACTGTTCCCATTCCTATAATTTCTTTAGGGGAAAGGCCACTGTCAACTCCCAACAACCTTTGAATCATTAAAGCTGTATAAGATCAGAGAAAGTAGCAGAGAACAGATCCACATCGAATGTGAAAATCATAAAAATCCAGCAGACAAAACTAAAATATCAACCAGAGAGTCAACACAAACCAGCAAACAAATCCAAATAAATTTTCTGTAAAACAGGTTGCATCTCTTCCGGTTCAGGTCTTTTGTGTGTGCTTCATTAAATATAGAGCCATTTTACTCAATATACCTTCAAAGGAGAGAGCAAAGATGAGCAAAACCGATCTCCACCGCATATGCCGATTGATATCTAAAAGTGTCTTATTTTTCCTTCGTCTCACAAACATTTAGATATTTAAAAAGAATTAAACGCCAACAATAAAAAGAACTAGCTAGGTTAGGTTTCAAGAGGCTTAATTTCTCCACCTCTACCATAGATATGGCCGTCAGTTCGTACTGCCGTTAACACTTTCTCTGACAAGCGGATGCAATGCGACCTGTTTTCCTGTTTGTTTATGTTACGTTCCAGGTAAAGCCTACCGTCAAATCAAATAACAAAACCTGTATACATACCAACAGGAACTGGTGAACAGGTGAGTTGAGTGCTGTTGTGAACAATGTCTCTGGTGGTGGGGAGGCTTTACTGCAGCCGTTCATTTATGCCCCAGATAGCAAATGACATCAGGCCCAGCTGTGGCCCACATCTCCCACATTCTTCTGGCCCACATACAGCATGGAATCACAGCGATGAGTCATCCTGAGTGTGGCTGGCAATAGCATACATATCCAGGCCCTCATCTGGGCCAACTATGGCACATATGGCTCAGTTCTGGCAGCGGCAAAGGTCACATGGGCCACACACAGCAAGCCACAACTCACACTAAAACCAGTTTGATGTATGTGGGCCAGATACTGCCCATGTGACCTTTGCCGCTGCCAGAACTGAGCCATATGTGCCATAATTGGCTCAGATGACGCCCGGGTATGTATATGATCTGGAGCTTTTAAAGTTACTTAAAGAGCATTTTTATTTGTTACCTTCCTGAGAGATGAACCTACCATCTTTGGTTACCAGTCCATATGTTAAATCACATAACCAACCACCACTTAGCATTATGATTCTTTTACAGGGTTGAGGTCAATATTTTTGGAGTCAAAATGGCTGTTTATGCATAAGAAAATTAAACCAAGAAGCAAATCTCCACAATTCCTTTAAATATACTGAAATTATAGACATGTGAAAATATTATTCTGAATTAGTAATTAATGAAATGATGTTGCCATTAGTTAACAATACTGAGTAGCTGAAAATGTTGAACAACAGCAAGATGGAAATATATGCATATGCAATTTGCTCCTTAGAAAACATATCACTGCATTCGAGTTGTCTGGAATAATCACTCTCTGATTTGAAATGTAAAGCAGAAGTGCCACATACCAAAGTTTTCCCTGTGTTTGACAAGATAATGTTCTTTTTTTTTTGTATCCTTCCTACAGTCAGATGCTCTGGCACTCGAGTTACAAAAATAAACGCATACATTCATTTGAATCATTTTGAATACAAAACTGAAGAAAAGAAAGAAAGAAATATTTTTATCAAACCTGATAAGCATACAAAGTAACCACATACTTGTTGGCATCAGATTATGAAGACAGCCAACACTTTTCTTTCAAGCGTTTAAGGTTTTACATTAAAATGCAGCTGGAATTCATCAACAACATCACTGTGATGGCAATAATGCATCTTCGTTATAGATGTTAAATATATGCATTCCCCACATTTTTTTATTAAAAACAAACAGATATATGTATACATAACAATTTCCACATTACAGGCATTCCATCACCACTATGCTAGCAATACAAGCTTCTATTCTAATGGCATTCAGACATTAAATTAACATAATAAAGATAAATGCAGAACACACAGTACATAAATGAACAAAAACAAAACAAAAGGATGTATCTTTTTTTTTTTACTTCTAAAAACCTGCATAATAAACGTTTGTAAGATTGTTTCCCTTTTCATGCACATGAAAGATATGAAAGGAAGGAAAGATAATTCTCTTTCATGCTTTTACACTTGTGCTGTTGATTTGATAGCCTTAAAGAGTTCACTAAAAATGAAAATTCTGTCATCATTTACTTTCAGCATCTTCTGAGCACCATGAGAAGACATAGCTTGAGAAGGAAAAGAAGAAATTAATATGAGGGAAATCAGTGTCTGCTGATTAGACCTTCAGTGCATCTCTGGTGCAAAACACAAGACCAGAACAGCTGGACAACAACAGCTCCAATCCTGAGCTGTCCATATCATCTGCCAGCGGTTCCCGCCATCTGTTCTGGTGTATATGGGTCACTTTAATCCCGTGTCAAGAGGACATGACAGTGAATGCAGCATGCAAGACATCTAAAAATTGCCAAGAACCCAGTTTCATCCATGCAGAGCATAACTCTTGCATGACTTACGCTGGAGAAACCGTGTGTTGGGTTTCAGCCAGCTCATATCATGGCAGCTTCACTCAAACAACCTGCTGATTTATGCCTGAAATTTAATTAGCCTGATTTCACCTCATCAGTCAAGATGGATTGTGATATCAAATCTGCTGTCACGTCGATTCCTGGAGGGTTAGCACTGTCATATCACATATCATATCACTCCATTTTATCATTTGAATAGGTCTGGTTTCCTTCATTTGCATCCTCCATCAAAGCTGTGACAGTATCTGAATATACTCACACACTTCCCTACTATATAGTAGGCAAAAACAAGAGTATATAGATTTAATTGAGTATAATAGCATATAGTACTTACGTACAAAAAACAAGAGTATATGTGACGAGTATATGTCCGAATTAACAGTCATAAAAAAAAGTCAGCAAAAAGTACCCGGATGACCCAAATACTGAACCCAGACAGTAAGTGTCGGCACAGATCGGGCCCACATTTGGCACACGTGGATTCCACACGTACTAAATGTGGGCCAGATCTGGGAAGACACTATGCTGCTGTCTGGGAAGTGCGCATTCGATGAACACTTTACTATCCCATGAGGCCACGGGAGAGGATTTGTGAACGGCAGTGAAGCGACACAGCTGACTGTGACATGATAGTTAGTACAACATAGCAGATGTAGTACGTACAGATTCTCAAGTTCCTTTGCCCATATACTCTTTAAGCTAAAAAGGTTAAGCTTATTTGGCTTGCTCTCCGCAGTGGAGGGGCTCGAGGAAGCAGCTTCAACTCGAGCTCATATATACCCCCCAGTGGGACTGCTAATGCTTGGATGATAAGTATGGTAGCAGGATGCCAAAATTATATTGGTGGAGTTGGGGAGGTGGAGGGATGCCAAAACAGCTGATGCTAGAGCAAGGTGAGCGGCTGCTTATATGCTCCAGCAGTTAATCGAAAGATTAGATGGGTTCACTCCTCCCGAAATTACGTTGCGAACTTCACTTACAATCACACACATTCATACTGTATAGAACATGCTTTTTTAGTTGTCGTGAAGTAATTCAAAAGTGATTTTGGATTCAGCCTGAGATTGTGCATGTCTGTGTTGTGAATGTACTGTCGTTATTCATTCAGCATTAACACACAAGCTTTTTCACCAAAATTCAACATGAAGAATTACAAAACCAATGAATACCAAGGAAGAAGAAATTCCACCAATCAGAGAATTGTGGCAGATCAGCAGCAAAGAACAAACTCTCATGAAGTATGTGAATGATGTAATCAAGTTTAATAAAGTTCTTGAGAAATTCATTATAAATATGTAGAATAATATACTTTTTTGGGAGAAAAAAAGTTTTACCTGCCTGAATCACACACGCATGATACTCTTTGTAGCAAAAGACCAAAAAAAAAAAAAAAAAAAAAAACCTTGAGTATAAGATAAGCACCCTATAATCTGGTGACAGTGATATAATCTCTCATCAAGACCCCCTGCAATTATCACATGTGCCTCTAATGAATCTGGGCTCGAGTCCAGATAGATCTGAGAAATGGATTATCTTTTATTTGTGCCCCCTGCAGAGATTCCCATCAGTCTTTGTCCAATCATCAGTCACAGACAGTAATGTCAGAAAAACCAATTAACCAATTAATGGCAACCCAGTCTCACGGCAATTCGTGATATGGTCACGTAATTTAATCTATTGATTCGTGACACGGGCACGTTTATTTAGTTATTTTCGTGATATCAGCACGTTTTTTTAAACTAATGTATTTCAATGGGAAACATCTTTCGTGATCACAGCACGATTCTTTCTGCCTGTCAGGCTGCAGCAGAGAAGCTGCTTAATCAACATTTATTCACGAGATCTTATCATGGTTTATGTATTTCTTTTAATGTTTTTGTTTCGGCCTTATTGCCAGGGAAGATGGATTGCTTTGCTGTTTATTGATATTTTTAAAATTATATTTTATCAGTAGGAAATCGCGCTGAAGAAGGCTCATTCCGAACACATCGCGATATTTGGCATTAGTTCACGACACGTGTGCCGGATGTTGGTAAGTAGTCGTAAATACGCTGTCCTAATAATGTTTGATATAGGCTAATGTATTTTCTGTTTGTCGATATTAATCAGATTAGCTCATGTTCAGTCACTGCATTATATCAGTCATCTCCACGGAGGCTTTGCGTTTCATTGCTTTCTGATTCAAAACAGGGTGATTAAACACTGTCACGTGACGTTATAGGCCTAGAACTTCAATCAGTTAATCATATTCATATCAGGTTTAAAGTAGTACAATTAGTACATAATAGTACATATCATTTGTACAGTAAAAACAACACTTACCATGCTTTTACCATAGTAACATTAGTTTTACTGTGATACAGTACTTATTGTAAATGCACAGTAACCACAACACTTACCATGCTTTTACTACAGAAACCCTAGTTTTACTGTGATATGTGTGGTAAAAGGACAGTAACATTAACACTTACCATGCTTTTAATGCTTAATAATGTAACATCCTAAATTTGTAAGTTAAATCAGTACTTTTTCCTTGAAATAATCCTATATATTATAAATAATGATATTTTCTTTTCTCTTTCTTCAGCTGAAAAGACAAAAAGGGCCTTTCGGACTCAGTCAGCTCATTATTGTTTGAGGACAAGTAAACCGAGGAGACGGAAAGCTGCAAAGGCAAATATTCGCAATGGTATGTATATGTTGGTTTTAACCCTAAATCAAACATTTTATAAAAGCATTTGTTGTTTCTTAAACCTTTTCTTACAAAACCCATAGCCCAATCAGTATGAACATAGTCTCAAAGTCTAAATTCACAAGATTTAACAAGTTGTCAAATTTGTACGATACTCGTACATATTTGTATAGTATACTCGTACATAATCCTGCAGCTTTTACTTCTAGTGCTGTTATTGGCCACTGCCTCAGTTCCTGTACATATTTATCTCGATATTTGTAAATCAGTTGCGCCCCTTCTTGGAAAGTAGTCGGATGTCCCACACACTTTCTGAAAGTTTATATTAATAAACTTTCATAATAAACATAATAAACATATGTATGTATATATATATATATATATATATATATATATATATATATATATATATATATATATATATATATATATATATATAATACTTCAATGTGTATATTTTATAATGTACTGACTGCTGCTTTGTAAATTTAAATAAGCAACAGGCAACTCTGGCCCTCTTGCATTCTCCTTTTTGAGGTGGAGAGTTTACCTCCAACCCTAATTGAGTACACCTGAACATTTTGAACCAAAGTCTTCAGGTTTACTTGTAGACAATAGGCAAGTGGGTAAAAGGATATTTGGGATATTTTCTGTAAAGAGAGTTGCATAATTAAATGTTAAAAGCATTTTTTATGTAATAAGTTCACTGATATGTGGGCATTCCTATGAATAAAAGTATGTCTTTAATAGCAAGCAATAATCATATGAACCCTTTTAAAAATAACATGATTTACATGCAAACGGGACAGTTATCAGCAGTGTAACTGATCTGATTACTACAAAATAATCGAATATATGATGTCATGTGACAAGTCAAATTAGCTTTTCCACTCTTGCAAACAGAGGTAGGTTATGAGGTGTGAAGAGAAATCATGTATCATTGGAACATGAACAGACAGGATCCAATTTGTAATAATTTTAATGAATACAATGCAATTAATATAAACTTTCTGACAGTGTGTGGGACATCCGACTACTTTCCAAGAAGGGGCGCAACTGATTTACAAATATCGAGATAAATATGTACAGGAATTGAGGCAGTGGCCAATAACAGCACTAGAAGTAAAAGCTGCAGGATTATGTACGAGTATACTATACAAATATGTACGAGTATCGTACGAATTTGACAACTTGTTAAATCTTGTGAATTAAGACTTTGAGACTATGTTCATACTGATTGGGCTATGTTTTTTGTAAGAAAAGGTTTAAGAAACAACAAATGCTTTTATAAAATGTTTGATTTAGGGTTAAAACCAACATATACATACCATTGCGAATATTTGCCTTTGCAGCTTTCCGTCTCCTCGGTTTACTTGTCCTCAAACAATAATGAGCTGACTGAGTCCGAAAGGCCCTTTTTGTCTTTTCACATTTACACATTTACACATTTAGTCATTTAGCAGACGCTTTTATCCAAAGCGACTTACAATTGAGGACTAAACCAAGCGAGTCATCGTGAAGAGGCAAAAACAACACAAGAAGTGCTCAAAATACAAAGTTCAGACATTGCTCGGAGTAGCATAAGCCAGGCAAGCGAGGATTTAAAGGAAAGGATTTTATTTTTTTATTTTTTTATGTTAAGTGCTCCCGGAAGAGATGAGTTTTCAGTTGCCTTTTGAATGCTGTCAGGGATCCTGCATTCCGGATGACGGTGGAGAGATCATTCCACCAGCATGGAACCGTGAATGAGAATGTTCTGGAGAGTGATTTTGTGCCCCGCTGTGATGGTACCACAAGTCGTCGCTCATTGACCGATCGTAGGCTTCTGGTAGGGATGTACACTTGTAGTAGTGAGTGGAAGTAGGAGGGGGCTGAACCTGTGGTCAATCTGTAAGCAAGCGTCAAAGCCTTGAACTTGATGCGAGCAGAGAGTGGTAGCCAGTGCAGAGAGATGAACAGAGGAGTGACGTGGGCCCTTTTGGGCTCGTTGAAGACGAGACGAGCTGCAGCATTCTGGATCATTTGTAGAGGTTTAGTTGCACATGATGGAAGTCCAGCCAGAAGAGCATTGCAGTAATCAAGCCTAGAAATGACCAGGGCCTGGACGAGAAGTTGTGTTGCATGCTCAGTTAGGAAAGGTCTGATCTTCCTGATGTTGTGCATAGCAAACCTGCATGATCGAGTTGTCTTTGTAATGTGGTCAGTGAAGGTCAGCTGATCATCAAAGATTACTCCAAGATTTCTGACCGACCTTGACGGGGTGATTGAGGATGAATCTAGCTGGATAGTTTTCAGCTGAAGAAAGAGAAAAGAAAATATCATTATTTATAATATATAGGATTATTTCAAGGAAAAAGTACTGATTTAACTTACAAATATAGGATGTTACATTATTAAGCATTAAAAGCATGGTAAGTGTTAAGGTTACTGTCCTTTTACCACACATATCACAGTAAAACTAGGGTTTCTGTAGTAAAAGCATGGTAAGTGTTGTGGTTACTGTGCATTTACAATAAGTACTGTATCACAGTAAAACTAATGTTACTATGGTAAAAGCATGGTAAGTGTTGTTTTTACTGTACAAATGATATGTACTATTATGTACTAATTGTACTACTTTAAACCTGATATGAATATGATTAACTGATTGAAGTTCTAGGCATATAACGTCACGTGACAGTGTTTAATCACCCTGTTTTGAATTAGAAAGCAATGAAACGCAAAGCCTCCGTGGAGATGACTGATATAATGCAGTGACTGAACGTGAGCTAATCTGATTAATATCGACAAACAGAAAATACATTAGCCTATATCAAATATTATTAGGACAGCGTATTTACGACTACTTACCAACATCCGGCACACGTGTCGTGAACTAATGCCAAATATCGCGATGTGTTCGGAATGAGCCTTCTTCAGCGCGATTTCCTACTGATAAAATATAATTTTAAAAATATCAATAAACAGCAAAGCAATCCATCTTCCCTGGCAATAAGACCGAAACAATAACATTAAAAGAAATACATAAACCATGATAAGATCTCGTGAATAAATGTTGATTAAGCAGCTTCTCTGCTGCAGCCTGACAGGCAGAAAGAATCGTGCTGTGATCACGAAAGATGTTTCCCATTGAAATACATTAGTTTAAAAAAACGTGCTGATATCACGAAAATAACGAAATAAGCGTGCCCGTGTCATGAATCAATAGATTAAATTACGTGACCATATCACGAATTGCCGTGAGACTGGGTTGTTAATGGCTGTGTTTATCGCTCCACCCGTTGCTCCAAGAGCCCCCAAAAGCCCAGTGGATCATTAGAGAACACAGAACTCCAACCAACCACATTGTTTATGTTCTCAATTCAGTTTCGGCAAACATCCGATATTACTCCCATCAGTAGTCCTGAGAGGTCTAAATAACCAAGGATGACTTGTCACGTATCTCCCCTCAAAATATATGTGTGCAATGGACATAATCTTTATGTTGTGGGTGGTGGCCTTGTGGCCAGAGAAACGTCTCTCTGGAGAGTAACTGGCTCTTTTCCCAGATAGCTAACGCCTAGGCTTCTGTTGCTGGATTCTCTTGGTGCAATGTCTTTGAGAGAGCTTTAAAGACCCTATAAAGTTTTGTATGTTAGCTTTGCAGCCATCTATGCTAGTGCTCTAAACAAAATTCACTCTCAGCAGATTTTCACATTCAAAATTTGCTATCAGAATAAGAATGTCCCAGCATATTTTTATTTGATAACATTACAAAGTGGTCAGTAGTTTTTTTTTTTTAGCAAGGATGAATTAAATATAGCAGATGTGACAATAAAACATATATCAAGGTTTCCACAAAAATATGAACGTTTTGTTAGTCTGTTTCTTGATGTTTCTATGTATGAACATTTTATATCTTACTGCTGACAAGTGTTAGTAGAGTACATGAAGAGAGAGAAAGAGGGAGATTTGAAGAAAGACTGTAGAAAGAGAGATGGCTGAGAGACATTACAAAAGAGAAAAGGTCAGTGGAATATCACTGGGGAAAAAATGGGTTATGATCAGGCAAGAGCTTTTGGACCCGTGTTAATATTAGAAAAGCTTTCCAGCACTGGAGAGACCTAAGCGGGAAGGACACAGAGTTTGCGGTGTTTCTGCTCCATACTTGAATAACATTAGTTTTACTGTTTCACAGAACCAAGATATGCTGTTGTATGCTGACATACGAACTCTTGCTTGTATATACTCTTGTATACTGTATGTTCAGTTTTTGTTTGTATGTTCATCTATGATAAAGAGACATCCACTCCTGCATTGCGTGTTCATGTGTTTTGGGGGCGGAGCAATGAAGGGAGGGGTGTGTTTGTTTGGGATAATTTCAAATATCAACAGTGTTTCTCAGAAATCGCTTACTGCTCCTTTAATGACATTTTAAAATTTGCATAATGAAAACTTTTTTCATACAAGATATGGAGACTTTTAGTCCTAAGAGGGAAACCTGGCATTTTAACTGCTTGTACTGTATGCCTTCATGCAGCTTAAAGTGTTCAGGTTTATGTAACTGTGATCTTCCTGTTGCATTTAGTCTAATCTTTTCCATTTCAGGCAGTGGAAAAAAAATATGAGCTATTTTGAATTCAGTTTCGGCTATTTTACTCACTTTGTTTCTAAACATTGGCAGTTCCATTGCCTTATCTCATTTTACAATGCCCACATGAGCTGTTTTTCCACCAATATAAGCATTTGCCTTCACTTGTGAGAACATGTCAGCCATAACAGCTCTGTACCTGCGACCTCCTGGAATCCGCGTTGCTCTAAATACCTCTGTCTGGATGACTGTGAACTGCACGGCGTGTAAATAGGGGTTGTGTCATAGTGCAGGGAGCAGCTCACAGCAGCTAACTGCATGAAAACAGACGTTCACATTAGCATGTTGAATAAATGCTAGAGCCATTTGCTTCTGATTATGAAAGATTGTGTGTGAAAAGGACATTACCAGCTCGGTATGTGTGTGTGTGTGTGTGTAGCTTATCCATGATAAGCTGTATTCAGTTTAGCTGTAGGGCCTATGTAAGCTTTATCACCACAGAGTTATTGAGCATGCTGCTGGAAGTGGCTCTCAATATCCCTCGTAAAACAGTATTTATGTACCAGTCTTTTAGGATTGCACTTTCGTTGTGGTGGATTTAAAGGATGAGTTGTACCAAATGCATCTTACTGCCAGTAGGAAAAGTGAGAATCAATGGCTGACAAGTTGAAGACTTTATATTTGAATAATTTCATTTGCAATTGATTACTTTCACTCTTTGTCATAACAGCAGCAGAAATCATTCAAAATGTAGAGCTGTTCCACCTTATTTATTTATTTCACTGGCTATCAATGTTATGTTTGGCAGTGGTTGCTAAAGCAAGCATCATTATTTTTGTTGGTCATATATAGTCTTAGGGATCTGAAAAGCCTCTAACGCTAAATATTAAATTTTGACAAATAACTTCCCTTACGAAAAATAAGTATACTTCAAGTTCATTTTATGAAGTATACTTAAGTAATGTTCAAGTATATTTTAAAGTATACTTTATGTAGTATGTATACTAATGTCAATATGTACTAGTAGTAAACTTGTAAGTGTACTATTTTAATACCGCTTGGGACTAAATTGGCCCACTTGTAGTATATAAAAGTATATGTTTAAGTGTACTATAAGTGTAACAGTAGTAAACTTTAAGTGCACAACTAGTTCATAATTACGTTTCTCATTTGTACTGCAAGTACACTTATGGGTATACTAGTAGTTAACTTGTAGAAACTTTTTAGTTTATGAAAGTACACTTTGAAGTATACTCATAGTATAAAACTACGAAACTAGTAGTTTACTAAGAGTACACTAAAAGAAAACTTGCAAGTATACTTGCAGTATAAAAGTACTAAACTAGTAGTTTACTGAGAGTACACTAAAAGAGCAAAAATAATATATAAATAGTAAACTATAAGTATAATGTTAAGTTCACTTAAAGAAAACTTATAGTATAAAACTACTAAACTAGTAGTTTACTGAAATTTTTCTTTAAGTGAACTTAACATTATACTTAGCTTGATGCATGCTTTTTTATCAACACTTGAATGTTGGTAAGTTTCATAAAGAAAGGAACCAAACATTTTAAACAAAAAAGTTGAGAAAATCTAATTTGTGTCAAAGACGCCTTGATCAGATTCAGAACGATGATCAAAACACAGATGGAGTAGATCGAGTCCAACACCCCCAAAGCTTCACAGTCGTTTTCTCTTCATGGGTTACGCTTCATTTCATTTGTTAACATTTAGCAGTTTTGATTTACACGCTGTTTAATGTTTGATGATCACGTTATTTTACATTTGCGAGAGCAATCTTTGTTCACTTGTTGTTACAGCTTCTGCTTCTCCTATGTTTTTAATCCGGAGATTCTGCACTAGAAGATGTCATAGCGCCCCCTACTGTATAACAGTGAAAACATGGATAGCTGGAAAATTCAGTCAATGGGGAAAGAGTAAAGTAGAATTAGGCCCTGTGCCAAATGGCACACTCGGGACTTGTGGACTTCCTCAGAGTCCACACTTCGGTGACGTCATGTAATGCAGACCTATAGGGCCCTTAGCGCGAGTCCGTGAGGGCGCATTAAGAGGTATTTTTGGGACAGACTCGATCGTCACGCCGGAAACAGGAAGACGGTCTGATTGTTGTCATGGACATGAGCTACAGGTTCAGGGAAATATGCTGCCTATTGTTGTTATGTTTACATATGACTCAGTAAAGCCCTGACATTCTGTTCTATTTATTTAATGAATCATAATGCGATCGTATTATTCAGCTTGCTATTATTAGCCTATGTTTGAGATATCAACCACTGGTCGATGATCATAATGTTTGTATAAACTTGTCATAAAAAACGTAATGATATAATCACACGTAAATATTTTTTTCTCAGCCATGTTAACAATTGTCCGTGAGTGAAATCTCCTCCCATCCGTTGTCTGATTGGCCTTTCGCCAGGATTCCTGGGTAGTTAAAGTGCGTGGAGCCTGCATCTATGCGGGCTTCGCGGAAGACCGCTTCAAGGGTACAAAGGGGGCGCTGCTGAGCACACTTCAGAGCGTTAAAATGCTAAATGGGACGGCCTACGGACTCGTAGACTCAGCGAGCACGCGCAATTTAAGTCCACGAGACCGAAAGTCCGCATGCAGTGCGCCATTTGGGACAGGGCCTTAAAGTAAATTCCTGTACACTACCAGTGGACTAGCCTACACAAAAAATCAGATACGCAGAATTAGAAACATATCTGTTTTATATCAATATTTTAATCAATATTTTCAAACAATGTAAGTTTCATAAGATAGCCTATATGAAAAACTATGTAAAAAAGTATATTTAATAGGCTACTCGATCAAAAGAGTTGACACAACTACAAGACAAGTGTACTTTAAATACTTAATAATACTTTTAAGTATATCTCGATCAAAAGATTGAGTACAAGTACAGGACAAATATATTTGGAATTTTCTCTCAGTATAAGTCAAGTACACTTAAGTGTAATTTTAAGTATATTTTTGAGAAGTATATAAAATGTAGACTGAAAGTATGCTTTCTTATTTTTAGTTGAAAAGAAGTTTACTAATAGAACACTTGAATAAACGTATTGTTCGTAAGGGTAATTATTATCGTGTACAAGATCAGGTTCAGTTCCATGCTTATTTATTTACTCTCATAAGCTTGTTACTATATAAACTTGAACATGTTAGTGTATAAGACAGTGTGTATGTTTTTAAAAAAGTATTTAATAAGCTACTCAATAAACATAGTAAACTAAGTACAAGAATACTTAATTATACTTTTAAGTATATCTCCATCAACAAGCAGGCCAAATATACTTATACTTTATGTACTTCTCAGAAATATACTTAAAATTACACTTAAGTATACTTGACTTATACTGACAGAAAAGTCTATTTCTGAGAAGTACATAAAAAGTAGACTGAAAGTATACTTTCTTATTTTTTAGTTTAAAAGAAGTATACTAATAGCACACTTGAATAAACTTATTTTTCGTAAGGGTTGCCAAGCATCATTTGCTAGAGTTATGAATGATAACTCCAATTGTGTGTGTTTTTTAGCAGAGATGTGCCACTGCTTTTCTAAAAGATTCGGCATATGATTTTTACCTGACAAACAATAAAATGTAAAAAACAAATCCCAAGAACTTGAAATGGTGGAACGCATTCAATACATTATAGCGACATCCAAGCAACCACCCAGAACACTCTAGCAACCACATAGCAACACTCTAGCAACCACTCACAACAATCTAGCAATCACCCAGAACACCCAAGCAACAACATACAACACTCTAGCAACCACACACAACATCAAACCATCAGAATGCTCTAGCAATCACCCAGAACACCCTAGCACCCAAATAGCAAAATTCTAGCAACCACCCACAACACTCTAGCAACCCCATAGCAACACTCTATCAACCTTTTCTTTACTGACAAAACAATAACCATCAGCAGTCAGTTCTCAGCTCCACACACACAGGAACTCAGACCAACCACATCCACAGCCAACATTCTCCTGGATCTATCTGCTGCCTTTGGCACTGTGAATCATCAGATTTTTCTGTCCACCCTCTTATCGCTGAGCATCACAGGAACTCCACTTGACTGGTTTGAATCCTCTCTCACAGGTAGGTCTTTCAGGGTTGCATGGAGAAGGGAGGTATCCAAAGCACAGCAACTGACCACCGGGGTTCCTCAGGGTTCAGTTCTTGGATCCCTCCTCTTCTCCATATACACTATCACTGGGACCCATCCTACAGGCACATGATTTATCCTACCATTGCTATGCTGATGACACACAATACCTTTCATTTCAACCAGATGATCCCACAGTAGCTGCACAAATCTCAAGCTGTCTGGAGGCGATCTCGGCATGGATGAAGGAACATTCCCTGCAGCTCAACCTGGCGAAGACTGAGCTTCTCATCTTCCCTGCCAAATCCAACTCTACAGCACGATTTCACCATCCAGCTAGGTTCATCATCAATTACCCCATCAAGGTCGGCCAGAAATCTTGAAATCATCTATTGGAATTCCAGGTAATCTTTGAGGACCAGCTGACCTTCAACATTGAAAAGACAGCTCGGCCATGCAGGTTTGCAATACACAACATCAGGAAGATCAGACCTTTCCTAAATGAGCATGCATCACAACTTCTCATCCAGGCCCTGGTCATTTCCAGGCTTGATTACTGCAATGCTCTTCTGGCTGGACTTCCATCATGTGCAATCAGACCTCGACAGAACGCTGCAGCATATAGTGTCTTCAACGAACCCAAAAGGGCCCACGTCACACCTCTCTTTATCTCTCTGCACTGGCTACCACTTGCTGCTCGCATCAAGTTCAAGGCATTGAAGCTTGCTTACAGATCTACCACAGGCTCAGCACCCTCCTACTTCCACTCGCTCCGTAGTCTACATCCCCACCAGAAGCCTACGATCAGTAAATGAGTGGCAGCTGGTGGTACCATCACAGAGAGGCACAAAATCACTCTTTAGAACATTTTTGCTCACTGTTCCTTGCTGTTGGAATGATCTCCCTGCTTTCATCCAGAATGCAAAATCCCTGACAATATTCAAAAGACAGCTGAAAACTCATCTCTTCCGGGAGCACTTAACCTCACCATAAAAAAAAAAAAAAACTATGCATTCAATTTCCTTTAATCCCTTCCTATTCTAGCTAAAATGATGTGTTGGCTTTACTTAACTTTTTTTGTAAACAGGTTCCACCGGTTCCACATAACTTGGTTTTGTTAAACAAACATAATTTGTTCATGTAACTTCAACATCATGGAAGTCATTTTAAGCCATCCAATCAAACTCTGAGCTGAGTGTTAAATGAACACTGAAGCAGTGTTAAAGTTAATGAGATAATTAAGTGAATAATTTAGTGATGATTGAGCTATATTGAAGACACCTGATGTTAACAAGCAGAATCACTGAAGGAGAAAACCGGAATTTAAAGTCACCATTATGGAGATGTTTGTTGTTTTAGTTGGGCTCTTGACCCCCACATTATTAACTTTATATTTTTTCTGGCTGCTGTATTTGAGCTATAACAGCCAGATAATAGAAAATGTGATCTGTAGATGTTGGTTGTGTTTTATCATAATCATTATATCACAGTCATTTGACCTGAATCACTGAACTCATACAGAAGCAAATTTCTGAGTTAAGTTTATCTTATGGATAAAAAAAAAAAATAAAAAAAACTTCTTAAAAAAAAAAAACATTTGTATGCATGGACACACAGACATCAATATTTAGCGTATGAATCTCAGCAATGGTGACAAACAGATCACCTCTGAACATGAGCTCATTATTTATTCATGCAGCAATTCATGATGGGAGCCATGAATGAATTTTGATTGGTGGAACCCAGAATGCACTGCAACATGCTTTATAATAGTCACCACTGTTGAGATTCACAGGCTGATTCTTGATGTCTGGGTGTGCCTACATAAATAATGTGGGGGTCAAGAGCCCAACTAAAACAAACACTCATCTCCATAATGGTGACTTTAAATACCGGTTTTCTCCTTCAGTGATTCTGCTTGTTAACATCAGGTGTCTTCAATATAGCTCAATCATCACTCAATTATTCACTTAATTATCTCATTAACTTTAACACTGCTGTAGTGTTCATTTAACACTCAGCTCAGAGTTTGATTGGATGGCTTAAAATGACTTCCATGATGTTGAAGTTACATGAACAAATTATGTTTGTTTAACGAAACCAAGTTATGTGGAACCGGTGGAACCTGTTTACAAAAAAAAGTTAAGTAAAGCCAACACATCATTTTTTTTTGTGTATTCTGATCAATGTCTAAGACCTTGTATTTTGAGCACTTCCTGTGTTTAGTTGCCTCTTTAAGATGAATCGCTAGCTGTAATTCCTGAGTTTTGGATAAAGACGTCTGGCAAATTAATAAATGCAAATATAACAATCTAGCAATCACCCAAAACACCCTATCAACAACATATAGCGACACTCTAGCAACCACCCACAACACCCAACCACCAGAATGCTCTAGCAATCACCCAGAACACCCTAGAAACAACATAGTAACACCCTAGCAACCACCCTGGATGATCTAACAAACGCCCAGAACACCCTAGCAACCACAAAGCAACACTCTAGCAACCACCCAGGATGCCTTAGCAATCTCATTGCAATACCCTATCAAAAACAACCTTAGATTTTTAGATGGATGCTGTCCAAAAAATATATTTATGGACAGCACATAAGAAAATCAATCTGATGTAAAGACAGTAATATTAATCCCATCATAGAAGTTAAAAGGTAAAATGAATCTGCAATGAACAAGAAAAACAATTATAATTGCAAATACAGCGCTAATTATCTATGTGACTATAAGGGGGAAAATAATAGAAACTCTGAGGATTTGTCTCTGAAATAATAATGTCATAAAGCTTCAGTAACAAAACATTGGAGTGCTTTGTGGCACTAGGGTTCGGCTTTAATTGTAGACTTTTGACAGCAGGTCTAATTGTAGTCTCCTCTTATGTAACTTGGCTTTTGCCTGCTTTAGTTTGAGGTGATGTTAATTACTATGACTAATTGCCTCAGGCTTGTTTCCCACATGAGACACTAACAGGTGTGATGATGCTAACATCCCCCCCCCCTTCCTCCACCAATCTCACTCTCATGTGCTCGAGTGGAAAAGGAAGAGATTACATTCGTGTTTCACATGTTGATGGAGAGTTGATGTCAATGGACAGCCACAATTAATGCAAGAATAAATTAATAGGCAAGGGAAAATGAGGGCATGAGGGAAAAAGCTGATTACATGGAGAGCAAAGTTAGGGTACATTTAGACGACAAGAATGTACTAAAACGGAATTTTTTTTCCTTTGCGTTTTTTTTTAGTACAGACGACAACATTGTCAAATGATCCCCATTCACACAGATCTGTAAAAGCGATTAAAACGCTGTATTATGCTGCCAGGCCATTAGTTAGTATGTCCCTTTGTGATCAAAAGAATTAACAATAACATAATTATTTTCACAGGATTCTTTGTTCATATTTTCCAAGGGTGACAATAAATCTGTCCATGACTGTATGTGTGTGAATAGTATAATATATATATATATATATATATATATATATAAATATATATATATATATATATATAATATATATATATATATATATATATATATATATATATATATATATATATATATAATCTCACCTGTTCATAAATTCATAAGGAATAATAAGGAACATAATAACCCATAATAAGGAATTTTCCTACCAATTAAAGCTTGAAATATCACCTTCATGTTTTTGTGAATCCACAGAACTGCATTGAAAGACGAGATAAACTGAAAAACCCCAAAAAAACATCAATCTGCATGTTTACTGTCACCGTTATGTTCTATTTAGTTCAGTTCATTGACTTCTAGTTTGTTTTCATCCATCACAAGTGTTTCTTTGTTTTCCAGCCACTGATCAGTCATGGACACTGGCACTAATCATCACAGCTGTTCATCTTTTAGTTGATCATCACTGTGTATTTAGGTTCCTCCCTTTGTGATGTTCATTGTTGGTTGTTGTTTGTGCAGCACACTGTCTCGCATGTTGGCTTTAAGTTTGTAATAAATCTCATGTTATTTTATAATCATCTTCATCTTCTGTGGTTCTGAGTGTTACATTTACATGTTGACCAGTAATTTAACATTCAGCAGAATATAGCAAACATTGTAAAGTCAGACAGATTGAGAAACTTGACTGCAAAATGGATTGCTTTGGACTGCAGGACAGTGATGGTATTATGGTCAATGATATAAGAATATACTATATATATATATATATATATATATATATATATATATATATATATATATATATATATATATATATATATATATATATATAACATATAATGTAATCTAAATCTACTTTTAAAATGATGTCTATTCAATGATTTACCCATTGGCCACAATAATGTCTTAACTATCAACATGTCAGACGATGTTCCTATTAGCCCAGGCTAAACAGAACTAGGCAAACGGGCTTGAACCTGCTACATCTTCCTGGAGCTTGGCCAAACCAGCTTGAGCCTGCTATATCCTCTTGGAGCTTGGGCTAATCAGCCTGAGCCTGCTACATCCTCTTGGAGCTTGGGCTGACCAGCCTGAGCCTGCTACATCTTCTTGGAGCTTGGGCTAACCAGCTTGAGCTTGCTACATCCTCATTGGAGCTTGGGCAAACCACCCTGAGCTTGTTAAATTTTTTTGGAGCCTGGGCTAACCAGCCTGAGCCTGCTACATACTCCTGGAGTTAGGCTAGCGGGCCTGGCTTGCTTCATTTTTCTGGAGCTTGGGCAAACCAGCCTGGGTCTCACCCATCATCCTGGAGGCTAGGCTAACGGGCCTGGCCTACTACATTCTCCTGGAGCTTGGGTTAACAAGGCTAAGCCAGTAACATCATTTTGGAAGCTGGGCCATACTCTACAAGATAAACTGGTACTGTTATTAGTAATCTTTACTATTAGTAAATTAAATGACGATGGCATCTTTTTTATTTTTAATTTTCTTATCCCTGTTGGTCACTTGGAACTTGAAACCGGGCACTGATCCTAGGGTGAGTTGTTTTAATAATATGGTGGGCATACAGGAAACCTATAGTGGCACAAAAACCAGTATTGACATGCACCAGGAACCATTACACTTTTGTTGGAACCTGGACTTCTGGATGGATTTGTATTGGGATTTTCCTAAACTGCAATTTTTTTTGCTTTGTATAATTTGTCTTTCTCAATTAATGACAGGCATTACCTGGTTTCAGCATATGATAGGCCGGCTCTAAAATATGCTGTGAGGTGCAGATTGATTATTACACTACTCTTACTTCTATCTGGACATGTGCAGCCCAATCCTGGCCCCTGTTTGCAATGTGTCTCGACCCCTGCTGAATTTAAATCAATGCCTGGACTTAAATTTGTTCATCTAAATGTTCGCAGTTTACTACCCAAAATGGACATGGTTAGAATTTGGATTGAATCTACAGATGCAGACATAGCGATAATTTCAGAAACATGGTTAAAGAAATCAAGTGAAGATATAAAAGTACATGGTATAATGTTTTTCGCAGTGACAGGCCGAAGAAAGGTGGTGGCGCAGCTATCCCATGTTTAGTCAAGATTTGGTGCATCAGTTGTTTTGTCTGAGTCTATCTGTAGGCAAATGGAGTTTTTGGCCTTAAATGTTGAAATATTTAAGTCCCTTTCAATAACTGTTGTGGGGTGTTATAGACCTCCATCGGCCTCCAGGGAGGCTTTATCATCTTTAAAGCTTCTTTTGTCCAGACTAAACTATAGGGAACTTTTATTGCCCGGGGACTTGAATTGGGACTGGCTAAATATTGTTTCTGATGAATTTAAATCTTTCTGTGATTCTATCAGTCTTAGCCAGTTGGTAAATGTACCTACAAGGCCTAATCTCCAAAACCCTGAAAAATCTACTTTAATTGACTTGATTTTAACAAATGTCCCTCATACATTTTTATCAATGGGTGTCTTTTGTAATGATCTGAGTGATTATTGTGTTATTGCTACTTCGAGAGGCAGTAAAATACCCAAATGTAAATCGCAAATTATTAGAAAGAGGAATTTGAAAAATTTTAATGAACAAGCCTATCATCATGATTTATCTTTCATTAACTGGGGACCGCTACGGCTGTTGCCTGATGTTGAACTTGCCTGGACACTTTTTAAGGAGAATTCTGAGAAAATTGTAAATAAACATGCTCCTTGGACAAAGCACAGAGTGAATGGACGGGAAAACCCTTGGTTTTCTCCAGAGTTGTCAGACATTATCCATCAACAAAATGTGGCATGGGCTAAATCTAGAAATGGTGATTCTGCCACTGACTGGTCCATTTTCAGACAACTAAGAAACAAATGTACCTCTCTTATTAAAAAGGCTAAATCAGAATATTATTTATCAGTCACAAGTGAAAATCTCAATAATCCACAGAAATTTTGGAAAGTCTCTATCTGTGAATAAAAGTAATGAAGCCCTCCCAAAATTTGTCTTAAAAAACTCTCTCCCAGTCTACGACAGAGTTGATGTCTTAAATTGCTTTAATGAGCATTTTGTATCAGTTGGTTCTCTGTCCGAGTCGACAGGAGTAGTCGCTGCCACTCCATGCACATACACTCCAGTGTTTTCTGGAGAGCCTTTTAATTTTGTTTCTTTTACTGTGCAGCAGCTGCATGGAGCACTTAAAGCGTTAGATCACAGAAAACCTCCTGGACCAGATTTAATAGAGCCTTATTTTTTGAAAAAGGTTTTTTGTTGCTTGAGCCCCTTACAATTCTTTTTAATTTGTCAATTCAAAATAATGACATACCATCAGTTTGGAAGTCAGCTTTTGTTACTCCCTTGTTTAAAGGAGGTGATCCAGCAGTTTTAACTAACTATCGGCCTATATCTAATTTATGTGTTTTGTCAAATTTTAGAATCCCTTGTTCCAGACCAAATAAAAGAGTTTTTATACTCAAATGAACTTCTTTCTAAACTGCAATCAGGCTTCAGGAAAAAGCACAGTACCATCACTGCAGTGCTGTTACAAAAGTAATTAATGACATACTTGTCGCCCTTGATAGAAAGCAATTCTGTGCATCATTTTTTCTTGATCTGTCGAAAGCTTTTGACACAGTGGACCATGCTGTTTTAAAGCATAGGCTTTTGTGTATTAAATGTGATGGTCTATGTTCTGCGTTAGTGAAGGTCCACAAGGGGGTGCCACAAGGCTCAATATTGGGTCCTCTCTTGTTTATGATGTATATAAATGAACTGGGCCACAGTGTGTCGGATGCTAATATGCATTTCTATGCTGATGACACGATTATTTATTGTTTTGGATCGTCCCCAGCTAAAGCGGTTGAGTCTTTGCAGAAAGCTTTTGATGTGGTTCAACACATGCTTATGGAGCTTAAACTGGTTCTCAATGCTTATAAGACCAAGCTGAGGCTGTTTAGTAATACTAAGAAGGTTTCTCAAGTTCCTCCTTCTGTGTTTACTTTGACTGGAAGTGTCATAGAGGTGGTTCATTCTTGGCATTCTTCATTCTTTAAGTACCTTGGCATTTGGCTTGATGATGCTCTTACTTTTAAACGTCATATAGACATCCTTGTGAAGAAACTCAAACTTAAACTCTTTTTCTTTCGAAATAAATTTTGTTTTTCTTTTAAAGCAAAAAAGCAGCTAGTCACTGCAACATTTTTATCTGTCTTAGATTATGGTGACCTGGTGTATAGGACCGCTTCAACACAATGTTTGCAGATTGACACTGTTTATCATGCGTCTCTGAGATTTATTACGAGTTGTGAAAATTTGACCCATCATTGTGAATTATATTCCAAAGTGGGATGGCCATCGTTGTCCAACAGGAGATCAGGGCATTGGCATATTTTTATCTATAAGGCCATGCTTGGTCTGTTGCCATCCTACATCAGTAGTTTAATCACATGGAGAAGTGTTGGTTCTTATTCATTGCGATCAAATGATCACTTGCTGCTCTTTGTTCCATTTGCCCGTACAGAACTGGGGAAAAGGGCTTTTGTCTACTCCGCTCCTTCTGCATGGAACTTTTTGCAAAAAAACTTGAAATTATCTGAACTTATTTCCTTAAATGCTTTTAAGTCCAGATTGAGAGAACCTTAAATGACTGTTTAAATTGTAAATGTTTTTAATTATGTGTGTTATATAACCTTCATAAATGTAATTGATTATGTTTTTGCTGCCTCTTGGCCAGGACTCCCTTGAAAAAGAAGTTTTTAACCTCAATGGGACTTTCCTGGTTAAATAAAAAAAAAAAAAAAAATGTTGATACTTCGATGAAACATAACCGATATCTTCATTAAGGACATTGAGCAATAACAATTTCTTTTAAAATGTGTTTTATTGATTTCTGGTTACTGTCTTCATAGCCCAGTAGGCCATGAGGAGTGATTTAAATGATTAGCTTCAGCTCCCATTCTGCATGGATTCAATCTAAAATAAAAAGAAAGCCAGAAAAAAATCCTCCATGCTAATCTAAGCACACAGTAGTACATGAGAGCAAGCTGTCATTGTTATTGTCTGCTTGTTGCATTTTTAGCATCTCTTTTACTTCCTGCACAGATTTGCATCACACCCGCAAGAGCACTGTCCCTCCACCCCATTGCTTTTCCCTGTAAAGTCTTTAATAAATGCACTGTTGGGCTAAAATTTAGTTCGCCTCATTGTTTTTGCTACGAATGGCACATACTAATGTGGCTGATTTATATTATGCCTAATTAATTATACATAAAAGCATTGTGTGTAGTGAGTGAGCAGCACACGCTAATTGATTTCTTATATCGCTTGCACAACATTAGAGATAGAATTACAGGAAATTATATTTTGATTGGCTAATCAGAAAAGTGGATGTGTTTACAGGTCGTGTCGATAAAATGAATTACAACATTGTATTTTCCAGAATGGAGAAGTTTGTTGAAGTCAATATGTTGACGGGGACCTTGTGGCGTTTTTGCTGACTAAGATCCTGGACGGTTTCTCTTTGTACACGTTTATTGAGTGAGCCCTGCTGAGTGTGCTTTATTCTTCTATTAAGAGCATGCAGCTGGCATATGGAGTCTCCTCTTGTGTTTACTTTCAAAACTAAAAAACTAGACACTGCTGTTTTGATGGCATCTTCTCATCTTCCAGTCGTTTAACTGAGCCTCACTATACTAAACAATGCAAATGAAAGTATCTTTTTTTTATTATTTATTTCTTAAAAGTTTAGGGTTGGTAAGGTTGTTTTTTTAATGTTTTTGAAAGAAGTCTTTTATTCTCACCAGGACTGCATTTAAATGATTGAAAATACAGTAAAAAAAAAAAAATAACATTGTGAAATATTATTACCATTTAAAATGACTATTTTCAATTTGAATGTATTTTAACTTATTCCTGTGATGGCAAATCTGAATTTTCAGCATCATAAATCCAGTCTTGATCCTTGATCCTGTCACATGATCCTTCAGAAATCATTTGCTGCTCATTATTATTAATGTTTAAAATAGTGGTGCTGCTTCATGTTTTTGTGGAAATCATGAAATATGTTTTCAGGATTCTTTGAATGTTTAAAAGAACAGAATATATTTGAAAGTTTTTGTAACTGTAAATGTCTTTACTGTCAGTTTTGATCAATTTATTGCATCCTTGCATAAATTACACATTTGAACATGCCGTTCTACTAGGCTATACCTAACAGTAACAGTTTCCACTTCGAAACGGACATAATTAAAAAATTCAGGGAATCATTTCAGTGAGGGAATCATTTGTGAACTCAGTAATGGCTATGAACGATTCACTGATTGAGTCAGATTCAAACTGTTTGAGACACGTTAAAAAAGAATAGTAAAGTATCCATCAAATGCACTCTTCAGAATCTCAGTGGAAGTAGTAGGTCATCTGAGGACTTTTCTCCTTCTGTTTTTCGAATACCATGTATTCAGACATACTACTCTTTTGGTATACTGTTCTTCGCATACTAGAGAAGTATTTGATTTCGGACTCAGCGATATATTTATGACATAGAACTATGGCTTACACTCCTGGTTTAACTGGATTGCAGGTGGTTTGTAAATAAGATACAGATTTTTGTTGTTGAAATACATCTTTTACTTAATAACCAGAGTATTTCCATTGGCCTTTTGTTCTGAGTCATATTTTCAGATCAACCATATTTGTTTTTTTGCAAAAGTTCTATTAATACTCCTCTATTTCCAACCCCATGACAACCATGAATGCAATGTCCATTTAATACACATAAAATACATTTGCTGTTTAATGCAAAATAAATGTACTGTCAGCATCACAAACACATATTCTGCCCAGGGCTGCTGATGCGACAAGGATTATATGATTATTTGTCTTTTTATTTGTTGCTATGATTATTTGTTATATGCCATTGCTTGTGTTGTGCTCTTCAAGTTTAGCTTCAGGAACATTCAAAGCCTCTATGTGGAACCTAAAGTGCACAAATAACCTTAAAAGTATAACTTTATTTTGTTTAAAGACTCCTAACTGTATCACTATGACAAGTAAAACAAATTATACTGCTGCACTGCTACTGCAGAGATTCTTTTCCAGAACCTTCACATTTCCACTTGATCGCAAGAAGACTGTGAATCAATGCTTGTTTGGATATCCCATTAACATATCTTGACTAATTAACTAATTAAATAGATAAATAAATAAATGCAATAGTAATGAGGTGAAAAGTGTAAAGTGCGATCGAAGGGCTCTGGAGACCTGACTGCTAGAAGTTTGGAAAACAGCAGATGGAATGTTGCACCAGGTACTGAGCGTTGGCAAACGGAGCAAACAGCTCAGTGTGAAGCCTCTCAATCTACATCAAAAGACGAACAGGAAAAATCTACTATCCTAAGTATGGTTGCTGTGTTTCTATGGGTCTATACCACTATGTTTTTCTAGAATACATGAAAATACTAGTGAGAGAACTTCATTTGACTTACACATGCAAACAATGCTTTTACCTCCTGTCAAGTGTGGAACAATTAAAGCTATGTAACTTTTGGCCTTCTAGTGGTTAAAAAACATTGGTTGTGCTTGAATATGGTTATCGTACTGCATTCACTGCATACACATCCACTACTAGGCTTAAGAGATATAACCAGTTTAGATGGAAATGATCTTAAAGCTGACTAGTAGTTACTGTAGCCATCAATATATATGGTTATTCCTGCAAAGTGTTACAATAACCATGATGAAATGACCTTTCACAATCGATAATGCTTAACTATGAACTCAGTTAGAGAGCTACACATGGCAATTCATCTGTTCAATAAAATACCTTCTCAGCTGTTGAGTAATAAAAGCGACATCATTGATTTTGAAGTTTGCACGCTTACTGAGTTAAAAAAATTAAATAATACTGCCAGAAACTTTCTAATTATTAGTTTGCTTTCCTGTTGACAATGTCCTACTGTTGTTTCTTCTGAGGGAGGCTTTTAAGAAAGTTCACAGATTGCACTCATTTTAAGAAAGTTCACAGATTGCACTCACTGGGGCAAAACAAAGATGCTAAGGCCTCTGAACACGGCAATTAAATCCCTCTCAGGCTTTAGTGCTCTTGTCCATTAACATTTACCTTCGTTTTTTTACAGAAACAAAAACGAATGTGGAGAAACATATAAAGCAGTTTAACACACCTTTCAGTACTTTGCAAGACAAACAAAACAAAAGGTCCACTCACCCACATAAGATCCCCAAGTCCTCTGCTTCACTGTTATTTTTGCATAGTATGCCAATTATTATCCTGCATTTGTGGCATGTGAGCATTTTAGTAGCGTGAAAGCAGGCTTGCGTTTTTAGACATTTACATCTAAATGCTAATGAATATACACAGAATGCAACCCAAACACTATGGCATAGCTTTAAACTGCTTACATTTAGAGAGATTTACTGAATAAATAGTGTTGTTTGTGTGTTAGCTGACAGACATATTTTTTTCAGATTCAAGATTCTGTTGGTTTATAGTGCACAGCAAAAAAAAATAGGCTCATTGGACATATTCTACTCTCAGTTGTGTTTTTGGGAAGTGCGCACGCTGCAATCTGTTCAAATAAATACACACCACAGACAGAGGATGTGTGAAACAGGCCCAATTCCAGATGATACATGACCAAACAATCCATAAACAAAATTTCTAGTTACCCAACCTGTTGGATGGATGGCACTGCCGTTGTGTTAATGCCCATAAACTCCACTATGTGGCTGCCAAACTCCATCCAGATCACTGAATACCAATTGGTGGCCGGATCTAATCCCACTAATCAGAAGCAAGACAGGAACAAATAGCCGCTGTGGGAAGTACCTCTCCCTTGGCACCAATGACAAGACGCAGGTCTATCATCCTTGATTTCCCTGTTCTTTAGGGGTGATTTTTTCTTAGAGTGATGTCTAGACAGGAAGCTTGAAATTGTGTCCATGGCTTGGGAACACAGAAATTAAATGAGTCTGTGTGTCATGAATTATGATTATGGTCAGTCTGACCTCAGGACTCTGACAAATTCAGAGTAAAATAATTTCCATTTAGTATGAATATCACCTGATTAATATTGTTCAGGCTGTTTAGTCACCAAAGTAAACAAAATAAGTCACATTATAAGAAAAAAATGATGAGAGGTTATGTCAAATACTGAGAAATTAGATTAAAAAAAAATTCATTAAAAAGTCACATTTATTATAAATAAGGCTACAGTACTGTTCAAAAGTCTGGGGACTGGGGTCAATATATTTTAAGTCAAAATGTATTATTATTGACAATGTTGATAATAATGCTGCTTCATATTTTTGTGGAAACTGATGCATTTTATTATTTTATGCAGGATTCTTTGATAAACTTAAAAAGAACAACATTTATTTGAAATAGAAATCTTTTGTAACATTGTCAATTTTGATTATTATCAATTATTAATTTCTTTCTTTTGTTAAAAAAAATCATTCTGACCCCAAAACAGTGTACCTTTTAAGTTTTCCACTTCTACTTTTTTGGCCATTCTGATGGGAAGTATAATCTTGTTCAACGGTGGTCTCAGGCTAGCGTTACCTTGTCTTTCTGAGTCCACTTCAAATGGTTGGAAACAAATGGGCATGCATTTATATAACTTATTTTACACCGGAACGAAACAACGTGAATTGATCTGTTCAACATAAACATTCCCAATTCAATTCTGTCTATAGCACTTTCAAAACAGCAAATGACTGATTACCCAGGTGATCTGGTGAATGTATCTTAAAGAAATGCTGTATAATTTAATGCATGAGATGCAGTTCAAATTGCCCTGCTAGATACACAACCCAGAGTGTTTTGCACTATTTTTTTCAATCCCTGTACCACTTAATTGAAATGTGTGTTGTGTTTTTTAATGCTTCAGCTCAGGCTACATATGGTGGCCATTGCGATTTACCTTTATTTATTTATTCTAAGAGAGAAATATGGTGCAGACTCAGTAATTCAGCTGTAGTTCTCCAATCTCCTAAGACACATATGGAATCAAGGAGCTATAGCAAAGAAGGACATTTTTTCTCATTCTAAAAAGCTCTTCCGCTCTGAACAAACATCTCTACATCTTAACTCATAACCATATCTTTTTTATATCTGACTAAGGTCATGCAAGTAATCCCATATATGGGTAATAATGGCAGCCCCAGTTGTAGCAGCTAAATTGACACTAATACAATTGAAATGATCCCCATGAGACTGGGGATAGTGGTCTGTAAATTTCTGTTTGCTCTCTTGGGTCCAAAATTGATTAAATATATCCAATACCTACAGGAAAACAGATTACTGTGAAAAAGCCATAAAATCAATTGTATCAGACTAGCATCAGTTAAACAGATTACTGACTAGTTACATACATCAGTGGTTGAAATAATCATCTATTGGTCTTTGGGGGTCTTAATGAGTTCAGAAAGTGGATTTTCAATTGCGTTTCATGTGTCAATTTTGATACTCCTGGTGGACTGAAACAAATTCAGATTATTGTCTTTGGGAAACTAGAGAATATAGTAAACCTGCTCCACTTAGAATGCTTGATTATCTCCTTATCATTCAAGAGGGAATTCACTAAGAATTCAATATAAATTGCACCCGCTGTTATCAACGTTTATTTAATTTCAGGCAGGTTACTGTGGACTACCTCAATCTAACATATTAATGCTGGGACTGGCCACCACTGCGATCCAGGCATCTGAATCTCTCGAAAATGCCCAAAGTGTATAATAACATTCTTCTACATCATTTGATGAATAACTGCTATACCACAATCAATACAACATGCTAACAAACATCTTTCTTAAAATTACATTTACCACCTGCTTTCTACGGGAGTTAATAGTGCAAACAGATAACAGAGAAAACAGAGAATAAAGGCTGTTGTCATCCCTTTTGCCAAATAGGTATGATAATGCTGCCTTTGATGGTGACTCCCATCAGTGTTGGATACACTTGCCCAGAGTCAAATAGCACCTTGTTTTAGAAGGAAATACTTAGCAAACTTTTAGCCATAATGGTGTCGACTTGTATTGTTCTCGGATGCAAGAATTCAAAGATTAAATGTTTAGCGGAGGCGAGTTATTTTCAATTTTTAATGAAGGATCCAGTGCATTGTAAGCAGTGGCTATAGGCTACCAAGTATTGTAAATATGGAGAAACGCCCAAAAACCTCAGTGTTTGCAACATTTCAACCTGGGGTGCATTTCCCGAAAGCATCGTTAGCCAACTATGGTCACAAGTTCCGTCGTTATCAGCATAGTTCAACGAGTCGGTGTTTCCCGAAACCATTGTTCCAACGAACATTCGCAAAACAGCATCGGAAAGTTGTGTGGTTGGAACTCTCGAGTTAGAAGCATAGTTTCTAGATTGCATGACACGTGGACTTAATAAATCTGTATCTTGAGCAAAATAAACAAGCTGACATTCAGTACAACCTGTGTATTTTATTTAGAATACATACAAATGTCATTTACATCTTTGAGTTTGTCAAGATATTTAAAGCACCGTTTTTGAAGACTGCGCATGTGCGAACGTGCTCAACTATGTAAGAACGAGCATTTGATTGAATCTGGAAGTAAAGCGAAATAACGGAGAAAATTGAGAAATAGTCTTCAGGGGCCGTATTCACAAAGAATTTTAAGGCTAAAAGTAGCTCCTAACTGGCGAAATTAGGAGCAACTCCTAAAAATAATGGGCATGTCACTCGTAACTTTAGGACGCCTGATTTTTTTTACTAAGAGTAATTCACGAAGCATTTTAGCCCTAAAAGTAGCACCTAAGCCTGGGACAGCTTAAAAGAAGTCGAGAGGACTCCTAACTCACTAAGACCTATTCACAAACCGCTTTTTGTGGCATTTCACGTTGCGATGTTTTGAAATGCGTATGCGGCGGCTACAGGAGCTTCCAATCGCGAGGGAACAATTTTGCTTTGTAGGCATAATATTGATGCAATCACGCCACCAACAACAACCAAAACTAGGCTACTCACTGCATGTAAACTAATTGTAACGTTTCATTGTGAATCAAATTAAAATGTTCTTCTCTTTGCAAATGTAGGCAGAGGTATAGTGACAGATTAATTCAATAATGTTGCGAAGATATTGCATCAATCCATATGTTTCAATAGGCTACTAGGCTATTTGTTTTTCCTTACTCTTTATTCATTTTGGCTATTTATTCAGTTATTCATCATCTTCCGTCCTTCGCACTACTTGTGTAGCGCACGCATTCTCAGATCTGTCCCCTGTCACTCATCATCATAGGGGAGGTGTTTGGAATCATTCCCGCGTTACAATCATCAGCCAATGAAGGTGGTCACTGCAGTCAAGCTCGTGCATGAGTAATGACGTCATCCATAGCAACGAAGACTCACTCTTAGTTTAGGAGTTGTCATTTTTCTTTACTAAGAGTAGGTCTGAAAGGCGTTGTGAATAACTTTTAAGAGAAAACTCCTAGCTAAAATCTTTTAGTGCGATTTAGGAGTACTCCTAGTGGTAAGATAAAATGCTTTGTGAATACGGCCCCAGATGCCATATCTGTAATTAAAACATCTAGCATTAATTCAATCTCAAACAGTTTCATTAAAATAAGTTATTACTCCACCACGTGCGTGACGTTATAAACCAACGTGGTTAAGGACCACTTTGCGACAATATGGTCTCGGGAAACAGTCGTGACTAGCTAGTTGATTTATTCATCATGTACTCATTTTACAGAGGCACCATTGAGAGCATTTTAACGAGCTGCATCACTGTGTGGTACGGGGCCTGTAATGCATCTTGTCGGAAGAGCCTACAGCGCATAGTGAGAGGAGCTGAGAAGATCGTTGGTCTCCCTCTTCCTTCCCTTCAGGACATTTACGGAACCCGTCTCACCCCCAAATCCGTCTGCATTGCAGGAGATCCCACTCACCCGTCATACAGCTTCTTCAGTCTGCTGCCATCAGGGAGGAGACTGCGGAGTCTCCAGGCCAGGACCAGCAGACTGAAGGACAGCTTTATTCATCAGGCTGTCAGGAAGCTGAATTCACTCCCGAAATTGCCCCCCCTTCCCTTTCCTTCTCTGCCCTAGGCTCCATGGAACCATGGAACCTAACGTACTATGATGATGCACCAGTCACTGGTGATGCATGAGTCTGCTCACTACTCACTTTTTATCTGCACTGTTTGGTCACTTTATTTGCCATGTGTCTTGCGCTGTTTTCTTTTTCTTTTATTATTTATTAGAGAGTTGTATTTTTATATTTGATCTAGATTTTTAGGCTTTACTGTTGATGTTATTTGTAAGTACCATGGGTCTGAGAGTAACGCAATTTCAATTCTCTGTATGCATGTACTGTACATGGGGTAGAACTGACAATAAAGCATACTTACTTACTTCATTGATGCATCGATGATAGTGAAGCACCGAGTTATGTCGTTGTATGGGAAACGCACCCCTGGATGACAAACGAACAGTGTTTTAGGCCAAATGGAGGTAAAAAACTGAAAGAAACTGCCATTCTATCAGCTCCACCCTAAACCTAAACTAAACCATTGCTGTGGCAGAACTTTTGTAACTTGTCAACAACAGAGAGATTTTATCGAGATTCCACAACCCAGATTTATTTTCTAGATAATGATACTTGAGCTCTGCCTAGTTTTATTCTATTTTCAGTGCAAGCACCAAAAGGAAAAATATATAGTGAAGATCTAAAAAAAAAAAAAAATTGTGAGTGAAACTCTGAAATAAGTTCTGTGACTGTTTTTCCTGTTCAGCAATACATAAATAATAGAAGCTGCAGTATACTTTCACTTTGATCATACTACGCGCCTCTGCGATGCTCATTACTAAAGCTTACAATGATGAGGGTCACTAATTGCACCATCTGGCAAGTAAAAGGATGTTCCTTTGCATTCAAAATTGGACTGCAGATCTGAGCAGTTTTTTTTGCTTTAATAATGATGCATGTGCCGTTAAATCCACAATAAAGCTCATATTCGGATGCCTCTTCTTAGACTTCTGATAGTGAATGTACTATTTCCACATGTGATACAGATACGGCAAAGATTATCATCTGCCTTTGATTTTTCTAAAATGAACTGAGCAAAGCTTTACACGTACATCAAAGTGGGCTTTCAAAGCTTCTCGCAAACAAGTTATTTTCTCCTGCATCACACACTGTTGTGCAATCAATAACAAGTGGTCTGTTGTTGATTGGACTGAGAGGAGTTTAAAAAGAGTGCTTATTAATTTTAAGTTCAGACATCCCCTGAGCTGACGTTTCCACCTTGTTGGCATCAAAAACACCAGCATTCATTTCAGGTGGTAAAGACATCTCAATATATTTTAATAATTACAAGACTGTAAAGCTGCATGTCTGCTTAATATGCAACCCCAAGTTGGGACATTTTGTAAAATGCAATAAAATCAAGAATCAGTGATTTGATGACTCTCTTTTGTGTAAATATACACACATTTTGATTTTGATGGCTGGAATACACTCAAAAAAAGTTGGGGACAGAGACATGTTTACCACTGTAGCCCCTTTCACACAGCGCGTTGATAACGGAAAATTGCCGGGAAATTGCCAGAACGTCTAATCTGTGTGAACGCAAACACAACCCGGGATTGATGCAGGGATCGATGCCGGGTTGGGGACCTAGTAACATTGCTGTGTTTAGTCCCGGAACGCGCGCTGTGTGAACAAAAGCCGTAATCAATTCCGTGTCGTAATGATGACGCTGAAGCCGGGATCATTCGCCAGCATTTATGATTGAATCAGAGAAAAAAAATGCACAAGCGTGGTTTTCATAAGTTTTTCTTAAGCAAACTTAAGATGCTGCTGAGACATTACATGTCACATCGATGTCAAGTGTCCTTACGGGATTTTTATGGGTTGTGTGTGAACGCACTCTCTGATTCTGGAAAAGCACTGTCAGTGTGAATGAACCAAAATCAAACGAACCCGGGTCAAATCCCGGGTCACTTTATCCGTATATTTTCCGGAATCTCTGTGTGAAAGGGGATTAAGTCACATCACCTTTCCTTTTAATTGCACTTAAAGGCACAATATGTATTTTTTCTGCTTTAAAAATAGCAAAAATAACTGTATCTATGTTATTTCTACGAGATATGTACTTACATTATCCCGACAGTTTCCACCAACTTTCAAATCCGGAGAAATGTATAGTTTAATTCAAAGACACGGCCCGTTTCTTTATTTCCGTTTTGTCGCCTGTCTATGGCGTCATATAACCTTTGACTCCTCTATTTTCTCTAACTTCCTGCGGAACCGCCAAACACAAAGGGGAACACCGGACAACCGCCAATAAAAGAAAAGAAAACGACGTAGAAAAAAAAAGTACTAGCTAGAATCATTTTGCAACTGCACCAAACTTGAGGGGGGTTTGGCTGCACGCGCAAGATCTCTCACTCGCTTACCTCTCTGACATCGTGCGCGGTTGGGAGCTCAACATCTGTCTCGCATGCACGCTCGCTCTAGATTACAGGATATTTTAGCTAATTTGCAGTAAAACTAATTGATCATGAGTGGCTCAACAGGTAGATCTATAGATAAACTCATCTTTCTCAAAAATCCCCAGAAATGGCATACCCAAACTGAAACAGATACAGTTCATGAACCCTTTGTACTAAAAGCACAAGTAAGATCTCATTTGAAAGCTGACACCTGGCAGTTTATTGTAAATGTGGAAATAATTAGTGATACTGAAAAAAAAATTATGAAAAATGTCTTCAAAGTTTTGTAAAGTTATTAGAAATGTATTTTTATGAAACATCTTCATGAAAATAAAATTGAAGTTGGCATTGTATCAATCTAGAAATGCACTGCAGCTAAAGCCACATGTCTGACCATGTTATATTTAAAATTTGAAGAAGATAAGTTTAAAACTCTGCATTTAGTTAAATGTTTTTCAAGATCATGTCATATGAATTTATTTTGATTAGACTCTAAAATGCAAACTGGTGTTTATTGTCATCTTCTAGCATCTATTTAGACTATTTTCTCTATTGTTTTTGTGGTGCAAACGAGCCCCATTCAGTGTCAGTCTCCCCTGCACACATTCACACCTCTCCAGCCTGATTATGGGTCTAAATATGCTTTTCTTTTGTCTGCATTATAATCACAAACGACTGGCTATTCACACAGTTTCAATCCCTTTTTTCTTTTATCAAAGTTCTCACTTCACATTTGAAACTGTATCAAATGCCCTTTTAGAAAAACGAAAAATTTCAGTAAGCATTCCTATTTAGAAAAATTCATAAAAATAACAGCTAATGTGCTGGCAGGTGCACAGAGTTAGCTAGCATGTTAGCTTAGCACACCATCAATACACGACAATTTATGTGATTAAAACCATGTTTGTGCTCCAAACTTACTTTATAACGCAAGTCGAGTGTTTTAAATAACCTTCTGTGATCTGATTTGGCTTCAGATGAAAAAATAAGACAGAAAATATATTAATTTATAGTATTCTGCAATGATAAACTCTATATCGATTAGCATTACATTATAAATATAATCTATTATTATGAAAATACCTGACATGGTTCGAAGAACACAGGTAAATCGAATATCATTGCAATCATGTTTATTGTCTTCAAAACTTCAAAACTTTATCTGCATGTTACAGCGATCTCTGGAAGCTTTGTTTGTGTCAGGGACTTCCTGGAATGTCACATGATTATGCCACTTCTTCGTGTGTTCCATATATGGACTATTACTGTGCATAGAGCGCCGGCGCTCTCAGGCGGCCAGTATGGATTGAAAACACAGTACATCAGAGTATCCAGCGCTCATGATTACATCGACGCATTTGGGTATAAATTCAATAAATATTATTCCTGTCTATAGATATCTGATGTAAACCTATGAGAATATATCAATATTTCTCCAAATCTGCACATGTTTGAGCTAAAAGCCCTGAGGGATGTTGTTTTGTCAAGCTCTGTCATGACGATCGCACAGGAGTTTTTTTCTGAATGGAAGCGGCTGACGCTCATAATTCATATTAAAGGTAACGACTCATTTTTTAATTACATAACTCCTGACACAAATTAAGACATAACTGTCACTATAAGTTTATCAGAATACAATAGTGGTCAAATACTGAAACTTGAGTCTTATATCTTTTTAATGATGTATAGTTTGTCAAGGTAATAACATTAAATCTGATAGTAACTTTGAACTATTTAAAAAAAAAAAAACGCTTCAGTGCGCCCGCGCTCTGGTGAAGCTTAACAGGTTTTAATAAAGTGATGAAAATGTCCTGGTTTTCAAAAAAAACTGCTGGCCAAGTGTCCTGGTTTTTGGTAATCAACATATGGTCACCCTAGCAAACGTACGGGTGAAAAATATGACAGGAGAAGAAGCATGACACGGGTAAACTGTAGGGTTGCATTTAAAAAATGTAGAGAGCTTTGTGACAAGCTAAATAGGCTACAGAGAGATGCCGATCTCGCTCTAATAAACAGGTAAGCACCCATTCAGCTAACTATATCTATCCGTATATTTTGTGAAATGATGTCATGTGTAAAACGCAGACGGGCTAGCTCTCATGTAGCTATAATGTAAATTCATATTTGTTCTATATATAGCTGGAGAAAGTAGCTTCATATGCAGTTCACTAACGTTATCTTGTTCGATATTATAGTATAAACGTAATTATATTTTTAACGAAAGGTGACCGTGTTTTTTAAACATCTATAATAGGCCTACTAGCTAGATGGAATATTGATTCAATAGGGGTCTGATAATTCATATATCTCTCTGTTCGAAAAGACGTGATTATCAAAATACATAGTTAGAATGAGTGAGGAATGTGGGGAATGACAGATCGCGCGTGTTCCAATGAAAATCGTATCTCTGGTTCGCGCGCGCGCGCACTCCCTCTCTCTCTCCCTCAGAGGGCTGGTTGTCATTGACAGCGACAACAACTCCCGTGAGCCCACGCTCTTTCCCGACGTTATCAAAGTACGTCTTTTGTTATTATATAGATCGAGTGCCCCCTGGTGGCCAAAAATTACATACTGTACGAAAATGTTTGGGAATTGAGGATACTAATTGTTGAAGTTTTGCAAGAGGAATTTTTGCCAAATCTCGCCTGATACAAGACAGCTGCTCAACAGTCTGTGGCCATCGTTGTCTAATTCTCCTTTTCATGATGGGCCATAATATTTTCAATGAGAGAAGCAGGCAGGCAGTCAAACACGTCGCTTCTATGGAGTAGAGTGTCAAAATACTCTGTTTTAGCATGGGCAAAATGAGGCCTGACATTGTCTTGCTTCCCAGGAAAGATGTCATCTTGATGGCAGTTTGTCTCTATACAATCCCAATATACAGTACGCCTCCACATGAATGGTACTTTCACATCAATGGTACTTTCACATATATGCAAGTTGCCCATACCGTTTGCACTGATGCACCCCATACCATTAAAGATGTTTGCTTTTGTACCTGACACTGAAGAAAGTCCGGATGGTCCTTTTCGTCTTTGGACTGAGAACTCGAAAGTCAGTTTTTCCCAAATACAAGCTGAAATGTGGATTCACATCACATATTTCCGCTTTGTTTTGAACCATGAGATGAGCTCGGGCCCAGAGAACTCAGCAGCATCTCTGCACTGAACAGATGTTAGCTTTCTCATTGAGTAACAGAGATTCAAGTTGCATTTCTTGATGCAGCGGCAGACTGTGTTAAGTGACAATCATTTTCCAAAGTTCTCCCGAGTCCATGTGGCTATATTTAACACAGTAGCATGATGGTTTCTCATGCAATGCCATCTGAGGGCTCAGAGGTTTGCCTTGCCCACACAGACTGAGATTTCTCTGGATTCCCTGAATCTTTTCACAATATTATGTATGGTAGTTGGCAAAAGAACTAAATAATTTGCAATCTTGCATTGAGAAATGTGATTGTGATTTTTGAATTGTTTGACAATTCTCATGAAATTTGGCTCAAAGTTGTGAGCCATGACCCAACTTTGCTTGCAAAGACCAAGTCTTTGGTGGATGCTCCTTTTATCCCTCAACTATTACCAGTTCACATATTTCAAAACAGTTTAACTTGGATATTATAGTCTTTTCACTTTTATTTTGCCTCTGTCCCAATCTTTGTCGTCAATTTTTTTTTTTTTTTTTTTTTTTGTAAGTTTTACAGCCATCAAAATCAACATTTCTTTACATTTACAAAATACTATTAATTAGGTCAGTGTAAACATTGGAATTTTTTCTTTATACTTTTGTCAGATAAATAAAGGTTAAAGAGAATGAACAAATCACAGATTCTTGATTTTATTACATTTTACAAAATGTCCCAACTTTTTTGGATTTGGGGTTGTAATTTGGCTTGAACATTCTGGTTGAACAAGCTGGATTTGATTTCCCACATCATCTTTCACAGTTCAGTTCACGCTGAGGTGTTAAATAATTTAGCGCAAGGCAAGTGGCGCTACGAAAAAAGCGCTCCCGATTTGCTTCGGCCCACTGTGGTTTACCAAATCAGCTCAGTTCTTTCCTTTAAAGATCTAAATATCGTCTTCAGGGATATCGAACATCTACTGATGAAAAAAAGTTCAGTGACTTCTCTATTCAAGTATTTTAACACTGGCCGCCCCATATTTTGTAGTCGGTGAATTAAATATAGCCACAAATGGCCTTGTCAGTTACACCGTACAGCATTTGATCAAAGCTAAAATGCACTAAGACCTGGTTATGGCTGGTTTTGAGTTTAAAGAGAATCTCACAGCAGCGCCTGACCCAGATTTTCCGAACGGGAGACTGCAGAAGTCCTTTATCCTGCTTGTCAGTCAGTCAGTCAACCTCTCTTCTTTAGTCATGTGGTGATCCCTTTTCTGATTGATCCCTGATCCCTTTTCTGATGTGAAATCATTAAACCAATGAGCCCATTATCTGGGTTTCAGGAAATTGATTTATAATGAAATGGTGGAAATGACACTTTTTGATTTTTTTGAGCATTTTATGATTCTAGTTTGGACAAAAATTATTGGCAACACTTTTTATGAAGCTTTTATACATAAATGTGCAGCAAGGCCGTGCACCATTCAGAATAGGGAATATATTGAATTTGAAACAGGTTTGATATAAAACAGGAACTAGAACTAAGATTTGAATTTAAAGAAGTAGAATTAAAATTAAACTACAATTAAAAAATATATAAACCCCAATAACTACTTTGTAACAAGAAAAATCAAATAAATAAATAATAATAGTAATAATATTTGGCTTTAAACATTGGCTTGACAGTCCTTTTTTAAAAGTTTGAAAGTTCCTTTTATATTTACAGTATATCATTGTATTAGGATTGTCACGGTACCAGAATTTCAGTATTCCTTGCCAATTTTAGTACCAGAGCAAAAACTGTTGAATTAAGTATATACTTTAAGTACAAAAATGGACAAAATACTAAATTTTGTCCTGTTTTGTTTCGTCTGTTGGTTATCACTGTTGTACAATGAATCTCTTATTTGCATTGTGTTTACACTTTGTTGGTTATATTAAAAGGAATCAAAACAAACAAAACCTTGTGCGTTTTCAGCGGTGTTAAGCAGATTAACTGACTAAATCCTGGTTCACACGGGACGATTTTAAAATTGTCGGCCGATTTTCCAAACCTGAGAGACTCCACACACGGCGATAAAAAAAATCACGGGTCTAACAGTTTTGGTCGTACAGTGTGTGGTGCGCAGCCACACGGCAAAATCAACACATCACACACGAACCGATTTGACTCCAGAGCATTCCCAGGTCAGACGGAAAATCTTGCAAAATCCCTCGAGATCAAACGTGACTTCAGAGTAAACAATCATGGCGGACGAAGAGGATGCAGTGGCGATAGTGTGTAGTTTGTTTTTAACCGAAAAAAAAAAACGTTATCAAAAGAAAAGGCGATGGTCAAAGAAGTGGAGACAACGCGAGCATGGACGGCTGTTTTGATTTTGTTTTCAGGTGCTTCCTCTGCGCCTCGTCACCTCGCTTTCTGATTGGCTATACGCCACAGTCCACAGGCTGCGTGCTCGTTTTTCCCCGGGGGACACCACACACGAGGAGAAATCGGGCCAAATAAATCCAACATGTTGGATATCCCCGATTTGAGATCGGAGCGGTCCCGACGTCCTTCCGAGCAGACGAGAGCACTCTTAACACACCACACACGGCAGGAATATCTGATCAGATTATTTTACGATAATCGGAGCATACTTAAGATTGTCGGAAGGGGTAAATCGGGGCTAAAATCGGCCTAATTATCCTGCCGTGTGAACCAGGCTTAACTGTCTGACTTACTAGCACTTCTGATAGGCCATTGCATTCATGCGCTCAACAGATATGCTTGTGATTGGCTACAATGCTAAACGTTGTAAAAAACAAGCTGTAAATAGGAACTTTGGGTGCGTTTCAATCATCTCCCTAGTTCAGTCAGGGGACTGATCAGGCACTGTCTCAATCGCAAAATCCTTCCAGTTTCTTCCAATTGATTCTCAATTTGAAGTTTGTTATTAGTATGGTCTAGACTCTAGCGTCTGCCTGATGCGTATACGGGACAAACTGGAACGCTTCTTTGATGCCTTGAATACGGGACCATATGATACGAAACGGTTGGTTGGCAACCCTCGTACTACCGGTAATGCAGAAATGCTAATGCAATCTTCTTTCTTTTTTTAGTACTGACTGGTACCGGTACCGGTACGTTTGACAACAACACATTGTATATTATTGAAAATAAAAGTTTGACCAAATTATCCGAAGATTAAATTTAACAGCTTGGTAGCAAAGACACGCAGCATTTTAACTCTGTTTAGCACACAGTGCAAAAAAACTTTGATTATGTACCAGAACCTTTATGGAGACAGAAAAGGCTCCTACGTCTTGAGGTTGCAGAGCTGCGTGTGTTAATTATAGCACAGCGCCTGGGGTTCTCTGGAAGTCCACGTGGTCGAATCCACTCGGAAAAAAAGATGATTTAAAAAATGTATGCTCTAATTAAATTCCCATTTTCAAGCTCTGTTTTCATGCAACATTAATAGTAGTGAACAATGAGTAGCAAAATATAAGCACTATGAGAATATATACAAGTTTAAAATACTGTGACATGTCAGATTAGACACAGACTAAACCAATGCTGTTCCCTCTCCAGAAGAACCACAAAAAGGAGACCAGGGATTATTGTCCTACCGTTAACTGTATTGTTTATTTTTTAAAGTTAATTTGCATATATGTTGAAGTCTTGACTTAAAAAAAAGAAAAGAAATTGTCCATGAAAAAAGATAGCGTTTAACACACAAATATAATGGGGGATGTTGTCAATTTATTTTTTAAAGATAAAGCCAGCAGTTTTAGATGAAAGCTAGTAAAGTGACAACTAACCCCGTTCTCCCTTATTTCACATTCTTTCCACGCTGTTATTCTGCATATTAACATAAAATTATTGAAACCACCAAACCTTAATTGGTGTTAAACACACAAAATTCTGCAGTCCTTATGGGACGAATTTACAATCATGCAAATCATATGCAGGAAGTGTGCACAGAAGCATAATTGGCCTGCCGAAGCCAATGAAACAGGTTCCAAACTTCATATTCATATTTTTCTCACATGGTTTTCTGCTCTTCCATCCAGGAAAATGAGCAGAGCGAAAATCCATAGACCTATACATATAAATCTTGTGATTTAATTTCAACCAGTTAGGCCTACTGATGCTCATTAATGACATTTGCCGTGCTGGCATGGAAAATAGCCTGAATACATCTGTCATTCATTCGAAAAAGGGGCTGTTTCTGAACAGATGATAGTTTTCTAAAATCCATTTTCATGAGGCCACAAACAACATCAGGATTCTGTTCAGAGGTTTTTCCGATCCACCCTCCTCGCCCCCTTGTTTTCGCCTCAAGTGCTTTGTTCTCCTGAATCTCATTATCATGCACTCAGTTGTTTTTTCACGGACACTCGCACAGTCCCTTTGTTTTCCGCACAAAGAACTTTCTCGAGACCTGAATCAAACAGGTGTTATTTGTTCGCTAACCCTGCTAATTACACTCCTTGTAAACATGCAAGTAAAAGCATCATTTTCTTCCATTCTGCCTTTGAGCTTCAACGATCAGCTATTTCGTAATGTTTGCTTGTTTATGCACAGCGCTGACGAGACTAACTCAGTGAGTTTACAACAGTGTTGCATAATTTAATATGGAACTTGAGCTGTTTGCCACTGCCTTGAACCAGAGGGAAATAAAAACCAGAGAGCTTCCTCATGCAATGAGCATTTCAGTCCGGGAAAGAAAATGATCTTCATAACGTTTACCTTTTGCTCCATGCACGGTTCCTAATGCATGCTTTTTTTAACGTCAACCACAGGAAACATGGCATTTCTGGCCCCTCTTCCGCAGTTTAAGCCAGTGTCAGAAAAATTATTCATTTATGAGTTGTCCTTCTCTCTCCTGCTCTGGGTCTCTGCTATTTATTTGCATGTAGATGCAGGTGATAGAACGAGCCACTGCTGAGTACCGCACGACAAGTGCAGAATAAAAGATGGTAGTCATATGGTGCATCACACCTCTGTTCATGCTTTCTTGTGCCTGATGCCACGTGCGTTTCACTATTCTGCCAACAGGGGGAGACTTAACATACATAACTAAAGGAATATCCCAGTTTCAGTATAAATTAAGCCTAATCAACAGCATTTGGCATATTGGTGATTACCACACAACTCCCTTTTTCTTAAAAAAAAAAAAGAAGCAAAAATCTGGGTTACAGTAAGGGACTTGTTGTACTTACTTTTGGGAACACTTAACTGTCACCTGCCCGTATACGGTATATTACTATTAAATCCTAATCTAGTCATGACAAACTATATATCGTTGGAAAGGTCTAAGACTCCTAAATAGATATTTTAGCGGTGTTTTTTTCTTACAAATTATGTATGAACAGTAATATATGAATTTATGACAAGAGTGCGCCTCAAAAAATCGACGTCATTACAGGAGTTTCTGACCTTTGTCACAAAAAGTTGACGCACACACTTTTAATAATTGAAACTTTGGTTTTTAATCCTAAAAGTTCATAATAAAACATAATCTAGTATTTGTCAATAAAAAAATATAAAATTATATTTTAAAAAGTAAAGTAAAAAGTCCTCTAAAAAAGTATTATATATATATATATATATATATATATATATATATATATATATATATATAATTTTTTATTATTATTATATCACATATTTTAGTAGTTATCATAAATTAGGTATCATTTGAAAGCTTACGAACTCAGAATTCATCCTGTGAAAACCGTTTTGAAATTGGACGTTGTGTTACCATAGAAACGGTATTTTTTATTAGGCCCCTCCCCTTTTGGGCATCATCTTTCATAATTTATTATCAAAAATGTTCTAATCTTGACAAAACACATATTGTCAGAAAGGTCTGAGTCTCAAGGTTCTATATTTAGTGACAGAAGTGATATTTGGATAGAAATGTATTAATTTGTTATGGCAGAATGCTTACAATTAAATTCAATGGAATGCAATGGCACCCGGTGGGTATTTTTGGTATTACGCCTAAACAAAATCTCATGGGAACTTCAATGTTTGTGATATCAACTTCAAATTTGGAACAAAACTTGGTTAGATATATGGCTTTGACTTTCTGTCATTTTTAGGCTGAAACCTATATTAATTTATATATATTTTTAATATTTTACCCAGCCAGCAGCCATAGACTGGTTGCCCACTGAAGCTAAGCAGGGCTGAGCCTGGTTAGTACCTGGATGGGAGACCTTCTGAGAAAACCAGGTTGCTGCTGGAAGAGGTGTTAGTGAGGCCAGCAGGGGGCGCTCACCCTGTGGTCTGTGTGGGTCCTAATGCCCCAGTGTAGTGACGGGGACACTATACTGTCAAAGAGCACTGTCCTTCGGATGAGACGTTAAACCGAGGTCCTGACTCTCTGTGGTTATTAAAAATCCCAGGATGTCTTTCGAAAGAGTAGGGGTGTAACCCCGGCATCCTGGCCAAATTTGCCCAGTGGCCTCTGTCCATCATGGCCTCCTAATAATCCCCATATATATATATATATATATATATATATATATATATATATATATATATATATATATATACACACTGATTGGCTTCATCACTCTGTCTCCTCTCCACCAGTAAGCTGGTGTGTGGTGGGTGTTCTGGCGCACTATGGCTGCCGTCGCATCATCCAAGTGGATGCTGCATATTGGTGGTGGTGGAGGAGATCCCCCCTTCCATGTGAAGCGTTTTGAGTGCCTAGAAAAGCGCTATATAAATGTAATGAATTATTATTAATTATAATAAAAGAAAAATATACATTTGATTATATTTTCATAACAACAAACTTAAACTTCAATAACTTTTAAATAATTTAATTATATTAATTTATTCCACTTCAGCAATAATCTGCCAAGAGTCTTCTTTTAAAAGAGACCAACCATAAGTCTTTAGCACAAAGGCTTCATGAATTACAACCGTTTAAGTTTGGGTAGTGCATTTTCACGTCAACTCTCAAAAACGTCTCGGTTACGGATGTAACCCTCGTTCCCTGAGTAGGGAACGGAGACGTTACGTCGGATGACGGAGAATGGGGGTTTCGCCAGAAAGCCAATCCTCTTCGAGTATTAAAAAACGAGCCTATGGCAATGAAATGCCATGGGTCTGCGGAATTTGCATAATGTATCTCCGCCTCACTGCGTGAGTATTTAAGGAGAGACACCTGCAACAGCAGATCATGTCTTCGCTGAGGAGCCGAGACTGAACTCAGGCGTCTACCCAGCGGTACAGCGGAAGTGGCAGGGAGACGTAACGTCTCCGTTCCCTACTCAGGGAACGAGGGTTACATCCGTAACCGAGACGTTCCCTTTCGTAGTCACTCCGAGTTACGTCGGATGACGGAGAATGGGGGTCCCCGTGTAATCACGCCACCTTCACAGCTGTCATCCAGTGCCCTGCGAAGTCTGACCTCCCTGTCGTGGTATAGGCACGGACGAAGGAGTCCTACTTAACACAGGAATACCAAGGTACACTGGGAAGCATATCTCATGGGAGATATGCCGCAGCATGCCTACCCATAGAGAGGACTTAAGAATACACATATGGCCCAAGGGGGCTACATATGGAGGAACACTGGAGTGACCAGCCCGTAGGGTGGCATCTACTTTCAACTCCAGGAGTGGCAGGTGACTTGCCGAGGGAAAGACACATGCTCAAAGAGGCTTACAGTGGAAAATACACATGTGGGGGTTACTCAGAGGAGGAACCATGCACACGGAGGCACCTAGCCGACGCACAGGCAATAGACACTGGCGCCAGCGTCAACAGTGCTGGAGGAACTCAGGGCTTCAGAGAGGAAGGCTCACCTGAGGAAATATCGCACGTATCCAGTCCGTGGAGTGAAATGGCGAGCAAGCGAGACACTTAACAGCTCCCATGTTAGCTTGAAAAAGACAGTACATGGGCGGAGACTGGCTCCACTCGGAGATTGTAGAATCTGGCGAATGTGTTAGGTGTCGCCCAGCCTGCAGCTCTGCAGATGTCTGTTAGCGAGGCGCCACGCGCTAGAGCCCAAGAGGACACCACACTCCGGGTGGAGTGGGCGGTCACACCAAGGGGGCATGGTCGACCTTGCTGTTGGTATGCCAAAGCAATGGCGTCCACTATCCAGTGAGACAACCTTTGTTTGGAGAGAGCCTTTCCCTTCAGCTTCCCACCATAACAGACAAAGAGCTGGTCTGAGGTCCTGAAACACTGCGTCCTGTCTACGTAAGCACGGAGGGCGCGTACTGGACAGAGCAGTGCCAAGGCTGGGTCTGCCTCCTCCCGGGGCAGCGCTTGCAGGTTCACCACCTGGTCCCGGAAGGGAGTGGTGGGAACCTTGGGCACATATCCAGGCCGGGGTCTCAGGATCACGTGAGACTGACCGGGCCCGAACTCCAGGCACGCTTCGTCAACGGAGAATGCGCGCAGGTCCCCTACCCTCTTGATGGAGGCCAACGCAACCAGGAGCGCTGTCTTCATTGACAGGATCTTAAGCTCAGCTGATTGCAGAGGCTCAAAGGGAGCCCTCTGCAGGGCACTTAAGACCACTGAGAGGTCCCAAGAGGGAACGAGAGGAGGGCGAGGAGGATTCAGTCTCCTCGCTCCTCTCAGGAACCTGAGGATCAGGTCGTGCTTTCCAAGAGACTTACCTTCAACTGCTTCGTGATATGCGGCGATAGCGGCCACATACACCTTCAGGGTGGAGGGAGACAGCCTTCGCTCCAACCCGTCTTGCAGGAAGGAAAGCACAACGCTGATCGAGCATCTCCTGGGGTCTTCTCGGCGAGAAGAGCACCAGTTAACGAAGAGGTTCCACTTCAACGCATAGACATGTCTCGTGGACGATGCTCTAGCGGAAGTGATGGTAGCCGCCACCGCTGGTGGCAGGGTACTCAAACCTGCCTCGTCCCGTCCAGGAGCCACACGTGGAGTCTCCAAAGATCGGGACGAGGGTGCCAAAGGGTGCCCCGTCTCTGAGAAAGGAGGTCCTTCCTCAGAGGAATTGGCCAAGGAGGTGCTGTCACGAGGAGTATGAGTTCGGAGAACCAGGTCCTGGTGGGCCAGTATGGGGCGACCAAGATAACCTGCTCCTCGTCCTCCCTGATCTTGCACAGAGTCCGTGCGAGAAGGCTCACTGGGGGAACGCATACTTGCGTAGGCCCTGCGGCCAGCTGTGCGCCAGTGCATCCGTGCCGAGCGTGCCCTCGGACAGGGAGTAATACAGGGCGCAATGGGATGAGTCGTGGGAGGCAAACAGATCTATCTGTGCGTCCCCGAACTGGTCCCATATCAGCTGGACCGACTGGGGATGGAGTCTCCATTCGCCAGAGGTTGGCCGGAGCCGTGACAGCTCGTCGGCTGCAAGGTTCCGCACTCCAGGAATGTAAATAGCACGAAGGGACCTCAGGTGCTTCTGACTCCATAAGAGGAGGTGGCGTGCGAGTTGCGACATACGGCGAGAGCGTAGACCACCCTGACGGTTGATGTATGCTACAGTCGCGGTATTGTCCGAGCGGACAAGTACGTGTTGACCCAGGAGCAACGCACGGAAGCGGTGCAGGGCAAGGCGTACTGCCAGCAACTCGAGGCAATTAACATGCATGAGGCGCTGGGGTCCTGTCCAGGAGCCCGCGGCTGCATGTCCATTGCACATGGCGCCCCAGCCCGTGGCAGAGGCATCTGTGGAGACAACAACATGCCTGGAAACTCGTTCTAGGGGAACTCCGGCCCGTAGAAAGCTGAGGTTCCGCCACGGGGTGAAGGTCTGACGGCAGGTCGGAGTTATTGGAACTCTGAGCGTACCGCGATGCCATGCCCACCTCGGGACTCGATCGCAAAGCCACAGCTGAAGCGGTCTCATATGAAGCAATCCGAGTGGCGTTAACGCGGCTGCGGATGCCATATGCCCCAGGAGCCTCTGAAAAAGTTTCAGTGGGACCGCACTCTTGCCCTCGAACTGTCGAAGACAAGTCAGCAGTGAGTGTGCGCGCTCGCTCGTAAGCTGCGCGGACATGGCGACCGAGTCTATCTCCATACCGAGAAAAGAGATCCTCTGCACGGGGCAAAGTTTGCTCTTCTCCCAGTTGACCCGAAGGCCCAGACGGGCTAGGTGCCGGAGCACTAGATCTCTGTGTTCGCAAACCTGATCTCGGGAGTGAGCTAATATTAGCCAGTCGTCGAGATAATTCAGGATGCGAACCCCGTGTTTGCGTAGGGGAACAAGGGCTGCCTCAACGACCTTCGTAAAGACGCGAGGAGACAGAGCCAACCCGAATGGGAGAACCGCGTACTGGTATGCCTGCCCTTCGAAAGCAAACCGAAGAAACGGTCTGTGTCGAGGTAAAATGGAGACATGAAAGTAGGCGTCCTTCAGGTCTATCGCTGCAAACCAATCCTGTGGCCGCACGCATTTGAAAATGCGTTTGGCCGTGAGCATCTTGAACGGCAGCCTGTGAAGGGAGCGGTTCAAGACGCGCAAGTCCAGGATTGGCCGTAACCCACCGGTTTTCTTGGGGACAATGAAGTACGGGGTGTAAACCCATAACTCCACCTCGGCTGGAGGGACAGCCTCGATTGCACCCTTCGCCAGCAGGGTGGCAACCTCCGCTCTCATGATCGGGGCATAGCCACCGACCACAGTAAGCGGACTCCCCTGAAGCGGGGAGGAGACCGTGCGAACTGAATCGCATAGCCGAGCCTGATCATTCGGGCGACCCAACAGGACAGATTGGGGAGCTCTAACCAAGCCACCAAACACTGATCCAGTGGAATCATCCGAGCCACAGGCGTCCCCCCGGAGGGGCAGCGGAGCGGAGTGACCGGCACAGGTGAGGGTGGCATAGCGGCCCAGCACGCGAGCACAGTCATGCTCCGCGTCCTGACAGAGGAGACCAGGGAAGGACCAGCGTTCCGCGGGGGTCTGCTCTGCCAGGGGTCTGGCGATAGAGGGGGACGAGAGTGGTGTGGTCTGGAGACGGCACGCACTGTCATCCGCACCCTCAGAGACAGAGGGGAACGAGAGTGGCGAGGCTCGGGGGCGTCGCGCACTGCCGTCCAGCTCTGCGTGCTCAGAGATGGGATGCAGCTCTTTTTTAAAAGATTCTCCCCCAGCCCTCCACCGGGGGAAGGAGTGGGCCTGCAACCACTCCCTGAGAACTGCAAGCCATAACTGAGCTGCCCGTAACGGGAGCGCCGCATAGCCTGGCGTACAGCGGGGCTGGTACGGGCAGGGGCACCTCCCTGCGACCACCTCCACGGCCCGGCCCGGTGCTGCTGGGGCCGGGCGGGAGGGGGCGGAAGTCGCAGGAGGGCGCATTCGGCGGCAAGCGGACTGAAGCGTCTGAGCCGCCGGCTGATTGGCAGCAGAAGCCGCAGGGTCAGAAAAAAGCCACAGTCCACTTCTGGGCGGCCGAGAACTGTTGGGCAGAGTTCTCGACCGCGCCGCCGAAGAGGCCAGCCTGGGATATGGGGAAGTTGAGGAAACTGGTTCACTCAGCCTCGCGAACATCAACCAGGTTAAGCCAGAAATGTCTGACCACACATGTGGACATCACCTGACTCAGGGAGCGTGCGGTCACCTTCGTCGCTCGTAGAGCAAGGTCGGTGACGGCAGGCAGCTCAAGGATGAGCCCTGAATCAGCCCTACCTTCGTGCATGTCACTGAACACCCAGAAGGATGGCAATAACACACAGTGAGATGGCAGCCTGCCCCGCAGCTCTATAGGTCCCCGCCACCGGAGTAGACAAGAACCTACAGGCATTGGGGGGGGTGCTTAGGGTTGCCACGCCAGGTGGAGGCGCTGTGGGGACACCTAAGTGTTGCCACAGAACACTCCACAGGGGGGAACCCCAGTGTACCGTAGACTGCGGCCTCTACGAGGGCAGAGAAGGCGGAAGAGGCCGCAGAGCAGTCGCGAAAAGTCAAAGGAGACTTCCACGATCTCATGGCCTCTTCATGCACATCCGGGTAGAAAGGATTTGGGTTCGCCACCCCCAAAAACCAATCATCAGCCTCAAGTGCTCGGGATATGGCAGAATTTTCCACACAAACCCGATACTCGTGGCAGCCCGGGAAAGCATAGCTGTGAATTCTGAATCAAGCTCGCTATGCTAGCACATCCGAGGACAGCAGCACAGACGAGCCATCTCCAGAGGACTCCAGCTCACCTTGTGATGCGGCGATAAACATGATTTCATCAGCTGGTGGACCGAATGAGAACGCGGGCCCGCGGGCGGGCCGGCGAACCCACTCGGGACCACGTGGGTTGCAACGTGAAAGACGGGGTGTGGACCGAGGAATTTTCGTCGGTTAGTTCCAGACCTGACGTCTTAGTCACCCTGGCCACCAGCCGAAGTATTATCTCACGTGGAGAAAAATAGATCGGGTGATGGATGAGGGGACTCTCACTCAAATGAGCTCACAGAGTCTGGACCGTATACATTGCGATGGTCACGTTCCCACTGAGAGAACGTGACACACCCACGAGCGCTGTCCGAGCGTGATCAAAGCCCAAACACGCCAAACAGCGCTCGCGCCCAACAGCAGAATCTATCAGAATACCGCACTCAGAAATACACGGGCAGATCGTCTTTAGAAAGACGCGTCTTTAAAAAGACGTGCCGCGTGCACGCTCTTTTAGTGAGAGGAAAAAAACTCTGCGGATGCTGAAGCGACCAGGGAGAGACACACAGACCGGCAGACCACTGCTCAGATCGCAGGCAATATGAAACTCGCTGGATACCGCCGTCACACCAACATCAGAGAGTTCGCTCGTCTCGAAGAGAGGTAGTCACTGAGAATACTCAGGATTTGGCTTGTGGAGTGAAGAGATTCTCTTGGCTCCGAAGCGAAAACATGATCTGCTGTTGCAGGTGTCTCTCCTTAAATACTCACGCAGTGAGGCGGAGATACATTATGCAAATTCCGCAGACCCATGGCATTTCATTGCCATAGGCTCGTTTTTTAATACTCGAAGAGGATTGGCTTTCTGGCGAAACCCCCATTCTCCGTCATCCGACGTAACTCGGAGTGACTACGAAAGGGAAGGGGGGTGACAGCTAAAGGGTTAAATCTTGATGTACTCGTTACATCATAAGAAGAATGGCATCTACGCTAATATTAGTGTCTTTGTTTATCCCGAGGTTTTCCGGCAGCCTGCCGTATTTAGGCCGTGTCCAGATCTGACGAAGGAGCTTTGCCTGGACCCGATGACAATGCAGTGCTGAAGTATCCACTATCCTCTCCCTATGGAGGATCCCTTTCCCACTCTACAGATAAAGTGTTGTTGAAAATCCGGCTCGCGTACCCCGATGTGATAAAATAAAACAAAATTCTGTATCAAAATGTATAGGCAAGACAAGTAGTTTGTTTAGGCATGGGTTGTATGGAATTACAAACCTGTGCACATATTTTCAAAAGTACATAACTATAGAATCAATTCTTAATGCGCATGTGAACGCATGTTAACGTGAACATGCAAGTTTGAGCTGTTTTAACTGAAATCAACCTTAAGTGCCATTGTTTTGTCTCAAGATGCACACCTGTAAACTGTAAAATGTCCTCATTAAAATAAGGCCTAATCTTGGCTTAATCTACGCCTTGTCAGTGAAACCAGGTGTATGAGTATTAACAATATATAAAAAAAATTGCTTACATTTTTTTACCTTTTTTCTACCTCTGTTTATAGGGCTTTATACAATACAATATCAATGATGCAAACTTCTTCAAATTCAAATTCTGCTATGAAGCAGCTCCAAAAAGACAATACTGTCATTGTTCAGCTCAAGTCCGTTCAGTTCAATAACAATAAAGTTCAGCAATTATGAAACGAGTTCAATTCAGCTATAAGCAGCTCTACAGAAGACATGTCATTATTGTTGATTCAGTTAAGTTACTTTTCTGCGTAATATTATATTCAGCTTTACAACTTTTTCGCCACGATAACGTAACTACCCAGATGATGAGAACAACTTTACAGCTCACGTAATAAAAAAATGTTCACAAGAGAATTATTTTACTTTTTAATAAAATTATATAGGCTACCTCAAAATTTCAGCTTTTAAATTATCTTAAAATTGTCCCCATTCACTTTCATTCTAAGTGCCTCACTGTAACCTCAATTTCTGTGTTTTTTAAAAGGGGGATTGGGTCAAAATAGCTCATCGGGGGCATTGAAACTACATGCTTAACACACTACGCCATAGTAGGCCTACTGCCATTTGTAGTTTTGAGCAGATACAGCAAAGCATTCTCATCCCAAGCCGTCATATACTGACGCTTTTGACATTTCATCTACATCCAACGCACATGGCACCCTTTAGCGTCAATATGAGACGCAGATAGATATGGGCCAGAAGGCGCCTCCTATCGGTCTAACCCTAACCCTACCCCAGACCTAGACCTACCCATATCTATCTGCGTCTCATATTGACGCTAAAGGGTGCCATGTGCGTTGGTCCCAGCATGCTTAATGCAACACACCGCTGGAACAAGACAGCAACGTCAGTTCCAGCAGTAACACTGAGCTTACAGTTCAGCTTGAACATTAAGCTCACAGTTAACTGTAAATTGAAATGGAAAGGAGAGCATGCTGGGAAAAGATTGTGTATGTTGCAGAAAGAGCTTAAAGAACCTTAAGCTGCTTAAGATGCTATGGCGGTAGAAAGAAAACTACAACCAACCGGAGGGGAAAAGGGCTTTGATATCTCCTTTGATACTCTTTTCAGAGTTGTGCCCCTAAATTAAACTCAACAGAACAGCCACAAAACAGCACAGTTTCATGAGATTAGATTTAATGCTAGTAAATACCTGGAAAGCTATCCGTTATCAGTGGCGGCTCTCTGATGGTGCAAGTATGGAAGCTTGTTTTCGCCATGGAATAAAAAAAATGTAAAAGATAATTGTGACTTTTTATCTCACAATTCTGACTTTTTTTTCCCTCACAGTTGCGAGTTTATATCTCACAATTCTGACTTTTTGTCTCGCAATTGTAAGCTTATATCTCGGAAAACAAATTCTTGCAATTGAGCGTTTATATCTCGCAATTCTAGCTTAACTCACAATTGCGTGTTTATATGATGCAATGCTGAGAAAAAAGTAATAATAAAAAAAAAGATTTGCGAGATAAAAAGTCGCAATTACCTTTTGATTCCGTGGCAGAAACAAGCCTCCATATGCAGGAAACAGCTAAGATAAATAAATAAACAAACAAACAAATAAAATGTAGCATCTGTGATGAATTATATTTCATATACAGTATATACTGTATATGTGTGCTTGTGTGAAATAAAATAAAATAATAAATGTAATGCATAATATAATATAAATAAATGTAATATATAAATGAAATATATACATTTTGCATACAGTATACCATTGGGACAACTTGACCAAACCTTGACTACTTTGTTAAAGTAGATGTACAAGATATTTATAACTCTATAATAACACTGGAAAGCCAAACGAGATACAACATTATGTCCATTGCACTGCACGTGTAATATTGTTTCTTGTTGGCATTTTTTTCTTTTACTTTAAAAATGCATTATTAAATGTACTATGAAAATATAAGACCTTCAGCAGGTCTGAATCCCAGGAACACCTTCTGCCCTTTCATCATCTTGCCCTTTAGCACAACACATAATCATATCTTGCTCCATAGAGACATCCAGCCTGATTATTACAGGTTGCTTTGAATAAAGTGTATCAACTAGGTGACAAGTATCCAAGGTAACCTTCATCCTCTATGGGAATAACAAAGCAGTGCAACCTGTTTTGTATTACAAACATTACCTGGTCCTGAACCAAAATCAATACAGTCCGTGCTCCCAGACTCACCACCTTTTCATCCAAAGTCCAACTGCAGACCCGATACACCTCCGCCAGTAATTGTCTGGAGCCTAGACTCACCATACGGCTCAATTTTCCTCTCAATTCTCGTCTTTATTGCATTTGCTGAATCCTGTTGAGAGAGTTTTGTGATTAGAGATGAGGGTTTGAGAGTGCAGATGTGTCTTTCTCCAACGGAGAACAGTCCTCTAGTTTCAGAGGTGCTGGAGAAAGAACAAGCACATATTTGAAGTCCATGCTGAGCCATAAACTGTCGCAGACTTCAAGAGGCTTTGAGGACAAGGATGTGTCCTTCTCTAGGCTGCAGCAGATCTACAGAGGAACTACAGGCCAGCAGGTGGTTCTGAAGAAAGAGAATTCTCCTTTTAAGACCCATAGCTTGAACTGAAAACTTCAAATGGATCATTTAGCAAGCAGTCGAGTTTAAATACATCCACCCTACTGCTTAAATCATTCTCTGTCTAGTGCATAATTGCCGTCCTCCTGTCATTGTGAATAATGAAGGAAAAGAAACGCTGGCATTATTTTTCCTGCTCTACCCTGGATGACGTTAGCACATGCTTTGATACTTTTGCTGCTTTTTCCTTCTTTTGAATAATTTTTCTTTCAGAACTGTCAAAATACAATGTCCAGTTGCAAATATTTTGAGTTAGATGTTTTGTGACCATGGTCTATCTGATACAATAGTTTTGGGTGTTTGTGATAAACAGAGAAATTTAAGTCATAACCAGCACATGACCTTTGGTTATGAGACATATGGGACTAAAAACAATAGCTAAAACGTTTGCAAGGACATAAACGTGAATTTTTGGGTTAAAATGGATCTCCAAATTTAATCTGAAGTTTCTTATGATCTCTTTTTGAATGCAAATGATGTTTACTACATATTGAAATAGGCCGTCTTTGCTATATGCTGCGCTCTCTTGATTGACAGGTGATCTGACCAATAATACTTCGCCATCCGCCATTTTGTCCGACAAAGCAGTCAGGAGAGTTAGGTAGGTAACGTTAGGTAGTTTTATTTCATACCCGCAGGTAAAATTGTATTACAGATAAAAAAGTATTCGTTAGTAGATGAGCATGGGAGGATTTGAACTTGAAAAACGGAATGTACTGATGCCTTTCTGCGGTTAAAACAACATTCCTTCTTATGTTCATTCATGTTTATTTGATGCTATAACGAAGAGATGATCGGATCACGAGCATCTTTAACTGATGCTCTACAGCGATCTGTCACGACACATTAAAGAGCCACAAAACGGTATTTATTGTTTAAATTTCTTTTAAAAAAATGACCAAATTTGAAAGGTGAGACTTTGTTTAATATGTTTAATATCAAAAATAACCTGATCTGTCCTGTCTGTCAGCGTGTTGTCAGTCCGCTGTGGTTTTCTTTTTAGTTGAGGGAATTAATTATAAATGCCGCCAACATTTTATTATTAATTGAACTAACTGATTCTTCACTTTGATAATTTCCACTTTGAATTAAAATAAAATAGTTAAATGAGGCAATTCTGCTTTGTACACAATAGCCAAGCCCATGTGAAATATTCCCCTTAATATTAGATTACAATTTTTGACATGAAAAGCACTCAAATGTCATTTAATATCCTTTTTCATGTTTTGTGTGTGTGTGTGCGTGTGTGTGTGTGTGTGGTTGGGGCGGGGGCGGGGGCGGGCAGTTGGGGTTTGAGACTGGAGGTGCATAATTAAAAAATAAATGTGTCGACCGAAACGTGACTGCTGCAATCTCCTGCTCGTTGTTTTTTCCCCCTAACTAAATTAAACTCAAACAATGACGCTATTTGTTAATTTCTATTAAGATGCCTCAGCTAGGCAACAGTACAGTGCATAAGTCATATGAGGACGCTGAGTTTGCATCTGAGAACAGGCCTGACAGTGCTGTCAGCATGATCTGTGCTCCTCCTGGCTGCTGTTGAGTGTGTAGTGTTATGAATCTATAGGGTACAGAGAATATCTGCTCATCCGATTTCCAAAGTTATACTGAACTTTTCACTACAATCACAGACAATCCATACATTTTGTATTGTATCTATAAAAGTTTCAGTTTTTTTACACACACAACACACAGACACACACACACGCACACACACACACACACACACACACACACACACACACACACACACACACACACACACACACACACACACACACACACACACACACACATATATATATATAAGTTTTATTTCATACCCGCAGGTAAAATTGTATTACAGATAAAAAAGTATTCGTTAGTAGATGAGCATGGGAGGATTTGAACTTGAAAAACGGAATGTACTGATGCCTTTCTGCGGTTAAAACAACATTCCTTCTTATGTTCATTCATGTTTATTTGATGCTATAACGAAGAGATGATCGGATCACGAGCATCTTTAACTGATGCTCTACAGCGATCTGTCACGACACATTAAAGAGCCACAAAACGGTATTTATTGTTTAAATTTCTTTTAAAAAAATGACCAAATTTGAAAGGTGAGACTTTGTTTAATATGTTTAATATCAAAAATAACCTGATCTGTCCTGTCTGTCAGCGTGTTGTCAGTCCGCGATGTATTTTTCACTGCGTAAAGAACATGTGTGTGTGTGTGAGAGAGCAGTGTAGCTTGTCGGACATAGCGACAGTAACTAAGGGGGGCGGGTCTTTGCGAACGGTCAATTGCAAACTTTTATTGATGTGAAATAATTGTAAGAATATTCCATCAAACAAATATTTTTTCTCAAATATATGCCAGAATTATTGACACCCATTATTACATATTACTGTGTCTCTGGCCTTGTTGAAACATTCAGTGGTTTTATGTTTGTTAAATGAGCTGTGACCTTAATCACTCTCTCACAGGCAGTGCCACTGAAAGCATATTTGTGAGGCTCAGCATTTCATAAAATCGAGCAAGGTTATTTAATAGATTTAACATTTTGGCCAGGCAATTTCTGTGTCACCTTCTCTGCAGATGATGCAGTTTACACTATAAGGCTGTAATTCGCCCGCGGCGTCTCTCCGGGCAGGTCCGGTCCAGTAATCCGTTAGGTGAGTTTATCTGGCCCGAGTCATTTCTGACCGTGAAACTGTGATTCATACACCTGCAGCAGTCCGGAGAGTCCTGATTTCCAACACGCAGTCAGATTGGTAAGCTGTCAAAGCTGTTAATCAATATGGTTCCATGGCAGTTGGTAGTTCCAGTGTGTTTGATGTCTCTTAGGGGACTTCAACTCTATCGAGACTGCAGGAAAAAAAGAAAAACAACTAACAAGGCAATAAATATCTTTGCTTTTCCTCTATAACTATCAACACAACTGAAGAATGTGCTAGGCAGATCTTAAAAGGATTTGAGTTCACACTTAAAATGAATAACTCATGGCAATGTCATAAATAAGTGCCGTAAATAAATAAATAAACTACATTCTTACGTTTGTCAAAGCAAGAAATTTGTTCAAACAAATTTAAGAAATAAGTTATGCATGCTAATTCAAAGGAAATCATTTCAATTTTCAATCAATCATTTTTTTTTTAAATAATATAATATTGTGTGTGTGATGTACTTCATTGAATGTAGGCTACTTACTGCATGTAATATAATATTTAGCAGGAACCTGCAGTAAGAAAGCAAACGTTTCATGCTTTTAATTTCATGTTGACTTTTCAACAGATAAAAAGGGATTCATACTGACTGTAATCCTTTGGTGTTTCCTCCTGGATTTGTTTTCTAAATTTTCAATCAGGTATACCTTTGTTCACTACATGAAGCTTAATTATCATCAATGCTTGGCAATGGTATAGTATATGCTTTTCTTTGAGAGACATCCTGTACCGAAGAAAACAAAACAATAGTATTTTGTTCTAAGACATTTTCTTTTCTCCATCATCCATATCTCTGCCTGCCACACACACACATCTAGTTTCTCTTACAACTCAACATCAATAAGCATTTCTAATTAGAGTTTGTTGAAAACAACCTAAGTTAAGCAGCTCTGTTAGTAGTTTGTGGTTTTCTTTTTAGTTGAGGGAATTAATTATAAATGCCGCCAACATTTTATTATTAATTGAACTAACTGATTCTTCACTTTGATAATTTCCACTTTGAATTAAAATAAAATAGTTAAATGAGGCAATTCTGCTTTGTACACAATAGCCAAGCCCATGTGAAATATTCCCCTTAATATTAGATTACAATTTTTGACATGAAAAGCACTCAAATGTCATTTAATATCCTTTTTCATGTTTTGTGTGTGTGTGTGCGTGTGTGTGTGTGTGGTTGGGGCGGGGGCGGGCAGTTGGGGTTTGAGACTGGAGGTGCATAATTAAAAAATAAATGTGTCGACCGAAACGTGACTGCTGCAATCTCCTGCTCGTTGTTTTTTCCCCCTAACTAAATTAAACTCAAACAATGACGCTATTTGTTAATTTCTATTAAGATGCCTCAGCTAGGCAACAGTACAGTGCATAAGTCATATGAGGACGCTGAGTTTGCATCTGAGAACAGGCCTGACAGTGCTGTCAGCATGATCTGTGCTCCTCCTGGCTGCTGTTGAGTGTGTAGTGTTATGAATCTATAGGGTACAGAGAATATCTGCTCATCCGATTTCCAAAGTTATACTGAACTTTTCACTACAATCACAGACAATCCATACATTTTGTATTGTATCTATAAAAGTTTCAGTTTTTTTACACACACAACACACAGACACACACACACGCACACACACACACACACACACACACACACACACACACACACACACACACACACACATATATATATATATATATATATATATATATATATATATATATATATATTACCCTCATAAATGCAATAGAAATAATACATATAGTATTAGTAGTATTATTATAGTAATAGTAATAATAATAGCATAAAATATTATTTGTACTATGCCTTTCTATTATGTCTTGTGCTTGCAGATATACTTTCTGGATATAACATTTTAAAGCTTTAAAGACACAATAAACAATCAGTTTGAATTTTAGCTGAAATCGTTGTGGTATATTTTGTGGGGCTGCATAACATTTAAATCTGTTTATCTGTGTGAAATAGTTTTGGCATATTTGGCAACATTTGAGGAAAAAAAAATATCTGAAAAGAAAACAATATCTAAAAAATTCTGAAAGAGAATTGCTTACCTCATATAAGTCAAATACAAATAACAATCCTATACAAACTTTCTAAGCTGTCTTTTTTGCAAAGATTTCCACACAGTTCCCTTTCTTGGTGTAACTATTGGAGCAGTGAGGCATACAGTGTGCTTTAGATGAAATCATTGAGAACACATTCAGACACTGGCCGTGAAACTGAAGCCAGCTGACTCACTGCCCAGTCAGTCAATGACTTCAGACTGTGTTTTTCTACCAAGGCACGTCATTAGTCTGTTTTATAGACTTCCAAGACATCATAACGTATAACCAAGAAAAAATACATGATGTAATGTCTACAATGCTAATTTCTCAGTAGAAATTGAGTCATGCAGTTTGTTGAGAAAAACTGAAATGTATGTACTATTTCTTTCCACTAATCGTCAAACTGCAAACACAGGATTGTGGGTTATCAAAGGATATTCTATTTCCTCAACTTGGGCCAATACAGAGCAGGCCTCGATGAACGTCTGAAAATAAATCGATCGAGCTACCAAGCAACAATTTCTGATGTGTAGCCTAATTGTTCAAGTTCAGACTGGTAATCTTTCTCTCAAAATCGTTAAATACTGTTGACTTGCATCAGTAAGTCAAGCAGGTGACTAAAATATCAACTTCACATCGTTTCTTTTAGTAGGATGAAAATAATCTTATTTAAATTGTTAACAAATTAAATACAGAAAGCGATCAAAGAACAATCTTTCCACACAGCGCGAGTTTATCTGGACAACTCGTTGTGAAATCAATGACACACGTTACACTGCACAACGAAGCTCTTACTGTATGTACATCATCGTGTTGGTGAAAGCATTAGAGAGAGTGCAGAACTGCGATCTTCATTCTCGCGATCAACAGACTGTCATCTGCTTGCTCAATGCTCATTCACGGCAACATTTTATGTGATGGGAATAGATCTAAATACTTTAAAAAGTTCTCACGATTCGTTAATCTCGATAGCTGTAATAGTAAAAACATATAATAGCTGTAGTAAAAGTATTCGAGAGAGTTTCACATGTAATATGTAGCTATTTCATATGCAAGCATGTCAGCCAATCACAGCAGTGGGCAGTTACACTAAATCCCATATCAGACACGCCCCTTCAAACAGAGCGTTCAAATCAGAGGCTAAAATCAGACTAGGAAAAATGCCTTTTATTTCTAAATTATGACTATTTTTGCTCTAAAAAATATACTAACATTATAAGGGCAACCCAGGAAACATGATAAAATAATAAAATAACCCCATGTCAGGGCACCTTTAACACATTGCTAACATGTTTATAACATGTTTAGCATGTTGCTAGCATGATTAGCATATTGATATAGCATGTTTTACCTATGATAGTCACGTAGCTTTGTTAGTGATCGCTTAAATACTCGATAAGTCTTATTGTACAAAAGTTTTGACCCCCTCATTGAAAGTCAGAGAGTTTTTGTAATAATAATAAGCTTAAATAGCAGGTCAGTGTGTTGGCATTTTCAAGCCAACATCATTTTTTTAAGAATTAAATATTGAGAAAAATCCTGATTGACCACTAATCTGAATATCCATGGAGGTTACAGCCCTGTGGTTCTTGAACACTGGATTCATACACGCATTGATGCTGTCCCTTCATACACAGCCTGCGGAGGAACCATTTTCAGGTTTTGGAAAGTCTTTATAGCTGCTCTTCCGCTTTATGCACTTTGATATGAAACTCCGGCCTTTGCCGCTCCGTAACCCCTGAACAAAGCCCTCGCTGTCTGGATGGATGTCTCTCGTTTCCCATCACTTCAGTCGTGCCCTTGAAAGTGTGAAAAGCTGAGGTCAAAGGTGAGGTCAGATACTGTACTTCATGAAAGATTAAGCAGCCCTCTCTTGTTTTGTATGCATAGTTAAAGCTGAGAGGAGTCTCCCACTGCTCTACACATTTATTTTTATCTGCAGGTTTGATCCGGCCCATTTACAGCTCACATTTGATTAACTTTATGATTTAGCGTGGGAAGAGCCAGCAGAACATTCACTCCTGATGGGAATTATTCCTGTCAAACTCTCCTAATTAGGCTGGAGGGAGGGGCTTGTCAGGTCACATGTGCACTTGTTGTCAATCACTCCTCACAAACATAACATATTAGATATGTCATCATATATACACTATCGTTCAAAAGTTTGGGATTGGTAAGATTTTTCCTGTTTTTAAAAGAAGTCTCTCATGCTCACCAAGGCTGCATTTATTTGATAAAAAAAAAAAACAGTAATATTGTGAAATATTATTTGAATATATTTAAAAAGGTAATTTATTCCTGTGATGGCACTGAATTTTAGCATCATTACTCCAGTCTTTAGTATCACATGATCCTTCAGAAATCATTCTATGCTGATTTGCTTTCTCAAGAAGCATTTATTATTATTATCAATATTGAAAAAAGTTCAATTTCTTACAAAAAAAAATTGTTTACACAAAAATAAGTAATATTTTTGTTATATTTTAGATCCACCTAAAAACATCATTAATCTTTGAACAGCATTGTTTTTCACAAACACTGACGATGAAAAACCACAAGTAAACATTTGCAGTTTCGGGAAAGTTGGAATGTGCATTTCTGTTTTATAAGGTTAATAGCCCCTTGGCATTGAATAATACATGACCTGATGTCTGCTCAGTGAAACCATATTTACCTGGTAAATCGGAAAGGAGGCAGCCATTCTTTTTTTTGTCTTGTTATGCTTTTCTGAGTTTTGACAATGGAAGATGTGGAGTTCAGTTACCAGACAGATGGAACGCAAACGCGCGCACACACACACACACACGCACACACACACACACACACACACACACACAGTGGTTTCAGACCACGCATGTCACAGCAAAAATATTTTATTTGGACAGTTTAATAGAAGAGGGCAGTGATATAGTGGGCTGCAATCAACATCTGCATCCAAGTATACCTTCAGATTGCTTCTCTGTTGTCGGTGTTGCATAATGCATGATCCTCTGCTACATAAATTGCCTGCAAAAAATCAAATAAAAAAATCTTAACCAGAATTTTGGTATTGTTTTCCAGTAAGGATATGGAAGCATATGGTTAGCAATATTCAATTTGAAATGTAATATGTAAAATGGCGATGTATTTTCTGTATTTAAATTAACATTTTCCATACCAATGAAATGTACATTTAGAGCAATATTATAATTCAAATTCAATAATATAATTTACATTTGCTATTTCCTACACTAATTTTAACTTAAAATTGAAACATATATTTAAATGTTTTATAAGTTGCATTAAAATGAAAATGTATTACAGAAATGATTAGATAGGCCTATGTTTAAAGCGTTCAAGCAAAAATTGTTGTAAAATTATAATTTAAATGTTATTTTTCTTCATTGCATTTACACTCACAGTTAAGACACTTGCGATTTCACTTTCAATAAATGTTACATAATCAATATAGCAAAATTCAATGTGGATCTGAAAATGCATACTGAGCCGATTACGTCCCAGCCCCGTCCTGTCAATCACTGCATCAAGGCGGGCCGCGGTTGGAAACATCCCGGCGCCAGAGCTATTAACAGCAGGTCAGAGGAGAATGGCCAGACTGGTTCAAGCTGATAGAAAGGCAACAGTAACTCACCACTTGTTACAACCGAGGTCTGCAGAAGAGAATCTCTAAATGCACAACACGTCCAGGTCCAATCTTGAAGCAGAAAAGCTACAGCAGAAGACACACCGGTGACATTTTTGTCAGCTGAGAACAGGAAACTGAGGCTATAATTCACACGGGCTCACCAAAACTGGACAATAGAAGACTAGAATAAACGTTGCCTGGTCTGATGGCTCTCGATTTCTGCTGCGACATTCAGATGGTACTGTAGGGTCAGAATCTAGTGTAAACATGAAAGCATGGATCCATTCTATCCTGCCTTGTATCAATGGTTCAGGCTGCTGGTGGTGTAATGGCGTGAGGGATATTTTCTCAGCACACTTTGGGCCCCTTAGTACCAATTGAGCATAAATATTTTTGGAAGAGCGATATTTATCGGCAAGCGGAGTCGACGGGAGATGTGATCGGTGGCTCCACATTTGTGTGTATTTGCACTCCATCATCATTTTTACAACAGGGATGATCAAACTACTGCAAATGTACTACAAAATCAATCTCTCATCAGAGCCAGAAATAATTTCATTCATCCCAGTTCTGCTCTATACCTCGTATATTAGGTCACATTTTGCCACTTGCAAAATCAATTTCCTCAGCACTGCAATATTTTCCAAAGTTTAATTACTTTCAATAAATGGGAAATAGACATGCTCAAGGTGAAAGAGCTCAATTTCACTCACAGAGATCTGTTTGTTAGTGCTGAACAGGGGCGGAGCCAGACGATGTAAACATTCGGGGCTTAGCCCAAACCTAGGGGGGTCCGGGGAGATTTTTTCCCCCGGGGAGATTTTTTTCCCATTTACATCAGCTAAATGCACTATTTTTCAGGCTGTTTGAGATAACAGAATGCCTAAAAATCTATACACAATCTGGGTTTAATGATGATAGTTACTAAAAAAAAATATGATAGATAAAAAAAAAAAATCACCCAGTAGAGCCTACAACCTATTCTGTATTTAATTGTTCTCCAGCTATAGTGAATCCAAAACACCAAAAATGTTAAGTATGACACATTTTCATCCCTGTCAACTAAAAAGAGGCAACCATTATCTGACTATTTTTAAGTTAGACTACATAGATAAAATTGGAATTTGATGTAAACATCATTACTAATCTTAAGAGTTCAGTTCTGTTTAGTTTGTGCTTAGCTGACAAATTTTCTAACGTTACATCAGAATCCATGCCATAATGATTTAGGCTGCTCTACTAGCAAACAGCAAATGCTGCAGTGCCAAGTAAATGTGCTCTTCAATACTCTGAATCAAATATCAGGCCAACAGAAGAACATTAATTAAAATTATATTATATTTCTTTGGGAAATTGCACAGTATGATAAACAACATGACCATATATTATTATGTTACGGTACTTTATTAGTTTGACTACTGGTCACGTCTGACGCTGCTTCTGAAACTCTCTCCGGCCGGTGAAGTTCACTGTTAGTGTTACGTATAAAAAACTTAGTTATGTCCATATTAACTTTAGCCGGTAAGCCAGTAAGCTCGCTACGATGCCGGTGAAACATACAACAGCCCACCCGCCCCTGATGACAACCACAGACAGTAAAAGAACGACGAAGAAGAAGATTTATATTCTTCTTCGTTAGTTTTTATTGGCAGTTGGCGAACCATAGATATAAGCACTAGATGTCGCCTGGCTATGGCAGTTCATTGGAACGAATGCGTCAATAGAGCCGCCATCTTGAAACAGGGGAACCCCTCATCAGCGTCAATGTAGGAAATGCTCTAACGGAAATAAAATCACCATAAATCGTCATGAATGCGATTTTCTTGTTGTTTTGGTTCGTTCCAACGTTCAGACATGTATTTATCATTGAGTCCAGAGATATTTAAAAAAATGTACAAAATTTCACCATCTTGTAAAATGTAATCCCTTGATGTCTGTTTTTTAGATTTCGTTCGTGTGAACATCCATACGCAGCACAAAAGTCCAGCATCATCCATGAATTCAGCGTTACCTAGCTACTTCCTATGACAAGACCCCTGTTCCAAGATGGCGGCGGTTTTGACGCATGTTTAGAACCCCAAGGCGACATCTAGTGTTTATACCTATGTTGGCGAACAAGCTGAGTGATGCGGGATGCATTACCGTCCGCCACCACACGCATGGTAATAGAGCTTTTGTTTAATTTTTTGCCTCTCCAGTCAGAAAGACTGAGAGGAAATGAAACAAAGTTAAAGTTATTTTAAAAAACCTAAAAGATTCGGGGCTTTTGACAAAACATTCGGGGCTTAAGCCCAATTAGCCTCCCCCCCGCTCCGCCCCTGGTGCTGAATCATATTTATATCGCACCAGACAAAAGTTCAATGCCTTGGCATCTTTTCCACCTTGTTTTCCGTGTTTAAGTACATGACATCGCATTACAAACAGCATCTGTAAATAAAAACAGATTTTACTATTTACATACAATTACATATTTCTGTCCCTAAAACTTTTTTTTTGTTGTCTTTTCTCATTCTATGCTACATAGATTTTACTTCCATTTCCTAAAATGTCTTAAAAGACAATAATGTTATTAATATGATACAAAAATGAAAGTTATTATAAATATGAAGCAATTATCAATACCTATAACATGAATGCATTTGGCAGACACTTTTATCCAAAACAAAATACATTTACATCAATTACAAATGTTATCAATTCATGCATTCCCTGGGAATCAAACCAATGAGCTTTGTGTTGCTAACGCCATGCTTGCCATTTAAATTAATTTGATGTTTAATCTTATTATTTTTTTAATGATGCGAACATCTACAAAACATTTTTTGTTGTAAATTAATCAGTGAAGGAGATTAATATTGAATTTATTTTATTTTCAATTCAAAGTTTAAATTAAATTTTAATGATGTGAAAAATTGCAAAAAACATTTTTGTTGTAAATTAATTAGTAAAAAATAATTAAGTGTCTTGTACTCACAACTCTATCCAATCCATCAGCTCCAGAATCCTCAGCTCCTCCCACTCTTTCCCTTTCCACATGACAATGACAACATGGCAGATGTAGCATGTCAGAGTTTCAAGGTGCATTCACACCATGTTGTAATATCCATAATTACGAGATTTCAACTCGTAAGAAGCACTCACGTTCTCGTAGAGCTCGTATTACAGCTTGTAAGATAGGAATTTTCGGAGAGCTACTGTACCCACTGCAGGTTCATATGGGTGTTGATAGGGTTGCCATAAAAAGGCATTATTCCCAGTCCAAAAACCCAAATGGCACCAAATGAAACGACCCATAGAACAAATCAGTGCAACCAAAAGACTGAATCAACCAATCTGCATCATGTATAAGCAATCTCAACCATGCATTCATCCCACGTTACATTAGTGAAGGAAATAAAAACCTGTACTTTTGATGTGAATTGATCTGCTCCAAACGGGAGTGTGGCTTCAAACACAATTCTCCAGGTGAGACAGGAAATAAGAAACAGAAAAAACAAAGAGGACAAAAACGGCTTCTTCTGAGATCATTTCTCCACTGTTTCTTCTGACATAACAGTTTCTAAAACCATTCATGTTAAAATCCATCTCGCATTCCATACATAGAGACAACATAAGCATGTTGGTTTCTTTGAATAATATAAACACTGGGTGGTGCACAGCACAAAAAGTGCTTCAACAGTACATGTGTCGCTGCTTCTTCCTCCAACCAGTGAACCAGAATCGATCGAAGTCGTCCGCCATCATGACGGACATATCAATTCTCTAAAAGCACTGTGTGGAACGAGGAGTTCGGAGAGATGGGATGCTTCCAGAGGAGCTTACAGTGAGGATACACATGTGCATTCTTGGCTGAAGTCTTTTCAAATGTGACCTGCAAAGTACAGTTACACCATTGATCTCTATGCAAATATAACATGAAAATTCTGTAAAAATGTTCTTTTGTGAAAAACATTCTGTCAAAAAGAAAGTTAAATCGTGTACCTTTAAATCAAAAAAGAAAAAAGTCAACATACTTTTTTTGTCGTTGATAATAAGAGAACCCTAGTGGGGAAAAAAGTACTCTCTCTCTCTCTCTCCCCCCCTCACTTCCTGTCTAGCTACTGTCCTAGCCTAATAAAAGGTGAAAACACCAAAAATATATATAACTTATGGTATATTGCTTGTATGCTTGTGTGTGTATGCCCTACACAGGCATACACTTAAAGTATACTAAGTATACTTGAAGTTGGTCCAATTTAGTACACCAAATACACTTAAAGTTATGCTTTACTACAATTTAATTACATTTAAAATATATTCTTAGTATAAAATGAGTTATTTCAAAATAGCACACATCAAGTTAACTATTCATTAACACACTTGAAGTATACTGATAATTATTCTGGCTGCAAGTATACTTAGCTTTTTTTCACCAGGGAAGTATAATCTCACGTGCGCATGTGCATGTTTACACGTGTGCATCTTTACACGTGTGCATCTGTATTACAGCTATAATAAATAATTGGAGTTTGATGGGAATGCCTCCGTCTCGCCACATGAATCTCTTATATTTTCAATGAAATGCTTGTATTCACAGCAGGCTTCTTTTAGCCTCTTATATTTATCTGGCTGGTAAAATGAAAAAAACTTCTTTTCTTTTTTTTTTCTTTTTTTTTCTTAATTTGAAGGTTAAAAGAAAACAAAAACAAAACAAACAATTAAATGGGGACATTTAACCACAGCACTTTTCGCTTGGCTTTTATTGTCACACTTTTTAACTTTTGGTTTACGATTCACCTCACATATTTGTATATATATATATATATATATATTTTTTTTTAAGCATCCCTGAAGCACATGTAATTTCTCTCACTTCTCTAGCCTAAATTTACCAACCCCTGCCCTAGATCGAAGGCTTCTCTCAGCTAGTTTCATCTCTGGCATGGAAACGCAATTACAACTCAAGTTGCACTACATGATGCCCAGAAGTGGTGACCACACACATGAGGAGAAAAGTCTGATTGAATGTCTTCTCTTCATCGTCTCATACAGCATATTGCCTCTCAGGCCCCATGAGCTTCCACTCGCTTTGCTTTGAGACGTGTTTACCTGCAACTTCTTGCTGAGCAAGATGAACTTTCTGCTTGAACTGCAAACATCAGACTTTTCTGAAGAAACTGCGTCTATGCCCCACAGAACAGATCAACTATTCAGAACCAGAGGAAAAAAAGAGAACAAACCATTGAGTCAGTCTCATGAGTGTTTTAAGACATATTGATGTTTCTCTCATAACCATCCACATATAGTTAAATATAATAGTTTTATTTTAATAATAAAATACATTTCTATATTCATTTGAGATATTGTGTGGTTTGTGTTTATTTTGACTGATTCTGCGAGTTTGTCTTAAAGGAATAGTTAACTTAAATGAAAATTCTGTCGTTTTCCTACCCTCAATTAGTTTCAAACCTGTATAAATTTCTTTCTTCTGTTGAACACAAAAGAAGATATTTTGAAGAATGTCGGTAACCAGACAGTTGATGGACCCCATTGATTGAAAAAAATACTATGGCAGTGCCAATACAATGGGGTCCATTAACTGTTTGGTTACCGACATTCTTCAAAATATCTTGTGTTCAGCAGAAGAAAGAAATTCATACAGGTTTGAAACAACTTGAGGGTGAGTAATGACAGAATTTTCATTTTTAAGTGAACTATTCCTTTAAGCCACATTAAGAGTTCGGAAGTCTTGCAAACAATATCACAGGGTATCACATTTGCTGAATCTTACTTTACTATAACTGTCACAAATTGCTCCGAAGCACAGATTGAGGATCCTTTATTAGGGGTAATCCACAATCGTAATCTTTATGACATGCAAGGGTCAAAACCACAGTGAAGACAATCCAAAACAAGCAATAGAGTAGAACGCACAGGAGACAAGCGACAGCACTCAGAAATGCAGTGACACATACAAGACTTCGCAGAGAATGACTGATTAAACAGGGCTTAAATAGACAGATTTAACAGGGTAATGACACACAGGTGGAAGTGATCAAACAATAATGAGTCCAGCTAGGCAATGGGTTATGGGAAGTGTAGTTCGTGATGGGAAAGCCGAGGAGACGGGAGGAGTGCTCTCTAGTGGAAATCAAGGGCACTCCAACTGGTGGATGTAACAATAACACAGCCAGTGCTGGGTAAATACTAACAAATTGTCGCCATGACTGATTCCAAATAAAACAACAAAAAAAGAAGTTAGTAACGTAATCCATTACATTACACATTTAAGGAAATATAATCAGACTACTTTTTGATCTATAATCAGACTACTTTTTACGTTTGACCTAACTCGTTTATCACATTGACTTGAATAGAATAAACCTGTACCATTTTGATATAAAAATACAATGAGAAATAAAATATATTCCATTCTTTGTTATCAACAACATGAAGTGCATTAAATATTACATTACATCAGAGTTTCCCAGACTGGCGTTTGTCATGGAACTATTAATTATTTAAATCATTTAAAAAAAAAAATAATTTACTGCCATTGTGAGAATAATATCATGTAATCAATAAAAAAGTAACTGTATTCTGATTTAGAGTATTTTAAAACGTAATAAAATCTTATTACAAGTTCTTAATTTTTGGAATCTGATAAAGTAATCCAGATTACATGTACTTCCCAGCTACTTCTCAGGACTGAACACAGCAATAAAAAGTTAAAGGTATTTTTACCAGCCGGTGTTTGCATGTTCCCTCGGGGGATCCAACGCATATTCCTGTGCAATATAAACCAATGCAGCTCCGTACTGTCAAAACGTTTCCCTGGAGGATTGTGTTCCTTCACACCTTCCGTGCTGCGGTATAAAGACACTTTCAGAAATGTTATCAGCAAGCCATGGCAGATGCCAACACCTCAAAAACAGAGAAAGAACTACTGTAGATGTTATTTTGTTGCATAAACCATGGCTCGAGCTAGATGCAGTTCAAACAGCATGTTGATGAATTCTGGAATCTGTCAGACTGGCCTTGAAGAGAGGGACTATACATCTGACAGCTGAATCCATCTTTACTGCAGGCATAGTTCTTAATCAAAGGAAGCTCCTAATCATGGTGTCTACCTTTGTGTGCATTTCTATTCAAGAATCTATTTCATTGCTTTATGTCAGGCTCTATTTTTGACACTGATTCATCTGCATTCAGCATAACCACCCACCTTTCATTCTGCCATTATTTACTCACCCACACGTCGTTCTTCTAAGCTCCTACCGCATGCTGAACAAAAATTAGACATTCAGCAATCTTCATGCTCTTGCTAACAATGACAGTTCATAGTGACCATGGTCTGTCAAACTCCCCCCCAAAAAATGAGTAGGTAAAAATGATCAAACATTTTTTTTCTTTAGCTATATAATTTAAATATAATTTCAACGACTGTAAACCAACACTTAGTCCCAAATTAGTAAGTGGCTACTGAGTCACAGCTTAATTTTGTGCAAATTTGAAACCCTTTTTTTACCCAAATCTGGCTTCCTTTTTTTTATACAGTTGTGGTCAGCATTAATGGCACTCCTGGTAAATATGATAAAAAAATGGCAGTAAAAAATAAATCTGCATTGTTTATCCTTTTGATCTCTCATTCAAAAATGTGTGTGTATATATATATATATATATATATATATATATATATATATATATATATATATATATATATATATATAAAGTTTGGAAAATCATCAATCAGCAATTTAGGCTGCATGTATAAAATGAAATAAAAAATATATAAAATAAAATTTAAGAATTTTTTTTTATATAGACCTATAAAATATTTTACCCTTGAGATTAATGATCAACATCTTCTTAAGTTTAGTCCCTCCTTTGACTATATGTTGAAAAAGAAAAACAATTCTACCCCGTTTAAAGAAAGTAATGTGTGCCACCTCTTCTCCATGTTCTGCAGTCATGACGGTGACTTCCTGTGCCCTGTGTGATAGGTATGCATGACACGTACGTCTCCAATGGTCCTCTCACTCTCCTGGTTGATGTGGTCTGATCTCAGGTTAGACTGCATTAGAGAGGTCTAAATCCATTGCATGATGAAAGGCGATTTGGGGATATGGTTGGCTAGTCAAGCACTGTGCCAGAGCCCCATGTCCTCTTGCTTTCATTAAAAACTTCCTCCACTCACATGGAATGATTTATGAGCAGTTCCACACTGCTTCTCACCTGGGCTTCAGGTCCCACAAATCTGAAAACAGCCGACCAGAACAAAGCCATGCTCTCTCGGAACCCAGCCATTCGAATCAAAGAGCCAAGCAGGCATAGTCTGGGAGAAGGTGATGTAAAAGTGTTCACATGTATGGTTGATAGAATTCCAACCAAGACATTTATTTATAATGTAAAACCATTTCTAGGGGTAACCATTCACTTTTTCTCAATGCACTTATTAAAAGTCCTGATGATTCATATGTTTTGAACTCACAATATTCAAAATTGTGAATCATTTGATTTGGCGAATCATTGATTTAAAATTTAAAATAAAGTTACTTTGATGCAATAAACAGTCTGAAGTCTTCTTTTTATGTCTATAAGAATAACTAAATAATTATATATAAAAGTACTCAACTGAATCATTGCTATTGAATCAAACTAAAGCAAAACATTTTTTTTAAACCAAACTGAAAACCAGTGAACTGAGTTCACACCTAATCAGCTGAATCGATTCACACCCCTAATGATGACTCAAATGACAAAACATATTTTGTTCTTACTGTCCAGTAATTCACAAACCCTTTACAAATCAGTTGATACACTCAATACAAACTTGTTCCAAAATAATCTATTTACATTTTATTTACATTTACATTTCTGCAATGCCAAACTACATCTGAACGAATTTAATAAAAGAAGACACAGTGTATACAACATTTTGGAATGCCAGATGTCTCTGTCCATTTAATAAGGATCTTTAGCTTGCAGCAGGCTGTTTACAGTATGAGCTAACAACTCCTCCGTTTCATTTGCTTATTTCCTGTGGGAATATAGATGGGGTACATGGTATCAACTGATTGCCTTGTGTCCCAGTCTTAAGCCGTATAGTCTCAACCTTAGACGGCATGCATACCAAACTGTTGAGGAACCATCTAATGCATATTGCAAAAGCAAAAAATTGTTGCAGTCTTATTGGATAAACTGGTTTCAATCAAACAAAGTTGACTATACGAGACAGGATTTCAACAGCGCCTACCTAAAACACGAAAGTGCCTTGAACTTGATTATTATTTGATGAATTAGCCTACTGCGTCCATAATCTGTGAAAAAGTACACAATCAACTCTTTAAAATAGCAGTTTGCCATGCTTTAAGAATGAAATATTAATGGCATTAATTTCTTTTGTGAATTAAGTACATTTGTTTGATGTTTGATTGCTTGAGTTTGCACAAGAAAACATGTCAATTGCTGCTTAAACTGGATTACGGTTAGTTGGTGAAAAAGATTTGAAATGTAGTGAGCATCTAGTGAATTCACGCCTTCTCATGCACGAGACGCTGCAAAAGACGAAAGCGCAACGGTTAAAGACATCTGTATAGCGTGTGTTTACATTGAAAAACTATGGAAAAGTGGCGCAGTGGAATGGAAAAACACGTTCTGTGTGAACGGCCCCTACCTAAAACATGAAAGTGCCTTGAATTTGATTCTTATTTGGTAAATGGACTGCATTTATATAGCGCATTCACAGACCCAATGGCCACCAAAGCGCTTTACATTTTGCCTCACATTCACTCACTCATTCATACACTGACGGCGGTGTCAGCCGTGCAAGGCGCCATCCAGCTCGTCGGGAGCAGCTGGGGTTAGGTGTCTTGCTCATGGACACCTCGACACTTGGTCAGGTGGAACCTGGGATTGAACCACCAACCTTCCGGTTTGTAGACAACCTACATGAACCACTGAGCCACTGCCGCCCTATTTGATGAATTTCTGCTTCTATCATCTGTAAATGTACACAATCAACTCTTTAAAATAGCAGGTTGCCAGCCTTTAGAAGTGCAACAAAAATTGCATACATTTATTTTCCATAAGACTTATGGTGCGTTCACGTGCTATGGTAATTATGGTAAATACCAAAAGCCGACATGGAAAATGCACATGAACACCCCCACATGTGGTATTTTCCACTGAGCAACTCGTAGAATATTTTGATGCACGAGTTGCCGAGATGAGATAACCTTTGACCTTTTCAAAATGGCGGAGAGCAACGCCAGAGTCGTGAATGGTAAAAATATGTACTCTTCTTGATCTAGAAAATATACAGCATATTATTTACCGTTTGAGTTTTGTTAAATCATTTTCTTACTGTAGCAGATGACTTAAGCAATCTAAAATACTTTTAGCAAAATAACAGGTCTGGATCTCCATCTTTTTACCACATTACGACAACAAAAGCACTTGAACGCAACACACTGGTAAATACCAGTTCACAAGTGGAAAATATCATATTTTCCATTGCACATGAACGCACCATTAGTCTATATAAGACTAATTTGCATAAAAAGGAGTTTGCAACAGAAAACATGTCAATTGCTCCATTTCTTTAAATATGCATTTCGCAGTGTGATTTCATTGCATTTTGTGGCTTCTTCAACTGTGTAATGGGTAGTTTGCGAATAAGATTTGCGTTGAAATGCAGAATTCACTCCTTCATGTGAATACGTGTGGTGGATATTTATGGTAGCTGAGGGTTTCCTCCAATTGTCACATTATCCCTGATTTTTGTTCTGGTGAATAAAAGTCGTTCCATAGGCCGAACATTGATTTATTCCCAGCTGGCAGCTCTTCTTTCTCCTCCCCTGTGTGTTTGTTCCCAGAGGGAGGTCCAATCATCAGGTCCTTCCATGAGAACAGCTGGCTGCGTTTCAGCTCTCTCCTCGATAATTACAGCTCAGAAAATATCGCGCCCTCCTGCTGCCTGTAATCAAATCCATACATTTCATATTTCTGATCCATATTTCAGTGCACTAGGTAAACGGTTCCTTCGCCGCCATCTGTTGAATTGAACCTTAATGGCATCTGCTACGTTCATTAGCTTTTATTTGTCAGTCTCTAAGCTGTCCATTTTGCAGCCCGTTCCGCTTGCTTGCACTGCAATGCACATATAACCGAATTGTGACAGATACAGAGCAAGTCGATGCTTGCCCTCTGGGTTTGCCATGAATCTCGATTTCACAGGTCGAGTGCTAAGGTGTTCACACAAAGATGTTTGGATGTTTCCCATGGGATCATTTATTGTGTTTTAATGTGTTTTTCTAAGTGTAACAAGCTGCAAATGGGTCAAATATGACCCAAATATTGATTTGATGTATTCTATTATATTTAGTAGTTCCTGAATTAAAATAAACAGAAAAAAATGGTGGTTTAATCATCGAGAGATTAGAAAGAAACTAATAAAAGGAATAATTGGACAGAAACTTTTTTATTTGTACTTGCTCCCATTGGGTAGCATTTTTATTTTATAAAGCATGGAGTATCATTCCACTGTTTCGCTGAAGACACTCAATTGTATTTACCACTAAGACACCCATCTTTGGATTGTCTTTTAGCTAGCCTAAATGATGTTAAAAACTGGATGGCAATTTTTTTTTTATGTTAAACTAGGACAAAACAGAGGTTATTGTGTAAATGACAAATGGCCAAGCCAAATGACACTACCAAGGTCCTTTTAGATTCGAGCCCATTGGCGTCTTACTGTAAAACGTCGGTACGAAATTTAAGCATCCAAATCGATGATAACCTAAAAATGGAGAAGCAAATTAATTCGGTGGTACGTGCTTGTTTTTATAATCTGCGTACCCTGTAAAAACGAAACCTTATCATATGTAGATTTAGATTTTTGTAACTCCCTCTATTGTGGCATCTCTGCCGCATCCCTGGCCCGTTTACAATCAGTGCAAAATGCTGCGGCGTGGCTGGGTCAAGAAATATGAATCTATTACTCTGATTTGAGCTAATTTGCACGGGATCCCTGTTCATCTCGAGTCAAATATAACATTTGAATGTTTGTATACAAATCTCTAAATAATCTGGCCCCCGTGTACCTTATAATCCCCCTAGAGCATTGCGTTCAGGAAATCAAATACTTCTTGTCGTACCAAGGACTAAACGCCTTCATAAAGATGATCACGCTTTCGCTGTTATGGGACCGAGATTATGGAATGAGCTGCCTCTATCTATTAGATCTGCTAAATCTATATCAGTATTCAAGAACTTGCTCAAGGTGCATCTATCATTGACCGCTTATAACAGATAATCTCAATGTGGTATATGTGGTGTCTGTGGTGTGAGATTTGTTATGTTTTATATTTTATCTTTAATTCTTTTTTTATTTTAATGTAAAGCACTTTGGGCAACCTCGGTTGCATTTAGCAGTGCTATATAAAGAAAGAAAGAAAGAAAGAAAGAAAGAAAGAAAGAAAGAAAGAAAGAAAGAAAGAAAGAAGAAAGAAGAAAGAAGAAAGAACGAAAGAAAGAACGAAAGAAAGAACGAAAGAATAAAAGGAACAAAAATGAATAATAATAAAAAAATATGCCAAACTATATATTGCAAATGCATTAAAAAGTTTATAGAAAAATTAATAAATAAATTAACAAATTATAAATAAATTTAACAATAGTAAAAAGTAAAAAAGTAAATACAGAAAATAATAAATAAAGGGGGAAATAATACACATAATACAAAAATAAATTCAGGACTAAACTTAATTAAAAAAATAATTGTATTTGTTGTAACAAGACATACCTTTATTTTCCTATTATTAAATGTATTTATTTATATATTTTAAATTTCTGCAGGTTTGGGCCTAGAAAGTTAATATGATACTAGGCAATATTAGAAATATTATTAACATTAATACTAGGGGGCAAAAAGCATGTTTCTTCTTTGACAACCATTTAAGGATAACCTTATATTCCCGGAAAACAAATATCAGAGCAACATACAAATAATAAACATTTTACATTATATTACAGTGCACGTACTAATAGAGCTAATACTCAAATAAATAGTCGATTAAACCCGTAGACTAAACCCAAACAAGCACTTTGGGAAAAATTACAGTCGCATCTCCCTGCTGTTTATTTATTCTGTGACTGTGCAACTTCAATTAATTTAGTCAGACTCCACATAATGATGGAATTGGAGTCTTTTATCTGGCTGGATACTTTGGGCTACATGAACACCATCTACTAGGCTTTATAAAGACTAGAGAGAATAAAGGATTTCAGCCCAAACCGTTACATAATATATTCTCAAACTTAGTGTCTGGGGAAGTTTTCTTTAATCCATTGACTCTGTTGAGGTGGAAAGACTATCAATTTGACCGCTCGAAACTCTCCACATTATAGGCATGTATAGTGAAACAGTGAGATCACACTTGACCTTAACTTCCAGAGGATTCTCACACATCTATTTTAGCTGTCATTGTGTTCAGGGAAAAGCTAATGTTCAGTAATGGCTCTTCAGTCGTACTCCTCGCTAGCGCCGACAGAATAAGGCGAGCTTCGCTCTTCTGGGAGGGCGGTGGAGCTCTCAGCGTCGGCGCTTGTTAATCAGCCAATAGGGCTGTGACTCACGAGTCTGCCGTTAATGCATGAGCAGACTCTTCACATCAGAGCCAACAATACCACTCTCCATAACTCTGCTCTCTCTATTCACATTAAAAGCCCCGTCATTGAAACAGCTTCTACTTCACTTTATGAACACATATCTTAAGCTTAAGGTCACAAAAGATGCACATTAATGGGATATGCTTCCATCACTAAAATTAAATATTTCTGCGCAATTCTTAGGCCGAATTTTGGCTCGTTTCCCTCTGTCAATTTTTGTTCGGCTCCATAATGTCAAAAGGCCGCGCTGCACGCTGTACGGGCTGAATATTAGAACTATCAGACCATTTCAAATCCTTTGAACCCGGTGATTGGTCGAGCTGGGAGACCTGGAAGGAAAGTGCAGCAGAATTTAAGTGGCCAAATGAAATGTGATGAGTCAGGATAGCAGACAGCCAAAAAACCATTACCTGAAGTGATCTGTGAAATGAATGTCAAAGATGGTATATATGAAAGGATCGAAAGAATGCTTCATTTTAGCTGAAACGAACAAAGATCTTTCATCAAATGTAACTTTTATCCCCCCTGATCCTTGCAATAATGGGAAACACCTCAATTTCCTGCAGGAATTACTAAATATTTGGTCATTAAAGAGGTTTGATAATTTTTTACAAGGTCTTTTCATGTTATTTTTGCATTTATTTCTGGTTCTAATTTTTTTTTTTATCTATGTGCTCCTCATTGTTTCTGACATAATACAAAGAAACATTTGTTATTTTGAAGGACATTTCATAATGACTATGGCCATAAAAGTTACAAAACGGAGAGAGAGAGAGAGAGAGAGAGAGAGAGAGAGAGAGAGAGAGAGAGAGAGAGAGAGAGAGAGAGAGAGATTGAGATTTCAAAACTTCTTTATTTTCTCATAACAGAGTTCTTTATAACACAAAAAACTATTTCCAAGACACAGGAAGAAAATAAATAAATGAGCATGATCTAACTCAAAACAATCCCAAAACGCAAACCATTCTCCACAACAGAACATAAAACATACTTAAAACACCAAATGTTTATAAACTCCTCTACATTATTTGTAGTACTGTAAAAATCAAAATCAACTTTCAATCTAGCTTTCACCATTCTAACAAAAATGGTGTTTGTATCGAAATCTAAGGACTCTTCTTCAATCTTATTCCTTCTGCTGAGGTAGATAGCCATTTTTGCTTGACCAAATATCAAATTGAACAGTTGACATTTAACTCTCCATTTCTGACTGTAACTAAAACCAAGAATAAATAAACGCTTAGAAAAATTCTCTCCAAACGACATGAACATTTGTTGTAACAACTGAAAAAAAGAGTACAGTCTGCTACAATCCAAAAAACAGTGATACACTGTTTCCCTCTGCAAACAAAAAGGGCAATCTTCACTTACATTAGGATTAATAACGGAAATAAAAGCATTAACAGCCACAATACCGTGTAGGACTCTCCACTGTAGGTCCCCTACCCTTTTGGTCAACGGTGGTTTGTATATTGCTCTCCATACCAGTCTGACCTCATTGTCAAGCCCTAGATGAGCTCTCCAAGGAGTGTCAGCCCGACCACTTAGTTTGCCTTTATTTACAATTTTTACACACATTTTATGCATAGTTTTTCCTCTTATATCATCAAACACATTTGTGAGAGTCTCTCTGGACTCTAATGGCGCTTTTCCATTACCAGTACCAGCTCGACTGGACTCGACTCGCCTTGGCTCGCCTCGACTCGGCTCGCTTTTCGCTCCGTTTTCCATTGCAGAAAGTACCGCCACAAATAGTACCCGGTCGTCATAGCGACGCCTTTCGTTCCTCGTTGCCCCATCAAGCTCTCGCTGGATCCTCTCTTCGGCAACCAAACAAAGGAATGTCTGCACCTCCTCGTTTGACCACGGCGTATTCTTCCGAGTTGCCATAATAATAGTAGTAAGTTAACTATCTCTGGCCAAACTGTTTAAAAATGGCGGGGTTATTTATTCTGGATACTCCATCTGGCGCGTGCAATGATGACGCAGATTCTCTGTGACCAATCAGCAGTCGTCATTGTTTTCACGTCACATTTTAGTATCGCCTTAGCTCGCTTAGAACCTCGCCGGAGGTGGTACGAAAAAAAGTACCCGAAAGCAGGTACAGGTACAACTTTTACACAGTGGAAAAGCAAACAAAGGCGAGTCGAGTCGAGCCGAGCCGAGCCGAGGCGAGCTGGTACTGTGTAGTGGAAAAGCGCCATAACAGTTGACCAGTACAGTCTTTAAAATCAGGAATTAGAGTCAATGCTGGAAAAGAATCATCAACAACTGGTTGACAGTGTCCATTACAGTAGTCTTTTAGCAAGGATAATTTACTCTTTGGAAGTTCGCACTTCCAAGTGATGAGCACTTGATTTATGAACCGGAATGATCTAACTCCCACATGAGAGGCTAGACCTGCAGTGTCGATCAAATTAGGTCCACACAAATCAACCACATGTCCCAGTGTAACAACCCCAGCTGAAACGAACAACTGCATCACGAAGGGTCCTGTTATGTGTTCTACGTTGAAACGAGTGCCATGCACCACTGGCTCCTTCAACAGCCATGACAAGGACTCACAGCTTGCCACTCTCATTTTATGGAACATCCCCCACACAGTAAACAGTCCATGGTAAAACTTTGGGAGGTTATACAGTTTTTTAGCACTCAGGTCCATTAAAAACAAAGGCTCAGCGAGACCCAAATTCCCACCTCGGATCAATATAGTTCTGGCTAAGGGTCTCCAGACAAGGTCTGCAGGTCCAACAAAGAGTCTCTGGATGAACTGGAGTCGGAAAGCAGCACCCCTACTGGCGAGATGAATGAGACCCTGCCCTCCTTCCTCTTTTGGCAAGAACAGTATGTTCTGTGGGACCCAGTGCAGGCGGTCCCAGAAAAAGTCCACCAACACCACCTGTATCTTGGCCAGCAATTGTGCAGGAGGATCTACACATGACAATCGGTGCCACAGCATAGAGGACACTAGGTTGTTGATCACTAGTGTATGTACCCTAAAAGACATGTGTGGCAGGATCCATTTCCATTTTTTGAGACGTCCTTCAACTTTTTCTAAATCATTATCCCAATTCTTGCACACAAAAGTATCATCTCCAAGATAAACACCAAGATATTTAAAACCACCCTTGTTCCAAATTAACCCAGCAGGTAAAACAAGTTTTCTACTTAACTCATCAGTGATTCTTACAGCCTCACTTTTCCCCCAGTTAATCTTAGCAGAGGACAATTCACCAAAACATTAATATGCTCTATAAGGGTGTCAATATCTTCTTGTTTTGTTTTTTTTAACAATGACAACAGCATCATCGGCATAAGCAGATAACTTAAAAACTGTTTCACATCCAGGAAGCGTTATACCGGACAGAGAATTTCTTAATTTGTGCAGAAGAGGCTCTATAGGCAAAGAGTACAGCATACCAGATAGTGAACATCCTTGTCTGACACCCCAATGAACTTTAAAAGGGGCACTCAAACCACCGTTGATCTTTAAAATACTCTCAATGTCACTGTACAAGACTCGAATCATGTTTATAAGGCCAGAGCTGAACCCAAACGCATTCAACTTTTTCCACAAATACTGATGTTCAACTCTGTCAAAGGCCTTCTCTTGATCAATTGAAATCAGACAAATTTCACAACCAAATGAATTGGAGAGGTCCAAAACATCACAAATTTAAATTATATTGTCAGATATCAACCTATTTGGAATACAATAAGTTTGGTCAACATGAATAATATACTCCATAAATTTTTTCAGTCTCATTGCCAACACCTTGGACAAAAGTTTGTAGTTAGTGCAAAGTAGAGACACCGGCCGCCAGTTCTTGATCTCTTGTAAATCCCCTTTTTTGGGGAGAAGAGTGAGGACTGCTCTCCTGCAGCTCAATGGTAAATGTCCGTTATCCAAACTGTCTCTGAGAACTGTCACATGTCTGTCCTGTCTATGCACATGAGTGTTTTGTTATGTTGGGCCATGTGCTCTTGTCATTGTCTGGTCCCTCCCCCTTGTTATTTGATTATTGGTTTATTTGTCCCACCTGTTATCCTCGTTACCCTCCTTATTTGCCTTCCTATGTGTTTGCTGTCCTGTGCTCGTACGTTGTTTATTGTTTCGGTGTTAGTCGGGTGGAGTTCTGTACCGGTCCTGTTTTGCCATGCCTGAGTTGGATTTAGTTCTGAAAGAATTGGATTTTTTGGTTGGTTTGTTTATTTTATGTTTTCTTTATTAAACTTCATCAATTCACTCCGCACTTGAATCCTTTCTTCCATTCTCCACAACCCACCGTGACAAGAACAAGCAACAAATCTTTACCAATCACAGGCCAAAAAACTTTATAAAAGTCCACAGGAAGACCATCAATGCCTGGAGCTTTACCGCTTTCTAGACTCTGCAACGCAGACTGTAGTTCATCAGCAGAGATTGGTGCATCCAACTCTGCGTTAGCCTCCTCGGAAACCTTGGGTAAGCCCTCATGGAAGGACTGCGCCACCTCTGGTCTCTCTTGGAACTCATTCTTGAAGAGTTTCTCATAGAAAGCAACTGCAGATTTACGAATCTCCACCGCCTCTTGCAACAGTTGTCCGGTGCTAGACCGCAGAGAGTGCATAAGTCTCCTTTGACCATTTTTTCGTTCAAGGTTGAAAAAAAATTAGAAGGTGCATGCATTTTGGGAATATTTTGGTGACGTGAGCGAACCACACCACCTTGGGCAGAGAACCCCAACAAGTTAGATAGAGCTGACTTTTTTCTTTTGAGAACTTTAAAATGTTCTCCTTCTCTTGTTGAGTCTGCCAAATCTTGCAGCTTTACTATTTCACTCTCCAAAGCTTTCATCGATCTAGTCATGTCCCTTGTGACATTGAGAGTATACTGTAGGCACAGCTGTTTTATATTGACCTTCCCTATGTCCACCACTGTTGTAAAGAAGTATATTTAGATTTTTCTATTGTGTAACCACTCCAAAAATACTTAAAAGCATCTTTAAAAGCATTATCAGAAAGCAAAGATACATTAAAATGCCAATAGGCACTTTTGCATTTCACATCTTTAACAAAAATAGCAACTTGTACAAGGCAATGATCCGAAATACCAACTGGGTGTATTGAACAACCTTTAAGTACATTGCTCTGATGTTCAAAACAGTAAAACCTATCAAGCCTAGCCAAAGACAAAGAATTATCTTTAACATGAGTCCAAGTATACTGACACTGATTAGTATGAAAAACCTCCAAACATCACATAGATCATTCGTCTCAATTAAATTAACAAGACAATTCTTACTGGCTCCATGTGGTTCTAGGTGGTTTCTATCTAGAGCTGCATTCTCAGTGCAGTTAAAATCACCACCTAGGAACATGTATCCATCATCACTACAGTTACGTATTACAGTATTTAGAGTGTTTAAAAAAAGCACTCTTTCTGTGCCTACAGTTGGAGCATATACATTGATAAAAGTAATTTTTACACTTTCAAAAACAGCTTGTATTTTTAACAAACAACCTTCAATTATTTCTTCAGTAACACAAGTAATGGGTAGAAAATCTCTAGCAAACAGGATTCCAACTCCACCACTGCTACTACTCTTATGATTGAGAAACACTTCCCCATCCCAATCTTTCTTCCATTCAGTTTCATTTTCAACAGTGCTATGCGTTTCTTGTAAAAAAAATGACGCTTAATTTCTTATCTTTAAACAAACTGAAAAGGCAAACTCTCTTTGCATCCTCTCTGGCACCGTTGATGTTTAAAGAACCCAGCTTTATGTCACACATAGCAAATGTTAATTTGCATTTTAACAAAACAGAGAGGTTAACACAAAAAAAGAAAAACAAAAACAAAACACACTTAACCATCATTAGCTATTTTTGCTCTAACTTTTACCATCAATTTTTTAGACGAAAAATGTCTTGATCTGTAAAGGTCAGTTGACCGGGGTATTCTGTGTTTTTCATGAATAGTTTAACTGAATAAAGAAACAACTTTAAATCTGGGAAAAACTCCTCAACTTTAACTGATCTCAAGCCTTTAGTTCTTTGTAAAAAGGACTGGATTTTGGTGAAAGGATAAGCACTCTCCACATCCATTTGTGTATCTCCACTAACATCACATTCAGACTCTTGTGTGTTCATCAACCCATCATCTGACTGAGAAGAACAGCTCATAAGGTTCATCTTTGAAACTTTTGTGACTTGTTCAATGTTTGATTTTTTCCTGGGTTTTTCCTCTTGGTTGACATTTTAGAAATGTCAGCATCCAATAAAACATCTTCCTCATTAAACAGCACTGACTCAGCTACTCTAGTCGCGGTTTGACCGACATTTAACTCATTTAAAGCATCTTGTGCTTTTTGTTCACTCGCTACATTTTCTATCATCTCATTCTCCTGATCGCTATCATCTCGGTTTTCTTCCTGTACAGTTCTCTGCGGTTCGCCAGGTAAAGAAGCTCCGCTTTCGGCCCGAACGGCCGGCGGGTCCGCTGCGTTAACAGCCCGGGTCTCTCCTGCTCTCTCTGGGCACGAGCGAATCACATGCCCTACAGTCTCACACCCAAAGCATTTCATCGTCTCTGATGTTACATGCACAGTATAGTCAAAGTCATCAACCTTAAATTTAAACACTAAATTCAATTCTTCATCGTTCTTTTTGAGAATCATGTGTACATGTCTCCTAAAAGACACGACGTGTTTAAGATGAGGGGATTTACAGCTGATAGGAATCATCTTCATCGGAGATACTAGTTTTCAGTGTCTCCCTAGTTCTTTTTCCAAAAGCTCATTTTTCATAAATGGGGGTACATTCGAAATAATGACTTTTTGGGCAGGATTTACTAGAGACAAAACTGGTGTGTATGTGTCTTGAATCACAACTCCACTCTCCAGTAACTGATTTATAGTGTGTTCCCCTGCAGCAGCCATGCTGACTAGCCACGCCGGCAGCCGCCGCCTCTACCAAACAAACACCACTGAACCCCAACAAACACTGTTTCTCTAAACAACTCCTCAAAACATCAACAGAGAAACAAAAGCTTTAGGAAAAAAGAGAATTAGAAAACTCACATTCAGCACGCTCTCAGCAGCACTCACCACCACACTCACTCCCAACACGCACTCAGAGAGAGAGAGAGAGAGAGAGAGAGAGAGAGAGAGAGAGAGAGAGAGAGAGAGAGAGAAAAGTCAGGTGTGTCCCAATTCAGAGGCTGCATCCTTCGAAGGCCGTGAAGGTCGGACTGAGCTTTGTTAAATGGGACGGTCTACAGAGGATTGTTCTAGTTGCTTTGCAAATGTGACAGCTTCTGTTGATAAGTGGCAACAAGATGTATATCATTGCTTATGTTGCATGAGTGCCCACTACTGGCGGGAACCTTGCAATGTGTTTAAATGGAACACCCTAGCCCTTGATCACTTGGAATCCGCAATGGAGCTGATTTTTTATTTGCATTTTTTACATTTGTTTTACGCACCATTCTATAGGCCTGTATGTATTCTTGGGCTGTTGGAGAAAATAAAATAAAAATACAGAAATGAAAATAGCAATACAATAACCTATAACTGAGTAAAAACAAAACAGTCAGCTTAATGTATCTACAAGTAATATGCAGTTAAATGTCAAAGTAACTTCAATTTCATAGACTGGAGTTGTCTGGGCTGAGGATAAAATAGGCGCGATCTGCTGTGACATCACAATCATGTTGCATTGTGGTCTATGGATCTGCCTGAAGTGTACCTATTGATTAGACTCGCCCCCTCTGTCAAAATCGAGGGGTCGAGGTTCTGTTCAAATAAACTTCCCTCGCCCACTTGATGAAGTTAAACACACTTCAAAATGGTGGTGGGCATTCCCCGAGGGGAAGAGCTTAGGGATGTTTGTGTATGTCTAAAAGTGGAGTTAAACACAGCCAAGGTGAACTAGATTATTTGAAAAAAAAAACGATTGAAAAGAATGATTCGTTCACTGATTCAGTTCCCAATGATCTGTAAAACCAGTGGTTCTAGTTACCATGACAACTTCTATGGCACTTGTTGGTCTTTTTTGTGTCTGTTTCATTTAAGAAAAGATGTGGACACTATAAACTGGTGTTGTATAGAAGGAAAATCTAATACTGCAAATCTAATAAAATTGTGTTCCATACTGGATACTGGTTTGAAATGACAAATTGAGCAAATGACAGAATAAATTGAACTCTCCGTTTGAGCTACTGTGGGACACATTCAGCATCCATTCACTTGCATGACACAAGCTCCCAAAATATCAATCAGAAGGCTTGAAGAGGGGTATTAACCAACTTTTATCTTGCTTAACTTCCTTCCAGCATTTCTGAAAAAAAAAAAAGCGTCCTCTGAAGTAATAAAGGACTATGCGTCCTTTATTCTCTCTTAATTTAATTCAATTGTATTAGGTTCCTTATTATAGTTAGTATTTCATTAGTGAACCACAAGGAAAAGCAAGACGTGAGATCTGTTATTAGAAATGAAATTACAAAAATTGCAGCATTTTACATAAGATATGATAATTTTGCCCAAATGGCAGACTCTCACATTTATCCTTCCTTTTATGTATCTAGAGGCTATTTATACCTCTGCAGAACAACTTATTTTGTGTAAGAAAGACTAGATGAATGTATCATTGAATTACAGACTTGCGGCCAAAACTACAGCTGCACTGTAATTGGCACAAGCTTTTGAGCAATACTCTTTTCTAAATCTTTAACTGCAGAAAGCACAAGAGATTTTCTGTACCTTATGAATTCATAAAGCGACTATTTGGATGCATTTTTAGAGAGTTTTATGTCAGGTACATCTTTTGGAAGAGATTATCCAGTCAACTTCGGCTGGGTTTCTTGTTAATCCAAGGAATCAAGATCATTGTGACTTACGTTGTTATTTTACGATAAAGCAATCCCTAATTCAACACATATATCGATATTACTTAGATCTGAAAGGGACGGTTCACCAATTTTTTTTTTTTATAATTGTGTCATCATTTAATCAGCCTCATTTTGTTTCAAACCTGTAGGACTTTCTTTCTTCTGCAGAACACAAAGGCAGGTTTTTTAAGAACGTTTCAACTGTTTTTATCTACACATTGAAAGTCAATTTATGTTTTGGATGAAATAATTGCTTTTTGTGTACTAATTAGACAATTCTATATGAACAATCATGTGAAGTGCAGTAGAAATTAAGTATAACTCAACATACTTCGGTGAAGTCTTGACTGTGACCGAGCATCTTTATGTCTTGCATTTCATTTGACGGCAGTCACTCCAATCTCAAATATCAGGTTTTACTGAACATATCAAAAGCTGAATTTCTGTAGTTACAGTGCGATTATAATGGGTGTGCACATCGCTTTCCTCTCGATTCTGCTCATAATTCCTTCTCTGCCACTCTCACAAACAAAGATTTCTGCTCTTTAAGCCACTGATTTGATTGGAAGGTTCATCATTTCCTGGAATCTCTGATCTGATTAGCTTTAGTGTTCTAGTGGTGAGAGACTAGCTGTTCTAAAGCATAGTTATATTTTTACCTCATAAGTACTATTCCAGGCTGCAACCGATTCATTTTCTGCTAACTTAAAGACAATGCAAATCCAAGAATGCATGTAATGCACTAAAGGACACAAGACATATGTAATATATATACTACATGTTGGTAATGATAAGGCTGCCAAAGGTAGTGCATTCATTTGGATCATTAAATATGAAAAAGTTTTATTGATTGACAGCCCTAATAATTGTATAATTGTGAATGTAAATACAACATTTGATATATGCTGTCGTGTTTCATAAGGTCCTGTGCACAAAATAAATGAATGCACCAATCAGTAAATCACAAGATTACACAAACATATATAACAGAGAATAGGATAAAACTCCAGTTGCTGTAGTGATCGTATCCCCTCCTTAGCGACATAGAAGGCTTGTGCTCATGCCAGACTGTGCTTGCACATGCTGCATTGTGTTAATGTTCACAGCTATTACAAATGATGGAAATGAACCTCCCCATTAACAGCCTCTCTGGATTTAGTCTGTTTAGCTCTTGCTGACTCTAGTCACTCAAGAGCCCTTTTTATGACCCCTTGTATGCAATTAGTTTAATCTCATGTTCAGATGCAGTCGTTTGCTTGCATACATGAAGTCTGTTCATTTATTACTCTGATACACACCATCAGTGAAATCTGTGCTTAATTAATATTCTGCAAGGCTATTTGTTTTAACACTCTCAGAAAAAAAAGGTACAAAAGCTGTCACCTTGGTGGTACCTTTTCAAAAGGTATACTTTTGTACATAAAAGGTGCATATTGGTACCTTAAAGGTACATATTAGTACCTCAAGTACATACTAGCACCTTAAAGGAACAAAAGTGTACCTTTTGAAAAGCTATCACCCCAGGGACAGCTTTAGTACCTTTTTTTTCTAAGAGCGAGGAGTAGAAGATAACAGGATTGGGCAAAATCCGAGCACGGATTTGTATTGATATGGCTCTACAGGAGATTGAATTGGTATACATTGAGAAATAAAATAGAGGAATTTCATTAGTCCAACACAAGTTGTGCAAAAATACAAATATTTACTTTTAATGAGATTTTAAAGATTATAGATATAGATTTTGTCTTATTTTTTTTAATCTTTATCTTATTTTTTCGTAATCACTGGGATCCCTAGAATGTGTCTGTGAAGTATCAGCTCAAAATACCCCATGGATAATTTATTATAGCATGTCCAATTTGCCCCTATTTGGCTGTGAGCAAAAACACACTGTTCCCTTTCGTATGGGAACTCCTACGTCTCGTCGGAGGAGTTTCCAACGAATTGGGATCACGCTAGGGAGACCAATTGCCTTCGAGTGAATTAAAACGAGCCAATAAATATTGGCATGCGGGATTTGCATTCCGCGTCCCGCCTGTCAATGCGGGTATAAAGCGGAAGCGAGCGCACACACATTTGCTTTTAGCTTCGGAGCCGAACGGTTGTGTCCTCTGAGTGGATGAGCTTCAAGATTAATAATTTATCTTCACGCTCAACGAGTCTGCTGTTTTCTCCGAGACCTCTCTGTGTTGGTGTGACGGCGCTTCAGCGATCTTCGCGATCTCCCGGGTACCAGCTGCTGCTTCACGCGATCTGCTGTTTTTTCAAAAAGCTGTTGTCACAGCTGGTATTCGGTTGAGTGCGCACAGCGGGCTTGCAGTTTCCCCGCTGTGTTGCCGCGTTTATCCCTGTGTGCTTCAGCACAATAAGAGAGCGTTTTCTGTGAAAAGAGCAACACGGGTGAAGATCGCGTCCTTTTCAGGATGACGTTTCACCCGTGTGTTTCTGGATGCGGTCGTTTCCTGTCCTCATTTGACGGCCACGATCACTGTTTCACGTGCCTGGGCTTAAGCATGATGAGACTGCGTTCGTGGGTGGTTTATGTTCTCTCGTGAGAGCTTGACCACGTCGGCGCGTTGGTCGTCTCCCCTTTCTCGTAAGGGCTTGAGCCGCCCAGCGTGCCGTGTGCCGTCGAGCTGCCGGCTGACAGCGCGGGTTGTCACGGCAACCCAGCGCGCGTCATTCGGCGCTCTAGATGCGCGCCTTTGACTGTTCCCCGATCTAGTTCCTCTTCTGGTGGCCAACGGTGGAGGGCTATTTTGGCTAATAGCATTGGTGATTAGAGGATTACAGTGAGTGTTCTCTGACGAGACCACCTCCTCGGAACACTCACTCCTCTAGCGCATCGCAAACATGCTGAGACTGTGTTCGTGGGTGGTTTATGCTCTCTTACGAGAGCATGACCACGTCGGCACGTTGTTCGCTTGCCTTTCTCGAGGGGTTGAGCGCTCAGCGTGCCGTGTGCCATCAGGTATGGCCACGTTCACTGTTTTGCATGCCTGGCAGCTTTCGGGTGGAATCTCTGGTTCTTCTCATGAGGGACCAGCTATTTCATTCAGGGCTCCAGGGGAGGATCAGATGTCGATCGCTGCATCGGAGAGAGGGCTGTTACACTCTGGAAATGATGACGCTGAGTTCCCGCTGTAATGGTGTGTGTGCTCGTGCTGAATCGGATTCAGACTTGACAGCCACACTTCCTGGGCTACTCTGGGGGCGCAGTGCAACGCGTAATCGCCTTGCCCCGCCCCCGTGCCTGCCCGGATGCGTGTGAAAAAGGCTTTTAGCAGTATGGAAGCATGTTGGTGCTGTGGAAAGCCAGACATGCCAAAATCTGCAGAAAGTTTTTTTCCTCTCTCACTACCCTTAGTGGCTGGGGTGGCTTTGACTACACAAGGGTAGTTCTGAGTCGGGGTTGAGCTGTGCAAGTTATAGCACTGGCCCTCGGTCAGACGATGTCCACACTGGTGGTCCAGAAGCATCCCACGGCTAGGCCTTGTGGGGTACGAGACATCGCCAAAGTTCGCTTTCTCGGTGCTCCTATCTCACAGGGTTTGCCGTTTTCGGCGACACTGTTGGGGACTGTGCCCAGCGGCTCTCCACAGTTCAGAAGCAGGTTGAGGAGACCAGGAGCTGACCCGATATGAAAAAAGTCGACTCACTCCTGGTTTCTCCTCGGTCTGTTTGTCGCCAAGGGTGTCAGCCCCCTGTGAAAAAGATGTTAGCCAGCTTTATGGTGACGTCTAGCTTTCGCAGGAGGACGGCGCCACCTGTCTCAGCAGCCCTGAGACGGGTGACACAGGGTTGGAGGAAGTTGCTCTCAGGGAGATGGTGTCCTCGCCTCTCCCACCCCCGGAGGAGGGCCGGGTGGAGAATTTGTTCAGTTCCTGTTCCGCTGCTGGCTCCCAGAGTCCAGTGGTACCCACATTTTCAATAGAGCAATTTCTTCCATCTCTGGGTCACAAGAGGTGCGGACTGCAGTGAGTGACGCTCCCATGCCTCGCCACTCCTTTCCCCCTCTTCCAGCGCTCAGATGGCAGTGACGCCGCTACGGCCTCGTCACTCTCGTCTGTCACTGGCCAAGGAGGCGCGGAAGCCAGGACTTGACGCCCCCGGGCCTCACTCCTCGTTTCCCCTCCTAGAGGGTGAGAATGACAGTGTGCGCCGCCACGTTGCCTCGCCGCTCTCATTCCCCTCGCCCCAGCGCTCAGATGGCAGTGACGCCGCTACGGCCTCGTCGCTCTCGTCTGTCGCTGGCCAAAGCGCTCAGATGCCAGTGTCGCCGCTACGGCCTCGTCACTTTCATCTGTCGCCAGGCAAGGAGGCGCGGAAGCCAGGACTCGACGCCTCCCAGCCTCGCTCCTCGTTTCCCCTCCTACCTTCGCCTCGGGACAGTCAGCAATCGAACGCCCCAGAGAAAGATGGGCCTTCCTGCTGCTTGCCCCCCGGTGGAAGCAGGTAAGTGTTGCACCACACACACAGACCCCACCTTCGGCCGCAACAATGCCTCCGAGGGCGGGTCCCTGCCTTCCACCTCGCTGCCCCCCCGCGGGTACGCCGGTGGTCCGAGTGGGCTCTTTGGTTCAGTCTCTCGAAGCCTGGATAGCGCTTCCGAGACCGTCCAGGTGGCTCATTCGCACCATCCGGTTCGGCTATGCAATTCAGTTTGCCCGCCGGCCTCCCAGGTACAGGGGTGTCCTCTTCACCCAAGTGCGGAGTGGCGACGCCCCTGTCCTGAGGAAAGAGATCGTTGCCCTGCTGGCGAAGGACGCGATCGAGCCGGTCCCTCCAGCCGAGATAAGGTCTGGGTTCTACAGCCCTTACTTCATTGTACCCAAGAAAAGCGGTGGGTTACGACCAATCCTGGATCTGCGTGTTTTGAATCGGGCCCTTCACAAGCTCCCATTCAAGATGCTTACGCAGAAACGCATCTTCGAGTGCATCCGTCCCCAGGATTGGTTTGCAGCGATCGACCTGAAGGACGCGTACTTTCATGTCTCGATTCTGCCTCGACACAGTCCGTTTCTTCGGTTTGCGTTCGAGGGTCAGGCATATCAGTACAAGGTCCTACCCTTCGGCTTGGCCCTGTCGCCCCGCGTCTTCACGAAAGTCGTGGAGGCGGCCATTGTTCCCTTGAGAGAAAATGGCGTTCGCATTCTCAACTATCTCGACGACTGGCTGATAATAGCTCACTCACGAGATCTGTTGTGCGATCACAGGGACCTGGTGCTCCGGCACCTCAGCCGGTTGGGACTTCAGGTCAACCGGGACAAGAGCAAACTCTGCCCCACGCAGAGGATCTCTTATCTCGGTATGGAGTTGGACTCGGTCAGTCAGACTGCGCGCCTCACAGAGGAGCGCATCCAGTCAGTGCTCAACTGCCTCAGGTCTTTTCGAGGCAGGTCAGTGGTCCACTGAAGCAATTTCAGAGGCTCCTGGGGCATATGGCAGCCGCAGCCGCAGTTACGCCGCTCGGTCTGTTGCATATGAGACCGCTTCAGCGCTGGCTTCACGATCGAGTCCCGAGATGGGCGTGGCAGAGCGGCACGTTCCGGGTCAACATTACCCCGCACTGTCGCCAAACCTTCAGTCCTTGGCGGACCCTGCCTTTCTACGGGCCGGAGTACCCTTAGTCCAGGTGTCCAGGCATGCTGTGGTTTTCACGGATGCCTCTGCCAGCGGATGGGGGGCCACGTACAACGGGCATGAAGTCTCAGGTCTGTGAACGGGGCCTCAGCTGCATTGGCACATCAATTGCCTAGAGTTGCAAGCAGTACGCTTAGCCTTGTGCCGCCTCAAGGGGCTGCTTCTGCACAGGCATGTACTGGTCCGTACGGACAGCACTGCGACCGTGGCGTACATCAACCATCAAGGGGGTCTACGCTCCCGTCGTATGTCGCGACTCGCCCGCCATCTCCTCCTATGGAGTCAGAAGCATCTGAGGTCGCTTCGGGCCATTCACGTCCCTGGTGTGCTCAACCGTGCAGCCGACGAGCTCTCACGGCAGCCGCCCCTTCCGGGAGAATGGCGACTCCATCCCCAGGTGGTTCAGCTGATATGGGGAATCTTCGGAGCCGCTCAGATAGATCTGTTTGCCTCTCCGGACACGACCCATTGCCAGTTGTTCTATTCCCTGACCGCAGGGTCCCTCGGCACGGATGCACTGGCACACAGCTGGCCCCGGGGCCCACGCAAGTATGCGTTTCCCCCAGTGAGCCTTCTCGCACAGACACTGTGCAAAGTCAGGGAGGACGAGGAGCAGGTCTTGCTAGTTGCGCCGTACTGGCCCAACCGGACCTGGTTCCCGGAACTCATGCTCCTTGCGACAGCACCTCCTTGGCCCATTCCTCTGAGGAAGGATCTGCTTTCTCAGAGACGGGGCACTCTTTGGCACCCGCGTCCAGACCTGTGGAGACTCCATGTCTGGTCCCTGGACGGGACGCGGAGGTTCTAGATGGCCTACCACAGGCCGTGGTAGATACCATCGCTTCCGCTAGAGCCCCCTCTACGAGGCGCCTCTATGCGTTGAAGTGGAACCTGTTCGTCGTCTGGTGCTCTTCCCGCCGGGAAGACCCCCGAACTTGCCCGATCAGTGTCGTGCTTTCCTTTTTACAAGACGGGTTGGAGCGAAGGCTGTCTCCCTCCACCCTCAAAGTATATGTGGCCGCAATAGCTGCCCATCATGATGTGATCGACGGGAAGTCGTTAGGGAAGCACGACCTGATCATCAGATTCCTTAAGGGTGCTAGGAGGTTAAATCCTCCTCGTAATTTGCACCCTGTACCCTCTTGGGACTTAGCCCTCGCACGATGACTTCCTCGTGGTCATTTTCCACGTTCCTGCTACCCTACGGGCTAGCCCCGTGTCTTCCCCTCGACAGACTCACTCTGTCGTCCTTGCTGAGTATGCTCCCCACCCTACGGGCTGGGACTACCTCGAGGACTCCCATATGTTTTACTACCCTACGGGCTAGTTCATATGTGTATTCAGTGCCTCCCTTCAGGCTGGCCGGGGGCTCCGCAACGTTCCCACATGGGCACGTTTCCCCAGTGTTATCCAAATCCTCTGAGCGGGTCTTGCGGAACAGCAGTGTGATTTCTTCCTAGCTAGCCCCCGCCCTAAAGATGAAACTGCTTGGCGGGGAGCTCAGCTGGGCGCTGGAAGGGGCCAGCACCATGGCGTTTTATTTGGGATCCCAATTCGTTGGAAACTCCTCCGACGAGACGTAGGAGTTCCCATACGAAAGGGAACGTCTCGGTTACGTATGGTAACCCTCGTTCCCTGAGTAGGGAACGGAGACGTCTCGTCCCGTCGCCATGCTTGCTGTACCTTCGCGGAGGACTGGACACCGTCCGGCTCCTCAGCGTAAAGCAAATGTGTGTGCGCTCGCTTCCGCTTTATACCCGCATTGACAGGCGGGACGCGGAATGCAAATCCCGCATGCCAATATTTATTGGCTCGTTTTAATTCACTCGAAGGCAATTGGTCTCCCTAGCGTGATCCCAATTCGTTGGAAACTCCTCCGACGAGACGTCTCCGTTCCCTACTCAGGGAACGAGGGTTACCATACGTAACCGAGACGTTTTCTTGTGTGTACATTTAAATGCAAATGAGCTGATCCACCCCGCCCCCTTTCCAGAAGAGGGCGGAGCCTTTACAGCTCGTGCTTCTGATACTCCTGCAACAACAAAACTGGAGAATCTCACACAGCCAAAATGTCAGAAATTATCAGTAGCGGTGTTCCGCCATGTTCGAACCGGAGTTTACACAGATGGAGAGACTCAGGAAGAAGTTTCTGAATGGTTAGTTGATGAATTTAAGTAGTTGTTGTGGAGTTAACTTCATTCAACTTATCGATTAACACGTTCCTTCATGATTAGGCCTATCTATAAATTGTGCTCATGTGTGAACCGTAGGATGCCTACAGAGCCAGATAATATATGCCGCATGTTTAAATACGGTTATAATTTATATAATCATCTCAAACCACATTAGCCGCTACACAAAATATGAAGTGCGATACTTGTTCTGGATATAAAGTTTGAGCATGAACAGAATCGACCCATCTTTCAGAAACAACTTTAAAGCAAGTCTAGCGTTGAACTGACCCTCGTTTGCAAAGCAGTCCATAAAATTTGCACAAACATAAGACTTTGCCTAATTTCTTTGGCACATTTCCTTTGTTTTTACTTCATAAATAAAATTCAGCCACTGTGTCCTCGGTGGCTCAGATGCCGGGAGTCTATGGAAAGTCTTACTGTATGTTCATTGGTACATCCAATAACAGAACACTTGTAATGTGTATGTGAAGCAGACATTATATCAATAGGTGCTATTGCAAGGAAATAAACATGGCGGAATATATGCGTGGCTCACCAGCTCACTGCTAATAGGGCAGATCGTCACCAGTCATGGACAAGGCTAGTTTGGAATAGTGCTTTTTCAGTCACTGCTTCTGATTTATGGGGATTATACAAAAGGAGCGGGTGGATTTTTTTCTATTATAGGCTGGTGGAAGATAGATAAGATTAAGATAGGCAGGCAGGCAGGCAGACCGGTGCAGATAGATAGATAGATAGATAGATAGATAGATAGATAGATAGATAGATAGATAGATAGATAGATAGATAGATAGATAGATAGATAGATAGATAGATAGATAGATAGATAGATAGATAGATAGATAGATACGATAGATAGATACGATAGATAGATACGATAGATAGATACGATAGATAGACATTACTAGTGAGAAAAAGTGTATGTTATCACCTACAAATAACATTTTTGTGACATCTCTCTGACATGAGACCCTGGATAATGAATCTCCCACTTTTGCCCACTCACTCTCCTGCCTGTTGAATGGTAATCCAGCTGGTTGGAGCTTCACTGTCACAGATTCTGGCAGTCACAATCTTTCAGGGATGAGGTGTGGATGTTGGTGGATTTGTATGGGTTTCTCCGATGGGTGGGATGTTGGAGTGTACACTGTGGTTTAGCTTAGTGCTTAATTATATGGGCTGATAACTGAACGATTGTACAGTGAATAGTTTGGACACTTTTATTTTTTGTTGTGAGAAACATAAAAAAAATATGTAAATATCTCAATGTCTAAATAGACAACAAAAAAGGTTTATTCTAAAATGTTTTTATAAAGTACATTTGTTTTACGAAAAACCTAGTCCTCTGTTGTGCTCTCTGAAGACTTCACCATTTATAACTTTAGAGAAAAACTTCGATTTAGATATAATCATGTAGCTTTAGAGACAAATCTATAAAAAGTTATTAAAATTCAGCTGTTGACGATTATGAACCAAGACACATTTGTGCACTGTAAAAGGTATTTGTGGGAATTATTCAAGGGAGGTGTAACAAATAATACAATTAACTTAGCCAAAATATACAGTATACATTTTGAGAAATACAAAAAACAAAACACAAAAAACGCATTTCCACAGCAAGTGTGCCAGGGCCAGTCGTGAGTTAGGATAGGGTCAAACCCCTGTTCATTTCCAGGGTTATCATATCAGGCTACCAGCTAACATAAACATGAGAATGCGTTGACATTTAAGACATTTAAACCATTTTCAGCTCAAAACTCACTTTCAGACACCAGCGAGTGTCTGAAAGAACTTCAGATTGCAATCAGATGGGGATTTTGATCGCTGTATAAGGCAGATATGTATTTAGGTCTATATGCGATGCTAAAGGCTATGCCAACCAATGCCATAATAAATACACATGCATGGAAAATACCAGAGACTGCTTGAAGAACTCAGATAAATCATATATGCTTTTAATTGTATATTTATATTTATTTCATCTGTCTCTTCCCTATGCCTTTGTTGATAACGGACTTCTGCATCCACATATGTCATAAATGACATATTCTCCGGTTAACTCATTTAACTCTTCTTTTCTGCTTGTGAGCTCCCTCTGTTGCTCTGCTGAAATGATAACAGTATAGTGAGACGGGAGAGATCACCCAGACCTCCTCAGATCGCAGAATTCAGTGAAAAAATAAATAAATAGAAATGCTCATTCTTTCTAAAGAAATGTGAAACCTATGATATTTTATCCAAATTGTTCTAAATGTGTAAGCCTTTGTAATTAAAAGCCTTCATGGAGTTGTTTTGTGCATTCCTGTGATCAGAAATAAATGGAAGCAGATGCAGCTGAACATATATGCGTGTTCTTTTTATGTGAAATACTGATTCAGCGTGATTGATGCGCACCCCTTTCTCAAACAAATGACTGTCACTTTAACATTTTTATCGTAAATCACTGGTTAAATATCGCTGCTGAAGTCTTAAGTCTGTCATAGTCATTTAGCATATAGCTAGTTTTCATTTACCTAGCTTCCTCATGCTTGGGAAATTGTGGGGTTGTATGACGTTGTTCTACGGAGGGGTGTTAGGTTTTAGGGTAGCCCTGCGGGGCTACTGATTTTGGCCTTGCGGTCCAAGGCTATTGGCTCTGCCCGGCACACTGTTAGCCCTGGATCGCACCGGCCCGATAGTGGAAAAGTGGCTATTGATAGGATGGGGATGATGAACTCAGGGTACATGTTTATGCATAAAGATGTTTTTACAATTAAATTTTCACAAAGACTTATTTTGATGGTCCCTTTGGAACATTCTGTTGACTATAAGCAACTTTGCACCTACATGTCATCTAACTCTCATTAGAGTATCATTAGACTGTCTGCTTAATATCTACCAGCTCTTTATTGTGTTGATCCTCCAACAGACATCTACTGACTATATAACTTTGCAAGTACATGTCAACTTATTCTAACCCTATTATTCTACTAGTCCTCAACTCACACTCAAATGAGAGTTAGTAGAGATGTGGGTGCAACTTTACTCATAGTCAACAGAATGTATTAAAGGGACCATCAAATTAAAGTGAAACAAATTTCTGCTTCAACCATACTCCAGAAGACTGCAAATACAGTCTTCGTCCTCAAAAGCCGTGTGGGTCTTTTTCAGCAGGTTACACTGAAAGACTGCCATTTTGGCAGAGTCTGGCAATCCGGAGTGCCCACCCAAAGGCTCAAAGCACATCGTATTGTTTCCCATCGAGCATTCAGGTGGGTCTGAAAGGGCCCCGTGTGCCACAGTCTCAGTGCCAGCTATTGTGTGTCTTCACTCCCTCTGCTTGCCCAGCCACACTTCTTCACGGGACGTTTCCTGGGATATTAAGTAACAATTAATGTATCTAATTGAGTAACAGATTGAAATTTAAACTGTATTTGCTAATAATCTTTCAGCCCACTGAGCTCTTGACAGCACACTAGAGATGAGCAATCAGATTAAATTTCTTCAGATTTGAAAAAAGTAAAGGTTTGAGTCCCTGCCTTGTTTTCTTCTTTTGAACGACGAGAGAAGGAATCTCGAACAGATCTAGTCTAATGTTATTTACACAGGCTGGGTTTCAGTCACTGACGTGGGCAGCCTGGGATGGAGCCGTGTTACACAAACCAGCACTTTAACTCGTAGATGGATCACATATCGATTTCTGTACCATAATTCATTTTATATAACTGCTGGCAAGGCACATATGTGGATAGTGAGTGGGCTCGCTTCCGTAGATATTTTTATATCCTTTTAAGGACCGAGACCAGAACAAACACTGGTTTGACGTGTTCAGAGAGTTGAGATTTTTATTAGCCTTTCAAACACGTATGAATCAATGCATTTTTTTTTCTGTTGGCTTGAGAACTAGATAAACATCCAGTGGCTGTGCTTTTGATTCAGTCAATCTTTAACACTTCAGATTCTTTTCATCCAGACCAGTGAGAGTCTGCTACTACAAAAGACCAGAGCAAAAGTGTTGGCAAATACAGTCTGACTGGATCAAGCCAGCTAACAAAAATATGTACTAAGAATGTAAAGCCAATGTTTAAGTTGTGTTATTGTCTATTCAAATTTCTGAATGTTCTCTGAACGTTTAAAGCGTGTTAAAGGAACATTCCAATTAATCATTCTTCAAACTTGAAATATTTACTTTTAAATGTTCTCCAAACGTTCTGAAACAAGTAGTAATACTTAAACTATGTTAGACGAATGTACAACTAAAATCTGGAAATTAGCATTAGCATTGATTCTAAGCTTATCATCTGAGCTGTAAAAAAACAACACATTACTAATTTAAAATGAATCACTATTCACTACACATTTAAGTTCTCAATACACACTCATATTCAAACATATACTACCACAGATTTTTTTTGTTCTTAATGAGAGTAACTTTATAACTACACTTTAATCTTACCCATAGCACTTTCCTTACACATTCTGCCATGTTTAGATTTTTAATTAAGACATCATTTTACCCATTTATGAACCTGTTTTACTACTGAGGGACATCCTCACAAAGTGTTTTAAGAGGTTTAACCCTCTGGGGCCGACAAACGCGCCGGCGTGTTTTGCTGGATTTTCTTCATAGCAGCAAAATAGACTTAAAATACTCTGTCATTTATGGTCATACAGGCATAAAAAATATGAAAAAATAAACTGTAAAATGTCTACTTTTGTATGTGTCTACTTACAATCTAAACAAAAGATTGTGCTTTTGTAAAATAAAGAAAATAAACAAGGTTTCTCCGTGTACTTTTTTTCTGGAGCACGTCTCTAAACTTAAACAAAACTCAGCGAACACTAGTCACACAGGCAAGAGCAATATATCTTTATAAACATTTAAGTGGCTATATATGTGAGAATATTTGGAGTAATTTGGCCGTCACATGTACAGTATGGTATGACGCATACACACACACACACACACTGAAGGTCCATGGTCTTCATTTATTTCTTCTACCTTTTAAATGCCTTTTATGTTTAGATTTATTGTTTAAATTAACTAGGAAGAATGGAAAATAGTCAACAGGACCAGACAGTTCAAGAAACATCCTTAAAACAACACTCAAACTTGGGTCACATCACATGAAAAAAAAAAAAGCAGCAACATTTCTAAAAAGACAGAAATACAGCACAGACATGGCTTTACATAAATCACTACTGTAATGTAGTAAATGGGGAACACAGGGAAATCTGCTGGGTGAATGTTTGATCTCTTTGTCAGTTACAGTAAGAGTGGGCCATGTTTCTTATCTTCATGGTACGCCTGCAACGGCTGAAGCGGTTGTAATGATGTGAATGGTTGCTATTTCTGTGTGGGCTCTCAGAGCTGGATTAACACACTCTATCAAAATGATAAATGCACAGAAGCAATTCATGCATCTCTCTTTCGTGTTTGTAATCTATGCTGCTCATGACCAGGCATTTTGTCAGCATGTTTCCTTATTCACTGCCTGATTTTCAAGTGAGAAACGGCATTGCTTTCAAAATTGATCATTTAAGAAACAAAGGAAGATCTGAAGTTAAGCACAGGCCAGTTTCTCTCAATTCATTTTTGTTAATGGTAGCTCCTTGCTTACACAAATATTTTACTATTTTTGGAATAACTTTTAAATCAAACAATTAACTACACAGTATGTTCACAGTAATATAAGATATAATTGTCATATTGTGTTTCTGTTCATTATGTGAATATAAAAGGTATTGGTGTTGTCACGGTACCAAAATTTCAGTAGTCGGTACCAATACCAGCAACATTTCATGATTCATGTTCAGTGTTGGGGGTAATGCATTACAATCAGTAATCAGATTACTTTTTTTATTGACAATGTAAATTGTACAAGCACTCTGTAAAGTCTCCTCCAGCACATCCCAAATGACTTTCAATGAATTTAAGTCTGGACTCAGAGGTGCCAATTCATGTGTGAAAATGATTCTTCATGCTCCCTCCCAACCATTCTTTCACAATTTGAGCCGGATGAATCTTGAGCATTGTCATACTGGAACATACCATAATGTGTCTTTCTACATGGCTGTTTAAGAAATGAAAAGCTACACACTCCATCAATTAGAGTTAGAAGAACTGTTGCCAAACATGTAACATGCTAGAAACATAATAATCACTGCAATAATGATCCAATCATATGCTATTAAGTACATGTATTTTTAAATCCAAACAGCGACTTTTTTTTTTGTCCGGGCAGTGTCCATTGTTGGTTATAACGATTCACGAGTGTGCAGAGCTCATGCTGAACAAAATCTGTTGTATCGAGTGGATTCTGACTAACTTAAATGCCTCTGATTGGCCATTGCCCTTACGAGTTCAACAAACATGTCTCTGATTGGCTACAATGCTCAACGTTATGTTGTAAATACAAATCTTTGACGCTCTCACAAATCCGCATGTGTTTGATAGCAGCCGCCTATCAGGAGGTACCGGTACTTCAAAAAGGCTGATATCGTTACATTTGTAAAATGTAAGTATCTACTTCATACCAAACTGGTACTTCTGACAAAACTAAAAGGTATAGTTCACCTAAAAATAAACATTCGGTGAAATTCTTGTGGAACAAAAATGGCCAAAATTCAGAGTGATGTACAAAAACAACGTAATGAACATACATGTATAAACAATAAATAATTACAGAATATTCATTTATGGGCACTGTTCCTTTAAGTGCTTTACTGAGGGCTGTTCATTGATATTTCTCTGACTCTTCACCAGGTAGCTTCTGATCACCAAATACACAGATCCTTCATTAGCAGCTCATTAGCAAACACTGGGCCAAGAGCTTGTTAACTTATGTTTATTACTGTTTTCGTCCATGGGAGAAAAAAAATATTGTTCATTTTCAGCGAGTTGGAAAATAAATTAATCATCTTCACCCTGGGCCCGCAGTCGTTTGTTTCTGTCAGGAGATATCTCTACTGTAAACATAAGAGCCCCCCTGTGCCTCCAATTAGGCTGCACAATAACTAGCATGTTGACGCTCAGTGGCAGGACTAATGCTTTTGAAACAAATCATTAACATTTTGTTATTATTTCTGCAACTGTGGTCACATTTTTTTTCCGCATAAGATTGCACATTAAACATTTAACTACAGTAGTTCATCTTTCACTAGGTAGAAGCTAATCTAATCAGATGCCAACAAGTGCAATTAAAAGTCAATTTACACAGTTAAGATTGCTTTCCATTCACAAATTATAAATATGTATTGAATATCAGTCATCAAAACAGGTATCTTATGTTTACACCATGCACTTATAGAGCAAGACAAATAACAATCTATGGAAAAATTGCTTTCTATTACACCTGATATGACGCATCCCATTTTTGACTAGATGAAATTAAAACTGTCGTTCCTGGAAACAAGCATGAAATCAAACGCAGTGTGTTATCATTTCAGTCTTCTTTGACTCGTCTAGCGTTTGAATGGAAACAAATTGAAAGTGACAGCGGGAAGAGGTACAGCTGGAGACAGTTTCATTACCTTACATCAGTCAGCGATCACAATATCGAAGGATATGAAAAAAATATGACGCTTTGTGTTGGCCTCTTATTGAAAAGAAATCTTGCAGTGACAAACAAGACCCCGTTCTGTGCTGACATGGAAAGTGTGTTGCCAAGGCTTTGTTTAGTTCTAAATGGTTTTAATTGCTCAAGACATTTTTGGATATTTAACCATGTCCCTGAAATCCTTTGTCCAGTGCGCTCATTGACCCTAGGGCTCTATAATAAGGGGACAATTAACATTGGCACATATATGCCCACATCTGGGCCAAATTGCCAATGGGATGGAAAACATTGCAATGGTGCCAAGCCATAAAGGCCAACAAATATCCCAATTTATATTCATTCAAGACTTTATATAAAAAAAAAGAAATGTGTTTTCCTCAACTTGCAACTCGTCGCTCCACACAGCGGGTAAATTTGGTCTGTGTGACGGTTCTTCCCGTGCTTGATATGGTGTATTGTTATCGTGTATCAGCTCTACAGGCGGCAGTGTTGGGATTTAAGGTCAGGCTCAACTGCTGAGACGGGCTGATGGAAGAATCAGACTCATTTTAGCCTCACAGTCGAGCTGGACGAGGCTTCGGGCAGTAGCTCGCTAGAGAAATATCATATTTTGAAGCATTTCCTATGAGAAGAATAACCCATGTGTTGCTACCATCTCACCAAGAACAGGTGACTTGGCTGGAATATGAAACATAAATTATGTTCCCAACCATTCCATTCAAATAGCACGTTTTGTAAGTTATTCTGTAATTCTCTTATGCTCACCAAGGTTGCATGTATTTGATCAAATATACAGTAAAAACTGCACTGTTGTAAAACACGTTTTAAAATATATTTTAAAATGTAATTTATTCCTGTGATGACAAAGCTAAATTTTCAGTAGATCCAGTTTCACATGATCCTTCATAAATCGTTGTAATGCTGATTCGTGCTCAAGTGACATTTGTAACCATTCAAATTTTTTCAGGATTATTTGATGAATTAAGAGTTTAAAAGAACAGCGTTTATTTGAATCAGACATATTTTGTCTTTACTGTCACTTTGGATCAATTTAATGCATCCTTGCTGAATAAAATTATTAATGTCTTTTAAAAAAAGTCTTACTGACCCCAAACTTTTGAATGGTAGTGCATATAATGAAAACAGTCAGAATATTGCAAAAATGATTCACAGAACAAGTGTTTAAAAAAAAAAATCAACAAAAACCGTCACTTCCAGGGAAACCGGCAGAGGTGGGCACAAATACATCAAAAACTATTTTGTTACAAAATACAAATACTGGCTCATGAAATGTAACAAAATAAAATACAAAATACTGATGTGAAAAATGTATTTAAATAAAATACAAGTAATAAGTATTTTGAAAATACAAAAATACTCCCACAATAATCTTAAGTCTTTTTTTTTATTACTTATGAAAGGTCAATAACACAAATAGTAGCAATAACACAAATATGATAAAAGTGTCAATTCAAAATGGCGAAGTAGCAAAATAAAAAAGTATGGACATTTCACTAAATCTCTACAGGGCCTGAAATAGCTCCCTCTGACGTAAATGGCATGCATAGCTAAGTTCACATCAATGGTGTGGTAGTTTTATACAAAATCAATATCAATATTTCTCATATGTAATACGTTTATATTGTGAACGCTTGCTTAGCATGGAGATTTCAGAGTTACGACAGACGTTTCATTATAGGTAGGGCATATGATGTCCTTTTATGAATGACAACACTTGCATTGATCTCATGAGGCACAATTATTTTCTCTATAATGCCATTCAGTGTGCAATATGTGTGTGTGTAGACAGTATATTTTTCACAAAACACTTTACCTTAAAGGTGCTATCAGCGATTTCAGGCCCCAAAAAAGGCCGAAACATAAAATGATCTCACATTCATCTAATTTTTCCTAGGGGGAAATCACCGACAGAGGGTGGGTGTTGTGAGGTTTTGCTCCGACTTCGCGTGCAGCCGTGCACGAGTGCAAAACCTCACAACACTGTCGGTGATTGGTTGGAACACTGTTTATTTATGTTTTGGTGGTTGGTGAAACCCATTATTTTTGTGTGCAGATCTCAGAGCGTAGGCTGGGGGGTGGGGGGGGGGGGTGGGGGGGGGGGGGGGCAGCTAGCGGATCACTAGGAAAAATTAGATGAATGTGATCATTTATGTTTCAGCCTTTTTTGGGCCTGAAATCGCTGATAGCACCTTTAATGCAGTTTTTAAGAGGAGCAGCGCCACTTCTTCTCCTGTGTTCAAAACTCATTCACTTCTTGGAGGGAGCCCGGTCTACAGGGTGTCACGTGATTTTCGTGCATCTAACCTGGACATTGCCATTGACAACATCAGACCGAAAATATGGCAAAATCTTTTACTATGGTGATTTTTCTTAAGTATTTAAGTATTTTAAATACTCTAAATACACTCCCTCAAAATATTTTGTTACAAACTACATTTTATTTTTTCCACACCTGCAAAATACAAATTACAAAATACACTAAAGTAATTAAATACATATTTAAAATACATTTAATTGAAATACTGCCCATGTCTGGAAACTGGTGCAAATTAGAAATCGCAATGGAAGTTGTAGTCACTTGGGAAGCCATTGTGTTTTTATATTTAATGAAATGAATACATGACAAAGTCATAATGTTGTTATTTACATCTAAAAATGTATTCACTAAATGTGTTCCCATTATGCTCATGTCTTCTTACTAAATAAAATAAAAAAATGTGTCTATCTTTAAACGACTGTAAACGTTTCTCATTTGCATTTTCCATTCCCAGTTACTGAAAGAGTCACATGATATAAATCAAAACACCCTGGCAACCATCTATCAATACCCTAGAACTCCCAAGCACACCCTCGATATCAAAACAACCTTTAGCAACCACCCACAACACCCTAGCATCCGTTTTGCAGACAAATACAACATTTCTTCACCAAAAGTAAAAAATCTAGCTGTGCCTGAATGCATTCTCCATAGTAAAATAAAGTTTGGGACGTGTTCCCCTTTCACAAATGGACAGAGCAAACTTAGCTCATATTACTATGTTTGCAGCAACGTATAAAAAAGGATACATGTCCAGTAGTGAAAGAAATCAATATTATCTCAGTTACGCTACATTTTGTATTTAAGAGCCACCTTTCCAAACTGGAAAGATAAGAAGACATAAACTACAGTAATAATAATAAAAAAAACATTTACCACATCCCTTGATGCGCAACACAAACATTGCCTTAACAGAGGATGAATTGGACTTGAGATGGACTCGGAAACAACATTAATCCCCACGCTGCTCAACTTCCGTTTTTTTTTTTTTTTAGAGAAATTGAATTTATTCCCACATAAGACACACTTGGTTTGTTCCTCAAACATTTGTAACTTTTTTTTTTTGCTGCTGCTGCTCCATTTACAGATAGCACATGCACGCTTACAACAAAATGAACGCGAGTAAACTTGTGTCTTAATATGTCGGAAACCACATTTTTTTACGCCTGAGCATATGTATCAACTAATCAACTAACACCAGGCAAATAAAACATCACAAATATTGTAAATAAACAACAATATAACATAAAAAATATTATAAATGTTATTTTTTTTTATTTTTTTATTTTCTATTGCGTAATATAAATCAGTACAAAGGAAATAATACAGAACAATGAACCTGAACATGTGGGGATACAGAGAAAAGGAATAATTAATAATAATAATAAATAAAATTAAAAAATACAATTTATACAAAACATTCTCTATAATACAGGATGTTTTCAAAACTTTTTTTATTGGAGAAGATTTTTTGAAGTGATGGCAATAATAAGTGTAAATCATAAGCAAATTGAATTTAAGGTATCTTGCTTTATGAATATGGTATTTACCCATCATACAAAAAAAGATCATCTAGCTTTTAATTTTCAGAGTGAAAAAGAACGTTACTGACAGAAATATTACACAACTGATGAAAAGCAAGAAATATGAAGGCTGAAATTGGCCAAAATTGTTTAAGAACAGAAGTAGAATAAGTGAAATAGATTCCTCCTCTTGGCAAAAAGAGCATAGTGGGGAAATATTATGGCAAAACTTACATAAATATTTATTACAAGGGTAATAATTATGAATCATTTTTAAGGACGTCATTACTAATCAAATCAGAATAATCTAGTAAATCAAAGATAAGGGCGAATATTATTAGAAATATGCCGGTTTTTTATAAAACCTGACTGTGTTTCTGAGATAACTTCCTCTAAACAAATTTTAAGACGACTAGCATACATGGCTGCCAGAATTTTGTAATCTATGTTTAGGAGAGAAATAAGTCTCCAATTATCTAAATCCTGGATGTTTTTATTTGGCTTTGGAATTAAAACGATTAAACCTTGCTTCATTGTATGGGTCAATTCTCCTCGTTCAATGCATTCTGTTAAAGCCTCATAAAGTAAATTCTTAATGTAATCCCAAAAAAACCTATAAAATTCAAAAGGTAGCCCATCAGGACCAGGTGACTTATTTGACAGAGATTTTGCACATCATTCAACTCGTTCCTTGTAAAAGGCACATCACAAACAGATTTATTAAGTTCTAAAATTTAGGGGATAAAAGGTGTCACCTTATCAAAAAAAAAAAAGAATAAAAAAAGAGTCAAATCATCAAATGCAGAAGAATTAAATTTCTGATCAAATTTAAAAACAGATTGAGATATGTTCTTTACAGGAGGAAAGAGAACCACCAATAAGAAGAGAATCAATTGTTCTCTTCCGTCCATATTGTTTTTCTATTTTTTTTCGCCAAATTCAATCCATTTAGCTCTGGATCTTACATAAGCTCCCTTTGCCTTTTCAAGATACAGGGAATTCAACTCCGCCTGTTACAGAATAAAGCATGTTTTGATCTTCTTCTGAGACTGTCTATTTACAAGATCTGAAATATTTTTAAGTAAAGCTGCATATTTGTTTGTTTTTTCAGAGGAAAGTTTTTTACTAAAATAAATTGAGAATTTTCTACACTCAAATTTGAGTAGTTCCCATTTAGACAAAGGAAATGTCTGTCCTTGAGTTGATTTTTTCAATGAACTGCTTTTGATTTGTTTATATGCAGGGAACAATTTAATTTCCAATAGCCAGGATTATATGTTCTTGAATTATGTGGCTTCAGGACCAACTCAATGCCACAATGATCAGTGTGAAGGAGTGCAAGAAACAGATGTCAAAAAAAGAAATCAAAGAAATTGAAACCAACCATAAATCAATGCGAGATTTATGAGTTAAATCTGACTTGGACCAAGAAAATGAGGTGGAATCAGGATTTAGGAATCTGTGTGCATCAATCAAATCTAAAGCAAGTTAAATGGCAGTTATCAAAAATGATCGGATTAATAGCATTTTGACATTTTCTAGGAGGATGTTTCTCTTCAAGAAATTTAGTGGCTTCATTAAAATCTCCTCCAATAATCGTATAGGCAGAGGGGAATTTACGTCGTTTATCAAGAACAAGCAAAGAATTCTCCGACATAAGAGTAGCATTCATATCAGATCTATTAAAACACATACACATACACATACACATGAACTAAAATAAAATAAGAATCATTCAATTGAATTACAACCAATCCTTTTGATGAAGATAAGAAATCAATAACTGAACCACTGAAATTTATAAAAAAGCGACACCAGCTGCACGGCGAGACCCATGATCAAATAAAATCTTATTTCCCCATTGATTTTGCCAACATTTCTCATCTTCCTTACATGAAATAGACATCCCGGTTAAAAGATTTACAAAACAAACAAAAAAACAGATTTTCTCTTAATTACGTCTCTTATCCCCCGAACATTAAGCGAAAAACAAGAAATATGAAATAACAAAGTTATTAAGCTTTTAAAGCTGAATTTGGAAAAAAGTAGTCCGAACTCTGTGTTCTTGTTAAACTCTGAGGTAAAAATGCAAAGACGAAGCTCTCTCCCTACAGCAGTTGCAGTTTGCTGACTTCAGATAAATCCTTACAAAATGAGCAGGGTAATTGCTGTGAAATGGCCTTTTCAAAAGCGTCTCCTGATACTTCTGGTGCGTGATCTACTGTGCCGAGCATCAGCATCACGCTTAGTAGCCGTAAATTATGCTAACGGCTAACCTAAGAACGCGTTTGCCAGGTACGGTAGTTTAATAACAACACTTATTGTAGAGGCAATTAAGCTTAATAAACCTCTTTTATTGTTCATTAAAGAAGCCTGCAGTCGTCATTCCAGGTCTGAGTGTGCTCACCCTGGTGGCACATTCAACACTTCTGAGGATTCCTGTGTCTTCACTTTAGCCTGCATAATGAATATTATATGCTACAGAGTACAGACCATCAGAGGTTTGCACTGAAACTCTTCTATGGCTATGATGTCTGTGCTCAATGATATATTATTACATGTCAGAAAAAGACTACCGTTCGAAAGTTAGAGGTCAGTAAGATTTTCTTTGAAAGAAGTCCTTCAAGAATTTTTCAAAAAAAAAAAAAAAAAAAAAATACAGCAAAAAAAAAAAAACAGTAAATACTGTTTTCTGTTTAAAATGTAATTTATTTCTGTAATGTCAAAGAATTTTCAGCATCATTACTTCAGTGTCACATGATCCTTCAGAAATAATTCAAATATGCTGATTTGCAGCTCAAGAATCATTCCTTATTTTTCTTATTTTGATCAATGTTGAAAACAGTTGTGCTGCTTAATATTTTTGTGGTAATTCTGATACCACATTCTTTGGTGATTGTAAAGTTAAAAAGTCACTGTCATTTTTGATGAATTTAATGCATGCTTACTGACTAAAAGTATTAACTCTTAAAAAAAAAAAATCTTACTGACGCCAAACGTTTGAATGGTGTATATTTCTTACAGCGTGTCATTTCTGTACAACTAGCATCACTGAATGGAATTGCAAAAAGAAAAATAAGTAAAAATAATGATTTAAAGTTTACTTGTAGTCTCTGCATTTTAGAAATGATTTTATATAGTTACAGAATTTCACAGCACTTTGAGGAACACTTGCAAAGGAACATCCGTGCACCGTTTAAAAAAAAAGTCAAGGTTATTCTGACAAAATACATTTTTCAAGCAATATGTGTTTTACCAGTGACAGATTTCTTTCTGGAGAACTCTTAAAAGCATGAAAGGGACTCATTTTCTACAGTGTAAGAAAGAAAGAAAGAAAGAAAGAAAGAAAGAAAGAAAGAAAGAAAGAAAGAAAGAAAGAAAGAAAGAAAGAAAGAAAGAAAGAAAGAAAGAAAGAAAGAAAGAAAGAAAGGATTAGTGTACAATGACAATTAAAATGGATACACACATGAATCCTGCTTGAATGACTAACAGCATCACCACAGTTACCGTAGACTTTACACCAACACTGGCATTTATATTGCTACAGTCCTGCTGTGTTCTGATTATCTGTCAATCATTGTTCTGCCTATGTTTCTCTACCCTTCATCATCATTCATATTCACACATCCATCTTGAGCGCGATATACGAGTCGATGTTTAACGTTGATGCATGAGCTTGAAATATAAGCTTATTAGATTTCTACTGAACACAGTTTATTTGATGACTTCGTTGAGAGAAGTTTATTTACTCTGGGCGCAGGGGTTTTATTACAGACATTGATCAAAGTGATGGCACGCTTTGAGTGATCGGCTCACCCATAATCCCAAGTTGTGCATGTGCTGTCGATGTAATAATATGTAATGGGGGCTTACAAGCTCTGGGGTACCCATATTGCATCCCTCATCACCTCTGCAAGTTGCCATAAATGACTAATTTAATGAAAGTATTGGGCTAGAGGCGGCAGCGACACCGATTCCAGCAGGAAAAAACAGAACAGACGGGCCCCAGAGCTCTGGAGTGAGGACTAAGTGGCAGGCGAGGGAACACAGGAGTGAATTTACTGGGACAGGTTAACAGCTCACCTTGTGTTGAAACACCAAGGACAAGCACACGGCACAGACGTTGTGTATCGACTCTCAGTACTGGGGGAAAAACACCACAGAGTGCTGCTCGCAGAGATTTCCAGAGCTCAAAACATCATCCCTGAGGAGTCAGCATAAAAAAATAAATGCATAAACGATCACATGACCTGCATCTCATGGGATTATGCATGCATGCATAAAACTAAAAAAACTTTCTGGAGATCAAGAATGGCAATGAATTCCTCAACGTATTGGCGAAAACATATCTGAACTATGTTACATCAAACATATCGGATTGACTTAATACATATAAGTGTTATCACAGAGGATCGATCAACCGTATGGAGAAAATATTAGTTTTCAAATGCATATGAGTGTTTGTATAAAGATGAAACATATGTAGAGCTCACATCTATATTAGATTACAGATACTGAAAGACACATACTAAACTATTTATACGCATATATATACTGAATATTGTGTACTGTATTCATTCAAAATAGAAGCAGAATCATATAGAAAACTAATTTTGATTATCTACGGACACAATCCACCAAGTTTGTGAAAGTAGTGCCAAAATACTTGTCTCAAGAGTCTTACTATTGTTTTATCCTTTTGTAAAAAAAAAAAAAAACATGGTAAAACTGTGCGTCTTTCATTTAATTAAATGTTATTTGTTTTTGTATTTTGTTATGAATGCAGTGACATTCATACATCAAGTGTAGAGCAAGTTTCCAAATCATTTTTAAAACTGCTGTTGACTCTTCATGCTTTTGGTATGCAAGTTAATAATGCTGTGATGTAAAAGAAAAATATTGTTTTCTTCTAGCTGTACGTTTATCATTTTCATATCACGACCTTGGTGCTATTTCTCTCTCTGATACATACATTTCAGATGAACCGTCTCTTGCATTCTACCTTATTTTGACAAGCATTTTTCCTCTCACAGCCTTGAGTTCTCCAGACACTTCTATTCATCACTGGTCATCCTCAAGGGACTTTAGCTTTTCTGCGCTGCATTTCTGACACATTGGTTGGATTATAAGGAGGTCTTGAATAAATCCTCCTCTCAGAGTCTCCAATTTGCATGCAGCTTTTGTAGCATCTTTTCCGACAAACCCGATTGGCACTGCTTTAAAGTGATTGGCTCTGTGAACACTGACAAGGCTGGTTCATAGGACGCCACAATGCTATGCTTCAGAGATGGAGTGACAGTTCTATCACGCCAGCAGGCACTTTTGCTCTGGAATGATGATGAACAAGATTAAATCTCACCCTAACAATGGCAATCTTTCTTCTATCGCTCCACTCTTGTCAATATCAGTTTGTTTGACAGGACATAAGAAACTGAGCCTCTTCTGTTAGACGAGCGTCACGTCGAGGACTCGGGTCACGGCACCAACATGATCTTTAACGGTAACGCTGTGCATTGACAAAATCAAACTCGTATTCATACTAATAATGATTAATTACCTGTCCCGCCCTGGGCTTGAGTTATTTGTTGCATTATGCCTGAAGATAAGCAGTTATATTTATGCAACCAGACGGTTTTATTGACCAGATAGGGAGACGTTTGAAGGCAGGAACTGAGCCTGGTGCAGTGGATAATAATAGTTCAAGAATGAAGAATAATATCAGCTATAAACTGAAATTGGAGTGATTTCAAATGGATGCGACACTTTGTGAGCGATGGGGAGTTGGGAAAGTTGAGGTATTGCCTGACTAAGATAAATGTCATACTTGCTGGATGACTGATGAGGTTTGTTTCTTTCCATCTTACACAGGACTTGAACTTCGACTGAGAAAGTTACGCCAACAGACACACCTGCTGACCTGTACCTGCGTTTTGATTTATTCTTTTTTTATTATTCTTTTATTCTTATTAATAGATTATTTTCAATGATTGCAATTGCAATTATTTTCAATGTATTAAGTGTCATGAACTTAGTAGCAAAACTGGTACCTTTACAATATTTGTTAATCTTGCTTGACATTAATTTCTACATATACTAATCAATTTTTAAATATCAAGCTGTATATATGAATTTATTTTTAACAAAATATTTACAAATACAAAAAAAAATGAAACATCAATATGACTTTTTTTGATTGACAGACAGACAGACAGACAGACATACAAACAGACAGACAGATAGACAGACAGACAGACAGACAGACAGACAGACAGACAGACAGACAGACAGACAGATAGATAGATAGATAGATAGATACATAGATAGATAGATACATAGAACATACATTCATAGATACATACATACATACATAGATATGTAAAAATGACTGGCAGACAGTGAGACAGACAGACAGACAGACAGACAGACAGACAGACAGATAGATAGATAGATAGATACGATAGATTAGATAGATAGATAGATAGATAGATAGATAGATAGATAGATAGATAGATAGATAGATAGATAGATAGATAGATAGAGCGAACGATAGACAGATAGACAGATAGATAGATAGATAGATAGATAGATAGATAGATAGATAGATAGATAGATAGATAGATAGATAGAATGTAAAAATTACTGGCAGACAGTGAGATAGACAGACAGACAGACAGACAGATAGATAGATAGATAGATAGATAGATAGATAGATAGATAGATAGATAGATAGATAGATAGATAGATAGATAGATAGATAGATAGATAGATGTCAATGTCTCTCACTCGCCCTATTGAGGGATCTCACCTGCTTTTGTCTGCTTCACTGACGACAAACATAAACCTTGCTGTACATGCAAGCCGATCACAGTGAGCGCGCTTGTTCAACTGCCTCTGCACTGTTGAGCCATCATCAGATATTAATTAAATCCCAGGTTGTCATGGAGAGAGTCATGCTGGAGAGTAACAAATTACAAGTAGGCTACGTAACAAATTCGTTTTATTCAGTGGTGGCAACTTAATAGGCCTCCATCATCATGTTATTGAAAACAGTTCAAGTTGCTGTATGTATCCCATGACAACCATTACCCACATGAGCGATGCCCATGGAGAAACCATTAAAAACCATTAAAGTCTTAACTCTTTCCCCGCCATTAACAGAAATTTCTGGCTTTACGTGAGATAAGTATCTGCTCTGGATAAAGTTATGCGGTAGACCACAACACCAAGTAAACGTGGATAAATTAAACATGAATTAAACAAGGATGTCAACATCTGTTCTAAGTCAACAACGTATTTGAACGTTATCTTTAACATCTCTAACGAAACGTTAGGCTAACGTTAGCCTAACATTAGAAAACGTTGACGTTAGCTTCTAGCTGCGTTGTACATCATGTCACTTAGCTTCATTAACGTATCTTTAAAACCGAGATAACAAATGTTAGCAATGTTGTGCTAAAAAAGATTCATGTAAATACTGCAGTGCATGAACAATGCTGATCCTCTATCTTGTTTTCTGAGATGGTGATGGCAACGAGATGTGGTTTTTCACGTTTACACTGACCTGTACATTTTTGCCTGTAGCGTGTTTTCACAGTTATAAGGTAGGGGGCGCTATGACACATCTTCTGAAAGAGTACTGAATCTCCGGATCAAAAGACATGAAGAAGAAAGAGAAACAAGCGATACCATATGTTAGCAGATGCATATGTAAAACAACGCGATCATCATCATTAAACAGCATATGAATCTAAACTGCCACAATGTTACTGAATGAAATGTCGACCCAGGACGAGCTATAGCTATGTGAGGTTGATGGACTTGATCTACTCCATCTATGTTTTGATCATCATTCTGAATACTATCTGGATGTAGTCTTTGACAAACACACAATTTTTCTCAGCTTTGCCTCAAAATGTTTTTTTTTTTTTTTAAATGCATGAAACTAGAATAAAAAGTTGTTGTTTTTTTAAGCATAGACTCAACATGTTCAGATATTCACACAACAAAATATTCTGGGGGCCATGACAATTTTGTGAAAATGGTCAAAAACGCTGGCGGGGAAAGAGTTAATATATGTATATTTGGTAATTACCGATATTTTGGTAATTGCTAAAAGAAGTGTTGGACAATTCATGAGTTTGCTCCATTGATTGGTGTTGTGTTTCTATCACGGGCAGCAAATATCTAGATGTTTACTGTCATCATTAGGTCCCAGGACCTGCACTTGGTCCAGGGAAGAAAATATTGGGCCAAGTTCACAGAATATTGGTCATTTTTTACATAGCATTTGAAGTCACCCCTTCAAGTGCTCAGTCTCTTGGCGTCCCAACCTACAAAGCGCATCTGGTACATAAAACTTCTCCTGATTTAAAGACCCAAATGCCTAACCTTAAAAACCACGAGAGCATCATCAATATCAGAACTTCACGACCCACTTTCACAGTTAGCTTTCTTAGTTTCATCAGATCACTCTCTGATATTAGCATTAACCCACTTTCCCGTGTACAGGGAGGTCTCGGGAGGAGGCGAGTGGCAGAATGTCACGGAAATGTCATCATCAGACTTTCGCCGGCTGAAAATCGCAGAGAGTTTTCATTGAATGCATTAGACGTGAAAGTGGTCGTGGCTATGTGTATATTGAACAGTCTGCCTTCTTCATACCTCATTATACAGCGTCTCTGAGATGATCCCTTGAGCGCATGCAAGGAGAAAGAGACAAAACAGAATTTTAAACAGTTGCCGATCACCGTGACCTTGTCCTAGATTGAGTTAAATTTCTTTATACTGTTGCTTTCCTTTTCCTTTTTTCCTTTAGTTTAGTAACATATACTATAATGTTATGATTATAAGATGATATAAGCATATTTGTTGTTGCTTCTTTAAAGGGTTCAAATGATACTTATATTTTCGGTACGCCGAAATTAGCCCACGCCACAAATTAAGTTGAATTAAGTTTGGTTTGCAATGAATGGAAGCCAAGTGTCTATTCTAATTAACATATTTATGAGGGGAAAATATAATTATTTCAATTAAAATAAATATATTTTGGCCTGGTATAACAGACAGGGCTTAGATTAAGCCAGGATTAGGCCTTAGTTTATTTAGGACATTTAAGTAACTTTTTTAAAAACGTGCCTGTGAAACAACACAACATGAACATGCAGGGTATTAAAATAAAATGAAAATCAAAGAAATTCATCTGTTGAAATAGCTTTTCATAATATATTTCAGACATACCTATCATACAAACATACAGGCTAAAATATTATATGATATTAGTAATGCACATTTGTAGAAATGTGTATAAATTAAAATCAAATAAAACAGAAAATATGAAGGTAAAATAATACACATTTTTCATTTACAAAGCTCTAATTTACTTAACTAATTTTAGAAAAAAAAGAAAAAAAATCAATGTAGCAGGGAATAAATGCATAGCCTAAGCGTAACCAGTGAAAATAAATTATGAGAAAAACATTTGTGTGAATGACATATTTCTTTGAATTGCAATTCCTGCAATGACTCTTCCTGTCATTCAAATTCCAATTCCATTCTGTTGCTTGTAGCAGAGCAAAAACTTAATTTAGCTTAATCCTGTTTAAGACCAGCTAAAATCCATGTAAACCATGCAAAACCAGCAACCAGAAGATTCTACATTCAAACTTCTGGTAAAATAAAGACAGATGGCAAAATAAACCACAATCACCTTGGTGAATTTAAGCTACATTTGATCAACCCTGTAGTCAGTTCCTTGTTTTCCAGAACTGATTAAAGTTTTAAACACCTTACAGAAAGTAATCAAAAGTTTGTGCTGAGAGTGTGAACTTCATCCATTCGTGACAGAGGGTTATGGAGAGCGCAGTGCGGCAAAAGCAATGTTTTTCTTTCTCCAAAGCCCTTGGATTCAGTTATTTGCTCCTGTCTTGATTTCCACACTGAATATCTTATGAGAACAACCTTTGTTTAATTCTCTCTTAAAGATCAGCAGTAACGCAATATGCTATTAGAGCAATTCAACCAGGTTATGTCACAAGTTCAGGCACATTTTTGTTTAGTTATTTACATTCCCAATATCCCACTAGGCTAGATTATATTTTTCTAAATATACTTTTACCATTCAAGTAACTTGTATTTACTGCAGCCAGAAGAGCAAGCGACAAATAAGAAGAAAGTAAGAAAGATCAAATCACGTTAGGCCTACCCACGCTGATCTATTTCCTTTCTTCAGTTTGATCCATGTCTTCAGGAGTCCTTTCTTAAATCCATACAGAAATTAGCATCTCTCATTTCAAACCGTGGATAATTCTCAAAGGAATGTCCTTCACTAAAGTGAGCTTAAACCTCGCTACACATTCCCATTTCGATTTCCAAAAAGGCAGCGAGCTGTCATGCTCTTTGAGCCCACGCTTCAGCTATCTGATGGTTTTCAGAAGATCTCAGGAATGAATGAGCTTTGATGAATATGCTTAGGATTCGAGTAATTACAAGACCCAATTAGGTTTCAGATATGGTCAAATAGATGGCCATCAATTTTAATATTATTTAGGTGTACTAGACGTAGCGTAATCCGGCCTGTTTTAATAATGCATTATGCATTGGTTTGGGGGGTGATTTGAAGCAACCCCACTTGAATATAGAAGATGCAAGTTTCCCATTGCAACAAAACTTCAACAAAAGGGCTTACAAAGCTTAGGGAAGTGTAATTACTATCGTAAACATACACTCTAAAAAAAATGCTGGGTTATTTCAACCCATGCATGTTTGGATCAAATATGGACAAACCAAACCAAACCAAACCAAACTGATGATTTACATTTTTAAATTAAATTTTAAACCCAATGGTTGGGTTTGTCCATATTTGACCCAAACATGGGTTAAAACAACAACCCAGCATTTTTTAGTGTAATTATGTTTAACAGTTAACTGAACATTGTTTTCGATTAACTACCCATGATCCTCTGCCACTCGCTGTGTTTCGTCTGGTAGTGATGTGAAAATGAAGTTTGTCAGCTATGACAAAATCACTTTTCAATCAACTAGCTATTGTGCAAACAACTCGGTTACAATCACGCATCTATCCTTCCCGAGAGGGACAGAGCGAGAAGTGTCACTTTCACATTTTTCACTGACAGCCTGTAGCTTTGTTAACAATAATGCTAAATGATATCTAGTATAAAATGACTTAACACATTTCCCATTTTGGCTAACTGTTGACGTTGTGGGGGAACAAAACTTGCTTAAAGCAGAACTAGATTGAAGCCATATTAAATTAGTTCAAATGATGCTGTTGTGACAGAACGGCCCCACAAATCTAAATGCATTTATGTCTGTGATAGAACTCTAAATGCATTTATGTCTGTGATAGAACTAGACGTGACCTATAGCATTGGTATAGAGAGACCTGGAGCAACTTGTATCACTTTATACGGTACATTTCCTTAATAATGTAGTTTTCAAAACACATATATAAATAGCCTATTGCATATACCAAAAGTAAACTTCATTAACCTTCTTTATCTCAAAAAGAAATAAATCCTAATATTACCAAAGAGTTTTCAGCTTCATATGGTAAAAATTGTATAAATAAATAAAAAAACAGGGGTCTCATGGGAACTAGATTATGAGAGAATCAATCCTTTTGACCAAAAATATATTGCTCAGTTGATTAGAAGCCTTCCTGACCATCAGGCATAAGTAGATCGTATGGAAACGTATAAATGAGATTTCATACACTCTTAAGAAAAAAAAGGTACAAAAGCTGTCACTGCAGCAGTTCCCCTTTAAAAAATAAGGTACATATTTGTACCTAAAGAGTTCATATAAGTACCTCAAAGGTACATTTAGAACCTTTTTAAAGGGTATCATCCCAGTAACAGCTTTTGTACTTTTTTTTCTGAGAGTGTACGAATTAGCCACCTATTCACCAAAACGTAAAATAGTTACGAATTGCCACTAGATTGCATGGGATAAATACCATAACTCATAACTATTTAAAAATGGGTTTTAGTTAGGGTCCAATTCTCACTATTAACTAGTTGCTTATTAGCATGCATATTACTAGGATATTGCCTGTTTATTAGTACTTATAAAGCACATATTAATGCTTTATTCTGCATGACCATATTCTACATCCATTTAATCCTACCTAATACCTAAACTAAACAATTACCTTACTACCTATTAATAAACAGGCAAAAGTCATAGTTAATAGTTAGTTAATAGAGATAAGTTGACACTAATCTTAAGTGTGACCAAAAACACTAATTCTCTTTCCATCCCATGTGAATCATCAAAAAGCTCCCTAATTTAGCCCATTTCTTCTATTTTCAAATAAAATGATACTCAAATTCAAATGTTTTTGGGGGGGGGGGGGGGGGGGTATGGTCACCCCCAAATCCTCCAATTATGATCACTCGTCCCAGTTTACTAATAACTTTTTGTGACTATCCACAACACTTACAGTAAGTCTAAGCACTCAGTTTAACGAGCATATACTGCTGACCCTGAGATTAGAGGGAGGTTTTGGCGTATTTTCAGTGTTATTACCCTTAATTTCCCTTAATTCACATTACATGATTTAATCAGCTTAAAATGGAAAACAAATTGCTTTGGCACAGCATGCATGAGTGTCTGTGTAAATACAGAGGCATTGTCATGCTCAGCTGTTCTATATAATTTAATCTCACATTCTTTCCATTCTCTTTTATGTATCATGCAGTTCATCATGAATGACAAACACACACACAGGAGCAACAACCAGAGGCAGATCACGGTGCTGTGACACGTGACGACAATGTTAGCAACATTATTCTAGCCAGTATATTTGTTAATCAAACGAATGAACACGCTTCAAGACCATTTAGTAACATTTTCCAAACCTTAATATAGTTCCATTTGATTTATAGCTAGAAAAAATGTCGCTCTACGTACACAACTGTTTCCGACTAAAGCTTTAAAAAGCAAAGTGATATTAGCTGGTCATTGGAGGTCTGTGATTATGTACCATTACCGCACAGACAAGCAGTAATTTGTCTTTATAATTGGCACTGGCACAAAGACCCAATCAGGGCGGCCTGCTAGGTGATTTTGGCATGGTAATTACAGTCGGACAGGAAGCTTGGGATCCCAATGGCCGCCATTTTAAGCTCAGAGTTCAACTTCAGTCAGCTTTCACACTGTAAAAGACAGAATGCTCTCAGACATAAAGATAGAAAGCGATCCAAACCCACACAGTACAACAGATGATCTATTATGTCGACGGCATCACTATTCATGTACTGTAAGAACAAAAGAACAAATTTGTGTAATTTCTGCAATACTAGTAATTACCAAATGCACTTGGAAAAATAAGGCCTTTAAACCCAAATGTTTACCTAGTCTTAGCCATAGAACTAAGCTGCAAGGTTCAAACCCACTTTACCCCAACATTCTTAAAAATAAAGTTGTCTTTAATAATGTTTGAACTTTATTAGTTAGGCAAGTAGTTCTTGCTGTGGTAATTTTTTTCTTGCTGATCTGAAAAAAAAAATGATCCAATCCGTGACTCAAAAAAAGTAATATGATCCGAACCGTGAGGTTTGTGATCTGTTGAACCACTATATATAGAAAAGAGGTGCAGAAAAAGCTACTAGCCTCCTGAATCGTTCTAGACAGATGAGGGCATTCCTGCTTGTGACCTGTCGAAAGGCTGCATAAAAGAATAAACTCATCAACTTGATGATTAGGTAAAAATAGGGGGTTTTCAATAAGATGCTTTGTACTCTTCAGAAAGGTCAATGGGCGACCCTGATGTGACATTGCACGCATGCATGATTTAGAAACTCCACACTTCATGTTCATTATTCTGCAAGCGGAGCCGTCTCAAAGACGATGACATTAACCGCCATTGTGAAGAACAGCGATGGGGACAGATCGCTCGCTAAAGGTTAATTCAAACTAAAGAAGGAGTCAACCAATCAGAGGGCTGAGGTTTGTGTCCAACAGGCGGTTCGGAGGGAACAAACGAATTCTTATTCACAATGAACCCTACAGTTCATCACATGCTCTCCCCTCTTATCAATTTTACTGACAATGCTGGAGCTCTCTGACAGCCCAGAGCATTGAGACTAGCAATTTTAACCTATTATGAGAGTGCAGAAATAAATCACATCTTTTTGGAGGTGTTTCCCGTTATTATTGTAAGCTAGATGGAAGTTTTTCATGAAATGAAAGCTGACTTTGATTTGAGATGGCAGCTTGGCCATAGGCAGGGGGTCTGATTATATGGTTTTGCATTAAAATTAGAAGCGTGTCCTAAAGCGTAACACGAGATGTCCTTGTGTTAGGTCACAGTCATGTAACCATATATGAGGGTCAGCGAGCTGGATGAGAATTAAATGTCCACAGCTTGTGTGGCTTCCCGTGTGTTTCCATCACTTCAAGCCATTCTTTATCTGTTCTCAAGCTTCAGGTTTATTTCCAACACAGCAAGTGGAGGAAAAAAGCTCGACAAAAGGAGTATGATGGGGAGAAAAAAAGAAAGGTTAAGATGTTGGTTTTGATTTTTGGGCCAACAGTGGGGGAAATAATTATTTGATCCCCTGCTCATTTTGTAAGTTCGCCCACTTACAAAGAAATTAAGGGTCTATCATTTTTATGGTAGTTTTATTTTAACGGATGGAGACAGAATATCAACCAAAAAATCCAGAAAAACACATTATATAAAGGTTGATTATGTAAATTAATTAGCATTTGATCGAGTGAAATAAGCATTTGATCCCCTACCAACCAGCAATAATTCTGCCTCCCACAGATTGGTTATGTGCCCATGTGAAACACAGATTAGTCCTGTCACTTTTAGAAAGTACTCCTAATGTCCTAATGTCAGTGGACACCTGTTCACAGAATAGGTATCTTCCATTCCAACCTCTCCAACACCAATGGGCAATACCAAAGAGCTGTCAAACGTCAGGGACCAGATTATAGACCTGCACAAGGCTGGAATGGGCTACAAGACCATCAGCAAGAAGCTTGGTGAGAAGGAGACTTTTGTTAGTGTGATTATTCAGAAATGGAAGAAATACAAAATGAAAAATCAATCCCCCTCGGTCTGTAAATCCATGCAAGATCTGGCTTTATGAGGTAAGGATGATCATGAGAAAGGTGAGGGATCAGCCCAGAACTACACGGGAGGAGCTTGTTAATGATCTCAAGGCAGTTGGAACCACAGTCACCAAGCAAACCATTGGTAACACACTACGCCGCAATGGATTGAAATTCTGCAGCACAAGGATTGGTCCCCCGCTCAAGAAGGCACATGTAGAAGCCCGTCTGAAGTTTGCCAATAAACATGATTCAGAGAAGGCTTGGGAGAAAGTGCTGTGGTCAGATGAGACCAATATTGAGCTCTTTGGCATCAACTCAACTCGCCGTGTTTGAAGGAAGAGAAATGCTATGACCCCAAGAACACCATCCCTACAGTCAAGCACGAAGGTGGAAACATCATGCTTTTGGGAGTTTCTCTGCTAAGGGTACAGAACGACTTCACTGTATTGTATTGTATTGAGGGGCCGATGGACAGGGCCATGTACCTTCAAATCTTGGACCTCCTTCCTTCAGCCAAAACACTGAAGATGGGTCGTGGATGGGTCTTCCTGCATGACAATGACCCAAAACATACCGCCAAGGCAACAAAGGAGTTGCTCAAGAAGAAACACATTAAGGTCATGGAGTGGCCCAGACAGATATCAAATATTTCACTTACTGAATTGCAAATCAATTTATAACCTTTATATAATGTTTTTTTCTGGATTTTTTGGTTGATATTCTTTCTCTATCCGTTAAAATAAACCTACCATAAATATTATAGACCCTTCATTTCTTTGTAAGTGGGCAAACTTACAAAATCAGCAGGGGATCAAATAATAATTTCCCCCACTGTATATCAATAAGGTATGGTTTCCTTCCAAGCTGCAACCTAATTTATGCAAAAATATTGCTTAAAAAAGAGAGAAGAAATACACAGAAATACACAAGAGAAAAGAAAAAAACAAACACAGCTTTTTTTGTTCAAGAAAATTAGGAAATCGTCTGAGGGAATTATTTTAGTCATATTACTTTTTTGACATTTAAGCATTTATTTGGCAAACATGATTGGGCATGTCATCTTAAATAAAAATATCCACCTCAAGATTAAAAAAATATATACATTTTTTAATGCATATTTTGGACATTTTAATTGCATCTTGATGTTTCATTCTAACATTTGCTATGTGCATCATCTCAAGATGCATACAACTACATGGATATGAGATTTGTTTTGAAAGTCTGAGATTTTGTGCCTCAAATGTCAACACAAATGCCTTTGGATGAGTTACAGTACAAGCTAAAGTTTAATATTTAATTAAGTTATCTGAACAATTCTTTCCAAAGCCTTAGCAAACACGACTCGTAAATAAAACAATAAACTCATATAAAACTCCTGCATTTAGAAAAATATATGAACAAAATCTGCTAAGGGGTAGGCTAATAATGTAACAACAGTTTTTAAAAAGTGATTTTTACATCAAGATCTGCATTTTCATGGGTTTAAATGAAAGTTTTTTTGTTACAAGAGACATAAAAACAACTTTGTGAATCAAAACAACTTTCCTACATGAATAAAAAAAATCACTTGATTTTCTAAAGTCAACGAATTTGCGACAGCTGAATGTAACATTTTTGACAAACCAAACATCAGTCTCTGAGTAACATAATTTATTCAAGAGACCGAAATAAGCATTCCAAACATCTATAACACGTTTTATGATTAGCCACCCCTCGATCACTTTATATCAAATCTGTCAAAAACTGTCAGTTGAAATATTAGAAATAAAAACAAGCATAACACACTCAGAGGCATCAATCACTTCAATACTTGCCAGCAAATAAATAAGTATTACTTACGATCCATCTGTTTTCAAATCCACATCCTTTGAATATCAAAACATCGATGTCTGTCAAAAAATAACGTGCACACACAGTGGTGTTTATCAGAAGCAGAGCTCCAGCGATTGCACGGCACGCATTTTTTTTCTAGAAAATACTACCAGTAGCCTTCCGGATGTTAGAATGAGTCAACGCTTTCCGAGAAGAGGGAGAGAAAAAAATCGCGGCCTGAGTGGCTTCAATATGCTGTAGCCTAATACATAACATACGCATGTGAGTAACTTTGTTGTTCACTAACTGAAATTGAATCGAAATCAGGAAACTGAGTAAAATGCTTCACACTGCATGCTAAACATAAAAAAATGAAAAACTTCGCTGGTTTAGCAAACATCATTCAACATGTGTTGGTTTTAACAGAATTTTTTTTTATGCACGAACTTCACATTCTGATTCTGACATTCCTGATTTGAATATTTTAAATAATTTTCTATTCCTGACTGATCTTTTTCATAATTTTGGCAATAGATGTAAAATGAGTGATCTTGAGATGTCCCTGTCCAATTTGACTCTCATGCTGATGTAGCCTAATAGGCCTATATAAACTTGACAGGTGATTTTTAAAAAATGTAGTTTGATCACTATCATCTCAACTGTTTAAAAGTTCAAATTATCAAAGTTTGATTAAATATCGGTTAATTTTCCAATAAAAGATTATAAAAAAAATTTTCATGAGTTGTTAATTACCCCTTAGCAGCCTCATTCTGACCTGGATGAAACGAGCAAGATGATTTAATGGGGTTTCGGAACTAGGATTCATGTCTGGGAGGTTCATATCAGAAGGGATTGATGTTTTTTCTTGCAGCGAGAACATTCATGAACAAAGTCCGGAGTGTCACGCAGCAGGCCAGACAGCAGGAGCAGCGGTTCCCAAAGCAGTGTTCCTGCTGACAACCATTTACCAGCACAGCCGCTCTGACAAGCCTCTCATCTTCCCATTTCATCTTCACCTCCTGCATCATTTAGTCCCTGGGGAGTGTGCATGTGCGATGATACACGGGTTACTCACCGCCCGCAAAACACAGTCAGAGATATTCACATGTCTACAATCCCGTATGCCCACACACAAATTCCTCATTGAGAAGCTAACATGTATTTTGAAGATTACTTTGGTATGATAATAACCAGGGCTTTTGATCAAATTTACAGGGAGAATTTTTTTTTATGCATTGGGCCCACTCTTTCCTGGAAAAAAAAAAACACTTCAGTTGGAGGAAACAAATGTAACAGAAACACATTCTCCCAAAAGGTGATGTGAGAACAAAACCCCCTGGAGAACCCCAAAAGAGGACCAAACTAATAAAGAAAACTATAACAACACAGAAGAAATGGGGATCAACAAAGGAAACATTACATTACCATACCGCAGAGAGGAAAAGATTTAAGAGCACATACTCTTCTGGCCATCTCAGATTCAGAGCCTACGGAAGCTTTTAAAGTCACCGTGAAATCAAAATGAACGAATCTTATTTTTTATGGAATATTTCAGTATTTATTATAAAAGATTCATCCATGCATTGCAAATTTTTTTAATGTCATGTTCCCTCGTAATCTTTAATCAAAATAACTTCTCCGTCTTGCATTGACATCTCTTCTCTGATGATGTGTTAACTGGCACGAGGGCGGGACAACCTTTCACTCACATGACATTACAGCTGTAGCAAATCACAACCATCCAATGATCCAATCCATTCCGTCCTATACTATAAATTCCGTCCTATACATTTTTTCTTGTTAAAAAAGTCATGTCACTCAGATTTACGTCACAATATGGAAGCAAAGGCTGAATCCCAATTCACCCCTTGCCCCTACCCCTTGGCCCTCCGTTTTGCATGTTCACGTCTAGGGGTAGGGAGTCCCGATTCTTGTTGAGATCGAGTGGTAGGGCGAAGGGGTAGGGCTACATAGCCCTCGAAACGGAGATTTTTCAGAGACACACTACAAACGGAGGGCTACGAGAAAGTTCACAGAATGCATCGCAAATCACCGGCGAGATGGCTTCGCAAACGGTTAAACATTTAAATTTAGCGCCAGATGACACCACCATGCACTTTATTTACTCTTATAATAATACTATAGTCATTTAAATTAAGAAATTGTATAATAAATTACCTTTCCGAATCAGAAAAGACACATTTCGAGGAAGGAATGTTATAATCATCATGTTTCCTCAAAGTTAAGAGCAGCTGCTGTCATTATGCTGGCTGATTGTCAGTCGTTGTCATGGAGAAATCCTGTAAAAACTCTGTAACGGCAGAGCCATCGCCGTATCGGGTTCATGAAGGGTTGTTCCATTTCGTAGCTATGGGGAGGCTGCAGACCTGGAGCCGGCAGTTTTACGCCCCTGGCAGTTTTAAGCCCCTGTTGTTCCTGATGCGTCCAGTAGGGGGACATACTGCGAAATAACAATTAAATAGATTAAATCGACGCGTACACATTAATAACCCGTCCATAGACTTGCCAATTTTCTGTTTTTTTATTCATTTAAATATAAACGTCACAGTGTAGATCTGCACGGATTAAAATATAGATATTCAGTTGGGCTTCACTCTCTTCACTCAGCCCACAGAAGACTAGGCCTATTTGTTTTTGTGAATTGAAAAATTAAAAATAAACATTGGATCAACGATGTGTTATAACAAGTAATGATATGACCATGTTATAGGCCTAGTATTCACCGTAGGTTTTAATATACAGTAGATGTCGTTGTGAATTTTTATCAAGTTACATTTAGATATTAACCAAATTTAGCCCATTAAATATGTACCATGTAATCATATGGATCCTCTATGAAATATCTGCTATAGCCTACTATTCTCTATTGGTCGTCATACAGCTACAAAACAGTGTCCTACACAGCATTTTATGAAGACAAACACAATTTATCCCTTTTCTAAAATTCCAAGGGCCATTTAGAAGAAAGAGACAATATGTTCACAAAAAAAAAAAAAACGTATTAACACCATTTATGAATTATGATGACTCCCCTATGGTTTGCCACTCTTCTTTAACTATTTTTCTATCCTCCTGTCAAAGGGCTCCCGCACACTGATAAAAAAAAATTAAACATTAAAAAAATTAAAAAGGACATCCATGGTGATTTGATCGTGTGTGTGTGTGTGTGCTGCCCAGAACTGATGTCAGGTGAGTGTGGATTGCATCAATTTGCTCCTGATCTTCAAAGTACAACGGCACAAGCACTTGTTGGTGGAAGAATAGTGGAAAAAGTGTCACGCCACTTTGATTTATTTTGGTCACTGATGATGGACTGTGCAGAGAAAATTGATAATGACATTAAAAACATGTCCATGTCTCTGTAAGTCGTTTATTTTGTAAGTCGTAAGAAAAGAGATGGGTGTTTATAAGTTGAGAGAGAGAGAGATTTTCATTTCCTTAAGTAGCTAAAGCACACCTTTATGAAATGCAAGTTAAAAATAATTTGGTAAAGGCAGAGTATGATAAAACCCACATTAGGTGCACATACCCTACATTTTAGTCCAGACCAGTAAGCTATTTTAAGAAAAAAATGTTTATTAAGATATAAATTAGATGAAACAGCTCAAAGAATCTACATTCAAACCATATGGGAAAACTTTTTAATGTGGGTTTTATCATGTATGACATGATAAAAATAATCAAAATATTTGAGTGAGTGTGCAGTTCATCTCTTTACTTGGAGAGAGAGATTTACATGCATATATACATGCCTATTATAAATGTGTCTTTTGTGTGTTCAAAGACTGTAAAAAAACAAGTTCACATATTTCCAATATCTATGTAATGTTGCCCCCAGAAACCATGTGGAGTAGGCTATGTTTTAATGCAAGGAGTAAACAGGATCTTACCAGAATCTCACGCAAGCTAAAGACAGGCAACAAAAGAAACTTTAAAAGAAAATGAATTTTAAAGTGAGAAGACTAGGGGCAGCTAAACGTACACGTGGTAAACTAAGTTGAAGCCAGATAGAACATAAACCTGACCGTCAAGAACTTTTTGTCTTTAGAAATAAATTATAGACCCATCCATATAGAAATTAATTGATATCTACCTACCCTATAGCTCTATCGAGCTAATCGTTTATAAATAATAAATGTTGCATCATTGCTAAACAACAACTTTTTAGAGTTTACAAGATTATTTAACATACAAATGACAGAATTTATCTATTTTTTGTCAGATTTTCAATCTAACGATTTTAATCTTGATTATACAGTAGTATTACTTTGTCTTCTGGGCAAGTTTCATCTTCATAAAGACAGAACCATTCAATGATCCTGATTTAAGAATATTCTCCTCTGATATAAAGTTCCTTTTTTCTTCTTTTAAGAAAATGGCAAAACCTTTAAACTCAGGTTTCTAAAACAAATAACATCCTTGAGTCTCTTGTAAAGAACCTTTAATTTTTTATATTGACAAAATGTAACATTGTATTGATTTGTGTAGCCTAATTCAATGTCTTTTTATGTCCCCCTTGTTTTTTGTTTTGTTTTGTTTTTTTCTCTTCTCACTGTTAATGTCTGTATCCTTTCATTTGCAATACAAAAATAATTAATTAATTAAAAAAGAAATCGTGTCGCTGTACAGCCTCCCCCTACTGGACGCATCAGGAACAACAGGGGCTTAAAACTGTCAGGGGCGTAAAACTGCCAGGGGCGTGTATCTACCGGCTCCAGGTCTGCTGCCTCCCCCTACTCTTTCGTAGGGAAATATTTCAACCCCGTGGCCCTTGTAACTCTGTTTTAAGGGCCAAGGGGTACACTCGAAAACAAGGGGTAGGGCCAAGGGGTGAATTGGGATTGAGCCAAAGACTGTGAATAATGAGCGCTGTTGTGTTCTCATTGGTGGAGGATTGGGTGGAGACTAGCACAATCAGCCAATCAGAGAGTGAGCAGGTTTCACTGCATGACACACGTTTTCTATCTCTGGTCGAAACAGGCTAGGATGTACTGTAACAGGTGGTATAGTAACTATTTTCTTCAGCATATTATAAGTGTATAAGTATAAATTAACATTTATTTTGCCTGTGTCACAATATGAGGTAAATCCAGGCCCATGGGTAAGATACAATTTTTCTTTGTTCTATGATTGTTTGGTACATCTAATTTACCAGTAGTGAACAGCGTTAATTTCATGAACAACATTACTGAAGAGAATGTTTGTTGATGAAGGCTTTTTTCGATGTTGTCAACAATAATGAAGACAATATGAAAAATATAAATGATGCCGATAATTTTACAATTTAAATGAGAGAGAGCTTGCCCTGCATTACGATGTAAGCTATTTTGGACTGCCTCGGTTAATGCTCCGGTAAGGTAAGGGATAATGGATAAGGGATAATGTACATTCAGCCGGTTGTTATCACAGAATAAACCCCGACAGGGGGATCAGGACCCCGTCGCGAAGCGGAAGCTACTTGCCACATAAGTAAATAACTAGACAGGAAATACTGATCTAAGTCTAAATATTTTATTAGGTCTTTAACCGCAAAGCTATACCACTTATTATTACACAGCATTTCACCACATAAATAATTATGGATAAGAGATATTGATTTGAGATGAAACCATTTTAAAATCGTACCTGTTTGTATCAGAGTGCAAAATGGCAGCAGCAGCGTTTGTATGAAACAAGAGAGAGCGAGTCCACGATACTGGATGGCATAATTAAATAACTGTACACAAAATATTGATTTGATAGTTTTAATATTTTATTAGCTCACCACATGCAAAACATCCACAAAGAAAAAACGTTCCTAGCAAGCGCTGCTGAGTCTGACTTCAGTAACCCGGATGAGCCTGTGTTATCTAGGAATAACATAGCGCTGGATGGCGCGATTGACCAATCAGAATCAAGTATTCCACAGAGCCGTGCAATAAACAGAGTTATCAGACAAATTGAATGCTTTACTGTGCAGTTATGAAACCACATGCATGATAAATTATTTTTTGAAACGATTTAAAGTGCATATATAAAAAAATGATTGTCTGTGAGTCCCTGCACACAGTTTTAATTAACCTATCCAGATAATAACATTAATAATGAATAACAATAATGTATTCAGACATAACGACGGCATAAATATTATATTACAACTTAAATACTTGTTTCAGATCTGGACAAGGGAAAGGGAAAGAAGAGAGCTAAGTTTATTACAATAAATGTCGGGGGGTTTGGGGTGTTGGGTGCCCCCACTAAGGGCTTTGACATAATTCGAACACCGTAGAAGACAGGCAGAGCGAAGGGAGAAACCGCCTGTAGTGCTGTATCATTTGTCCTTTGCCGTGTCACAGAAGAGAACAATGCCTTCCATTCAGATTCTCCCCAGGCGAGAGAGACGTAATGAAAGATAGACTAGATTGTCATTTCCTGTGTTTGCTGTGTTTCTGTAAACACTGGGCGCTGGCACACAGCTGCGCCCCTGATCTATGCCATGATCTCCCGTATACCTCAGGCCTCGCACTGCTCAGATGAACTGTCATCATCATTGGACTTGGCCGTGTGAAGAGTGGTTTGTTTTTACAGAATGACAGAGAAAGAGAAAAAAAAAAGAAGCAAAAATAATATACAATTATACTTAACATTCGTGTTCATGTTACCATGTAAGTAATTACGTGATTAATGAGAAATACTAATGAACATAATGTACTTATTATGCTATTAGTTTGTGGAGCAGCTTGCAATTACACATTGCTTTTGTAATTTATTTGATTCATTGTCCAATTTGTGTAACATGAACATTGTAACGTGGTGTTAACAAAAAACACAATTAACAAAAGCTCAAACCCTGCACACTTCATGACAGGAAGATAAGCTCTGCGGTTAATCATAATTGAAGAGACTTGATTTGTAAACATAAAAGGTATATGCGACATATGTAAAACAATTCATTAAATAGTTTTATTCATTCTGAAAACTAATTAGGATTTCCCGAGGGAACCCATGGCAAAATGTCTGAACAGCTTTATCATGCCTTGTGACATCATTTCCTCTAATGTTCTGGGTGGACAGCAAATCAGTTTCTATTTTTTTTTTTTTTTCGATCTCGATTTCCCATTCCTTCTCACTTTTGTCTATATCAGTTTTACTTTACCCAGTGGCTATGGCGTTTTCTTTCTTCAAATTCCTCTTCAACTGTCTCATGTCGTTGGTTTTAACTTGATGAAACACATTTTCTCTCTTCATGTGGTTGTCCAGTTGTTTTATTTATTCATAGTCTATATTTATACCCTTTTGGCTATCATGGTTTATTTATGAATCCATTACGTACATCCTCGGACTGTTCCAGCTGTAAACAAAACTGTCTAAAATGCTAATAGGGAGAGAAAAAAAATCCAGCAAAATCAGTATGTTTGTATTGGATGGATGGAAAGACGGACAGGTAGGTAGACAGATCTTTCAGATACACTAGATCTATCAGTTAGACAGACAGATATACATATAGATAGACAGACGGACAGACAGACAATTTATGGATGGAATTCAGAGATGAGTCATTTTAATTCAACAGTTTGAGTATGCTAACCATCTGACCTGTTGGATGCATCTTTATGGTCGGCAATTAAAAATGAAAAATAAAATGAGTTGTTGATTCTCTTGCAGTGTCAGCCTTGTATGAGTCAGATCCGCCCCCGAGTTTTTTTTTTTAAATCAAGAAATCCCCATTAAAAACACCAACTCAATATCATATTAAAAGATTGTTTTATTCACAATTGAAGTGTAACAAATATAGTTTATCAAAAACTTTTGCTTTAATATAATTTATTACATGATAAGATCATACGATTTATATAAATGATGGCTGCCAGTTTGCCAGAATGAAATGTGTACAATAAAAAAAAAACTAATTAACAAATAAGAAATAAAACCAAACAATTTCCCACAAAATTAATTGCATATATATTAAAGAAAAACATAACAAAAACAAATCAGATTATGTGCAATGGAATGATTATCAGCAATATAGTACAGTTACATTTCTGAGGTTGTCTCATGAAGAAATAACAAACGACAAGAATCACAAACGAAAAAAAAAGGCATTTTCTATGCAAGATCATCAACACAATATTTAAACGACAAATTTTAATCTGAAAAGCACATCTCCTATTCCTGCTCCTGACTGTCACCTAAGATTCTCTGCGGATTCTCAGTCACAGCTTGAGGAATCACGTTCACTAAAGAGACAGCACGAAGCGCTAGTCCGCGCTAAGCCGCGGCAGTGCTAAACATCGTTTAGATTCGCAGTACAGTGAACGCGATGTCTTATCTACAGTGTCACAGCGTTTTATGACGGGCCTCCCTCGAGATGATGTTGCTTTCATATATTACTCGTCGTCATGTATTTTTTCCCATGTAGACCCACCAGTATAATACATTGGTTAAAGCACCACACCATACTAGTTTAGCAGAGTGGGTCAGGTTTTTTCTTATTTTTTGAAACACTGCCTAAATGTAGACACTAGGAACAAACCTGTCAAGCACCTCCTGCTATTCAAACCTCAAGTTTGAGGTGTCAATTTCCCAAAAACATTAATAAGATGGGAATTGGGTCGTTCCTGCTAGAATTGGAATGTGGCTATGTAATGTGTAATAGATGTAGTGATGTATATGCACGCCAATGCGTCAGATGTTTTTCTTATTATAGTTTCCTGTGTATGTGTATGTGTGTGTTGTATCCAGTGCCGTGGACTGCTTTGCATTCATTGGTTTGCACCATTTTCCATTAAAAATCTTCACTTATGCTGTCACATTGTACAGTAATATTCCTATTCTTTTCTGCATGGAGAACCCAAACATACTGATTCACAACTTTCTGCTTTCATGTTAAATCAAAAGACGCAAACAGATAAAATGATAAAATCACAACAACTAGGCCAAAGTATGTTCAATTCACATTTGGTGGTACATTCAAACAAATATTCACTCCCCTTTTTGACCGACGCTGCCCGTGTCCTTATAAAACACTTTCCCAATGGATTTAAGCAGCTTCATCACTGTTTACTACAGAGCCCCTAAAGGGACACGGTGATGGTAAAAAAAAGAGATGGGATGAAATTTCTTTTTCAATTCTTCAGTTCTCATGCAAAACTTTTGCATTCGCTTTAAAACTTTTGCGCTTTCTCAAAAAACGTGTTTGCTTACAAAACCTTTCGTTCCCCCAAGAAACTCTGTTCACTTGCAAAACTTTCATTATGTGATGGGAGGAAAAACGCGGGAAACAGCAACGTTTCTCGAGGAAACGTAATAAAGAGAATGCAAATATTTGCAACGCAGTGTCTTTGAGGAATGCAATCATTTTGCGAGAGAACGCAAAAGGCATTGAAATATTTTTCCATCACCATGTCCCATTAGGGGCTCCATAGTTTTCTGCCCTTCACAATGAAAAAAGACAAAAAACCCTACGTCTTGAGTAATAAATTAACACAAAATACTCCATTTTACATGTCTAGGATAAAAAGTCTCTGCCTCCATTGATTAAGTAAACAATTAAAAAACATTTTGAACACATTTTATGCAACAAAGTAAGCTCACGAATGTAGAGGAATGACTGATAAACGACTGTCCATCACAAGCTTAAGAAGGCTGAAGCCAAGTAGGATAAAGCTCTTGGTTAGAGCGAAAATAAATAGAGCGTTGCTATTAAAACATGACTAAATTGATCAGTAAGACTAAAAGGCACTAGTTGACTTGCTTTCCCTACCTTGCTGTAGAATAAAGCGTCAAAATACCGAACCAAACATCACCCGAAAGAAACGGACAGCAAGAGACAGCGAAGTTCGGTGGATATGTCATATCTTCGCTTCTGTAAACACACATGATGCAAAAAAACAAACAACAAAAAAAACAAAACAGAAAAGGATGTCGATACACTGAGTTACCTATGGCTTTAATAAAATGTGTGAGGGCAAATACAATGGAAAACGGTCTGGTCTGGTCTCCTCACAGAGGAAATATGGTCCTTCTTGGTCTCTGAGGCTCAGAGACATGTCCAGAGTGTCAGGGACAGAGAGAGAGAGAGAGAGAGAGAGAGAGAGAGAGAGAGAGAGAGAGAGAGAGAGAGAGAGAGAGAGAGAGAGAGAGAGAGAGAGAGAGAGAGAGAGAGAGAGGACAGGGGCAGCATGCAGAATCCCGAGAAAGAGACGGCAGAGGAGAGAGGGCTGTGGAGAAACACATGAAACTCCAGTAGAAGTTTTGGAGGACAGAAACTCTCCAGCCACAGGGGTTTTACACCCATAGCTATTGTCCACTGTTAAAGAAGGTCCAGGAAGTTACGTTTCATTGGTCCTTTGGGGTGGGATGAAGATTACTTGAGATGGTTGGCTAACTCTGGGCTCGGTTTCTTAATGACGGGAAGAGGATGAGCCTCCGTGTTGAACACCCACTGATCGAAGGGCAAATGGTCATCGTCTGAGAACAGCAAATACAAATACCTGAAAAAAAGAGAAAGACAATCTTTTAAAGGGCACTTTATGTTGTATATAGTTGATATAGTAATTCACAGCAAGATTTCCAGTGAGAGATTTGTGGTATTTGGGAACAAATATTATGTACATGAATCAGAAGCATAAACAAAGTTATGAGAGGGAAATAATGTATTTTTATAATTGCCACAAAATATTTCTCTCTCTCTCGATTCATCAAGGAAGAGACAGTTTTCTGATTTTCTTTTTTCAGTATTATGTCAAATTTGCGACAAGATGGAAATGTAATGCTCTAATGCCATAAACTCATAAATACTTTATTTCTGACCATGCAAAAAAGTAATAGCACACCTTCTGATCAACAAACTGCTTGATTTGAGAAATCATTCATGTCTATCGCACAAGAGGGGTGGGAATAGCCAAATGGCAAAGTTGAATACTTATGCGCAATAGTAAAAACGAAAACATCACTAATTATCTCCATTAAAGTCAACCTGCATAAATATATCTACCTCTTAAAATCTGAATGTTCCCTTCGTAAACAAAACATGAACATCTCCCGACTAAGTGCTGATGAATTTAAGTAAAACACTGCCAAGACAACAGCACTGAAATAAGGGATGCAGATTACAAACTACAAACTGAACATTTTACTTCCTTTGGCTGAGAGTCATGGCTAAAGGACATTGTTTCACAAATGAAGGTCATAATTCAAAACCTGCAACCAAGAAAAAAAAAAAAAAAAACCCACAGGTTTATTTGGAGGGCCGGATGACACTCGTTAAATTACAGTCTATAAACTTTAGCTGGAGACTACGATGCAGACGCCGGTTTCCTGATGAAGTTGTGACCTTGATAATACGGTTTCTAACCATTCCTCCCTCTCGGTTCCCTCTCTGAACACGCATTGGCTGGAGATTCGCCGATGAAAGGCTCTCTTCTCCACTGCCCCTCTGAAAATATAAGCTGTTGACCTCAAGCCTCCAGAGTTAAAGCTAAATCACGCATGTCCACTGGATGAACCACTCCTGGCAGCTTAAACTGCACCTGACCTCCTTTTGCAGCCAGCATGATCTTCAGACCTTCAGTTTCAATGCCCTCCCACTGGCTAGAAAAAAATTGGAAGGTTACGGCCACTTATAAATGAGACTAAGAGGGTTTATTTAATGACAGAGGTGACAACAGTATTATACTGCATCTGCAAGTGAAATGGACCCAACAGCTATCAAGCTGATATCCTCTTTTAAATGCTTCAAAATGGAAGTATTTGTTATACTGTGATTCATCTGTGCACATCATTTTTTTTATTAATGTGCCCTCATAATCTTTAACCAAAATAACTTCCCCTCTTCCAGTGACATCTCTTCTCTTCTCTAATGAAGTATTTACTGGTGTGAGAGCGGGACAACCGGTCACTCACATGACATTACAGCAATAGCAAACCACAACCATCCAATGAATTCCTGAAGGACAAATTCAAGTTTCACCATTCGCCTTGTTTGAGAAGCCGTTAAAGCTCAATAAGGAAGAAAAGACAAAATTAAAACATCCGTTTCATGCAGACTTTAGTTGAGTGCAGGCGTCTCCTGGTTTTACTATAGTGCTTTTAAGTAAAGCCTCAAAATACTGAATCTAACTGCACCCGAAAAGCAGCAAAAACATAAAATAAAACCCTGGGCAAACCAAATCATGAAGCAAAATGGAGGTTCGCATATTCAACGAGAATAGGGAAATCCACACCGCAACCATAGCGATAACGACGGTAGGAATGTAATTGTTGAAATTACTTTTATAAAGCGATTTTCTTTCCAGCTGATAAATGATAAAAACATTGATAGCCATTTAGAATCCATCCTGCTTTAATGGATGAGCATTTAAAGCGGCAGATGACAAAACTGAAGCATGTGCCTATAGTAAATGAATGTTATCGTGCGTTGCTGTGGACGCCAATATAGTTATCGCTATATCGTTCTTGGTGTGAATGGGCCTTAAATCATAAAGGTTTGGAATGACATGAGGATGAGTAAATGGACGAATTTTCATTTTTTAGCGTGAACTCTCGCTTTAGTGGTTTAGCATGTGAAGCGGAGCAGATGAAGTGGACTGAAGTGAGCATGTTCAAGAGCACAGTCATGCCCACAAACACATTGAGAGCATTTCTATGAACAGGAAACTTTGATCCCTCAGCCCGCCAGACAGTCTGGCTCTGAAGAAGATTCATTACTTAATACACACTAACTGTGCAAAAGAGGCAAACACAGCCAAAAGCAGCAGAACGAGAAACAACCAAAATAAGAGAGAAGGAAAAGCTGAAAGCAGGGGTTTCTGGATGCGCTCACTCTCTCTCAAAGAATTGCTAAGTCTTTTCTGTGTTCAATTGTGTGAATTGTGCTCCTCCTGGCCAAAGGGCAAGCACTCCTCCAGATTATTAAAGGCAGGAGAAATGGAGAGCCACTGTCTTCAGCGGCAGGGTGAGACTCGAACAGTGATTTCCTCTTCAACTGCAATCAAACTGGAAGAGAACTGGGAAAAGCTACCCAAAAAAACAGGATACAGAAGTGCATTGTGACCTCTCTAACTCCTCAGCTCTTTATTCTGGGCCCTGACGGAGTAAAATACTTGTTCTTTATTCATTCCTTTCATTTATCAGTGTATTTAATGATGAATGTTGTGTGATGATGAGCCCTGTGAATGAGTTCCAACTGTCACCGTCTTGTGTCTCAGTCACTTCACCTTGACAGTGATAATTCTCTGAGTGAACATCTTTCCTTTAGTCAATCATTGCAGAAACACAAGTTAGTCTCAGACTCTTAACCCTCTGGGGACCAGAAACGCGCCGGCGCGTTTTGCTCGTTTTTTTTTCACATAGCAGAAAAATAGACTTAAAGTACTACCATCATTTCTGTTCATATAGAGTTAAGAAATATGAGAAAATAATCTGTTAAATGTCTAATTTTTTATGTGCCCACATACAATCGAAATAAAATATTGTGCTTTTGTAAAATAAAGAAAATAAACAGGGTGTGCGTTCTGCCTCTCGGTCACCGTGAACTTTTTTCCTGGAGCACGTCTCTAATCTTCAACACAACTCAGCAAATACTATTCACCCAGACATGAGCAATATATCTTTTAAATCATTTGAGTTTGTACTTTTAAATGATCCGATTCAAAACTAAAATTATTATTCTCCGTTTATGTCATCTATATAAAAAGAGAGACGTGTCAGCCCGTCTCATTATTGTTCTCTCAGCTGATTATCTCTGGTAATGTGACACGCCCACGGAGAGCACGCGCTATTCAAACGCAAATATGTGAAGCAACACATTGAGACGCGTTAACGCCCATAAACTCTGAAAACACACATTATTTTTTAGTCAGATTAATCTACTGTCGTCTTGCGCGGCTATATGAGGAACAATCCTGGGACATTTACCACTGGGTTTATTTTCACTTCGAGGATGAACAGATTCAGCTGAGAAGTAAGTGTTTTTTGCAAGTGCTTTGTTCTAATCGCGATATAGAATAACGTAGTGTCTGTAAACGGAAAAATAGCATACTGTTAAATGTGAATCATGTTTGTGTGTGTGTGTGTGTGTGTGTGTGTGTGTGTGTGTGTGTGTGTGAATGAATGAACGCACAGATACGCACTGTTACAGACTAAATAACAGACAACATTTCGTTGACTCGTTTTGGATAAAGTTTTTACTCTAAAATAGACATCAAATAAGCTTTTTTTAGGAGTTTCTGCTCATATGTTAAATATATAGTATGTTTTGTCAATAAACTAATCAACTAAGATGTTATAGTGTTTGTTCAAGCTATATCAAAATAATGAATCCTCAACTTTGAAATATGTATGATCAAACTAAGACATTTATGGAGAAAGACAATTTTCTTTTCAAGATGTTTCCAACTCTAACTTTGAACTTTGAACTGAAATAAAACCATGTCTATATGGTGAAGGGTGTGTGATAGAAGTGTCCAGACGTATGCACCCTGTATTTTCCTTATATAAATCCAAACAATCTAAAAGCCATTCTTTTTTAAATCTCCTCATTCTTTGTGCAAGGCTCCTGTAATGATATGGCCTGATAGCACCTAATAGGGCCATTATGGGGAGGGTCTTTGTCTTTCTCAGGTGTGGAATGCCACACATATTAATGAGAGATCACGCCTCCTGCATAAAGCTTTCTCAAACAAAACACGTCATTAAAAATGTAAAAGACTTTATTGACTTATCTGAATGAGTAGTCAGGATGATTCTCACATTGTTTTAGAGCAAATATTCTAGACTATGTGATACAATTTTCAAAAGTCTTGTGAAGAAATAATCAATATGTGTTTTGTGGTCTTATTTCAGCAACTTTCATTTTTATTTTTTTCAATAACCACGCATAAACATTATTCTATTAAAAATACAAACATGTACATACATGTTGCTCAGATCTCATTGTAGCCAAGTTTGTGCTATATAGAGTGAATTTACACCTTTGCCATTAACATGTTTATAAATAACTGAAAAAAGCACAAATGTCAGTGCATGTCAAAACATCCCAAGGGCCCCAAAAACACTCTGGTCCCCAGAGGGTTAAACATGCCCTATGGGTAATTCGCAGAACATTTGATTATTTACTGCACAACAAAGTGGCAAGAGGTCTCTGAAAAATCTAAAACTAATTGGCTGATCTGATTTCAAGGACTCAACCTCAGTGCTCTAATAAACAAATATGTGTTTACAAACTTATATATTCCTCAAAAAAAAAATCAAAGACAAATACAACCTTCTTCATAGAGAAAACCAAGTCTATTAAGATGTTTGTTTGATTTGATTTGATTTGATTTATTCAACAATGATCTTAAACAAATACAATCATGCCAAAGGAAATTCATACACATTTCAAGACAAATTGTCGAGGATAAAATACACAAAAAAGCCTCAGGCTTATTTCCATTGTGGTCCTCTATATGCATAAAATGGACGAACGGTTCGAGTGGGAATAAAATCAAAACCAAACCAAACATCTCACACCTTAATAAATTCATATGGGATCTTAATTGGAAAGCCATTTTTTAACTTCTGTTTTGCACTGTAACATTATTTTTATGACAATTAAGCACTGTTCTCCAAATTCTCATTAGTTTTATGTTTCCCCCTCATTATTCTGACTGATGATTCTCATTAGATTCGTATTAATATAAAACAATTTATTTTACTGGATTATAGTAACAAATCACAGTAATAAATGTATAGTATATGAATCAGAATTCATTCAACACAGTACAACACACATTACCATTGCAATAATAATTACAATAATACACATTTACATTATATATACACGCACGCACGCGCACACGCACACGCACACGCACACACACACACGCGCATAATGTAAATATGTATCCTGATTGCAGTAATATAACATTTTGGGAGAAATATGCTTAACTGTCATGAATATAGTGTCACAAAAAAAGGTGTTTTACTTATAAAAAAGCATTAAGCAACCTGTTTTCACAACCCTGCAACACAGTCAGCTGTGTGTGCGCTGTACTCACTTGAGTGTTTCAGCCAAGTAGAAGCTCTGCTGCACGTCATCATGGTTAGGAGTGCTGGCGTAGACGTCTCTTACTCCGCTGTAACCCCCTTCCAACCTGCAGTACTTCTCCAGAGCCTGAGATACAGAGATATAAATGCACCTGTCAATATCAATGTAATTCCTAGCAACTGCATGCACCTTTGATTTTCAGAGACAGTACACCGATGCAAAGGTGTTTACTGGCTCCATTCAAAAGACCCGCACTCCAAAGTCTATATGACAGGGCTTGGCAATTCTGGCCACTTTTCTGCAGAGTTTAGCTCTGACCCTGATCAAACTCATCTGCCTGTAGACCCCGCTTTATAATATGCTGGTCTCTAGATATATATCTGGGGCTGCTCCTTCAGTGTAAGTCTATGGGAGATTCAGCCTGTTTTATTGACAGTCAGGCATATATAGTAGTTCCAATCACTCAGAAAAGTAATAGTGTAGCATAGTTTACCTCAAGGAGCCACATGATTTACAACAGAAAAATAACTGTGGAACAATTTATGTGCCAAAGTTTAATACTCAGGATTTAGGTGTTTGTTTGAATGACTTTTATTCAGCAAAGATGCATTCAATTGATCAAATGTGAACAAAATCATCATGTCTATGGTAGGTCCCCATAAAACATGTGCATGTGTTTAGTGATATTTTAAACTTTTTATTTGTATTTTTTAACAAATTTGGAACATATTTGAATACAGTTTAAAACCATTGAATTCTATTTTTTTTTATCAATAAACATCAAAGTTGAATAGAAAAATATATTTGATTCGTTTAAAATGACCCACTTTTCATGCTAGAAACCTCATATAACAGTTTATCAAACAGTAATGGGATGTGTCTCTGTAATGGGAAAGCAAATTGTGCCCTATTTGTGAAAAGTGCCATAATAACAATCAAATTATTGGCGTTGTGGCGGTGTAAAGATTGTGTAAAAGAACATTTTAAGATAATGAAGATTTTACAAAGCAGTTTTTGAAGGAAAGAAAGAATCAAGCCTTTCATTCCATAAGAGTTGAGCCAGCACATTTTTACTGAGAGGAGAATAGATGGCAGAGGGAGAGCGAGGGAGGAAGAGATGTGATGTATCGCCTAAAGGGACAGACAAATCACAATGGCAATCTGAAGTCATTATGATACAATTACAAGGCTGTGAGATCCTGGCGGTCTCCATTGTCTCTAATACTGCTATGCTAAAGTGCAGGGAGCGTCTGAGGGCAGTGATAAAGCCTCACTGTGACTCACAGTCTGGCCTACATCCCAGTTTAACCAGTCACGTACCGGTGACATTAGTGATAGCGCAGTGGATAAGACACATGCCCTTTGGTGTGAGAGACCCGGGTTCGAATCCACTGTGAGACACCAGTGTGTCCCTGAGCAAGACACTTAACCCCTAGTTGCTCCAGAGGCGTGCGACCTCTGACATATATAGCCATTGTAAGTCGCTTTGGATAAAAGCGTCAGCTAAATGAATAAATGTAAATGTAAATGACATTACATAATAAGTGATGTGTCAAATCCACATGACAGAGTTCTCACCTGTACCGCCTCCCAGCCCCACTGTCTGTACTTGGGGTCATGGGTGAATCTCCACATGTACATGTACGTTTCGATGACCTCCGGCCTCAGGATGAAGTACTTCTCATTTTGGCGTGTGGCGATGGCCTCCACGCCGCCGTCGAAACGGAACGCCTCGGGACCCAGCTTCATACCTGAAACATGCATGCCGACAAATTCATCGCTCAAACGTCCATGTAGACAATGGATTATGGGATTACATTGTTCCTGAGATGAAGAGAAACACTATCAGGATGTGGATTAGGGGCTGTGGCATAATCTGGACCTTCGTTAATCTGCGTCAGATAAAAATACCTACGCATTATGAACATGTAGGTGAAGACTGTGACTGTCTATGTTTACGTTTATGTGTATGTGCATAAACGTATAATTTAAATATTTATTTAAAGGGATGGTTTGGAGTAAATTCAACCTAGGGTCTTTTGCACCATGACCTCGAGCCAAACACCCTCCCAGAAGCCTTTTTTCCCTTGGTCGAAGATTATTAAAGTTAGAGCTTATTTGGAGATATCAGCCGAATGGCTTAGTGCAGGCGCTAATGGATCCAAGTTTGTATCTCGTAGATTACCCCACTAATAATGCCCGGAATGGTACCAAACTTCTACAGTAGCACAAATAGGTTCTGTACTCATAAAACGAGGCATTGGAAAGTTTGTAAGTACATCAGGAGTTTATTTAAATAACACTTGCCTGATGGCTTGTGCTACTGTTAACCCGGACGTCGAGGTCACTTCCGTGATTTGGGAAAAGCCCGCAAAAGTCCTTTGTAAAATTCACAAGTGTAAGGGAAAAGCTAGTGAATAATTTTTTTTTCCGAAATATTGACAACTTAGTGTTAACTAATAATTGTTGCAAACTGGTACTACCAACAAAATATTAGTGCATTCCGGGAACTGTGCGTCGTTACACTACATCCTTATGCATCACTTTCTGCCAGGACTTTTACGGGCTTTTCCCAAATCAGGGAAGTGACCTCGACATCTGGGTTAGCAGTAGCACAAGCCATCAGGCAAGTGTTATTTAAATAAACTCCTGATGTACTTGCATGCAGAAAAGCAGAGCGCATGTGGCGGAAGACAAAACTTGTAGTCCATCATAACATCTACAAAGACAGCATCCATGCTTTCAATATGGAACTAGGCAAAGCTAGACAGACTTTCTTCTCAAATATTATAAACAGCAACTTAAACACACGGACTCTTTTTGCTACTGTAGAGAGACTGACAAACCCCCAAGCCAGATTCCCAGTGAAATGCTCAGACGGCAAGTGCAGTGAGTTTGCTTCTTTCTTCTCTGAGAAAATTAATAATATCAGAAAGGTGATCAGCACATCCTTGGGTTGCTCTGGGGTCAGGTAGATCAGACCACAACCTGAGAATGTAGTTACTATGTCTGATTTCAAAGAAATTGATGGCAAAATTTTGGAAGAAACCATACAGCACCTTAAAACATCAACCTGCGCCCTTGACGCACTCCCCACATCTTTCTTTAAAAGTGTGTTAAACAGCTTAGAAGCAGATCTCCTAAAAGTGGTTAATGCCTCACTTCTTTCTGGTAGTTTTCCAAACTCCCTGAAAACTGCAGTTGTCAAGCCCCTCTTGAAAAAGAGCAATCTGGATAAGACTACATTAAGCAATTATAGACCGATCTCAAATCTTCCTTTCATAGGCAAGATCATTGAAAAAGTTGTCCTCAATCAGCTGAACAAATTCTTAAGCTTGAATGGATACTTTGACAATTTTCAATCTGGATTCCAATCGCATCACAGCACAGAGACAGCGCTCAAAGATAATAAACGATATTCGCTTGAATACTGATACAGGCAAATTATCAGTACTGGTACTACTCGACCTCAGTGCTGCATTTGACACTGTCGATCACGACATGCTTCTTGACAGGCTGGAAAACTGGGTGGGGCTTTCTGGGATAGTCCTAAAATGGTTCAGGTCATACTTAGAAGGGAGAGGTTATTATGTGAGTATAGGAGACCATAAGTCTGAGTGGACATCCATGACATGCGGAGTCCCTCAAGGCTCGATTCTTGCACCACTCATATTTAACCTGTATATGCTCCCAATGAGCCAAATAATGAGAAAGAACCGAATCTCTTACCACAGCTATGCAGACGACACACAGCTCTACTTAGCCCTGTCGCCTAATGACTACAGCCCCATTGACTCCCTGTGCCAATGCATTGATGAAGTAAACAGTTGGATGTGCCAAAACTTTCTTCAGTTAAACAAAGACAAAACTGAAGTCATTGCGTTTGGAAACAAAGAGGAAGTTCTTAAGGTGAATGCATACCTTGACGCTAGGGGTCTAACAACTAAAAATTAAGTCAGGAATCTTGGTGTGTCTCTAGAGTCAGACCTTAGTTTCAGTAGTCATGTCAAAGCAATAACTAAATCAGCATATTGTCACCTGAAAAATATTGCAAGAATTAGATGGTTTGTTTCAAGTCAAGACTTAGAGAAACTTGTGCATGCTTTTATCACCAGCAGGGTGGATTATTGTAATGGACTCCTCACTGGCCTTCCTAAAAAGACCATAAGACAGTTGCAGCTCATACAGAACGCTGCCGCCAGGATTCTGAGCAGAACCAGAAAATATGAACATATCACACCAGTCCTCAGGTCTTTACACTGGCTCCCAGTTACATTTAGGATTGATTTTAAAGTATTATTACTGGTATATAAATCATTCAATGGGTTAGGACCTCAATATATTGCAGATATGCTCACTGAATATAAACCCAACAGATCACTCAGATCATTAGGATCACATCAGTTAGAAATACCAAGGGTTCACTCTAAGCACGGAGAGTCTGCTTTTAGCTATTATGCCAGCCGCAGCTGGAACCAGCTTCCAGAGGAGATCAGATGTGCTCCTACAGTAGTCACATTCAAATCCAGACTCAAAACACATCTGTTTAGCTATGCATTTACTGAATGAGCACTGTGCCACTGTTTGTCCGACTGTTTTTACTGTACTTTATTTTATTTTTAATCTAAACTGTTTTAATGTAGGTTGTCTACAAACCGGAAGGTTGGTGGTTCAATCCCCGGTTCCACCTGACCAAGTGTCGAGGTGTCCATGAGCAAGACACCTAACCCCAGCGGCTCCCGATGAGCTGGATGGCGCCTTGCACGGCTGACACCGCCGTCGGTGTATGAATGAGTGAGTGAATGGGTGAATGTGAGGCAAATTGTAAAGCGCTTTGGTGGCCATTGGGTCTGTGAAAGTGCTATATAAATGCAGTCTATTTAATTATTCTTATTTGTTTTGATTATTTTAATTTATTTATTCTAAACTGTTTTAATTATTATTTATTTTTATTTTTTATTTTTATTTCTTCACTTTGAATTACCATTGTGTATGAAATGTGCTATATAAATAAACTTGCCTTGCCTTGCCTTGTACTTACAAACTTTCCAATGCCTCGTTTTAGGAGTACAGAACCTATTTGTACTACTGTAGAAGTTTGGTACCATTCCGGGCATTATTAGTGGGGTAATCTACGAGATACAAACTTGGATCCATTAGCGCCTGCACTAAGCCATTCGGCTGATATCTCCAAATAAGCTCTAACTTTAATAGAGTTCGACCAAGGGAAAAAAGGCCCCTTGGGGGTGGTGTTTGGTTCGAGGTCCTGGTGCAAAAGACCCTAGGTTGAATTTACTCCAAACCATCCCTTTAAATACATTGTTTTGTTTTCATGTCACAATTTTTTTACAAAAACGCATTACCGTACAATAAATCAATAATTCTCATTACCGTAATTTCCATTTTACCTTTGAGTACTTGTGATTTACTGTTATACAGTAATTTGAATAAATAATAATAAAAAAATAATAAATTATAATAATAAAAGTAAATAATAAAGATAATATAACAAAATAAATACTTTACTACAACAAAAACTAAAATAATAATTTATTCACAATACAATAACGAGAATTATAATTATTTTTTACAATCATAATTGGTAGGCAAGAAAAATAGAAAATAAAAATGGAAGAAAATAAGCTTAATTTTCTTTACACAAAACATTATTTCTTATTTCAGGGTGTCTGCACTTGCACTGAATTATTCTAACTATAACTAGAAAATGTCTGTATAATCAAGCATCTTTTTTGCTGGAAATGTTTAATATTCGTTGTTTCAGCATTTTCAAAGCAGTTCTATCACTCACTTGTTCGGGTGTAAGACTCATGACACGTGCGGGCGATCTCAGCCGCGAGCTCCATCTGGTGCCCCGTCTTATCATCAGGGGCTCCGTCTGCTCCTAAAGCAATCATACCACCGGCGAAGCAGGTCAGGTGACCCATCTTATGCTCCAGGAGTCCGCCTTTCCATTCTGCGATATACGTCAACCCTCCGCTTGACTTCCGGATCAAATTCTTTTCAATCGCCTGAATACAGAACAGAAAATGAAAAGTAGGTGTCACTTTAAGTTGTTTTCAATGCCAATTTCTTCACTCTGTGGGTTAAAATGAACTTTGTCCTCTTTTGTATTAGGCAAACAAAACAAAAGCAAACAAGGGCATTCAAGGCCTCGGTGTGATTTCTCTCAAAAGCGTCCTAAGAACAGTTCAAGGCCCAGAGTAAGGAAGATCATAGCAGAAATCAGGGTCACAGCTGTGTGCCAGCGATGTGTATTTACAGAAACGTCACACACATGGGAAATGAGATTATTATCTGTCTGGAAAAGGGCTCCGGTGCATTTGAATGGAAAACTGGAGACTTCATCATCATGGTACCAAAAGCATGCAAGGAAATAAGTAAAGCATCTGACTCTCTCTTTTTCTTACATCACACCCTTTGCAATATTATTTCATCATAAATATGGCATCAGTGTTGTGGAGAAAATGAAAGTAGTAACAGTACTAGCTTACATTTTTTTAGTATGTTGAATAATGTATTGTAGCTGTTCATGTAATGATAGCATTTTTGTCAACAAGATTTTGATGGGGTTTTTTTTTGTCTAATTGAATTAAAGAGTAAGATGAGTAATTAATCAAAAAAAATGTCTATAGCATGAGAATGCTGGATTCAAGTGTTCGTTTGGATCTTGCATCACCCTAAAGGATATATACTGCGATAATGAATGGCAGTTTATTATCCTGTGTATCACTGCTGTGCTAATTAAATGCATAGCTGGACATTAACTATTCATTAAATAAATCAAATATAAATATTGATTTGAGTTCAAATTGTTTTATTATCCAAAAGAAAAAGAGTGCAGATTGATACATGAAACCACAGAAGACCACAGTAACTACTCTCCTGCCAAAGCACATGGACAAAATAAATCACATTCTGTACTGTGAGATGTGCTTGTCAAACCTAAACCATAACAAATTCAATATTTATAAAATGTATCTTCTTTCACATGACATTGAGAATTGGTAGACAGGGGTCCAGCACTTTTCAGAATCATAGTAACTTTAAACGTGTAGAAAAATAGTGTATGAATCCAGTTGCCTGAATGCCACAAGTGACAAGAATCAAGTACAGTTGTAACAGAAATGATGCAACCCACATTGCAAATCAGGTTCATTTGCTAAATTTACAGACTTTCAGCTGTTTACAATGAACAAATCAAACAAAGGTAATTGAAATGGGTCTGTAATGAACCCAGTATGGGTTATATTTGTAGGTTGTGTGTTTCTTTCTGTTTGGTTTACAGGATGGAGTTAGTGAGTGATGTCATTATTGACTAAGGAGTTACACCTGTGTTGGAGCTGATGCCGGCAATTAAAAGCTGTTCCCTTCAGCTGTGACGGGGCGCGCTCTCCCATCCTCGTGCCGTTTGTGTCTTGGATTCTGTTTGTTTTTTGTTGCTTGCCGTCTCGTCTCCGTCTTATTTAATTGTTCTTACTTTAATAAATGTTATTTTTTTGAGCAAGATCCAACGTGTTGTCTCCTTCTTTGTCGCGGCTTGCGAGCCGGCCATGACAGGTCAACACCACAAAATGTTGAAAAAGTGGTTTCCCCAAATTCAACTTTTAATGACTTCTGCAGTCTCAAAATGATTCAACCCCTTCATGGCAAGCATCTGTAGTACTTAGTAGAACACTCTTTTGCTGTTATGACCTGCTGCAAACGAGATGTATAACCAGACACTAGATTCTGGCAGCGTTTCTGAGGAATCTTAGTCCATTCCTCATGAGCAATGGCCTCCAGTTCAGTAATATTCTCCTTTTTCAAATTCTCACCAGAGATGTTCTATGGGGTTCAAGTCAGGTGACTGTGATGGCCACTATATAATCTTTCAGGACTTCTTCTGCAGCCAAGCCTTGGTAGAATTTGAAGTATGCTTAGGATCATTGTCCTGTTGGAAGGTCCAATGATGCCCAAACGTCAGCTTCCGATGTTTTCTCCTAGGATTTCCTGATATTTCAATCAATCCATCTTGCCTTCCACACGCTGCAGGTTTCCAGTGCCAGAATATGCAAAGCAGCCCCAGAGCATCACCGAGCCAGCATCATGCTTAACTGTTGGCAGAGTGTTCTTTTCAGCATATGCTTCATTCTGCTTCCTCCAGACATATTGCTGATCCATAGGGCCGAAAAGTTTCAGTTTTGTTTCATCACTACACAGAACAGAATCCGAAAACTTCTGTGGCTTATTTATATGATTTTGAGAGACTTTCCTTGTGCTTTTGGGTGAGTAGTAGTTTACATCTTGGAGTTCTGGCATGGAAACCGCATGCGTTTAGTACATGCCTTACTGTGCAAGCTGAAAGCTCAGTGCCTGTTGCCACCAAGTCTTGCTGCAGGTCTTTTAGCAGTCACTCTAGGGTTTTTCTCAACCTGCCTTCCTTAGAAATCTGGCAGCAGCCATTGATAGCTTCCTTTTTCTGCCCCGTCCAGGTAGTGTAACCACAGTTCCTTTAACTTTGAACTTGCGAACTATGCTTCCAACGGTGTCTCTAGGAAGAAGGGCCATTTTTTTTTGTTTGTGAAGGGCAATTTCTTCTCTTAACTTTTTGGACCATTCTTTTGAGCCATATTTTTAACATGCAGTCAAATGTGACACTCAACAAACCTAGCCAGTTCAGATATTTCATGTGTTCTAGCTCAAGCACACCTGGTGCAACTAATGAAGCCCTTGATTAGTTGCATCAGGTGTGCTGAAGACAACACCCATTTTGCAGTTTTGTGTTCTTGTTGTTGTGAGGAATTCTATTCAGGGGGTTGAATAATTTTGAGACTGCAGAAGTCATTAAAAAATGCATTTTCAGTTGAATTTGGGGAAACCACTTTTTCAACATTTGTTGTGTTGAGCTATTTCAATTACTTTTGTTTGATTTGTTCATTGCAAACAGCTGAAAGTCTGTAAATTTTGCCAATAAACCTGATTTGCAATTGGAGTTAAATAATTTCAATTACAACCGTATTCCAATGACACTAGTTCGTAGCTTGGAATGCTAGTTGTAAAGTAGCTTCCCCAACACTGTTAGGCACAAAAATGAAGACTTCAGCATTTAGCATTGCTTGAACAACAGGAACTCGATTTACTGCAAAACGACAACAGTCATTGCTGTAATGTGCTTATTTTTCCCAATGGTGCAAATAACTGAATGTTACAGCTGAGAGGTGTGGATGAAAAGAGATGATTGAGCACCCTATCCATGGTTAGTGACATAAATTAGCTGAAATCAGGCTGTATAGAGAGAGTTAAAGACCTGATAAAGAGCTTTATATAGTGGTAATGAATGCCTGGGTAAAATGGTGGATACAATGGCAATTTTATAAGCCCTCTCTGAAGGTGACTGAAATAATGCACCTTTCTTTTCTTGGATGATTGGCCTGGAGTCCAAAGTGTGTGTGTGTGTGTGTGTGTTGAGTCACTCCAGGGAGGCACCCAGACAGACGGCCAGAGGGACAACATTATCTTAGGCAGGTTGAAATGGTCCTCTCTCTAATGAAAGTGAGGATTGAGTTTGTGGTCTGTAACAATCAGTCTGCACCAGCTTTCCAAAGCTCTCACGGACAGCTTCAGCAGAACGCTGGTGGCAGCTTACACACACGCGCAAACACACACACACACACACACAACATTTCCACAGATGAACACTGAAGAGGAATTCCTACACCTGAAAACCTGCAGAGGACAAATTTCTAGATGTTCAAGCTAAGGGCAAACAAACATTAGCAATGCAGATTCTTTCCTGGAAAAACTGCACATGGGAACTTGAGGGGAAACGTTCAACAATACAGAACTAGCACTAAATAAACTTTAGTCCGGCTAGATATTAAATTTAATTTGTTTATGACAATTGAGCCTTAAGAATAGAAATTCAGTTTTATTTTAGTTTTATTGAAGTGTATCTGGATCGCTCTACCAAAAAAAAAAAAGAAAAAGAAAAAAAAAAGACATGAGAATTGAATTGGAATTGAACAAGCGAACATGTGGAATTGAACAAGCGAACATGCAAAATTGAATTTAAGTACATACAGTATAAATAAAATGAACGCCTTGTAGTTTTAAATAATACTTTTACATTTTTTAAATATGAATTTCCCATAAACAGTAAAATATTTTCATTATTTTTAATAAATTACCTTTCATTTTATGGACCACAGTGGAAGAACAGTTAGTTTCATAGAATGCACTATCCATTTAAAATAGAGCAAACCTTCAAAATACATCCAGGAGATTTATTATAAAAATTAAAAATTATAAAAATTATAATGTGTGAAAATTCAGGTGAAAATCAGTGATCGTGTTAATTGTTTTGACAGTTTTGGACTCAGTAACAAATGTATTCAACATTTCAGGAAATAAACATGCATAAATAACTTTGAATTTTGTTCAACCGTGGCATCAACTAAAAACCACAATTGTTTACTAATTTAAAGCAGCACTAGGTAACTTTTCAACCTTCATAATATATTTCCAAGTCTCTTGTGATGGTACATCGACTTACAATAGGTTGAATGACACGTCTGCCATAGCCTGACGGGGTCTGTGGCGTTCTTAATCGTACTTTTAAACTTCGGGTTTCGGGTAGTAACCGGCGAACAAAGAGAACTACAAAATTCGACTGCTTTACGGCATATACGTCACTTCCACCACCACCCCCACTTCCTTAAAATCGGACGTGCGAGCCAAATGTTATAGTCATGGCCGAAGCAGCACAGAAAAACAAGAAAGCAAAGGTTTTATCGGAGCAAAGCAAAAAGAGAAAGTGATCGCGTTAAAGGCAGAACGAGGATCAACATTGGGCCAGCGTTTTCTCGCTGGCGTGAGCTGAAGGAGGAGGGGTGCCCGACCGATGCGGACTTGGCTGTCATGCTTTTGGACTAGTAAGTATATTGCTTGCATACCATCTCTTTGTTTTTTTTTTGTCTGCCTGACTATGTTACGGAAGCTATCTTATCCTCCGTTTATCTTCATGAATCAAGTAATGATAGTGCAAAAATCATATTTTAGGATACCTAACATGTCTGTGATATTTGTTTATTTGTCTTGCCTCAAGCTATAATGCAAATCGATTAGTAAAATTAGCAGATTCATTTATGGTAGCTTGATATTATAATATTGACGATATATGGTTATTATCTACCACTCAAACATTTCATTGAAGTATCATATAGATTCAGTAAAACGGTAACCAATAGACTAGGCTACTATAATGACGCTGGCTTGTAAACGTGATCATTGCGATCATTTGTCGTTAGAAAAAAAATAAAACCCATGAAATTATATTCATATGACATGCTGAAATATATGCCACTGTACCTGGGATGAAGACATTTCACACGCGACGCAAGCAGAACACCTGCATGTGACCTCCTCCTACAGTGTTCAGGGCTATCATGGTTGTCAACAAATGCACGTGTATGTAGGATGACAGAGTTTACGACAGTAATAGAGGACAATACTGTTTCCCAACTGTAGGGGGACCCCGAGAGCAAAAGTTACCTGGTGTTACTTTAAGTAAAAATGTAACGATTTTGTTTCCTCACTATTTTGCTGACACAAATCCCTTGAAGGCATCATCCAAGAAACATGGATGTCTAGTCAGCAGCGCTCTGGCCATTTAATTAAATCGGCAGTAGAATGTAACATTTCTCTGGTCTTTTTCTCTCTGTAAAAAATGGACTTTACCTGCAGGGCATCGTAGTAGAGCTTCTTTCCCTCCTCGTCACTTTTGTCTGACATGAGCCAGGCCTTCAGCAGGTACTCGTAGAAACTGTCCCCCAAGCCTCCAACTGAGACGTGATCTGCAACACAGCGAAAATGCCAGAGAGTGTGTGGAAAATCCCTTCCATTCATCTATAGTCTGCTGTGGGACTGCATTAAATAGAATTGCACAAAATATTAGACATGAATATGCGCACAAACAGACACTTTCACACAGTACGAGAGAGCAAGAGAAGCGCTCTCATCTCAGTAAGTTTGTATGGTAAAACATGTTTGGAATTACACAAATATCAAGATAAAGTGAACCTGGAGTACTTCACATTCACAATGCATGTTAAAAGAGTAGTAGTAATCGTAGTGCATGCTTAATGCCATGAAAAAAACATGCATACTGTATACATACCATAAACAACATACCAGAATGAATAAAAGGTTACAAACAACAAATGATCTTCATACAGAAAATAAAATTAATATTTTTCTACTGTGATAAAAAAAAATTCTAAAAGGTCTTTATGGTAATTATAATTATAATATTTGGAATAGTTATACATTTCCATCTGAGCAACAGTAGTACTTTGTTTAGGATTATAATTATTTTGAATATTAAAAGGTAAAATCAGATGTTTTATCAGACTTTTTATTTTTACATTTATATACCCATGTATGACAGAAGGCCATGTTAAGTAGGCTTTTCAGAAAACAAAGTAACTAGTAATTTTTTGTCGTCTTCCCATTTATAACATTGTTTATTATGAAAGGCTCTTAACATGCCGATGCCGATTAATAACACTAAATGTAGATAGAAAAAAAAGTCTCGTCAAAAAATTGTCGGAGTAATGTGTGACAGATATAAAACATTTTTTTTTTTGTATTTGCTGCATTCTCGTTTTCTGCAGTGTTTAGCAAAAGTATCAACTTATTTTGCTGCTCACTGTGTTTTTGCTACTGTAGTTAAAATAACTACATTATTTGCGGCTCTTCATGTGGCGCTTTAGCGGGAGAGAGAAGCAACTTGCACGGAATGGAAAGGGCTTTAATGAAGAGCATTTTGCTCTAGATATAAATATGAGAGGATATAGCGCCAAAAAGATCATTATCATAAACAACCCTGAGGGCTTGTGGTGTGAACCGCTCCATTGTTTTGATGGTGCTACCGAATCATTGTGTCTCGTCGTCCGGTTGGAACCAAGCCAGGGTCCAGAATCGGACCACAGTCCACTATTTGAGGACCCCTGACCTATAACACCCTAGCAACCATTTAGAAAAACCTAGCAACCACTTAGAACACCCTAGCAACCATTTAGAAAACAAACCCTAGCAACCACTTAGAACACCCCAGCAACCATTTAGAAAAACCTAGCAACCACTTAGAACACCCTAGACACCATTTAGAAAAGCCTAGCAACCACTTAGAACACCCCAGCAACCATTTAGAAAAGCCTAAAAACCACTTAGAACACCATAGACACCATTTAGAAAAGCCTAGCAACCACTTAGAACACCCCCAGCAACCATTTAGAAAAGCCTAGCAACCACTTAGAACACCCTAGCAACCATTTAGAAAAGCCTAGCAACCGCTTAGAACACACCAGCAACCACTTAGAACACACCAGCAACCATTTAGAAAAGCCTAGCAACCACTTAGAACACCCTAGCAACCATTTAGAAAAGCCTAGCAACCACTTAGAACACCCCAGCAACCATTTAGAAAAGCCTAGCAACCACTTAGAACACCCTAGACACCACTTTGAACACCCCAGCAACCATTTAGAAAAGCCTAGCAACCACTTAGAACACCCCAGCAACCATTTAGAAAAGCCTAGCAACCACTTAGAACACCCTAGCAACCATTTAGAAAAGCCTAGCAACCACTTAAAACACACCAGCAACCACTTAGAACACACCAGCAACCATTTAGAAAAGCCTAGCAACCACTTAGAACACCCTAGAAACCATTTAGAAAAGCCCAGCAACCACGTAGAACACTGTAATTGATAATCGGATTCATTCACACAAAAGTTACTCAATTAATTTCAAGTCACATTTCCTTTTTAATTATTATGAAGCAATGCATCACTATGCAAATACTGTCATCACTGAGTGGCCCAAAGTGACAGACCGTTTACAGCATACTCAAATGTGTGAATTCCATTTAGTAGCCAAAAAAATTAATAAAAACATACCATTCAAGCAAAACGGACTGATGCATCCAATTAGCACGAGATAGGGCTATTACTAATTTTACAGATGAATTGTAGTCAAATTTTCTTGAATATTAAGTAGTATTGATTTGTGAAGGTTTAAGACATTTGAAGATGAGACATTAGCATAAATTTATGAAATTGTATACTCTTTAGAATTATTAATTCATTTGAATAAAATGAATATATAGTAACTGAAATATATCTACATTGTTTTGGAAAATGAAAAGGGTCTGACCAACACTTCTGATATAAATTAAAATGGATATAAATATGAGGCTGATGTAGCACATGTAGCTGTAATTGCTGGTTATTGCACATTTTAAAACCATAAGTATCGGCTATTAGCGGGTCATTTTTATTCACTGGCCCCTGGTGCATATTTTGGCCCATGAGCTGCATAATTTGAATATCCCTGAGGAAGATTAAAAAAAAAACCTAATTCAGAAATTCAGCTGAGTGAAAGTGCCATAAAAACCCCTTAGACATTTGAAATAAGACTTTAAACTAAAGCAAAATGCTTGTTTTTCCCTTCCTGTGCATTCCTCAGCAGTGTATTTATTTTACGTCTGTCTGCGCTGTGGCTCCATTTCTCTTGACATATCTATCACACAAACAAGTGCTTAATGAGGTATAAATATTCATGAGCTTGATCATCAATCAGACAATCACACAACAGTGCTGCTCCTGGACCCACAGACCCTCATCTCTCACACACAGTGGACCGGACAGCACTGAACGGACTGCCTCACTCACCCTGCCACCTGGAAAAAAAACAAAAAAAAACACACACACACACACAGACACACTTATTTCCTCCTTACGCACACAGACCTGACTTATCTAGGATTTCGCTTGATAGAAAAGCATGCACTGCGGAATACATTCAAAATAACTGCTTAAATGGAATCTTATTAGTTAAAGATCTGGGCTTATAACTCAAAATTGTTAGGTTCAATTATAAATTGAAAAGGTACTAAAATTTCATTTCAATCATTTGTGCCCACTTTAAAGGCATTTGCTAAACTAGATTTTTACACCTTCTGTAGAAAAAGTGAATGATTGATTTGGAAAGTTTGGGGTCAGTAAGATTTTTTTTAATGTTTCTGAAAGAAGTCTCTTATGTTCACCAAGCAAAAATCATAATATTTGGAAATATTATTACAGTTAAAATGACTTAATATATTTTAAAATGTATGGCATTTTGTGATGGTAAAGCTGAATTTCAGCATCATTACTTCAGTCTTCAGAACGCATTCTAATATGCTGATTTGCTGATCAAGAAACACGTTTTTGTATTAAAAGATCAAAAGAACAGCATTTATTCACAGGTTCTGTAACAATGTAAATGTCTTTGCTATATTTTTATTTAATGCATCCTTGCAGAATAAAAGTATCAATTTCTATATAAAAATATATATATTATTTGTCTGAGTGTTGACAAGAGCCGTGTCTCTCGAAGTGCTTCATTTATTTGAATGGGAGAGGTTGTTTCATTCTCTTGCAGTGCAGGCACAGAAGCAGGTATTGAATTCTCAAAAGAAAGTCTTTAAAAGATTTTAGCGGGAGGTCATTGATACTCGTGGCAGACTGGATTTGCCCGCGGGCCCGATTTTGAACAGCTCTGCGCTACCTGATTTAACTTCTTAGTCACAGAAGATGTCTTTTCCCCACTGTTGTAATATTAGTTCACACACAGATCTCATGCACAAACTCTCCTGCACTGTTGGTAAGAGGGTTTGGTTGTGAAAAGGAGATGTGAGGTCTTCTGTTGGTAAAAGCTTGACAGCTGGAAACGGGGGTTTTTATATCAGCTCTTGACGTGCTTCCTGAGCAAAACCTGAAGTCCAGCTGAGCTTATTACCCAACAGACACTGAGAACGTGTGAAGTCTCTCTGTACAGCACTGAAGCACACAGAGCAGCCCTGAAAGAGACCATATACAATATACACACGTTTTGTTCTTAGCCACAACCCTTACTGAAAGCAAAATGTTTTAGCGACAAAATTACTAAATGTATTTTGTGTTTCAAAGCATGACATGAGGGTGAACGAACGATTGTAATTATAAAAAAAAAATTTTGTTTGCCAATTTTTTTTAAAATTCTGCCAATATTTTGTTCCAAACCGGAGTGACTTTTACTTCTGTGGAACTCAAAATAATTGGAAGGATGTCAATGTGATTCAAAACACTGAATTCCACTGTCTTTCATTGTATGGATTTTTCACACGCACACACAGTCATAAAAAATTTAGATAAAAAAACAAGGGTCAGTAAATTACATTCTTAAGAGTAAATTAAGTCATTATAATAAATTCTGATACTTAGAATTAGAATTAAAATGTAAAAAATAATTACATTTTAATATTTTATTTACTAATTGTAGCAATTTTATCCATTTTAAAATGTACAAATATTATTTCAATAAATGTTTTTAAATATTTAGGATTAGAATAAATAATAAGACTAAATTCTTCTTCTTCATAATAATAATAATAATAATAAAAAGAGTGCTACAATTCAGTCTCCTATGAGGTTTTATTCCGTTGACATGTCCCCTTAGAAAACAGCTTACTATGTTTTGGAACTTTTGTCAAGTTGCACATATGAAGCTAAACTGGAAGAGACAAACTGATTTGAAACATTGAGAATTCCAGACCATGTAAAACTAAGTTAAAGGGTTATTTCACCCAAAAATGAAAATGCTGTCAGTAATTACTCACCCTCATGTTGTTCCAACCCCGTAAGACCTTCATTCATCTTCGGAACACGAATTAAGATATTTTTGATGAAATCTGAGAGCTGGATCACTCCTCCATACTAGTCCATAGGCTTCTTCAGGGATTGAACTTGCCGGCCTCGAAAAGTTATTAAAGACATCGTTAAAATAGTCCAAGTGACTGCAGTGGCTCAATCTTAAGTTTATCAAGCGACGAGAATACTTTTTGTGCGAAAAAAAAAAAAAAAAATTAACGACTTTATTTCAACTATTCATTTCCTTCTCTGTGGGCCTCGAGTCAGTTCACTAGTGTAATAGCGTACGCTTCTGTTGTTGTAGGTCACACGCATCACGCACATGACCAGTGTCGGCCAATAGTGAGCCTACGTGTGACGTAGCTCTACGGAATCACACTACGTTAACTGACTAGAGGCCCAAAGAGAAGGAAATGAATAGTTGAAATAAAGTCGTTATTTTTGTTTGTTTTTGCGCACAAAAAGTATTCTCGTCGCTTGATAAACTTAAGATTGAGCCACTGTAGTCACTTGGACTATTTTAACGATGTCTTTAATAACTTTTCGAGGCCGGCAAGTTCAATCCCTGAAGAAGCCTATGGACTAGTATGGAGGAGTGATCCAGCTCTCAGATTTCATCAAAAATATCTTAATTCGTGTTCCGAAGATGAACGAAGGTCTTACGGGGTTGGAACAACATGAGGGTGAGTAATTACTGACAGAATTTTCGTTTTTGGGTGAACTAACCCTTTAATGCAAAAGTATGAGAAAAAAGAGGAAGGGTAAAAGGTGGACTATCTAGGATGGTTGTTTCATGTTGTTTCATTACGGTCAACCCCGGAGCTACTAGCTGCTCAAACCCAAACATGACAACTGACCCATATGGAAAGCCCTTCAGGACTGTTCTGGGCTATTTGTGTGAAATAAAAAGACTGACAGCTATTTTTAAACGTAGCTGTACGTTATCATCCCATCTTCCCTGCGGCCTGCTGCCATCTCAGATCATTTTTGTTTACGATCATCTAACAAATGACTTTTGTCAAAGCGAAAAAAAGAAGGACTTGTTCTGACGCACAAAAAAGAAACCTTGTTTCGGATTGCTACATTCTGACAGCTCAAGAGCCTCTCCCTTTTATTTTTTCCGCTCAGTGGCGACGTTCCTCCATCAGAATTTGTGCTCCTGTGTTATCCTGACTACACACACTGCAGTATCTTTGTTCTCCTTCGGCTCTTCATCATCAAGCGCCTGCGTCATCGCTGACCATGAAGTTGAGACAGCACTGCTCTCCAGACTAAGCCGCCAATAAATCCCTCAGAGCAAGGACGGCACGAAAGCCTCCTAACACCGCAGAGCAGGCCTCGCTGAAGCCGTCGTTCCGGTTGCCTCGAGACCAGCGTAAAACAGCCCAAACTATTGATGTACGTGTCATCTAGAAGATGAACGCAAGGAGAAGAGTGTGTATATGTATGTCTGTATAATTAACCCTGAAAGGACGATGAAGATGAGATGTGGTGAGAGAGTCGTGCCACTTCTCCACAGTTTCAGGGTTGCCAGCCTCAGCCTCAAACGGCATTGAAACGTCTGATCCAGATTACACCCAAAAATGTCAAAAGCGGCCTGAAATCGACAGTTCCAAACAGAAACGCAAATCAGTCTGCTGGCAAGCAAAGTCATGTTTAAAAGTTCCCAGGCTCCTACAAGAACAACTTGTCACTGGTTTTGCCAAAGTTTGAGCGGTTCATGGTTTCAAAGTTTTGAAAGAAATTCATGAGTTCCAGTTGAGAAACTCAGTAGCTAGAAAATAATATCCTGCTTTGCCCTCAGGGAATTTGTCACCAGATTTACACAACCTATGTCAAACACAAACTATGGTTGGTTATTTTAGATGTACTGCAGGTCATTTTTGTCTATATAGGAGGTTGTGGCCAGAATAACCTGCAATCTGGAATGGATTTTATGCAGATAATCTAAATTCTGGCAAAAAGCAGGCAGCAGGAATTAGCTGTCTGATGTAAACAAATGTAAAAATATAAATAATAATCTATAATAAATTATCTAAAATTGCATAATAATCTAAAATAAATAGTCAAATAATAATAATAAAAAAATTGTTATATATATTTTAAAATAATTCAGATTAAGCATTTTAATTAGACTGCAGCAATTTTCATTTTGTTGTTTTGTTTTGTTGTCTGTTCAGAATCGTAGGAGAATTGTGATCTCTATTTGAAATAAAAAAAAATTGTGATTCTCAATTTATCCAGAATCGTGCAGCTATATGTAGTCAAAACTCTGTCTGCAAGAGACAGCCGGCTATCTAAGGGTGGGCGATATGACCAAAATCTTATATCAAGATAAAATTAATTTTATTTCAATAGAACAAAGACACAAATGAAATAGACCTACCTGAAAGCTTCAAGCACTTGATAGGCCTATTGAAATAGGCTACTACATAAATTCTATAACGTAATCAAATGTACAAAAACACTTTCAGTGTAAATTAAACACACTTATTCTCATGAAAGTTACAAATGTTATTGAGTCAAGAACAATATGATTGTTAATGACGAATGCACTGATCTAATATACTGATACACATGATTTCTTTCTGTTTACATTCCCTTATGACATAAACGACTGTGTTTATGAGGATACTCGTAAGGGCATTTTGAAAGTGTGTGTATTTGACCGTTTAAGGTGCTAAAAAAGTACTTTGTTCCGTACTCACGCGCTCTGAGCAGTGGCTTAATGTGCGCTTTGCAGATTTCATGCTAGCAGAGAAAGGCTTACCAAAACAAAGTTACTGGGTTGTCACTTTTCATGTTTTCAGGGTTGGGAGATGCACCGGGGGCCCAATTATAGCACTTAAACACGGAAAAAGTCAGATATTCATGATATGTCACCTTTAAAAACTCATTCAAATGATAAGCTTTCGTGATGGGGCAAGCCGTGGAGCGCAACAACTGGGTCAAAGTTCAGTCTATGTCAATCCACTAAAAATATTGTCTTGAATCTGCCTTTGAGTGTCACCATGAGAGTATTTAGTGTACAAATTAGCACTCTCTCTCAAAGAGAAACACTTCCAATTGCCGCTCATTTTAAATCAAGACATTTCTGAGAAAACTGGCAACTTCTTGGACATACCAGTATTACATTTCAGCTAATACTTCTGAAGTTCTTCAGTATGTGTGTGTGCGTTTTTGGACTTACGCTGGCCCCACTGTCCACTGTTAGGGTTCAGGTAATTCGGGTACAATCCTTGAGGTTTGTCCAGCCGATTCAGCACCTTTCTGATGTTCATTACCTGCAATGCCAGAGCACACATCGCTTATATCACCACATCCAATTATTAAGTCATAGCTAAGCTCATCCACTATAGTAAGCCACTGAAAACCATAAACAGCCTCTGTGATGCAACCGATGTCTTCCAGGGGACAGACTCATAAATCCATAGACTAGGTCACTTTCACAGTTTGTACAGCCTCATTCAGAGCTTGTAATAGTGTCATTTGTCTGTGTCTATATCTCAAGTCAGGTCAGCGGATTCATTTGGTGAGAAATCAGATCTGAGAATTGCAGCGAAATGAGCATCAATAAAACGGTTATGAGCAGAAGTCAATCTGGGTCACTGTGGTCAGTTCTTCTAACAGTTCATGACCCCTACAAGTTTACATTTAGTTCAGCATAGCGTTTAATGCACTGCAGAGGTGTAACGCCTGAACTGCTGCTCACCTTCTCTGCAAAAACTGGTTTTCCGGAGAGTGCACTGAGGTGCATGAACTCCAAATGCAGCGTCCCGTATTCTGCAAGAATGCTGCTTCCTCCTGACGCCCATGGCCAGTTTCTGCCGATCCCACTGCAGGAAGAGGAATGAAGAGCGATTAGGAAAACACGAGGTGGGATTGAGTAAAACAAAACAGGTAACACTTGATTTTACAGTGTCCTTGTTACATATGTTACACGTACGTATAGTAATCAGTAAATTATGCATAATTACATGCAACTAACCCTGAAACAAATCCTAATCCTACCCTAACCCTATAGTAAGTACATGTAGTTAATTAATATTACTCCATACTTAAATATATATAATTACACTGTAACCGACACCTTAAAACAAAGTGTAACCAAAAAAAATAAAATAAAATAAAAAATATGGCAGGACTGATATTAACCATCAAATTTGATTGGATTGATGACACCAATATTATTGGTAAGAATCTTTTGTTGATTCAGAGGCATAAATACATGCATTTATTTTTACCCTACGGTTCAAAGGTTTGGGGTCAATATGTAAAAAAATAAAAGAAATTAATACTTTAAAAGCGATAGTAAAGATAATTAAAATGTTATAAACAATTTCTTTTTCAAATACATGCTGTTCTTTCGAACTTTCCATTCATCAAAGAATCTTGAACAAATGTATCACTGTTTCCACAAAAATATTGAGCACCACAACTAATTCAAACATTGATAATAATGAGAAAAGTTTCTTAAGCAGCAAATTGGCATATTCAAATAATTTGTGAAGGATCATATGACACTGAACACTGGGGTAATGATGCTGAATATTCAGCTTAGCCATCACAGGAAATGCCGTTGTAAAAAACAAAAACAAACAAACATACAAACAGATAATAATAATAATATTATTGCACAATATGATTGCTTTCCTGCATTTTTGATCAAATAAATGCAGCCTTGGTGAGCATAAGAGACTTTTAAAAACATGTAAATGTGAATATATATTGTGTATTTTACACACACACACACAGTATATATGGATTAATTATAGTTTTACAGATGCAAGTTCTAGACTTAGAAGATGCTAAATCAATTAGAAATAATGAAATAATTATTTCAAGACAATTACGATTTGCTTATCCGTAGTTTACAAGTTTTACCTTCCTGCTTTTTATTTACCATGTCACTGAATTGATCATTAATTTCCGGCTAGAGTTTATTCAAACATAATTAATCACACCACTTCTGACAGTTGCCAAGTTGATTTCATAGCCTTATTTTGCAGAGGGGCCGTGTTCTCCTCCTGTGATTAGATCAGTCTTTATTGATTTTCATTGGCACGGTTCCACCTAAACCCTGACAACTTAACTCCGGCCTGGAAAAGGAAGCCACCAGTACGCCACGTCTCCTGACCAGCGTCCACTACCCCGACAGCAGATCCGCTCTGCACAGGACTCTGTCTCTACACCAATTATGAAGATCAATTACTGCCGAGTAATGACATGTAATCACAGCTTTAAAAGGACGACACTCTCCACTTTATTTTTAAAACCTAATTCTACAAAACAGACCGTGTAAGATATTTATATCATTAAGTCAAGAAATTACCCACAATAGCTCTGGCCAGGAGGAACTGAGTACTGCCAAAGTACTCTTAACGGTTTAATTTGGACAATGGTTTTATGTGAATGTTTGTCTGTGTGTGATGCAATTAGATAGCAAGGAATTTATAGGCACATCTGTATAATTAATGAACAATCGTTTTGACTATAAGAGGATATTTTCTAGCCTGTGGCAGCAAATTCTTAACAAAAACTGAGGTAATGGCCTCAAATACAGTGCTGGTCAGAATTATTTGCCCCCTTGGTAAATATGATCAAAGATGGCTGTAAAAAATAAATCTGCATTGTTTATCCTTTTGATAATTTTTTTTTTTTAAATGCAATGGTCTCTGATCTCTTGTCAGGTGTTCTCCAAACTCATCAGGCATTATAGGAGAAGACTCAGAGCTGTTATCTTGGAAAAAAGGAGATTGCAAAAAGTATTTAATAAAAGCGGGCAAATAATTATTCCCAATGTGTTTTGGAGAAAAAAACAATTTATTTCATAATGTGATTTCCCCCCCACTTTCAATTCTTTTACTTCAAGGTTAGATTTTTGCTTTTTTTTATTAAATAAAATATCAAAAGGATTAACAATGCAAATTTATTTTTTACAGCCATCTTTGATCATATTTACCAAGGGGGCAAATGATTCTGACCAGCACTGTATCAGGCACTAGCAGGAAAAGCGGGCAAACACCTCTGGAGTGTTGCCACCAATGTCGTCATTTTTTACACAACGCTGATCTGCCTCTGGCACTATAGACCTCTGCATGTTACACAAGCTGCAGGGCTCTACAGTGCAGCTATTTGTGCGAGGAAATTGCTGTGTGCTAATGTGAAAATACATTCATTGACATCTGACACCTGAACAAAACTTGTTAACATATAATGCTATCACCATCACTCAAATTACAATGTGATCGGCTGCTTCTCAAAGTCAACAAAAGAAAGAAATCCCAAATGTTTGCAACCGTTTAAGGATGTTTTTCAATGTCTGGACTTAAATTACAGCATATACTCTACAAAGTTTGGGGTCGGTAAGATTTTTTTATGTTTTAGAAAGAAGCGTCTTATGCTCTAAAGGCTGCATTTATTTGATAAAATACAGTATAAACTAATATTGTGAAATATTGTTGCAATTTCAAATAACTGTTTTCTATTTTATTATATTTTGAAATGTAATTTATTAATGTGATGGCAAAGCTGATTTTTCAGCATCATTACTCCAGTCTTCAGTGTCACATGATCCTTCAGAAATCATTCTAATATGCGGATTTGCTGCTCAAGAAACATGTGATAATATTTTTCAGGATCCTCTGATGAATAAAAAGTTAACAGAAGGAACATCAATCTGAAATATAAATCTTTTGTAACATTATTAATGTGTTCACTGTCACTTTGACGAAAACCCAAAACCTCCGGGGAATCACCCGTTTTAAACAAACTGCGAACAGAGGAGAATCTGCTGGGAAACAGAGATTGTGACATATCTCGTAAAAAAACAAGAATCAACATTGGCTTGGCTTTATGTTGTAAAAGCAGTGGGCACCAATAGCCTCGTGGGCAGCGAAATTGTGCTTCAGGTTGTGTCCCATGTTCGAGTTCAGGCTCGTGGACCTTTCCCGATCCCACCCCACTCTCTATCTCCAACTTCGCTTCCTGTCAACTAACTGTTGCAAAATAAAAATTATAAAAGCGACAAGATGGCACTCAATAGGTGAGTGAAGTATTTTACTGAACAGATAAATTGCCATAAGTAGCTCTAACAGTGTTCATTGTAAAGCATTATCTATTGTGAAGGGTCATTATTCATCTGTTGCGCAGAGCCGATGCACAACCAAAACAATATTCTTCTGAAAAACGCATGCAGTTTTGTTTTTAACCGCTAGAGGGCCAAAAATTACATAGTGTACCTTTAAGACCAGTGCAGGTGATTATAAAAATATCGATCTAGTTTTCTTTATCGGATGTTCACTCAGGTCTGCCACCTGTCAGGTTGAAAGAAGTTTATTCTTGAAAGTGTCTAATGTACTTTGTCCCAGACCAATCCTATGCTTCAGAATTGTTGCAGTACTACATATTTCATATACTCAGTTTTTCAGTGCCTGATTGTGCATATGTTGTAGTGTCACACATTCGTTTTGCAGTCTTAAAACAAACGCAGACTGTACCCATACAGGGTATCTGCACATTTTTTAACAGCAAATTTAATGACTTTTAAGACCTTTTTAAGTCCTCTAAAAGGCAAATTTAAGAACTTACCACGACAAAAAAACAGGAAAATGTTCAACACGACTGTTAATTTTGGCAGCCATTTTTTTTTAGTCTTAGTCTTCAGATGAAAATGCTTATTGGTCACATTTTAGTAATTTTGTCTTTCATAGTTTTAGTTGACAAAGTCAAACTTCAGTTACCGACATTAATTTTGGTAGCTATTTTATATGTAGTCTTTAGACAAAAAAATGACATTATAATTTTTCGCTTTAGGCCAATTATATTAAGCTTTTGAGACATTTGAATCAAGGTAACAGGCTGTATTGACAATGCACTCTTTAGCAGTAGCACTTGTGCAATTCTACATATCCCTTCAGTGGTTCTCCAATCTTTTATAGTGCCGTAACCCCTCTTGCACTTAGACTGCAGTCACACCTTTTCCACAATATCTGCCCATTTTAATCGATTTTTTCCAGTTCATTTTTTACCTTTATAAATACTTTTATAAAATAAATAATGCTTTAAATCAAACAATGTTCAATAAATATGCAATGATGGTAAAAACGAGGTAATACTTTTAAACATTAAATTAAAATCGCCAGTAGGTGGCGGTAAGTCACTGTCTTTATGAGCGAGTCATCCGTCATCGAGTCATTCATTTATGGTAACAAAGCAAGTGGCTGTATTTATGAACGGGTCATTGAATCTCACGATTCGTTCAAAGCCACAGATTCGTTCTCGAATCACCGCTGTGTGCTGCAGTTCTGCCGTGGCTTCGTTGCAAAACAGCAATAAAATGATCAACATTAAAAACACTGCTAGATATCAGCCTGTACTGATCACAGATTTAGTCGCACAAACAGCGCAAGCGGCTCGTGACAGAATAAAGACCAAACTGAATGACACTTTAATTAATTTAAGTAGACAATATCAAATGAAGATCACTGAACTCCAGCTTACTTGTCTGTGTTTTCAGATCATCCGCGTTTCTTCAGCAGTGTAGAGAGCGCGCGCGCGAGCATGGTTGCCAGATACCATTGACAAGACCGGCTAGAAAACGTGTTATTTTAACAGAAAAGCTCTGACTGGGGATTTAATTATTTACATCTGGCAACCGTAAGCATGAACGCTCGCTCGTAAACACAGTCTGTAATGTGTTGTTGTCACCTTTATTCGACAAAAAAGTGGTTTTAGTCAAGTTTGTATTTTTTTAAACACACTTTAGTCTCGTCTTTTTTCGTCAACGATATTGTAGTTGTTGATATAATACCGGTAGTCACAGTTATCGTTTAATGACGTGGGTATCGTCTCTCATGGTCTTGTCTTAAGCCTCGCTCACACTACAGGAGTTTTAAAATCCTTACCGATTTTGAAATCTGGTTGCAGCTCACACTTAAGGAGAATCTTTGCAGATTTTCTTACCTCAAATCTTAAACATGCTCACACTACAAGATTTGAAAATCGTGGCGCATCACACACTACACAATGTTATTTAGATTCGTGCCAGAGAAAGCGCCTCACGTGATCTCACGCAACAGATCGGAAGCGGAAAGGTGGATGTAAACAAAATATCTGTCCTTCATATCAAGTCATATTCGTGAAAAGGTTGTCGTGTGACCAAGGAAAGCGAAATCTTTAAAAAAAAACATCCTTTTAATAAGGATATTTCTAATGAATGGCGTCAGCTCTGTTCAATACAATGATCAGCAGCGTTGCTCAATGCCCATTGCTGCTCAGCTGAGCATTGTAAAGTGGAGCTCAAAGTTAAAATTAAAATAATTAACAGCTTGTTTCATTTAACCTATCTTTGAATGAATATAACTTTATAATGAATATAAATATTTTATAATGAAAATATTTTTGTGTAGGCCTAGGCCTAATTCTGTGAATTACACTGTGCAAACCAAAGTAATAGCCTACAGTAGCTACTACCCACCGGATGAAGAAAGGGCTCTCAGTCTCCACAGAACATAAAATATTCATATTATTTTATTTTTCAGTAGACAGCCCTACTTATTGGCTATTGTGACAGTACTGATGTAATCACAATCTTGCTCATCCCGATAAATATCAAACATGTTTGATATGATCGGGGCGAGCCCGATTTGTGTAAGAGCAGATCGAGAGGTGCAAGATTCGATCTGTGAATGCTTCACATTACCAGATAATCTGTGCCGAACATCGGAACCGATCGAGGTCCTCGACAAGATTTTTTCTCCGATTCTCGGGAGGGGAAAATCGGGAATAAATCGGCCTAAAACTCCTGTAGTGTGAGCCAGGCTTTAGTCAGGGGGAAAAAAGTCGTCAACAAACATTTTTCGTCATGGTTTTCAATAACGGAATTAACACTGCGACACGACACAGAATGGTGTGGCAAACTATCAACGCGCCGCATTCACCTTCAGTCACCTATGGAATGAAGCAGGTTGCACCCACATAGAAAAGTGCTGCCCCCAAATGGTGCGCACTGTTCAAAAAACAAAACAAAATAACGGATGACAAGTCGGACAAGAAATTTAAGGCCCGTACGTGAAATTTAAGACCTCCTTATCGGAAATTTCAGATTTTAAGACTTTTTCAGGCCTTAAAAAGTCTTAAAACGTCTTAAATAAAATTTTCGCTTTTTAAGGACCCGCGGGGACCCTGCCCATAAGGGCAAGAGCGCTCCTAAGCAAATGTTAATGTAGAGCCCTGAGCTGTGCCAAACCAATTTGTTTTTCGTTACACAGATGATTAAAGCATGTAACAGAAATTTAGGAAAATGAAGGGAAAAGTGATGCCAGGCAAACAACTAAAAGAACATACAGGCTGGTTAATGAAATTTCCAAACACAGATTTAGCTGCTCCTCTCGTGATATTTCATATGTATGGTGGCAGAATATAGACCAGTGGTTCTCAACTGGTTTGGCCATGATGGGACCCACATTTTACCATGGTCATCAAGCTGTGACCCACATTTTTTGGAATTTGAACCAAGCATTTCTCAAAAAAAAAGCACTGTTCTGGCTTTACTTCACATACACCTTAATTGTAAGAATATCACTAACAGTGATGAATAAATAGTATAAGGTAGTAAGGCTATTAAATAGTAGTTTTTTTGACTACACACTGCGCGACCCACTCAAAACGGTCTAGCGACCCACGGGTTGAGAAACACTGATATAGATGATTACTTTATAGAAAGTTAAACGGCCCAAGATGGTATTTAACACTAGAGATGCACCGGTCAACCGGCCATAAATAAGATTTTCATGATCGGTGCATCCCTATTTAGCACAAAGTTTAAGTTTTCATTACAGTTCCATACAGTAATATTAAGTACAGTCAATTATATAACAACATTCACTTTTATGAGGTTTGTATTTCATTTGAATACTATTAACAGAAAGTAATTTTTGTCTACTATTCAATATGTAAATTGGAGTCATGTTACCAAACAATGACCCAAAATAGATGTTGAGCATTGGTCTACATCAGACACATCATATTTTGTATTAAAGTAAGTGAATGACCATGTGTTTCACTTTTGTTTAGGTATGCAAACTTTCCTCAGAGGCTGACAGAAATTTAGGTCATGCTTGACGTAAATAATTTTGATATGAAAATCACTTGCAGATTTTGGTACCGTTTCATGTCAGTTTGTAGCAGCAGTCTTAACACACACAGCCACACCTCTGCATTTATATACATGGGAATACAATTGCTTTATTACAAAAAAAAAAGCAGTTAAATAAACAATAAATGAAAAGTTAATAAGAAAATAAGGATCTGCTGCATGCCTAACTTAATTTCCTAAAGTAATCCATGTTTATGGCTAAAAGTTAATAATAGTGTTTTTGAAAAAATCAATTCAATGACTCAATCATAAAAGGCAATCATTTGTTTCTTCTTTACTAAATGAATCAGCATTTTTGAAAGGTTTGACTGAATGAATGACTCATTGATTCACTACAATATATTGCAGTATGTGGTACACAAACACACACACTTTCTTTTCGCACAAAACAGCTAAGCTAAATAAATATGTAAATACATAAATGGGCATAATATCTGTAAAATGGGCATAATATCTGTAACATGACTAATGTAAAATGTCCTTGACTCATTTTTTATTTTTTATTTTTTTTATTTTAGAAATTAGCTAGATAGTGTACACACCTCTCCAAAGACGGCACTGTCCTAAAAGGTAGTTCTTTCCCAGCTGTCTCTTTATGTAGGCCTATGTCCCAGCAGTAGGACACTTAATAATGAGCAGTAAGGGATACATAACAAATTATCTGCCAGAGCTCAGAGAAAATACCATTAGCCTGAATAATTAACTAGCGCTGGAGTGAAATAAGAACTCCAGCAAATGAACCAAAGCTCATGTATCCTCAGGCTGCTACAGGAGTTAGCCTTTATGTTTGACATCAGACCAGTCACACAATGACACTCTCTCAATCTCTCTTGTTCACAACCTAACAATTCATTTATGTAGTCCAGAGGCCACATATGCATGCTATACATTACAGGGATCTATAAAGCTGTCGTACCCCATATTGATCTGACAGGATGCAATGCGTTTAACTTTGCAGACAATAAAACAGCAGAGCCTTACATGTAACGGTTTTGACTGCTCTAGCACCGAGCAACAGCAAAATACCTCTGAAATTAGGCTAATCACATCACGCACATATTCCTAACAGCCCAAGTCTTCTGAATTGATTACCCATCTAGAGTTTAAGCACCCGGGGCACCGTGGCGACTCCGTTTGTCATAATAAAACAGAGATTAGTAAAAAAAACAAAAAAAAAACAAAACATTTATACCATTCTTTACTCCCTGACATATGCTTAATGTAAAGCTCAATTAAACCATAGAACAATTTTCCGTAATCTTGTTCGATTTTTTTTCGTTGGGGGTGAGATGAGAGTCCTAAAAATGGATCAAACGGAGCAGCTGCTCTCAGAGGAGGGAGAGAGGAGAGTAAGGTCTCATTATTATCTGACTTCTTGCTTTCTCCTAGTTTATTTTTTTTTTGGCAAGACCAGAAGAAATAGCCTCATCAATCCCTCTCAAAAGCATCCATCAGGCATAAATATGCCTGTTATGTAACCCCTACATATGCCCGTAAAAGATAAGTAACTGAAATAAATGTGAACAATTGTAAAATACCATTTAGAGGACATCAATTATCTGGAGAGGAAAATGACGGCAGAAAAGCACACAGCATGTGGCCTATTCAAAGCGCCGTTATGACGCTTACACTGAACATCTCAGCGAGGTGCAATCGTAAAGCAGTTACTGTCTTGCCAATGAGACGAATACATTATGTGAAAGGCACGTTTACCCACCTCAATAGAAAATTAGTGTTGATTCACACTCTATAACTTTCTTGAGTGTTTCTTATTCAAGCGTGTATGCTTGTTCCACTGGTGTGACTCACTGCTGCATGTACAAATACATCATTACCATCAGGGATGAATAGATTTTCACATTTATTTGAAAGAAATTGACTGGTGTTTGTGCAAAACGTGTCATGATGCTAAAGTGGTTGTTGTTCTGATTTGTTTCTAGTGCGTTGCTACGTGGTTGCTAGGGTGTTCTGAGTGATTGATTTACGGTCCAAATCAAAGAGCCCTTAAATTTTATTATGTTATGGGCGCTGGGTGAAAAATTGCACATCCTAAAGTGAGTACCACTCTTTAAAGAACCAGAAATAGATCTCTTTACAGTCTCTGAAATAAACCTTTGGTTTCTCCATAATAATGTAAAAATTGCTCTCAACAGGTGATATGATGTCGAACAGTGATTGCCTTAAAATGTATTGTCCTGTTAAATTTGTAAATTTTTACAAATGACCGCATTGAACCGCATTACACCACACTTTTTTATGCAAATATTTATTTACATTTTATAATGTAATATTTAACAAAATGTTATAATAATAAAATAATAATAAACAAAATAATAATTTAATATTTATAAAATAAAAAATAAAAAAAGATTTAAAGCATAAACCCTCGGATTTACAGACAGACAAGGCTCAAGCTAGTCCTGGACTACAATGCATGTTTGAGCCGTTTTAACTGAAAGCAACTTAAAGAAAGCACTGACATATCTTAAAAATATATTGTTTTGTCTCAAGATGCACACCAATAAAGTTTTTTTCCTAAAGGCACGTTTATAAAAGCCACTTAAATACCCTAATTAAACCCAGGCTTAATCCTGGCTTAGTCTAAGCCTTTTCTGTGAAACCAGGCCAAAATTCTAAATTAATTCATCATTTAAAAAAATTATATAAAATTTTTGGGGCCAGTGCAAATGTTGTCAGGGCAAGCAGAGATCTGGTCCGACTGGGCGAGTATAAAAATGCCTTGTCATTGCTAGTTGCCCATTCACAGCTTAACTGCATAGAACTGCAAATTTGCTGAACTTTGTTACATTATCAACAGACACTTTTAAGTAGCCAGAAATCCCTGAATGCCATCCAATCACCGCAAGTATGAATCCATTGTAATACTCTGGGGTACGAGTAATATTTACTGTGATGATTTGTTTGCAAGCTCCACTAATTAGGATGGATGTCACAGGCTTGTTTCTATGGTGAAAAACTTCAATGTAAAAAAACTTTACCTATTCCAGATCTTCGGCATGAGTACAGTATTCAAAAAGGGTATATCTAGAATTAGATGCTCCGAAGTTAGAAGCAAGGCCTTAACCAGCTTGTATTCAATGACTTCGCTCTTCTCGTGACCATGCAGCATGCAGGACTCTTCAGTTTATTTCAAGCGAATGAGGTTAAACAGAATTAAAGTGATATCAGGCAGGTGGCACGGTAAATTTGATTTTGGAATCCTTTATCTGCCATTTAAGCTCTCATAAAAGGCACCAGGAAGGAGTGCAGAGGAGAGATAAGCTGTGGAAAAAAATGACCATGAAAAAGATTTCACTGAGCAGCGGATGTTGAAAAACTCAGTAACAGGGGTCAACAGTCACGTGCACGACTAGATGGGCTGACGACATACAGGGTTGAAGAAGAGGATGTGCAGGAAAGCAGACAAAATTATCTTCATACCAAAGAGCGTCTGTATGAAGAGACGGAAGAAAACGTAAAAATAGAGAAATGCTTCAGGCTGCTTGACTTTAACCAAGAGGAACGTAGAAAAAAAAACACGTAACGAAGGACGAATGTTTATGCATGAGGGGGAACTTTCCCCTCTTGAATAGTTGACAAAGAGCAAATGTGGAATTTGCAGGAATTGATGTCTAAAGGAGGAAGCGTATGAGGGAAGGTACTGGATGATGGCTAGAGTGTTTGACACACTCCAGGAGCTTAGAGAGCTGGATGTCCTTTAATTTAAGTGAACACTGTAGGGACGATCTAATGCAACATACGCCATAAAACGCTCTAGGAGAGTCTAGGAGCGGAATTCATGAAAATCTTAAAGACAAAATCAAATTAGAAATTAAATTAAAAATGAAAGTCAATGAATTGAAATGAAAGTCAATGAATTGTATGGATAAATCGTTTTTTTCTTAAAGTCCCGCCATTTCTTAATGTCTATGTGGTGTTTTTAATATGCTTTAAGACAAACCATGTGCAAATTCATAAGTCAACACCATTGCTCAGTATTTTCTCCTTAAAACTGCAGTGAAAAAAGACGGTTTGAAATCGCTGGTGTTTCTGACGTCACAAACAACCATGTATCCAATCACGTCGACATGTGGGCGGGCTTTAGCATATCATTAACTGCAAACTAGCACGAGAGTCTCAAGAGAAGACAGGTTATCCCGGTATATTTTTCTGTAGATATGAAAAAAAAAATCGGGTAGATTTAGCAATGTAGCAGGTGTATAATGTATATTACTATGTTATGATGAACTATATATACACCTTTCTCCAATGACGTTCTGAGTTGTTCAAACCGTTTCTGATGATTGTTAGAAGGCAGCTGTCCGACTCTGATATGCGAACGGGAACATGGTTCATGTAACATTAGAAACGCATTATTAGCTGTTTGATAAAATAATCAAGCAACAGGCTAATCATATTAATCACCGTTATGTGTCCGACATTGTAAAGAGGGGGGGGGGGGGGGGGGGGGACGTTTAAATGTATCATTTTGGTGATCAAAGAGGGGTTTTAAGGGATAAAATGATTGACTACAGAGGGACTTTTTCATATAAAATCAGCCTGAAAATCAATAATAAAGATACAAAGTGGTGCTTACACATGACAATTTTCAATGTCTCTATGAAAAGACCTAATCGACTTTTTTTCTCTCCTTTAAACAGAACAATGTTTTGAATTACACGTTCAAACGCCGTGGGATGGATTGGTTCAAGAATTTGTCTTCTAAGAGCGAACTGAAATGTGTTTAAGAGATAGCAATCAAGGATTAAACCATTGTAACAATCTTTCAAAGCGGAAAAAGGAAACAAAGGGAACAGCTGCGTCAAGAACCAAGGAGCAAATAATGACAGTTTTACTGCTGGTTTCATTTCAAACAAGCTGGGAGTCGCGTCATCAACAGTTAATTGAACAAATGCTTAGTGGGTTTCTAAGCAGCACTAAACATTGACATTTCGATTTTATACGACAATTAGAGATTACACATTATGACTGTTCGCACTGAGCGGATGTTACACTCATGCAGTCAATTGCTTTGAAGCAAAGGTGTGCAAGCAGAAGCCGACAATGTGAAGGGAGAGTCATCCACAGAGACCCTCAGTCTTGATCCAGACAAATCTGGGTCAAGGTTGTCTGTAAAAAGAGGGCTCTTCTTTGGTCTTTGCTCGCCTTTAATTCTCTGCCTGGAACACTGGGGACTCACAGCAGACAGACGGCATAATAATAAAACCCACATAAGTCATACAAATTCAAATTGCTGTTGGCTTGAGGCTGGTTGCTGCTGCAAGTGGGTCAATACTCACATTGGTGGGTGCATTAAGTTATCTGACATCAGTCCAAACATACTGTGTTTTAATTTAGATTTGAGCTGTTTATCACCTCTTCCTAATAAGTGGGTTTCATAACAACTCGCTCTCTTCGATGATATCTCTATATTTGCTCAATTAAACCGATTCAGAAGAGAATATGAATTCATAGCCCAGAAACTGACGATCACTGTGATTCATGCTCTCATTAGACACTGAATATGATTATGATCTCCTCTCCAGAGCTTTCAACACAGAAGAACACAAGGCTAAATCAAGGATGATGGCGCCGCCGAGGACCCCTCAGAACAAACAACAGCTCGTCACCGACTGTTTAACAGACCCAGCTACCCAATCTTTCACCTTTTTTATGGCTGGGGTTTTCCAATTAAACACTTAAGATGGGTTTGGTTCATACAGGGATAAAAAAAGAACCCCATGTGTAAAATGAAATACTCTGCTGTATCTTTAATGCTGTGGGCCTAGTTTTCTGCCAGAGGTCCTGGACATCTTGTTCAGATACATGGCATCATGGATTCGATCAAATAGCTTTAAATCAAATCCTGACAGCCTGTGCTAGAAATCTTTTAATGGGCCATGTTTGGATCTTCCAATAAGACAGTGATCCAAAAACAAACATCAAAATCTAAACAAAAATGGGTCACTGAGCACAAAACCAAGCATCTGCAATGGCCATCCCAGTCCCTGACCTGAACCCTATAGACATTGATTGGGCTGAACTGAAGAGAAGATGCACCAACATGGATCTGGGAATCTGAAGGATCTGGAGAGATTCTGTATGGTCTCTGATCTCTTGTCAGGTGTTCTCCAAACTCATCAGGCATTATAGGAGAAGACTCAGAGCTGTTATCTTGGAAAAAGGAGGTTGCAAAAAATATTTAATAAAAGGGGGCAAATAATTATTCCCAATGTGTTTTGGAGAAAATCCTTTATTTCATAATGTGATTTTCCCCCACTTTCAATTCTTTTACTTTAATGAAAGGTTAGATTTTTGCTTAAAAAAAAAAAAAAAAAAAAAAAAAGGATTAACAATGCAGATTTTTTTATATATATATATATATGTGCGTGTGTGTAAAATTAGAAATAAATCTTACATATAAATTACATTATTATATATCAGTGTTTCCGCTACATTCATTCCCCCGTGGCAGGCCGCCACACCTAAAACCATCCCGCCACGGCTACAGCTTCTCAGTGAGGTCCGATATTTGTTATTTGTTAAGCCCCACTAAAGGCATAAAGAACATTGTAAAGCACAAAGTTTCCGCACTATATTCCAAGACTTCTAACGTCTTCCAATAGCATAATGTGCGGTAAAAATTAATATTTAAGTCGTTAAGTTAAAGTTAATGGAAAAACGTATCTCTCCTCAGTCATTCTCCATTCAGAATTCAAACAGCGCGTTGCGTTCGGTTACGACAGTTACACGACGACACTCTCTTCAAGATCAATGTTCCCATTATTATACTTTTTTTTGTAGATAAAGGACTATAGTTTCCATTAAATGACTTTATCTTGCTGGAGTTTATATTGCGCTTTCTAAATCATATTCCTTTCTCCCGAGTGTCTGTTAGATTAGGCTACAGCACTGGAGTAGAGAGCACTATGAATTGTTCTTCATGCGCACTGTAACTGAAATTTAAAACTGTTAAAACAAAGGCTCAATTAACTGTTGTATAGATAGAATACACTAAGCATAGATAGATATAATCTCTTCTCTTCGCTTTGTGCTTTGATGATCTTTTCAATGCGAAGCGCTGAGCGCTGTGACTTCGCGTTGCTTCAAGTGCATCATTCTGCGCACGGGATGCGCATAATTGCTTTGCTGCTCTTATTGGAGTCTTTCATGTTATAATAGAGGGAATGCATTAACGTCACTTTCCCGCCGGAACACGCCCCCCTCAGCCGGACTGAGTGGCAAAAGAGTTGCTGCGTGACTGGAGTTAATAGGGCAAACTGCGAAAACGCGAGTAAAACAAACTATTATCAGTTTAAACTAAAAGTTGGACTCGATTTAGTGTTCCTTACAACTTATCAAAGACCCAGTGATCCATGGATATTGACATGCAGCCAGGAATCGTGTTTCCTGACATTTATATGTGCCTGATTTCGACGCCGGGGAAATAAATTAAGAAAATTTGGCTGTAAACGTTTTATATAAATACAATATAGATGGGTCTAAATCCGAGTGATCACTTACATTAATGTTATACTGTATATCATCATATCGTCCAGCCCTAAAACTTGTCTAGTTTTTTTGTCAGTGTTTATTTAAAAACATCCAATTATGCAGAATATAGTCTGTTCTGTAGCTTTTTGCAGTCTGTAAAAATATACAGTACCTCAGATTTCTGGTCAAATCTAGTTGTACAGTCAATCGCAAAGCTCTTTCCAGTTTTAGATGTGTTTTGTGGGTTTTTCACGGCATTCACGCTGAAAACAAATGCTGCCCCTCAGTCTTTTTGCCACTTAGTGGGCGTGACCGCATTCACTCCGGCCGACGGTGACGTCATGCGCATAGCCTACCCTCTATACTTAGGGGAGGTTTAAACACCTTGGGGTGAGGGGGCGTGGCCAATGGAAATATCACTCATGGGCCACGCCCCCTCCCCCTGGGGAAATGGGCCTGCCACCACAGTTGGAAAAAATCCTAGAGGAAACACTGTATATAATATAATAATTATTTTATATATATATATACATAAAAAAATGTAAATTTGTGTATAATATGTATGCATATATACAGTATATAAAGGGAATGCATACACAGGGATGTGTATCAAGCATGTGAACCTAACAGATCGCACACTGTTTCGAACGGAGTTTCCCATGACCCCTATCTCTCCCCTGATTATTACCTGTGTCTCTCCACTGTCCTGTCATATCCAGCCATTAAAAGCCCATAAAAAAAAACAGAAAATCCTTTTACAAAATAAAAGATTGCCTTTCTTTGAAATGCCTTCAACTGTGAACATTCTATGAAGATGCATTAGGATGCTTCTGCACATTTGATGAATACACTTACATTAGCACATACAGTCTGAAAAGGGTCTGCGACACGAATTACAGGCACACCGCGGCACCACAGGTGCCTCGAGCCAAAGCGAACAATAGCGTGGAAGCGAACAGCATTAGCGATGTGGAGTAACGATGTAGGTGACCCACATGGAAGAAGGTAAGGGCCTTCGCTAGAGGTGTTAGGAGCACTTGTGCTAAGTGCAGATATGGTGGAAAGCTATATTTACTGACAGGAACTGAAAACCATTTGTCCTGTAGCCGTGTTATTAGCTGCTCCTTGTTATAAAATGGTAAATGCTCGGCCGCTCCATTTAGAGCATTTGTCAGAGCACTTCACTCCAGTTCTACAGCAGTTTAAACAAGGAAACACACCCTATACACTCAAGCTAATAGGAAAAGCTTTGATAAACACTGAAGTAGGTTTCTGTTCTCTGCCATGTGCCGCCCACTCATTTTGCATTGTCCTCGCCAGTGGTGCCTGACTGCATAAAGACAACTGTTAGGTAGTATGTCAGTTGAGGGATAGCTCATCCAATCAGATTCTCTGACAGGTTGTCTTTCTCAGGATGTCTGCAGTGACTTCCTGCTTGTCTACGATTGAAGAGCTCGGGTGGACAGACATCCATCACACACCAGGACATCTGGGAGCTCGACCCTGATACTTATAGGTGTATGAAACATGGGCGGGTTGGATCATTTTTATTGTATCATTTTATATATTACGGTCATTGTCTATTACCAAAACATCAATAAATGATCAACATACAGTGAATCAAATACTTAAATGAAATCTATATAATTATTATTATTTCGCATGGAAAGTAATGAATGCAAATCAAAAGATGCACAATAATTCTGGCATCAGTGTAAATGCTTAATGTTATATCTCAACTACAAAACAAAATCAATTCTTATTGGATGTGATATGTCTGAAGCTGCTAAAAACACACAACCTTCTTGAATATATGACGCACATGTATTATTGTGGGAACTGCAAATGACTAAACTCCTCGTCTTGACTTTGCAAATTGATCCAGATTGGTACACTATAAACAATACATTTCTTAACAATACAAAAATCTTTACTCATTGACATTTCGACCGCCGCATGGTATATAGTCAAATCACCCAGCACTAGTATAAAATAAAACTAGAGTTCATCTACACAAACATAGTACAAACACGTCTGCCTTTAGATGTACTTATGATCAAAACCTGTCTTTGATTATGAAATAGCATGCATGAATACATACGCATATATGAATATATCAAAATTGTTGTAATCCGCAAATTTTCACACATCACACGTAGGGCTGCACGATTAATCGAATTTTAATCACGATCACGATTTTGGCTTCCCACGATCAAATTTGCGTGATCGAGCGATATTATATATATTTTTTTTGCAAAGCCAATCTAGCGCTCCGTAAACCACTGTCTGATCACGTGCCTCCATGAGCCCCAGTGCGCAAGAGAGACCTTGCGTCCAAGAGCGCGCTCGAAAAAGTGCGCGAGAGATACCGAGTGTGTCTGCGTGCGAGAGAGACCAAGTGAAAGTGCACGTGAGAGACCGAGTGTGAGCATTAGTAAATTGGTGCATAGTACATAGTAATATATAATTACTATATAAGAGGCATGAAAGTTCGATTAATGGACTCCAATAATCAGTACTACAAACGTCTTGTTTTGAACTATTGTTTAATAAATATAAATAATTCGAGCACATAAACTTTCATATGGATGATTAAATAGATTCAATTTATGCTGTAAGATTTCACAACTAATCACTGACACTGTACCACAACCAGGCTTTACGTTTCATAAGCGTCAAATAACAATGACTCTGAATTTCATCCATTAATCGAACTTCCATAGTGCATTGTTCTGCCTTGAAATGTTCTCATTTGGTTACATTCTGTTATGGAATATTTGTTTATTATTGATTGTATATTTTGAGTTTTATTCACATCCATTATGCAGGTACAATGCAAGTTTATATTTTGCTTCCTAAAATATATTTACACTATGTACAGTGTTTCTGCTACATTCATTCCCCCGTGGCGGGCCGCCACACCTAAAATCATCCCGCCACGGCTGCAGCTTCTCCGTGAGGTCCGATTTTGTGCATTCTATTATGTTATTGTTAAGCTAAAGGCATAAAAACATTGTAAAGCACAATCAAGTTTATTCCAAGACTTCTAAAGTCATTCAATATCATAATGTGAGGTAAAATTAATATTTAAGTCATTAAGTTAAAGTTAATGGAAACTCATCTCTCCTCAGTCAGCATTCAAACAGCGCGTCGCGTCCGGTTGACAGTAACACGAGTCGACGACACACAGTTCAAGATCAATGTTCCCATTATTATACTTTATTTGTAGATAAAGGTCTATGGTTTGTATAAAATGCCTTTATCTTGCTGGTCTGGAGTTTATTGCCCTTTCTAAATCATATTCCTTTCTCCCGGGTGTCTTAGATTACAGCACTGGAGTAGAGAGCGCTATGAATTGTTCTTCATGCGCACTGTAACTGACATTTAAAACTCTTAAAAGAAAAGGCTCAATAAACTGTTGGATAGATAGAATACACTAAGCATAGATATATAGATATAATATTCTCTTCGCTTTGTGCTTTGAACTTTTCAATGCGAAGCGCTGCGCGCTGTGACTTCGCGTTGCTTCAAGTGCATCATTCTGCGCACGGGATGCGCATAATCGCTTTGCCGCTCTTATTGGAGCCTTTCATATTATAATACTTAGGGGAGGTTTCAACACCTGGGGCAAGGGGGCGTGGCCTATGGGAATATCACTCATGGGCCGCCCCGTCCCGCTGGGGAAATGGGCCTGCCACCACAGCTGGAAAAAATCCTAGAGGAAACACTGATGTAAAATAGTCCCCTCTTGAAGTTTTGCTACATTTTCTTTGTTTTATTCATTGTTATTTATTCTTTAAGGAGATGCACTGAATTTTGGTGAATAAGAGGGCCTGTTTTATTTTGATGCACATATTTGTACATTAGCAGGAATGTAGCCCAATATGGATGTGAAAGCAGTTAGCCTATGTGACAATACAATTTGTTTTGGTTAAAATCAACAAATAATCGTGATAATTAATCGTGATCTCAGTATTGATCAAAATAATCGTGATTATCATTTTGGCCATAATCGTGCAGCCCTAATCACACGTTTTCGTTAATTGAAATAAAGCTAAAATAAAATAAATATCAGATGAAAAACAAACTTTAAAGTGACTGAAATAAAATGAACTTAAGTACTAAAATGACTATAACTGAACTAAAAATGAATTAAGGCTAAACAACAAAAAATAAATAAAAAAAATGACAAAAGCACATCACAAAATTACTTTGTATTTTTATCTTTTCAGTTAAAGTTTTCATCAAACTAAATCAAAATACTAACAAATACTTTACAAGTATGCAAATAATACTAAAATAACACTGCTGGTTAATAAGTATTATCCAATTTATGATGTTGATAACCATAATAATACAATATATGGTAACCAGAAATCCACCGCCAAGAAAATTAGTTAAAATATTTAAACACATTTTTAAAAAAAGCTGCATTTTTTTTTTTATTTAAAGTCTCATGACTTTAATTGGAAGTGCTTTACTGTAATCAAAACTTTGAATCAAAATAATTTTCTGTGGCGATTGGCTTTACATATTGCAATAGAGCATTCATTTTATGGATCTTAATTAATGGGTCTGCATCTCATTAACACTCCTTAAATTAATTGATATTTCTGAGACCAAGCTAGGCTGAAATATGCCAAAAATATTACAAAACAGGAATAACAGCATAAAAAGACTGACTGCAAAGAAAGCAGCATTTACACTTAGTCAGAAAATCACTCCTGCAGAAAATGGTTTCTGCAACAAAATAATCCCTCCAGACCAGACTAATGAATGCTTACTCATTATCATATCTTGAAGGACCGGGAGCACAGGTGACAGAGAGCCGCTGCTGGGTTTGAGGATTCAGGTACAGCGCTTGCGAGTTAATAAGACATGCAGTGGAGAGATCTGACCTGCTCGGCTGAAGAAAGCCTCAGGAGTTCATGTGGAAATGTGTTTGTTTGTGCGTCACTGACCTCTTTAGGTTGAGGAGAGCCCAGGGGACGCCAGTCGGGGTCTTAAAAGCCGGCAACAGCTTCTCTCCTAGTTCAACAGCTTTTTTCCTGAACACCTGAAGTGAAAGAAAGACAGACAGACACATAGAGGTTAGTCTAACTTCATCTACAGAGCAACAGCAGAGCCGTGTAACCTCTGGCTGCCCCTGCCTTCCCATAAACTCACCATATTTATTTTATCAGTCATATTTGCATGATACACAGAGTCAGCTGACAGAAAGAGAGGCATTGATATTCTGCTGAGGGCTGGATTGGGGAGACGGCTGATAACAGCAGATAAGATGAGGGCACGCGTCCCGCTGTAAACCTGCTGCCTGTCTGTCATCTTCTGTCTGCTATCTGGCCCTTCATTCTACTCCTCTGACATTTCAAACCATCAGGGGCTGCTACAATCCCTCCACCAGCAAATTGTATGTGTAAATGGTATCAGAATTGCATGTTTAAACTATCGTTCAAAAATGTGCGTTTTTTTTCTTTTAAAGAAACTAATACTTTTATTCAGCACGGACACATTATTTTGATCAAAAGTCACAGTAAAGACATTTATTTTCCATAAAAAGATTGCGCAGCCGAACGTTTTGTAACATAAGATTAAGAAATATTTCTTGAGCAGCAAATCAGTGTCTTAGAATGATTTCTGAAGGATCATGTGACACTGAAGACTGGAGTAATGATGCTGAAAATTCAGCATTGCCATCACAGAAATAAATTATGTTTTAAAATTAAAAGAGAAAACAGTTTTTTTTAAATCATAATAATATTTCACCTTAAACTTTTCAACGGTAGAGGACATACTTAAATAAAATAAATGTATATATACGCACTGTATAATAAAAAAAAAAAAAAAAAAAAAAAAATATATATATATATTTTTTTTTTTAGGGCTGTCAAACGATTAAAATATTTAATCGCATTAATGTCATAGTTAACTCACGATTAATCGCAATTATTTTTATCTATTATAAATGTCTCTTGATTTCTTTTTGTCCCATTATTTTTTCTCATTTTAATGCTCATCAACATGGAAAAGTGGATCCACCGTAACCGAAACCGTAACGTTAACCAACTATTTGGCCGGCTCGCAAGCCCAAACGAGTGTGTGCGGCGCGCCTGTTGTTTTGTTTCCGCTTTGGTCGACGAAGCAACAAAACATCCTCGCGTGGCGCAAGCCAATGAATTGAATGGGTTTCATAGCGCAGCGCCGCGCATGTCGCGTCCTGTTGTAACAGCATGTGAAAAAAAACTACAAAGTTTGCTAGGCCAAAAAGGCCGTTAATCGCGCAATAAAAAAATGTACGCCGTTAAAATGGGTTTGCGTTAACGCCATTAACCCTCTGAGGTCGGCTATCGCGCCGGCGCGATAGTCTCGCTTTTTTCTTATCAGTGCAAAAGAAACTCAAAATACTCTGTTGATTTTGATCTTACATATTAAGTGTTGTACATCATTAGATCCTGATAAGTGTCTATTTTTTTGTGGATACTCACAATAAAAACAAAGTGTTGTGCTTTTCGCCAAATAAAGAAAAACAAACATGATGCGCGTTCTGCCTTCTCTCTGTCAGTGAAGTCAATTCTGAAACGCGTCCTAAGATTAACTTTAATTCCGCGAATACTTGTCATACAGGCACGAGTGTTTTTCCATAATGAAGCTTGAACTCTCTTCTTTTAAATGAATTAATTTATATATATAAAAACAAATATTCTCAGCTTATGTAATCTGTATGAAAAGAGAGAGATGTCAGTATTTTTCTTTCCAGCTCATTATACCTAATTACGCATTAATGTGCCACGCCCACGGAGAGCGCGCGCTATTCAAACGCAAATGATCTTAGACAAGCCATTCAAACATGCCAACGCCCACCAGCTGGATTATAAAACACATCGTGTTTAGTAAGTATCTTGTACAGCTGTGGACACAGCGTATCCTTTTGCTGTGAGGAATAATACTATCTAACCCTGGAAAATGTACCAGAAGTGCTGGTAGTTTCATTTCGAGGAGCAACGGATCCAGCTGATGTAGTAAGTCATTTATTCTAGTGCTTTGTTCTAATCGTGATATTGAATAGTGTCGGACTGTAAACCGCAAAAAGACTGTTTAAATATGAATTGCATGTCTGTGTGTAGGCTAAATGATGAGTGAACGACATAGGCGCGCGCGCTTTGTTTACTACAGTTATATAGCGCATGTCTATGCCTTGTTCATTCACTCTCGCACCTACATTAGTAAACGTTATGTTTACATGAACACATACAAACTATATTGCTATAGCCTACTAAGATGAGTAAAAATAGACTGAAATATGTTGAAATAAAATGTCTGTATAAGCAACAAGCTGCAAATTCACATGTATATACTAATATATCATACACAATATATTACAGACTAAATATGAATGTTTAGACACGATTTTGAGATTAGTTTTGGATAGATTATAAAGTTTTGACTGTAAAAAAAGACTACTGTCACATTAAATAGGTACGCTTTTGTTCACCAATTTCTGCTCATAGTTAAATATACTATAGTATGATGTTTTGTCAAAAATAAAAGTAGGTATATTGAATTATCAACTAAGATGTTATTATAGTGTTTGTTCCAATATTCAAACTAATGAATCCTTACCTTTTTTAATACGTATGATAAAATGTATACTTTTTACAAAGAAATACACTTGAAATATTGTTAAAATTGTAATTGTTGTTGTAATTGTAACCTATTTGTAATTCGTTACAATTTCTAATTGTAAAATATGTATAGGCTATATAGATCATTTCTTTTGTCCTTGCATTCTTTGGGATCCTGTGACACACCTGTGTGAAAGGGCTAATTAATATGCAGCTCATTATGCGGCACATTATCCGGCCTTTGTCTTCTCAGGTGTGAACACGCCTCCACGCATATTGGCTTTCCAAACAAAAGGTATCTAATAAAATTTTAATCAGTGTATGTGTTTGTGTAAATGATTAGGCAGGATGATTTTCAGATCATTTTGAAGCAAAAATTCTAGGCAACAACACTCATTAGTCAAAAGTCTTGTGGACACATATTTAGTATGTGTTTTGTGGCCTTATTTCAGACACTAAGTTTTTTCAATAACCATGCATAAGCAATATTCTCTCAAAAATACAAACATGTTTCATAATTGTTGCTCAGAAATTACGGTATTTATTTATTTTATTATTTTATTTCATGAATAATATCCATGTAAATTTTTATTAAAATGTAAAAAAAAAAAAAAAAAATATTTATTGAAATAAACTAATATGGTCCACTTATTGCTTTAATTTTACTAGCTATGGCGTGCCCACTAATATGATTAGCTATTTCTAACATATTTGTGTCAGAAAATATACATTTGTACTCTTCATCAAAAGTTGTGTATAAAAAATAAGCACATCAAAAAATTATTGACAACTATAAACCACTGACTTTGAACCACAAACAATTGCACATGGTATGAAAAATAATCAATTTATTTATATTCCTTAACTAATTTTTACTGCAAGACTACCACTAATAATTCTCACAATTTCAATAAAACCTTTGATAAAACAACAAGCTAAACAACATTATATCGTCAATACAGTAAATTAGCATAATTGGTCAACAAATGTTCAATCTGTAGTTCTTTACTCATTAAAAAACATGTTTATGATCAACAAACATAAGGTACAGCCACAACGCAGCACTGACCCGTACCTTAAAGGGATACTCCACCGTTTTTTTTCATATTAAACTATGTTACTCCTAATATAACTAATATATAACTAAGACGAGTTGATGCGCTCTGAATTCGCTCTGGCGCGTGAGACACTTTGATAGCACTTAACTTAGCCCAGTTCATTCATTAGGATCCAAGCAGAGAAGCGACCAAACACTTCCACGTTTTTCCTATTTAAATACAGTTACACGAGTAGTGTAACTCGACCAAGAATGGTGACAAAAAATAAAACGTTGCGCTTTTCTAAGCATGTAAAGTGGATTGAGTGCAGCACTAAGACGAGAGAGGTATGCATCAACTCGTCTTAGTTAAGGGAATAACATAGTTTAATATGAAAAAACGGTGGAGTATCCCTTTAAGATCCTAATAAATATTAGTCAAGGCTTCTTGCATCAAAAAGTTAGTTATGCATCCGTTTTGACCTTCTTTCTGACTCCTGCAGGATATTCGTTTTAAACTGCACCTTTACGACTTCTATATTTAAATGACCAGCTTTCCATGATATGTCCCATTTAAGCAAATATTTATGGCATTTGTTGCAAGGGTTTGCTCTTTTGAAGGGTTACTTTGGCGAAGGATGCAGCTCTGTGTCAGAGAGGCGGATTTACTCGTCCCTCTTGTAATTCATCCTGTGAGTCAGAAAGCCCACAAAGCAAAGGTCCCATGAGCACGGACAGATCGCTGCGTGAGAGCCTTTCACAACACGAGAGAGGAGAGGTGGCACAGACAGAAATGAAACAATTCAATGACTTGTCAACATTTATTGGGGAATAAAAGCACTGCACTAGTCAGTAAAACAACCCGTAAAACAATAATAATCATACAATTGAAATTAAACCAACTGTAACACTGAAGAATGTTAGAGTCAGTTTCATATCTGATCATAAATCCCACTATACTGAGCTCAGCTTTAAACTAGGACGTCTTTACCTCCAATTCGTCTGCCATTCGGTATGCATATCAAGGATGAGGTCAACAGGTCGAAGCGTTTTCCCCAGCGCCTCCCCGGCCTAGATGAAGTGTGTGTGCTCGCCCTTGCTACATCAAACACAAGGTCAGCGTCAGCTGTTATCCTGTCCGTGTGAATTCACTTAACAGGTTGTCTGGTTGGATATCAGCAAGAAGTCCCGCCATCTCCACCACATCCAATGCTTTTAGAACAATGTTTACAGAACATTTGGAAGTGAGCCTTGAACTGTCACGTACAGCTAGCATCCTTTCTATTCCAAATAACTGCTAACTTAAACAGCCAGAAACTCCGTCAAAACTGCTTTTGGAATATTAGCGGCTGGCTTGAGTGCTTGTGTGACCTTGCTCATCGTTTTTTAATTACATGCATAAATAAATGCACATATATTTAGCTAACATATGCAGGTGTGCATTATCACCTCTGTGATTGAATTCAATTTCAACAATTCAATGGGACTTTGATCGGCTGTGCCATGACTCAGAGAAAGCAAAATACGAACAGAGATGACAATGATGTTTAATGTTTAATACATCAAAAACAGACAGCCTATAATATAAATGAGAACTGATGGCCATATCATGCTATAGATATTCATGTGGTCAATCTATCAGTGGAGTACAGAGTTTGTACTGATTACATTAATTTAACAAATTACAAAATTAAGCATGATTAAGTGGTGCTTGTCTGTGCAAAACTTTTTACCATGATGCCTTAGTAATAAAAAAGAATTTTTTTAAAGGGATAGTTCACCCAAGATTGAACATCTTGTCATCATTTCCTCACCCTCATGTTGTTCAAAACCTGCATGAGTTTCTTTCTTCTGTTGAACACGAAAGAAGATATTTTGAAGAATGTCGGTAACCAGACAGTTGATGGTAGCCATTGACTTCCATAGTATTTTTTCCTACTATGGAAGTCAATGGCTACCGTCAACTGTTAATACTAATACTAATTATTATTATTGTAGATTATATAGTGTAAAAGTAATGCTGAGGAGAAATAAAAGGTAACCCTTCCTTTTACAGTCCTGTTACCCATGTACATACTATGTACTTATTATAGTAATTACAATTACTGGGTAATAACTAGGTACTAACCCTGAACCTAACCCTAAACCTACCCCTAACCCATGTACTTACCTTATATTAGCCAGTACTTTCTAGGTAAGTACACTAAGTACTGTACTGTAAAAGGAAGCGTTACCATAAAACGAGGTTAAGCAGACTCATCGCTTAAAAACATCTTGTGACACTTCAAGGTTGTGTAAGTGCGAGTGCGTATGAACATGTACAAGACAAAGCAACTGTTGGTCAAGTGCTAGATGTCCACTAAATAAGATGAATTGCCTTGACAGTGGATTGTGACCAGAGAACCTCACAAGCCTTTACCTAGATTGCTGTTAGGACTCCAGGGACAGGAGCACACAGCTGCAGAGAGCCATCTGACCCTTTCAAAGCTCTCTGGATCAGTCTGATCCAGGTATGGAGAAGAGCGGACAAAAAGGTTCAAGAAAAAAAACAATGAAAGCAAAGCCCTAAAGCTCAAGACAGCTTCGACAAAAGCTGACATTTATGCCACCGTGAGGACCACAGCTCACGCAAAAGTGAGACCAGAAAGTGTATTTTGGAGAAATGAAACACGGCTAAACTAACAGCAAAGGTGCTGCATGCAAATTTGGAATTAATTTCAACTTCAAATCAGGTCACACGAATGAAGGTCTTTTGAAAAATGCTAATTAAGTCTATCATTAACTTTAGTATAGCTTTGCACAAACAAGGACAGAAATGTCGAGATGAATGTACTATTCCAGTAAATGTTATACCAAACAAAAATAAAGTTTCGATATTTCATTAAACAGAGTAAATGTTCCACATAGATACTTTTGGAAACCAGATTTAGATCTACAGGATTAATTGCTGTGAAAGAAAATCTATTATCAGATCAATCCGAGGTAAACCGGTCAGACAAAACAAGGTCAACATTACCAAATTAAAATCCCAGAAGCAGTAGCCCAGTTGAACTCCATTTACCAAATTAAAGGTGTTTAATTCATTTTTTAAACACACCATGTTTAATGGTTATTAACCATCCATGGTGGGGTTTTCTAAGATGTTTGTTAAAGTCCCTGTAAAGTCAAAATTAAGTATGTGTTCTGAGTATGTCACACCACAGAAAAATGTGTTATTAGCCATCCAGCCAAATTTGAATGATAAAAAAAGCCTGCAAGTACATAAAATAAGCTATCAAAATCTTGAAAAAATGAGCATTACTCTCTGCTCTCAAACGCTGGGGGCGTGTCCGCTGGCTGCGCTGAAACCACGCCCACTAGCGGGAAAGCTATTGGCGATAGGTGATACTGCTTTCGGGACGGGAGGATGAACGCTGGCGGGGGATAGTCGTTTCGGCCCCGTTCACCAGTAACAGCGGATTATCAGTGAATCCCAGTTGTCTTTGAGGAAAGTTTATAAAACGATCCTGTGTAAAATGATCACTACAGAGGCGGGTGTTGGCGGTGATCCTCAGCTCTTCATCAAGGTTGGCTCTACACAAAATTAATCCACCTCTTCTTGATGTGATCGTTTTTAGGAAATTTAAATAAAGACACCGATCTGTTTTGTACATGATCGCATCCAGGTAGTAGCCTATATGCATTTCCGTGTTGAAGGCATAGCTAGCTAGCAAACAGCAGGCTGTAGTAACTAATAGTACTGACAGTAACTCGCGTTTGAGCGGCGAATGCGAATGGGGTCGGGAGAGATCAGCCTCAGTGGCCTCGGTGTGTCATCAAGTAGGGGCGTGTCCACGAGCTCATGGGCTCCAGTGCGTCATCGAGCCCTGTTTTAGCCCCGCCCAAAAAATCCGTAAAATAGCAATGGTGAAAAACTGTTTAACGGTCTAACTCCGCATTTCAGTACTTCACAGTTCACAGTCTTTGTAATATGTTTTAGCAATACATTTGTAACATTTATAATGTGTTTAGAATTTTTTTGTAGAATTGCCTTTACAGGGACTTTAAGAATCATTATTACTATTACTCATACTAGTTTTAGTGATCATTAAATGTTGAACTTAGGCTTTGTTTGTGCTATGATACCACAACTCTTACTGTGCTCTGATTTAAAAAAATAATAATTCTGAAAGGTAATATCATTGCAGCAATTGGGCAATAATAAAAAATATATAAATAAATCAATCAATTAAATCAATTAAAATAAAATAAGCTTTTGTGAAATGTTCAAATTGGCCAAGAGAACGGTTCAAGCTCATCGAAAAAGAGAACAGAAGGTATGATATTTCTTTGATTACTGGTAGAGGTTACCAACATTCCCCTGACATAACATCAGAAAGAATAACGAACAAAGTGCGTAGATTCAGTAAGGGATCAGTCAAAGTTGCATTAAATTATTGAACAACTAAGTGTCGTAAGAACATAGCTCAGTTTAAATTGGCACAGAAACCATTAATGCCATAAGCTACATAACAGAGCTCAACAGAAGCACTCAAGCTGCCGGACGCTAAATAATAGTTCGAAGGCATCACTTTTGATGGAGTTTCTGGCTGTTTCTGTATCCAGTTATTTCGAATAGAAAGGATGCGTGTTGAACGTGTGACTGTAAGGGACAGAGATGATTCTGAGGAAGGAGAATGCATTCCATTCAGAAATTATCACCCAGCTTTAAGCTTTTCTTCTTTACCAACCAATGTCAGAGCTTTAGAGCCCTGAAAAGTGTGGAGCTCAAATATAATTGTCATTTAAAACTAATTTAGAGTTATTTTTTTTTATTATTATTTAAACTTTAGGTTGTTTGGCACGTAGGAATTGTGTGTGCGTGTGTGTGTGTGAGTGCGTGCACGTGTGAGAGAGAAAGTCTGGTGCTCAGTCATACTATATAGTATAGATTCATGAAAAATTGTAATTGTGTAAGTTTAGCTACAGGAGTGCACACACAGGAGTACACAGACACTCACACACACAAAAACACAGAGCGAGATTTCATTCATTTCAAATCATAAAACCAATTTGAAAAATGAATGAAATGAGTGAATTCTCTGCAAGCTTGTGAAAAATCGATTTCCAGTAAGGTCTGAAGTGAAGAACTACACTTGATATCTTTCAGGCCTAACAGCATGTAGAGATAGAGCAATCACACATTAATAATTAAAAGCTCTTGATTAATTGAAACAAGACTAAGAAGCTTAAAAAGCAGAAGCTAAATAGGTGTTCGACATGGCACTAAAGTGCTAAATGGCTGTCACCACTGACACAGACAGCAGAAAGCATTATTTGACATCACGTAGGGTCTGGTACAGTAGATCATGTCATCAAGCGAGCGGGAGACACTTCTGAAAGTAGCACCTGAAAGCAATTACTCTGAACACTTCAACATATTTATCTTAAGTCAGCAGAGCGAGTCAGCTCTAGCCCACGAGGCTCAGCCTTTAGCTCCAACAGTGTACAAGAGCAAGACAGATGAGGGGAAAATATGACCACAGAAAAAGGGTGTATATAGAGCCAAAGTGAAGGACACCATTAAAACCCACAGGAACTTGTGCCACGGTCATCTCATTATCAGAACATTAGTGACCATCAGCTCATGACAGTTTGAACCCGGTACAAGTAAAAGATGTGTCATTTAAGCGATAAATCATGGCTTCTACAAATCACTGGTCTGGAAATGAGCAAAAATTGCAAAAATACTGTAGATGAATGAATGAATGAGGCATTTATATAGCGCTTTCATATGTACTACTGTACACCGAAAGCGCTTTACAATCATGTCGGGGTCTCTCCTCAACCACCACCACTTCGATGATGCAACGGCAGCCACAGTACAACGGCGCCAGTGCGCTCACCACACACCAGCTATAGGTAGAGAGAGAAGAGAGAGTGATAGAGCCAATTCAATAGATGGGGATTATTAGGAGCCCATGATTGGCAAGGGACATTGGAGGGAATGTGGCCAGGACACCGGGGTTACACCCCTACTCTTTACGAGAAGTGCCATGGGATTTTTAATGACCACAGAGAGTCAGGACCTCAGTTTAACGTCTCACCCGAAGGACCGTGCTCTTTGACAGTATAGTGTACCCATCCCTATACTGGTGCGTTAGCACCCCTGCTGGCCTCACTAACACCTCTTACAACAGAAACCTAGTTTTCCCAGGAGGTCTCCCATCCAGGTACTGACCAGGCTCAACCCTGCTAAGCTTCAGTGGGCAACCATTCTTGGGCTAGAGGGTGATATGGCTGCTATATAAAGTAACTTAGCACAGAATAGCCTTCCCCAACTTGCAGACAGATTTTTAAAGGAAGAACAGGATTTTTACGGGTCAGTGTTTTCACTCAATATTAACGTTTTTTAAGCAGTTCATGAGTAGTTGAAAAATGTCTCCCAGTTCGTTTGAGTTTAACGAGAGACCAAATATTCACATCTGGACTCTGACCAGGTCAAAACATGAGTCTGATGGACTTGTTCTCAAGCCACTTCTTGTTTGACTTTGAAATGTGGGCAGGAGTGTTGTCTTATTGAAAAAGAGCATCGGATCATTCCTCTTTAGATAACAATTTTTCAATTGTGGGTATCAAGCCATTCTGCAATATTCTCCTGTGCTCTAAAGCATTACATGATCTTTCACAGGGAAGCAGCTCGCCAACACCAGCAGCTAAAAAGCTCCCCACACAATGACACCTCTTCCTCCATGCTTCACTGTACTGGAGAAGCATTTATTATTATATTTCTCAGCAGATTTTCAAAGACACCGCTCTAGAGCATCACCATGCAACTGTGTTTCATTGTGATCCATTACTCCACACATAACTTTCCATATTCTGCCATTCTGTCTTTGATGCTTTTCAAAGAAAGCAATGGCTTTTTATAGAGCATTTGCTTAAATTTAGTTAATTTCCTGACCAATAATTTGTGGTTAAGTCAATTAAAAGCTTAGTGTTTAGCCATTTTGGACTTGGCTTATTTTTTTGGCCCAGTATGTATACAGTCCAATGCACTTGGCAGAAGCCACCAAAATTTGATTTGCCAATAAATAAAATGGACAGACAGATGTAATAACCTGTGCTGTAACAAATATAATAGGGTTAATATTATAAATACCGGGGCGGCAGTGGCTCAGTGGTTCATGTAGGTTGTCTACAAACCGGAAGGTTGGTGGTTCAATCCCTGGTTCCACCTGACCAAGTGTCGAGGTGTCCATGAGCAAGACACCTAACCCCAGCTGCTGGATGGCGCCTTGCATGGCGGACACCGCCGTTGGTGTATGAATGAGTGTGTGAATGTGTGAATGGGTGAATGTGAGGCAAATTGTAAAGCGCTTTGGTGGCCATTGGGTCTGTGAAAGCGCTATATAAATGCAGTCCATTTACCATAAAATAGTTTTTGCTGTAAAAAAACTAATCTCCTAATCTGCTAATCTCCTTTTGTAATTTATAAAATATGTGTATTAGCAATATATCTGCTATCAGCCACCTTGTTCTTTAAATGTTGCCAATGGCTTTCCTCAGTCAACTACTATTCAATTCTAGTGCATTTCTAACTGTTCTGAACAGGGGCAGTTACAACAAAACCTTACAGGGAACTATGTTTAATCAAACAATGTAGTCAATGTAGAGAGCTTCCTTTATGAGCATAATAGAAAGGAACTAGCCTAATCTCTTTTTTTATCTTTAGGGAACACATCATAAAAGTGATGTATTCAAGATATGTAAAGAGAGACGAAGACTGCACTAAATGAATAATGAAACCTGTGATATTTCCCCAAGGTTGGATTCAGATACCTGAGTGTGAGAGCGATCGCTCATATGAACGGAGTCAGTAAATTACACCCAGAGCTCCAGCCAAAGGCTGCTCTGTGCCGGCTTTCCTTTGGCTGCAATACAAAACGTGTTGTAATAACGGAGCAGCCTGCTCACATCTGGTCTGTGTAGTCGCACAATCCAGACGTATAACGCACAGATCTCTAACTGATGTCTCGCAAACATCCATGTATGAGTCTAATACTGTACTGTATAAACTTCAAGGTACTAATTCTGACTTACAAAGCTCTCCATAACCTTAGTTCTACATACTGCCTTGCTTCAGCCTTATGCTCCAGTTCGTTCCTTACGCTCTTCTAGTGCGGGATTGTTAGTCACACCTAAATTTAGTCTGGTGACGTGTGGCTCCCAGGTTGTGGAATGCTCTTCCTCAAGACATCCTTCAGGCATCCACCCTTCTCTCCTTCAAAAACCTATTAAAAACACGTTTTTTTTCTCTGAAAACTACTCTTCAGTTCAGTATCTTTAACCTAACTTTGTAAGCAACTTCTGTATATTCTTTCTGTCCTTGGTATGTGTATTGTGCTTTGATGTTGATGTGGTTCTGTTCCTTACCCTATCTTTGTAAAGTGACCTTGGGTGTTGGAAATGCATTATATAAATACAAATTATTATTGTTAAAGCTTGTTTCACACTACACGAAAACAGCAAGTTTTGATCTTAGGACCAATATGAACATTACAGTAGAATTTAACAGCTAGATTCCTATTTACAGGTCACACAAATCTGTATATTTTTCAGAATAAAACATTTAACATGTATTAAACTTTTCCCAAAAAAAATCTTACCGACACTAAACTTTTTAAACGGTAGTATAGATTTTATGATGATCAAGTTTTATAATTTATAGTAGTTAAGAGAAATACTCACTTTACTTTCCAAACACGTCTGCTATTCTTTTTACGCAGTAGAAACATTGTCAGTGTGAAAGCAGTTGTTGCATTTACGCTGCTTTACTTAGCGCTGCTCAAAACAGGCTGAAAACTCACCTTTTCCAACCTTACTCTGTCTGATAAAGAACACAAGAGATTCGCCCACATAATTATGCTTCCGCTGGCTGGTGCGTATCTCTGTAATGAATTAATTCTGCATTAATGCCAGAGTTTGTCTGCCAGATGTGTACAGCAGTGTGACAGACAGCTGAGGAATAATTGATTCCTCTAAGGCTGTGCAGGTATCTTTTTAATAGGACAGATATACGGTAACATGGGGCCATTGTGCTTATAATACAAAGGGGATGAATGGGCATCAAGGCAGAATGAAAGCAGAATTTATCAGCGGCGGATCCTTTTGCAGCTCTTTTCAATAGGACACTGAAGTCTCTGTGTTCAGACACACTGAGTCGGTGACATACCTTGACATTGTGACATGTCATATCAAAGAAGTGGATGGGGAAATTTCTACTTGCAACAAAAAAATACAAGCTTAACAATACCAGTAAGCTAAAATTAGCTAGAAAACATCCCTGTGATGGTCGGCACCAATATTTAGTTGTCAAGGGCATGCCTGGAAATGATAACCAGAGTAGTCATACCGTAGCCATTCAGATGAAAATGAGGGGCTGGTTGAAAAGACAAGATGGATGGCATGAGATGACAGGGACGAAAGATAGATGGAGAACAGGCTTTCCGCATTGTGATGAAATAGGCCACAGGGACGCACCTGTGCTCACTGATAAAGCAGAACTAGTGAGAACGTGGAGCCATACTGACCCTGAAAGTCATTCCTCACCATATCAAAGGAAGAAAGGGCTGCTGTGATTTCACAGGCTTCTGCCAAACTCAAGAGCAGGGTTGTCAAGTTCCAGTACTTTGGCACAAAGTCCATACTAAAATAATATTGTTAGTACTTACGCCAGGTTCACACTTACTGTTCTAGTGCGTATGCAGTACGGGCTCATTGCGTTTTCCCATATAACACGTTTGCAGTGCACAACTGATCCGTGGCTGTATACCACAAACATTTATTCATTATTTTTATTTCAAATACAAAAGTTGTTACTGAAAAAGATTTTTTTCAGCATTGTGTGATTCTCTTGTTCAGAGTGCATTTAATATTGTTAGTACTTACGCCAGGTTCACACTTACTGTTCCAGTGCGTATGCAGTACGGGCTCATTGTGTTTTCCCATATAACACGTTTGCAGTGCACAACTGATCCGTGGCTGTATACCACAAACATTTATTCATTATTTTTATTTCAAATACAAAAGTTGTTACTGAAAAAGATTTTTTTCAGCATTGTGTGATTCTCTTGTTCAGAGTGCATTTAAACAATCTTTCATAGACGCATTCACAATTAAAAGCACTAAATTTAAACAACGTATTATTTAAGTCATTACTTCTATATAGCTTTATAAGTTGCTCAAGCAAGTGGATAGCCTGGGAAAACCCAGACAACTTCTGGCAAATTTAGATTTAGTCTGAAAGTTAGTCTGGCAAAGAGCTCATTCAAGCCCATTTACACGATGACGACAGCGCTGGGATTTTGAAGCAGATTTTGTAGCCTACATTACAAAGATGGATGCCGGCGTCGAACATCACTCGTTCGAATCAGCTTCTGTTTTAGGCGATTTGAACGTTTCGTTTTTGTTAAAAACCGAGCAAAGAACAACACTCGGAGATGTTTCTCCGCCGCTCTGCATACGTCATCTCCTTCAACGCTCTGATTGGTTTTAGGTCTATCCGCAACGTCCGTTGGTGACGCCCTCTGGAAATGATTTGTCTATGACGTTTTGCCAGACTAGCAAGTGGCAAAACATTTAAACATACTTTTCTTATGTTCAAATAAATTAAAACTTACAATTGACTAAAATAGCTGACTCATGCATTTACTTTTGCATTTAAATCTTTATACATAAATCCTGCGGGTCATTAACTTGTTTTTCCACCTCCACGAAGAGACGATTGCCATTCATTATGTCACCTTGTCATCTACTGTATATGTGATGTAAGGTGTAGTTTTCCTTGCTTTACCCTGAGCAAAAAGCCATATGTTGACTGTGAATCATTTTCGTGTCAGTCCATGTTTATTTTTGTGCAAACAATGCGCTGTCACTTTAATTCCGTGTGCGGTATGAATACTCTGACCTGTTAACATGGGCACAAAAAATAATATGCAACACATGCTCACTGCAAACTGAGTGTGTGTGAACCTGGCGTAAGTTCGGCGTCTGAGAGGCTGTCTGACTGCAAGATGACCATTACTGAACACTTGCATATGTATTTGCTGGATGAAATTAATCTTGGTCAAATTATGATGAAATTTCAGCTTTGCCATCACAAGAATAAATAATATTTCAAAATATATTCTTGAAATATTTTAAATATTTCACAACATTACTGTTTTTATTTATTTTTTAATCAAATAAATGCAGCCTTGGAGAGAATAAGAGACTTTATTCTACACTTTATTTACATATGTAAACATTTTAAGAAATAATTAACAACCCCAAACTTTTGAATGGTTACGTGTATCAAGTATTACTGTAAGAGATAAAGCACATAATCACAACAGAATGAAAGATTCCACCAAGTCCTTCATGTGCTGACCTTTACCCAAAGGCTGCCAGAAAAGGCACACTTGGATCATTCTTACCAGACGATAAAGTGGTCTGAAACCACCAAGATCAGATAGAAGGAGCCACTCAGGGAGAGGAAGAAAGGAAGGGCTGCTTTACACACACACCTGTCAAAACACTCTGTGAAAAAAACACATTTTCCTCTCTGTATTTCTTCTGTCTGGACAATATAAATGTGTGGAAGAAGGTCAATTCAAACAGATAACTCTGGAGTTCTTGACTCTTTGTGACTGATTCATAAAAGGTTTGGTTCAAAAGAATAATTTGTTTGTGAATCATCCAACAATGACTTCAGCTTTTGAAAATTAACGAGTAAAATCTGCACACTGTTTAACTATTCCCTTTATTTTCAAAATAAAACCGCAATGTTTCTGTTGGACATGGCCCATTAAGCGCAATATAAATCAGACTGTAAGCTCACAAAATACGATTTGCTTTGCAGTAATTCAGAATAGTCTGTACAACTTAGCATTTCAGTGTTCAAAACAGGCTGATGAAAATGGAACAACTCTAGACTATCAATAAATATTGTGGAGAAGAACAATAACTTCCCCCCCACCCCCACAAAAACAGAAACTCAAATTGCAATGCTCCCTGATTTCTTGTCTTAAAATAGACTTTGTTGCATTCAAAATGAAGACGGGAGCCATGTTAATCTGATGATGCAAGTTGGTGACCTTTCTGGAGAGGCAGACAACGAACAGAAAAGGCTGCCATTGCATTCAGCTCTAAATGAGAGCGGCAAAATAAAACCTGCTGTCAAGCAGAAACTCTCGCTAGTGTGTTACAGCGAAGACTTTAACCTTTAAAGAACCCACCACAGCCAAAGGAAATGAGGGAACTGGAGCGATTCCATCAAACATCAGCCAATGAAATATCACGCCAGCTTATGTTGTGTCAGTGTGCCCAAGTGGATACACTTTAGAACAAGTTCAGTCACTTCCTGAAAAAAATCTCTGATACACTATGCTTTTACTGTAAGATGTAAATAATCCAATTGTTTTTTGCTGCATGAGCCTGACAAACAATAAAAATAAAATGTGAAGGGGTTTTCCTGAGGATGGTTAGGTTTCGTCCCATAGAGCAGGACTTCTAAATATTTGTATGAAACTTTCTCACAGAGACGAAAGAAAAACTACCAAACTGACATATCAAAACTGACCAGAGTTGGCTTTATTTTTATTTAGTTTAAAAAAAAAAGCATAAATTACTTTTAAAAAAATCTTACTGACCTCACATTTTTGAACAGTAGAGTAGTACAGTATAACTACATCCTCACTATGCAATGTACTCATAAAAGATTTTTAAAAAAACATGCACCAATTTTACATAGTTTCTAAATGGTGTAAACACTGGCCAATACAAGAAATCTGAGCTGTGGCTCAATGGCTGGAGTGCCATTTATTTGCTCAAGTGACATGTATCTAAAACTAGAGCAGCCAATGAACTGTAACAAACAAAGCCTCGCTCGGTTATTCTAACAAAACATTTGCCAAGGAAAATAATGCAAAAGCTTATGGGAAGAATAAACACAAGCTGACATTAAAGTGAAGAATTACATAAGGGATCAAAAATCAATGTCTGAAGTCTGTAGCCTGTGAAGGCGTTAAGACGTCCAACTGGTAACTGAGCAACAGGACCTGCCAACAAACCTATGAAGATCTGGTTCTTAAACCTGATCAAGCTGTGATAATCCTTCCAAAACTTCCACCGATGTGTGACCCCTTTCACATAAACCAATTTTCGCCCTGTCAGGGTATCCTGTGGTGCGAAAAGTCGAGTGAGAAAAAAATGGTGGGCTGCGTTCTTGGCAAAAGGAAGGAATACAAAGTAATGCGCAAGATTTCACAGAAAAACTGAGGTTTGGCTCCAAGTGATTGTAACAAACAGATTGCAACAGTAATCATGCTTAACCTAAATACAGCATGCTGCATCTGAAAATACTACGGCCTATTAACGCTGGAGATTATGCAAGTGGCTTCTAAACGGCCTGGGCTCGGTAATCCAATTATGTTAGTTCAGGACTAAATGACCAGAGCTAACGCAGCATAAAATGCCTGAATGGAGACAGGAAGGATTGGATGTGTCGGTCTAGTGCCTTTATGTGTTTTAAGGTCGTATTTTTGACGTAAATTAGAGGTTTTATTGTTTAGCGATGGAAAGTTGACACTGCAAGGAATGACAGTAATGGTCGGACACAGGTGGCTGTTAAGACTTGCCTTGTTGAACATGTCTGGGAAGGATCGGCGTTGCTGTGATGAAACTCGTTTTTTCTCGCCAAAACAAACACCCTGACAGCAGTGCCAAGCCTGAGGGGGCAAATCTAAGCAGTGAATCATGAATAAAATGCGATAAGAGGCAGACTAAAACAATAAAGCCAGAGGTCCGGATTCGGCATGTTCGAATTAGAGCTTTGGCCAACTGTGAATGGTTCACATTGTCCGCTTCAATGAGCGTCGGCTCATGTCCAATCAGACACCTGCAGAGCGAGGAGAGTCAGGCCAAACACTCTGAATGCAAACCTCTTCACCTTGCAACCTCTCCAGACGGCCACCTGCAGAGCCGGGTTTTTGCGAGCGATCTCGCATGGCAACAGGTTGGAAGAGTCAGGGAATATTAAAAAGCAATCAGAATATATGCAGTGTTCAAAACGTCTTGAAAAACGAACCTCAAAAACATCAACCGATGGAAAAGAATTCAATAAAACCAGCAAGTGGCCACTTATTTCTGATTGCGCTTGTGTGGCTGGTGATATGGTGTAAAATTGAAGCTTAGCAAAGCTTGTTTGAGCTCCGTCCAGCTCAACTGTGAGGGCTGAAATGAGTCTGATCCCTCCAAAGGTCTGTCTCAGCATTAGGGCCTGACCTTAAACCCAATGCTGCAAAACACGATAATACGTCACAATAAGCACTGGAGAAAATTTTAAATACAGGACCAAATGACTAGAACTTAATTTACTCAATAGGAATGAGACATTTAATAGTCTAAGCTCGCCATTTCTCGTACGAAAACTGAAGGAGCCAGATGTGAAAGTTGATTTGCCAATGCAAATTTTGCCCTTATCAACGTGAAGACTCAGAGGTCAAGTGGCTTGATGGACAAGCCATTTTGTGGAAAGGGTAAACGAATGAATGTTACTTCATATAAAACGCATGGAATATTTTGAGCATCCAAATGAAGTGGGCCTTCATTTCCCCTCACCAAAACTAACTCATTTGTCATGTTAATGGACTTTTGGTTTTCAGGCACAGACTCACTGACGCTCCTCATAGTTATTTAGAGAGCTGCAGCGTTTTTCTTTCTCTAGTATCAGTCAATAAAGTTTCCCTGTGATTACTCTGTAATATGAAGTCTTTCCCTGAAGCAAGCTTATATTTATCACACTTTACAATAACAGGTTAATCAGCCCTGAATTGTATGGTTGTGAATTGGCCATCAGAACCACATGTCTTGTCTAACCAGATATTTTAGCTATAAAAGATTCTTCAAATAAATCACCAGGACTCGTCTCTAAAATGTGTGGAAGAAATATTATGGCATAACAAATCAATCGGCAGTGTTTCGATATTAGCCTAGCAAGTAAAATTTTGGGGAAAAAAACAAAACAAATCTCAATGCTAATTAACAATGACAGAAAACCCAATTAGGAATTCCCATGGCTGACAAACTGTCGCCTATGGAAACACGATGAGACTACAATCTGATAAAGTCCAGGGAGCCCAGTGAAGGCTTTTCCTCATCTTGTGTTCTGCAGATCGTCTCTCAGTGCTGATAGCCCTGCAAATGTACCAAAGACGGATAGAAACACAACGCCTGAGTGCAGCTTCCTCCTGAGACATTTGTCCTTCTTTCTTCTCTTGCCTTCTCTCTCTGCCAGGCCTGTTCTGAACAGCATAATTCATAAAAAAATAGACCATTCTTGTCAAATAGATATGGGTCTGATGTTTTCCCAGCACTCTGTATGTTGAAAGAAATGTCATATTCTTTAAGTATGGCCGTCGTTTTACATTTTTCGGTAATGTGAAAACACCGAGCTGAATTTGAAGGAAGTAACTCTGGGGACGAGAGATAAATTGGCCTAGCTTTTAATAGTAGGAAAGGCTGGTCCAATGGGAACCAGAAGGCCATGAGAGAGGGGGAGCAGTGAGTCATCCGTGCAAATGTACAAAAAAATAAATTTAATTGGCTGGGTATGCTAAAGAACATCAGCATCTGCTATAACACTGATTAACTGCTCAACCAAGCTCACAGCATTAACAACACAAACAGGCCATTATGTGAGTGAAAAACTCAGACGTACCTGGTCATTACCTGATTAAACCTCAAGTGGCACTCTGCCTGTGATTTGTGATTATGGCAGAAGAGTGTGAAATGCTAAGGATAACAATTCACACTCTTCTGCCATAATCACAAATCAACAAACAAATAAAGACACGTGACGGGATATGAAGATGCAGGGACTGACACACCAGAGGAAGCTCTGATAGAGCGCATGATTAAGATCTATTATGAAAATGTAGACAGAGCTGGGTCAGTTTAAAGTCTAGATGGAATAGTTTTCTTAACTTAAATTAAACAAATTATTTCAGTCAATTTAACTTTTATGAGTATTTAGAACTTTCTTTTTCTTTTGAGGTCACAAAACGGACACGTTTCAAATCATCTGAATTGTTTCATAGTTTTGAGTTGTATGAACTTGTTTCTTTTAATTTAGACAAACTTACATGTAACTAAAACTGGACTTGGATTTGTATTTCCCAGCATGCTTTAGCCTTTACTCGCCCTGTTGAGTGTCATGGTAAAGTTTAAATAATGTTTTTTGAGTAAGATTAATGTCAAGTGGGAGATTTAGTATAGTGTTTGATGTTCTGCTATGTTAATTTAGAAGAGTTTCTGTAATGTCACTTCTTGAAAATGGCAAAATGAAGACTACATTTCCAAAAGCACTACTACACACGCTTGTCAGATATTAAAATAAAATATAAAATACAATATATTAAAAATAAAATAATTAATAAAGTAAAATAAAGTAAAAGATTTGTTTTAAAAAAAAAGACAATGCAGGTCAATCTCTAAATACACATGACTGGAAAAACAGGTTTGTGAACAACACAATACATCTTTTATTCACCATGTCAATCAAGTCTAGGTGCTAGCCGGGTGTGTGTACGGCTTCAAGAAACTACAAAGAACATTTGAGACTAGTGGATTTTACTGGATGTACTAAAACAGAAGAGAGGTGCATGACGGGACGGTGAGAGATCTAGTGGAGCTACGGTTGAGACGGAAGTGCTGAAACCTAGAGATAATAATGACAGCCTGAGCTTTTTGCACTTTTACATTTAACGTACCCTGTGAAAGAAGCCCAACGAGAGATGGACCGAGATCACAGACCTAATCCTGCACTTATCGCCACTTACCACCTGCGCTTACGTTTCTGAGGTTAATGTGAGAGGCATGCTGGGGCCACGGGCTGCCATCCAAAGACTTCACAAACTTGAGAGTTTCAAAAGAAAGACTTCAATGATTTTTTGCACAGAGGTCCTGTGTTTATTCTGGGCTAAAGTATGCACAGAATAACTTTCGCAATTTACACTGACTGGTCCCGACTGGAAGCTCACTTGTTTTGTAAGCCAACATGAGGCCCCGTGTTGTAGGGTCCCATATTGTACGAAGGAAATTGCTTGTCATGCTCTATCAGTGGAGGGAAGATCTCTTGCTAATAACAGGTGCACCGAGCGTCTGGGGTATTCACAGGAATGAGCCGAAAACAAGTCATTTACCTCAGAGCAAGAGAAAAATTATGCATTTACGGCTAAGTAATGTTGCTTTATGTGATGCTCTCTAAAGCTTCATTTCTCTGCTCGTTGCAGTCAAATTGTCGTGGCGGCTCAGCACAGCTGGCAACAGGCGTGGTGTTAATCGGCATATGACTTCCATAACGGTTAAAAAAAACGGTGCCGAGAACAAACTGAAAGCAAGAAATGGGCAAATTAGTGTAATTGAAAATGGCGCATTAAACAACTCATAGAGAGCTCTTTGTTGTCGGGAAGAATGGCGTTTGCATTATGAGAACGGTACACAATAGCCGTGTCACTCAGCGCAGCATGCCGGCATTAAAGATGCATGCGGCGGATTCAGTATTGTTTAACGAACTACAAAAGAATGCTGCATGTATTTACAGTAAAGATGTCTCCTGACAGAAACAAACGACTGTGGACCTAGTGAGGATGATTCATTTCCTCTGCATACTGTAAACAAGTCAAATGCATTTTTAATCATTCAGGAAAAATAACGGCAATAATAAAAGCCATCGGCCCACGGACTGCTAATGAGCTGTAATATGTTTGAGTCTCCGAGACACAATACAGAGAAATACCAGAGTTCCCACCCCAAATTCTTCCAGGAAGAATATATGGAGACTACTAGGACTGAGAGTGTGAACGAAGGTCTGGACAGTAGTTATGAAGAAACCGATGTTATGAGCATTAGCGCTGACGGCATCATTTTTCCAGCCTTGCCGTGCCTGCAGAGCTACAGCGAATGCTTTAGAGTTTATGTAATTATGTTGCTTTTGCTTTTATCAGATCGCCATTGTTTGGAATTTGCTTGGCAACTAAAATGAGGTAGTAGGGCTTAGTCACATGGTTTTAGTGTAAACACGCAACCAATAAAAGCACCTACGCATGCCTCATTTTTGTCCCTCAGATCAGCGGGGTATCCATGTCAAAGCCCAGACTCCAACCATTTGTCCGGCTAGTGCAACTGAAATGTGTTACAAGTTTCACCGGTGCATCGAAATCACCAATTCACAAATTGCACAATCCAATCATCAAATGGGATTGGGATCAAATAAATTTTATGCAAATTTATTTTCATTAAATGAATGAATAGAGTCAAGTCAAGTCACCTTCACAATATAGATTGTTACAAAGCAGCTTTACAGTGATAATAGGAAATAAAAATAACAGAGATTGATTTGGCTTTACAGCAGCTCTAGAATAAAGTTATTGTCCAGCTAAAGTATGTTTTTGATTGATTCACTTCCATTGCAAAGATCATTAGTAATTAACTTAGGGGGCGCTTACATGACACCGTTCTAACCGAAAACAGAAAACCTCCAACGCGCTCCGGCCGTTCATTTACACGACAACGTTGTTGGTTGTTCGAGAACGCAAACTTTGAAATGCGTTCTAAGGTGCAAGTTTTGAATTTTTTTTAAAAAGTTAGCTACGTGTAAACTTCAAAAACGTGAATCTGTGAAAACAGTGCACATGCATATTACGTGTTTAGTCTATAGATATGCGTGTTTGAATATGTAGGTGCGCATGCGTGTAGTCTTTCTTTACAAATTGACCGCCAAACTACTTGTCAGACCTGCATAATACAGAATTTTTTGTCGTTTCCGCGGATTCACAATAGAGCAATATATCTATTCAATTAGACAATTTTAATAAATATTTTTTGTTACTTTCACTGTATTTCACTCTATGGAAAAGAGCAGCCTGTACATACATGTTCATGTTTTTATTAACATACAAAATGCATGAGCTGTAATAAAGCTGGACTGAAAATAAGTATTTGTGCATCCATTGATCTCTGTCAAGGTATAGAAAAATCCACACCACAGATGGGACTTGCCAGAGGTTATGTAAAATGAATTATAGAGCAAAAAGATGAAAATCGATATGTGATCCATTAAGGAGTTAAGTGCTGTGTTCTGACAGGTGGCTCTGTCCAAGGCTGCTCACGTCAATGACGGAAAACCATCCGGGCGTAAATAATGCACGAATAAATCAGCCAGAGATTAATCCTCTCATCGTTCGGGAGAGGAAACCCACAGCAGGACTAAATCACAGCAAACAACATTAGCTTGTGAAGCCATCTATGAATGCGGCCATTCGCTTCGCCCGTTCTGGGGAGCATGTGCGATATTTGCATGAAGGCTGTCTCTCAAGATGATGAAAGATCCATCAAAGAGCGGAGACTTGCTTTGAGTGCAAGCCAAGGCGCTTGAGCCGTCACTAGCTTGAGAAGAAATCACACCGCTTTTCAATTTTAGCACCACCCAAACCCATTTAGAATCTTTATGTTATATGCATGCGTACATTCAAAAGGGTGATGAGAAACGGGCCATGTTGCCTGGCAGAACGCGGCAACTATATCGATCTGATGCCTCCCAAGAAAAGCTAACGTCTTCGCAATGGCCATGATGTAATCATCCTCCTCCAGTGATGATTTAGTCATGCGGTGTTAGAAGAATCCTATAATGGGTTTGGCCTCCAAAAGATTACATTTTCCAAAGCCCAGTAAGAATTTAAAGCCAGACACATCTACTAAGATCTCTTGCTGTGGTTTAACAATGTGAGCGGCTACCTGAAGGCTCTCTCCTCTAATCAACATTTCTCAGTTCAGGGCACACATTATTATGAAGGTAGGCAGGAGGGCGTCTCATTATCCTGAGTGTCTGAGATTACGACTCTGAAGGACTTTCATCAGTGCTGTGCTTGAATCCTGGACTGTGTGCTGGCCACTTTGTATTCAACCGCTTCATATGTCGTGCCTCCCTAGTCAATAGTGATGAAACAAGCTTGCGTCTTGCTGAGAGAACAATAATGTAGTGTTCAAAGATTTATATCACTGTTAGACTATTCACAGCAAGAGAGATAGCGGAGACCTCCACTGTTATCTGAAACGATGTTTGACAAAGAACTATATACAGGGAGCATTTTATTTCGACACACACATCTTATGTAATCTGAATCTCAGTGCGGGATGACAAGAGGTCATGTCTCATTAAATGAATAGGGTCACAGTAGGGCTGGGTGGTGTGACCATATAATGTTTCAACTGTAGAGACTGTGCTATAGGGTTTTATGTGATTTACATTTGAGAGCAATAATGAAACGCATTATTCCAGACGTCTTCATTTGTTATAGATGATTTTCTCTTAGATAAAGTTCCCAAAAATGGTCCAACAGTAAATAATACAACTTCATTACAATTAAATTCATTTAATTTAATAAAAATGACTTAAATTTGAAATCATTTCATAAATAAATTTGCTTAGTTATTGAACAATAAGAACTACTGCATGTTTACATAAATTGGCCATGGACGTAGAATATGCAGGGGACGTAAATCCGTCCCTCTTACTGTTTTGGGGGCAAGTGCGTTCACTTAGAGGTTTTCATGGGCCAATGTGAATAAATCTAGATTTCAATTTAAAGAGACAATGTAGTCTATGGATGACCTGATGCTTTTATGCTTATCCAAAATGAGGCGATACTAGAAGCCGGAGGGCGCTCTCTCGCAGGAAGTACAAAACAGATACATAGAAGTAATAACTCATGCCGTTCCAGGGACTCCCTTATTTGGACAAAGGCATTCTATTGGCTGTAGCTGAATAAAAAGACACATTTTAATGAAATGTGAAGACAATCGCAATATATGGTTTATGCGTGTTATTCAAGCTATCTCAGGGTATTTTCATAATAAAGTATGAATATTATAATGAATAATGTAGTGCTAATTCACATCACTATTTTCTGCGATCTTTTTTTACATGGTATAACATCTTATAAAAGACTTAATGCACAAGTGTTTGTAGTACATAAACCAATTATACCATTTTCACAAGGAATATACAAAAAAAATATAGAATACAAATTATTGTTTATTGTTCAGCAGAGTATTTGATTTCTTAGCCAATTAAAAAGTAAGAGATTAGAAAAAATAAAACCTGTAAATTAGACAAAGGTAAGAAAAAAAATGGCATTAATCTTGACATTTCTGTCCCCCTCACTTGTGAAACGATGGCTATGCCCCTGCAATTTACCATTATACACAAATAATGACAAAGGATTTTGGTCTGTGCAGAGCATTGTAAAAAATACTAGTATTACAGAAATTAGCATTGTTTTTGTGATGAATAGAAAGTTAATCAACAGCATTTGAAACTGAAATCTTTTGTAACATTATAAATGTTTTTACTGTCACTTTTGATCAATTCAATGAATCCTTGCTAAATAAAAGCATTGCTATTTTTTTTATTTCAAAATTTTTAACAGTAGTGCATTCTGCTCTTTAAAAAATTAGTGAAGCATTAAATTCAAAAACAACTGTTTAACATCATGCAAACACCAGTCTGTCAAGTCATTCATCCTGAAGAAAAATGAAGCTCAACTTCCTTCAGCAACACTACTACAGCTATTCTGTGCTAGTAGAGTCACTCTGTAGATGAGAGATGGCTGTTCTGTTGAAGGGTCTGCCTTACATCAACAAAACCACACAAGTACAGGCCTGATGAAGCTCACGCAATGATCCATTCCCCATCCGGACAAAGCTCTGTTCTGCGCCGCACAAATGAAAGCTTATACTATCACTGAGAGCACATTTGCTGTGGGACGCAATGAGAAAGCCCTGAGTATCAGCCGAAAATGCCACTCTTTTGATTTGAATCAGATCCTTCACATTCTGCCAGACGTTACTAGGAAAATCTAATTTACAGGAGAGGAGATCGGAAATATGAGCAAAGTTCTGCATTATCCTGATTCAATGAAAGCTTGGAAATGGGCTTTGTGTGTGTACTTCAGGTCACGCTTGAGAGTCCAACATCTTTTTGGTTTCAAAAAGGCTTTCAATTTATCAGAGTGGGTACAGAGCTTCCTGGATATACTGGGATCTTCAAATGAGCTCTAAGTGGGATGACAGAGTGTGTGTGTGTGTATGACTTGGCTCAACGACCGGGCAAACAGCCGGACCACCGGGAGAAGACAGACCTAAGGCCCCTGTGGCTCTCCTGAGTGGTCTATTGTGCCCTGCCAACTATAAATGTCACTGATTTCCAACAGTTGCATACTAAGATTTAGGAAATCTGTGTCTTTAAACGTGTAGGAGTCGAGAACAAATGCCAGCTACAGGCTTCAAGCTTCCTACAGGCAGCGTGTCAATTATAGCCAGCTTGGTATCAAATCCTTTGGCTATAAACACACATTCAGTCTGGTAAAACATGAAAAAAAACATCTGTACACTCCAGGTTTACATACCTCTTTGCCTGAGAGATAATAGGCGGACAGCAGGCCTCCGACAAAACGGATGTTCACTTCAAAGACAGATATTTCGGCATTCTGAGGAAATAAAGCACAGAAAAACAAAAGAGGTGAATATTTAAGCTCATGAAAACAATGCGACTGGCTCACCTTGAACTCCAGGCTGTAAAAATAGGAAGGGGAAAAACATGTGTGTGTACTACAAACACACTTCACCCTCACACACCAAATACAAAGAAATGAAACAATACAACAGAGCTGATAAAGCTCAGCTGGGATTGAGCAAAGATACAAACAAGCTCCCACAGGAGGGTGAAATCTGAGTGCAGATATTTTCTGGAGATCTGAGAAACCGTGACTGCTGGGTAAAGGAGTACCCTAATGCACGTTACATGAACAAAAACATCACTCACAGGATACAGAGCAATAAAGAGAGGATGCTCCAGACACTATCTTCAAATTAAATAAATAGATCAAATCTAATATTTCAATAGAAAACCTCTTTGATGTTATACTTTCATCATATTTATCTGCAGTAGAGAATACTTATCCCACTATTACATCTCTAACAATATTATTATATTAAATATCTTTTATACCAGTGGTTCTCAGATAGGTGGAACACCGCACAACCCTGGACATTTACAGTATTTAATCCTATATTTTTATTTATATTCATATTCAACTTTTTTCCATGACACCACAGTTGTTTGATTAACATTAATGAAACAGACAGCCTATATTCTGACCTACTGGACCGCACGGATCTAATATAATGTTACACATCAGATGTTTTTCCCCAACAGTTAACCAAAGTTCACTTAACCCTCTGAGGTCGGCTATCGCGCCGTCGCGATTGTCTCGCTTTTTTTCTTATCAGTGCAAAAGAGACTCAAAATACTCTGTTGATTTTGATCTTAAATATAAGTGTTATACATAATTCAATCATGTTAAGTGTCTATTATTTTTCTGTATACTCACAATAAAAACAAAGTGTTGTGCTTTTCGACAAATAAAGAAAAATAAACAGGATGCAAGTTCTCTCTGTCAGTGAAGTCCATTCTGAAACGCGTCCTAAGATTAACTATAACTCCGCAAATACTTGTCATACAGGCACGAGAGATTTTTCTTTATGAAGTTTGAATTCTCTTCTTTTCAATGAAGTAATTTATATAAAAAACAAATATTCTCAGTTTATGTAATCTGTATGAAAAGAGAGTGATTTCAGTATTTTTTTCCCCAGCTCATTACACTTCATTACGCGTTAATCTGACACGCCCACGGAGAGCGCGCGCTATTCAAACGCAAATGTTGAGGCAAGCCATGACAACGCCCACATCAGCCGTTCCACCGCGGCGCTAAAATGCTGCCTTTTACCGCTAAGAGGCGCTACAATCATAGACTCTGAAAAGTGTTTGTTTATTCTCTCTATTGCGTAATCTGCTGCCGCGCATTCAGAGCGATTGAAAGCTGGTAGCATATGAATTCAAGAGAAACGTAGTTAATATAATTAATAATCACAATGCTGAAATTAGGCTACTAAAATTAAATTGAATAAATAATGAAAACAATTCAACATAAAACATTGCAATAAAAAACATTTAGGCTACATCAATGAGGCTTTCCAACAGCATAAGACGTTGACCCTCACAGCATACAGACGGTAGCTCAGTGGTTAACGCAACAACGCGAGATTCAAGGAGCTTCAATCGACCCGAGATCAAATCTCAGTGTAGCATACATGTTTTTAACCGATGTTGGCCGACAGCGTTTATATTTTACCACCTTGATGCTTAAATAGGTAACTGTTTATAACGGTTTGCTTATTTAAAGTCAAGAGTTTTGTTTAATTATCATTACAACATACATTTGCTACATTCCTGTAGAACCGCAGCCGCTGCACAAACGACAAAAACTGATGAAGGAAGATTGTCAGCCGATTGCGTCAGAAAATGAAAATGAAGAAGCTCGTCTTTAGTCTGCTAAATTATTGTGTAATGTAAAAGAACACTTAAATTACTTAAGTTTGAAACCAAGTTCGAACATTTCAAGGTTTAAATAAAGTGTCGGGACAGTTTTTTTTTATTTTTTTTATTTAAAACAGGATTGCATCGAGTTTAGAGTTTATTTCTTTTGCGATGCAAAATAAGAAACACAAGGCTAATCTTATTCTTGCGACATTTTAAATTTGTATTGCCAAAGAAATTACAGCTAAATTAAACAATTAAAACAGTACAAAACGAAAATTGTCCAAAGCAACATAGCCTAATTAAATTAAAAACATGCGTTTTTCTTTGCCTCTCTCGCGCTGGATCTCTTTTTAGCAAGTTTATTTAGTCTCCCTCGCTGCGCCCGCCGGGTCTCTCTCGAAATTAAACATTTAAAAACATGTAAAAACACATCATACAGCTGATAATACTGTATATGTCGCTGCGTGTCAGCCATACAAATCACGAAAAAAATATTTAGCCTTTAATTGTTGCTTCAAAGACACAGCATGCCTTGTTGAATTCACCTTACAATAACTTCAATTGAAATTTTGTGTGAAAAAAAAAACACTTTAAATAGGCTACAATAAATAAACTACAATATTTATAATTTAATAAGATATGGGGCCTACATTTGGACACAGATTTATCCTTACAATAATTTTGCCTGCTCATCAGGCTGGCTATCCGACACTCTCCATATGAAAGAGGAACATTAACACCTCTGTCCAGCAACTGTCCCTCCAACCCCCCAACAGGCTATCGGAGTCTGAGGCTGACTTAACACAAAGAGAAGTCGCAATTCACACTTAAATCGCTATTCTAGACAGTGTTGATAATGAAGGAGTTAAATGATTTAAGTTACATGTAGACTAGTGATATTTCTGTCATAAAAGTTTATTACTAAATATTTCATTATTTCAATAATTGATGAAATAAAACTGGTTTGGGCCAGCCTTTTCCAAGCAAAACTAAATATAATCTGAAAAAACGCATGTTAATGTGTTGTCATGAACAAAAAACTCAATATTATATTCTACAGGGATCTTTGGATCCTTAACCAGGCATGCAATTAATTAAGTTTTTTTTTTTGTAGCTATTATTCAAATAAATATCGAACCACGGTGCTTCGTGGTAATGCTGCTAAATTAAATAACATTTATAGAATAATTAAGAACTTAAATGAAACAGTATCGCAACATTTCGACAAATAAATTATTTGATCTGTTTTTACATTTTAATTCAGGGCGATTTAGCCTACAAAATGGAGCGAGATTTTCACCCTTGTCTTGTCATTTTCTCATTGGGAAGCACTTACATTGAGTATAGATCCTCTGTACCTCTCGTTTTCATATGGATTACATAATCAGATAACATTTATTAGCCTGAATATTTAGACATTTAAAGACTTTAGACATAGCCGATTTCTTATCGTGACTGAGCTGAATCGACTTTTGGTTCATTTTTGTGACGCGCAGTTCCCGGAGACAGAGACGACAGATAAACTGTTGTCGTTAGCCTAATAATATGAATACAAGTTTACAGTTTTGAACGATGTAAGCTACTCTACTCTTATCTGTATGACCAAAAAATTACGGAGTCGCCTATTAAGTTATTTTAGCTGTAATGAGAAAAATAAATTGCCAGAATAAAACCCGACTTTAGAAAAATGCATAGGGCCACTCGGCGTGGTGTGCCAAAACACTTATAAACTTCAATATTTCATTCAAAATAATCTCAAAACGCTTTGTGAAATTTGAAAAGCCGTGCATGCATTAGGCCACTGGAACTAATGAACAACTGAAACGCTGGTTTTGATTTTATTGTTTGTCGTTTAAACGTGCCTGTTGCATATCTCTATTTTATATATTTGATATGGTCTATTGGTGAAGTAGCCTAGCATTGATTACTGTGGAGGGAGGGGTGTGGGGATAAAAATAATTCAGCAGAAGCAGGGATGTTTAGACCAGAAGGAAATCCCTGTCCCCCCTGGCAAATCACACTTTACTTAAACCCATTTTTTTTTTAAACTCTAGGTTGTAGGGAATCAAAAAAAAAAATCAAAAAATCAAAAAAAAAAAAAAATAATAATAATAATAATAATAATAATAATAATAATAATATATATATATATATATATATATATAATAACAATAATAATAATAATATATATATATATATATATATATATATATATATATATATATATATATATATATATATATATATATAATAACAATAATAATAATAATAATAACAATAATAATAATAATAATAATAATAATATAAATATATAAATATATATATATATAGATATAGCCTATATATAAAATTATTTTTTTTAACAGAACTGCTTTTGAAATTACGATTGGTAGCCTATTATTATACAGATGCAAAGTCGTTCTGTTGGATTTGTTCCTTAGTGTAAAATGGAAATGCATGGTAATTTTATTTGATAAATATAAGCAAAAAACTGTATGGTGTAACAGAGTTTTAGAGCTAGACAAATCTCTCTGCATTAATGAATATGAAATTTACAGTAGACTATGTTAGATCGGGATTTGAACCCGTGTCATCTTGATGATTGAACCGTAAGTTCTACCGCTCGGCTATGAATTTACTCACTGAGAATTTCCCAAACGTTTGTTTCTCACATCAGCGAGAAAACGTTTTGTCGTTAGCCTGTGAGTGTAGGCCTATAGCCTACTGCATGAATAAAAGTAGACCTTTTACAGTTTTAAAAGATGATATCTTATCTGTATGACCAACAATTACGGAGTAGGCTTTAGCCTATTAAGTTCTTAGCTGTTATGAGATAAATAAATTCAAATGAACGCGCCGCCGCGTTTTTCAAACTCTAATTCAACATGCCAGAATAAAACCAGATTTTAGAATAATGCATAGCGCCACTCGGTGTGGTGTGCCAAAATATCCTAATTATAAACTTCAATATTTCATTCAAAACCATCTCAAAACGCTTTGTGACATTTTAAAAAGCCGTGAATGTATTAAGGCCACTGGAACCAGGATCGTAACTGAAACGCGCTGCATGTCTCAATACAGGAGCAGAAGCGCTGGTTCAGATTGTATTGTTTGTTGTTTAAACGTGGATGTTGCATATTTAAAAATATTTGTTAAAAATAAATGTTTCTTGTAGGCTTATTTGGAAATGACCATAACTTGTAGTATTTCATCCTTACTGTTAATTGCCCCACTTACGTTTTGCTAAATGTCCCTTTGCGCCACCTGGCGGTCATTTCGCGAACTACTTTGAAATGCGACTGGTTTATTTTTACGGCGGTGGATTTGCCGCGGCGGTAATAGGCATTCTGGTTGACTACCTACTGTACTTTAGTAAACGTTATTTTTACATGTACACATCCAAACTATATTGCTATAGCCCACTGAGATTTCTTCTAATCGCGATATACTGTCTGTAATGACAACATTTCGTTGACTAATTTTGGATAGATTATAAAGTTTTTACTATAAAATAGACATCAAATAAGCTTTAATTAGACAGTTTCTGCTCATATGTAAAATATATAGTATGTTTTGTCACAAATAAACTAAATCAACTGTTATAGTGTTTGTTCCAATGCAAGCTATATCAAAATAATGAATCCTTAACTTTGAAATATGTATGATAAAATCTATTGCCTACTTTAAAAAATAATACTTTATAAGACATTTATGGAAAAAGACAATTTTATTTTCAAGATGTTTCCAACTCAAACTTTGAACCAATTCTGCAGAATTGCCAATACAACCTATTTGACCAGGATTTGTTTCCAGGTATGACTAAAAATGTGCTTTTGGCTTTCATTTATATTTTGATTGTTTGTATATATATATATATATATATATATATTTATATTTTGATTGTTTGTATGTATATATATATATATATATATATATATATATATATATATATATATATATATATATATATATATATATATATATATTTTTTTTTTTTTTTTTTTTTTATGTATTTATTGTCCTTGCATTCTTTCTTGTGTGACACCCCTGAATGAAAGGCTCATTATTATGCAGGGTAATTGTCTGCTCAGGTGAGAACCACTTAATTATTCATGATGGGGTTGGGCCGTTCACGCCCATCCGCATATTGCCTTTGCAAACAAAAAAATGTTTTTCACAATTTAAAACAATCTATTGTTTTATGTGAATGATTAGACAGGATGATTTTCAGATCATTTTGAAGCCTAAACTCTAGGCGACAACATCCATTAGTCAAAAGTCTTGTGGACACATATTTAGTGTGTGTTTTGTGGCCTTTTTTCAGAAACTTTATTTTTTTGTTTTTTCAATAACCATGCATAAACAATATTCTCTCAAAAATACTAACATGTACAAACATGTTGCTAACATATTATGGTAGCCCTGTTTGTGCTAAATAGAGTGTAATTACACCAGTGCCATTAATATGTTTATAAGCAACTGAAAAAAGCACAAATGTCAGGGCATGTCAAAACATCTCAAGGACCCCAAAAACACCTCAGACCTCAGAGGGTTAAAGGGTTAGTTCACCCAAAAATGAAAATTAAGTCATTAATTACTCACCCCCATGCTGTACCAACCCCGTAAGACCTTCGTTCGACTTCGGAACACAAATGAAGATATTTATAATTTATAAACTTATAGTTGAGCCACTGTTGCGACATGGAATATTTAAACATTTTCTTTAATGACTTTCTGGGCCGTCAAGTTTCATTCCCTTAGGGAGCCTATGTAGCAGTCATCCACCTCTCAGATTTAATCATAAATATCTTCATTTGTGTTCCGAAGACGAACGAAGGTCTTATGGGGTTGGTACAGCATGGGGGTGAGTAATTAATGACTTAATTTTCATTTTTGGGTGAACTAACCCTTTAAAACATAAAAGACAATGCTACTCGCCAAGACAGATATTTTGAAATACTGTAATTCTATGTATATATCTGGATTGTGCGCTGTCTGAGACGTCTTTGTGTTCACGCTTCGGATGTCTCAGTCAGCGCGAGTAAGATCGTTTTGTTTACATCAGTATGAGTTTGAAAATCATATTTCATTGGTTCAGATTCATACCATCGAGAATTCGATATAAATATTTAAAAAATTGGAATGCCGCGCTTTAAAACGATACCAAACTTGTGCTGAGGGGAAGTGGCAGTCGTCAAGAAGCGAGTAGAGAAAACAGCATTTTTCATGGACAAAGGAAAGGTACTACTCTCAGAAAACATACAAATAAAGATACTTTTAGATGTTTAATTGCTATTTGGAGAACAGGGATCGCTAGATGAGGACTTGAAAATTTTTTTTGTGAAAACCTCAAATTCTACCACAATTTACGTAATTATCCCGTGCGCATTCCGACTCAATTTGCCAGCACGGGTCACATATATTAAAAACAACATAATAAATGAATTAAAGTATATATAAAAACAATAAAAATACTTAATTTTTTATTATTGTTTTAATTTCTCTAATTGCAATATATCTTTGTGCACCTAAAACTGTGCATAGCCCATGTCTACATTGTGTATAGGTAATGTTCTCTTGCTGGTGCAGAGTGCCAATTTGAAAAAGGTTATACTACTAGGCCTCAAAAGTTTGAGAACAACTGTTTTACAACATTTGAAATAAAAAATAAATAAAAAAAATGACCTCACCCAAACAGCAGTTTTAGCTGGAACAGTTTACATTATATTACATCAATATTTCAGATTGTGATTATTTCAGTGCAATCTGGCACCTGTGGCATGAAACCAAACCACAATTCTCATTTAGCCTTTGTCATTTGATGTTAAACAGTCTGACCACAGCAAGACATCTGTGGTCTCGTCTGAGGGTTTATGAGGTGAATTATTTGTGTCTCTGGGCAACCAAACAATAATGACCCATTATTGCTTAGCACAGGAAAGTGCTATCATACGCTATCAAAACAATTTCATAATGGTGTACAGGTGGCGCAGCAGAGACATATCTTGCATCACATTGGTAAATATCCGTTCAGAGCAAGATAAATAGCTGATATCTAGGGGTGGTTAGGGGTGTTATGAGGGGCTTTTGCACCCGGTAGTTATAAGAACTCCGCTATAGGAACTAGCCACCATTACTACATTTTCCCTGAGGACCATTTTCCTGGTTGCATTCGCAACACCAGTAGGAACTCTAAAGTGACGGAAGATGACCAACAGCAACTACATTTAACAACATCAACAACTGGAGGATGGAGGACTAGGCGAACAAATAGCTGCAAATGCATTTGCTATTTAAACAACCTGGCGCAGGACGTGAAAATGATAAATGCGTCGGGCTGAAACTAGCAAGAAACACTAGCGTCGCGCCTGCCGCTGCATTGCGCCGGGTGTATGATAGGGCCCGGAATGTAGACGTACAAGTTGTGTGACTGAAACAGCAAAAAGCAAGGCTAAGAGACAAAATCTCCTATGACAACTTGCAGTTCTACATATCAGAGGCTGAGATAAGAAAACAACGTGGCACGTAAATGCTGTCTATCGCGGTTTTCCATGTTTGTGGAGTTAGTTCATGGAGTAAGTAGAAGTAAACCATTTACATGGCTTTTTAAGAATGGTGGCTGCCGGTGTTTCATATGGCATGCGATCAACGATCAACGTACACTTACATCACTATTAGTTCTTATTGTGCCAAGTTAGACCCTACTCTGAAGTAAACTATTCTGTAACTAAAGTCATCCCAGTTCCTGCGGTGCAAACACGCCAAAAAAGCTGGTACTTCCACCAATAGTTATAAGAACTATGAAAGTGTTCCTCCGGTGCAAAAGCCCCTATGGAGAGCCTCCTCTCATATGCATACTGTTCCAGTTGCAACAGGGCTACATATGTTTCCGGATGATGGCTCAACCCTTTTGTAGGTCATAGAGGGACCTGTCAGGAACTGGCACGAAAAGACCATGACAAAGGCTTTCTTGCACATGTCAACTTGGAGAAAAAAAAACAGAAAGGGGGGGAAAAAAGTAAATACTGTAAAAATCTTGATAAAACTGGATAGAACTTTGTGTGAATCAATGGTAGCTATTGAACCAATGGTAAAGCCTGAGAAATGCACGGCAGAAGGGACATAGACTGATGTGTAAAACAAAAAAGTGGGTCAAAAATACCCCAAAAAAACCCCAAAAGACATGTCAGAAGTTCACTTCTGCAATCTTCTCCCTGCACACATGAATATGAACAAAGTCAATAGGGAATCAGTAGAAGTTAGAAGAGGCAAAAGCAGCGATGCAAAACCTCCACAGATTCTGCAATTATTAAAGAGCTGCCTAAGACTTTGCTTCGCTTAGAAAAATATAAAGCCAACCGAATCGCTGATATTGATGAGGAAAGGGTGGGAAAACCCTTAGAGAGAATTGATATGGGTATTTAAAAAATAAAATCCATCTGCAACAGAGAAAAGCACAGTTATGATACAGACTAGATGTCGAACAAAACTGTTCATGTTAATGCAGGGGTTTTCAAAGTGTGGGGTGCGCCTCCCCAGGGGGGTGCGAGAGCATGTCAGGGGAGGCACGGAGCATGGCTGGGACATATGGCGGTGTCAATCAAGAGAGGTTTTTCTGTATAGTTTATCCGTTTGTAAATACATCCGTGCAGTGCAGAACTGTTTAACAGGATGCGACGGAGCAGCAAAAAAAACAGATTTTCTAACAAAAAGAAAGAGCAGGACATGCTTGATGATGTGTTATGAAAAGTACAAACTACAAAAGAGACCTGGATTCTGTTCTGACAGGAGGCTTTCTGTAGCGCACATCCGAAGCCCATGAGTTCTGAATTCAGTTCAGAACAGTCAAAATGACCATCTTGGTGAGTATTCACATAAACACAGCCAATTATGCTTAAAGTGAAAGTCAACAGCAAAATTACCATTATATTGGATCCATGCATAAGTTCTTAAAGTGAAAGCAGCCTCGTATAGAGGGTATGTATTGACGCCACTTTCCCGTCGGAAACAGGCCCCTTTAAATCAGGTTGGACTCAATATGGTGTTCCTTACAACTTACCAAAGATCCAGTGATCCGTGGATATTGACAAGCAGCCAGTTATTGTGTTTGCTGACATTTATATGTGCCTGATTTGGATGCCATGAAAATACATAAAACAAATTTGCTTGTGAACGCTTTAAATACAATATAGGTAGGTCTACTCTAAATCCGGGTGATCACTTACAGTATATCACCATATTGTCCAGCCCTAAAACTTAGAGGTTTTTTGTCAATTTATTTAAAAACACCCAATTATGCAGAATATACGATGGTAAATATTTAATTGACCAGCTGTCAATACAATATATAACAATACAATATATAGGGTATGTTTTTTCTCCAAAATTCAGCATATTGACAAAAAAATTATCTATTTGACACAAAATGAGTCAAATCTATTTTTTTTTTCATTCAATCTCAAAGCTCTTTCCCATTTTAGATGCGTTTTGTGAGTTTTTCGCGGCATTCACGCTGAAAACCAATGTTGCTGCTCAGTCTTCCTGCCTCTATATGCCTACCTGCTGTTGTCTATGCTGTTAATGTTAATCAAAAAAAGAGAAAGAAAATCATTAGCTACTCTCTTGCCTGAATATCTTTGACAGATTTATAAAGAATTGGTGTGTATGCGGTTCATACAGTGCAATCATGTATGTCAAGGGAGGCCCACTGTCTTTGACTTTGAAAACCCCTGCTCTAACGCATACTTCAGATGAGCCTGCTCTAGAGAGAACGGAGAGGGATGGACACAACGAACCACACTGTGCTTGAGTGCTGAATCTAATGCTATGTATCTGATTGGTAATCCTTATAAAAAGGGAAGGGATTTTCTATTTATATGCTTTTGATGAGGTTTTTCGATCCCCCAGCAGTATAGTGTCTCTGTCTGAAAGGTTATCTCACTCGGGTTCGAGTCCAGTTGGGATTTGTGGTCATTGCAACACAGCGGTCTTTTACAGCAGTCTGTGAATCTGACCTTCGATGATGCTGGCTTTTACAGGAATAAAAGAATCCCACAGCATAAAAGATGAGAGATCAGGGCTGTTGATACAGTGAAGTGGCTCTCCTCCTCAGTTCAGTTCCAGGGTCAGATTTCTCTGTAAAGCAATCTGATCATAACTTGTAAAACAACTGAATGTGGTAATGAGGATTCAGGAATGACCTGATTCAACAAAAAAATGCTAGACAAATAAAATGCTGAGATTATGTGCAAGGATAAACAAGATTAATCATATCTCCTAATATAATCAATGAGTTGCCAAAGAGATTGGACCACTTTGGGAAAACCTTTGAACCGATCTGAAATCATACTCTGGATTATAATGTAATGTAAGCTTGATTCGCAGATAGCCTTACTTAGATAAACACCTTTTAGCTTCTAACCGGATGATAGCGGAGGTCAAATAAAGCAGCATGACTAAACTTACAATGGCTACAATTATTCCATTGAAAAAAAAAAAAAAAAAGGATTCCGTGCATTCGAAAAGAGTTGCTTAGTATTCAAGAGACAAGCTGAATATTAATAACCGTTTCACAGGGGATTTTTGTGGACTCTTTCATTGTTGGAATTGCTTGAGGGTAGAAAGAAAAGCCTTTCAATTAAAAGTTGTTTAACACTCTTCATTAAAGCATTGGACCCAGATACAGTCTTCTCTCTTGCCTTAAATTGAGGCGGTAGGATGTACTGAAGAATTTCCGATGCTTAACTAAAAGTAAACCCCTGCAGAATGTCTAATAAAATACCTCAATAAAGAGCCACATCAAACTAAGCATCATTTTGGCCTACTTTACCCTGCACGTCTTAATTCGTTCAGCAACTTTGTTTAGTAATTTCTGGAGTGATCTGCATAAAGTTCTGATTCCCTTTTACTATTCACTTATCCATTGTCTTTATGATTAATCAGATTAATGCCTTCAGTGCTGATCTCAGTTCTTCTATACTTCCTACTGGGTGCAGGTCTGAAGACGAAATAGTTCAGCACTTCTCATACTACTGAAGTATTATTGACGTTCATAAAAGGCTGATAATTCCAGCTCTAATTTCTAGATGGGTGAATCACATTTAAAACAGAAAATAGCAGATATACGCACCTACGCACCTGTGAACACACTTTTTAATCATCAGAATTATACGTAAATTCTTCATTTAAATTGTAAACCCCTTGTCGTTAATGAACTACTACTTGACAGAAGGATTGTTTATCATAAGTCTCTACTAACAAATGTCATTTTTTAAAAGTAAATCTTGCTGGATTTAGTTGACGAAAAATACAGTAAAAACAGTATTATTGTGAAATATTATTGCAATTTAACTGTTTTCTAATTTAATATATTTATATATGTATAAATTAATTATTGTGATGCTAAATTATCAGCAGTCACGTGATCTTTCAAAAATCTTTCTACCGTAATATGCTAATTTGGTTGTCAATACACTTTTATTATTATCAATGTTGAAAACAGTTGTGCTTAATATTTTTGTAAAAACCATTATGCGTTGTTTTTTTTTTCATTACACAATTTCTTATAACATTCAGGCCTATTTAAAATGGAAATATTTAGAAAAAAAATGTCTTCACTGCCTCTTTTGATCAATTTAATGTTTCCTTTCAAAGAAAAAACATCTTTAAAATAATTTTTTGAACAGAAGTGTGAATAAGTATAAATATAATATAATAATATATAAACACGACGACAAGAGTCATAATTTAGTTTAAGATAATTTGACCTTCTGACCCCATTTTTTTTCTACAAATTGCATGTCAATTGAAAAACAACTTTGCTTTCTTCATGTCTGCTCACACATTAGCTAAGGGTTTGTTTTTAACTGCCATCCTTCAATAACAGACACTCTTGCTTAGCTCTATTTATTGCATTGTGTCATGGACTGAAACACACCATACACGCACAATAAAACGATCAGATCACACATTTTAGCTGTTCGTTTCAAACATTTCTTCAAAAATATCATACAGAAAATGATTATTCATGATAGGACCCATGTAAGTCATGCTGACATTGCCGTTTTTGGTAAAAAACAAAACGGATAAACGTGTGAACTGAACTGCATATCATGGAGTTAACAGTCAAAGTTCAGGGGCTGGGAGTCTGGAATTAAAATTGCTGAAAAATAGCAGAAATCATGATGTAGAAGATAGTTTATGAAGCTTGGAGGATGTGGAGCGTCTCCTCATACATTACACCAGAGCCGTGAGTCAGAGTCTTATTGGCAGATTAACAAGCGGTGATGCTAGTAGACATTCCGTCAGGACGCAGACAGGTTTTCAAAGCAGTATCAAAAACTCAGTATTCTGATTCTGTTGTATTATTCAGGGGAAATTTTATAGCAAGGAAGTATTTGTATGGATAAGAATCAACTGGATCATCATAAATGAGTATAAAAGGCTTGAGTCTTACCATGTTAAAGTCTAGGTTTCGGTCCACCCACTCAGTAGCAATCTCGAATTCGTCATACATCTCCATAATGTAGAGCGTGTCCAGTGCATCCACAATGGTGGCTCCTTTGAGACTACCTGAGGATAAATACGACAACAAACCATTTGAGAAGAATTCCTGTGGGATTACCTCTAGGATCAGAGCCTAGCGGTAGCCTGAAATAAAACCGATAGCTCTATGATAAAGACCTCCGAGCCTCTGAGATGTGGTCACTAATGCCCTGCCTAAGGTGAAATCTTAACCACAACTCAACAAATATAAACCTCACGAGTCAACACCCTCAAAGAGAAGACGAGGTTAAGATGAACAGATCAGGCCATGTCAGATTATTTGGTAGATGACACAAAAAAAACATCCTGGATAAAAGAAACGCTCAATAAGTCTCTGGTGCTGTAATATAGTGTAAATAATACATTTAGCCTTTCATAGACTTAGACTTGGGCTCCTTAGTTTCATATGATGTGAATCAGTTTATCAATAACACTAATATGGATCCACCGAACACTGGGACACTGATGATTTGAATACCCGCAACATGTTTGCGCATTAAAATGCAGCTGTTAAATAATATATGATATTAAATAAATGATTTTTGAAATAATATTTTTATAATAAAAAAATAGTATTATTGTTATAATAATACCATTTTTTGTTACATTTTAAACAATTTGATGCTATATTAGTAGTGTATTATTATTATTACCACCATTATCATCATTAATAATAATTATAACTAGAATTAAAACTAAGAATTATTTTAGTTACATTTTTAAACAATTTGATGGCTACTATTATTATTACTGTTATTATTTGTAGTAGCAGTAATAGTAGTAGTAGCAGCTTCAACAACAACCACAGTAATAAAAAAAAAGATTTCTGTCTTAATTTTTATACTTTCTCAAATGTCAGTTTAATTCCTTATAATTAAATGATTAATTGTTTATTTTAAATTATTAATTAAATAATTATTTTAGAATACCATCATTGTATTAATATATTTTAATTCATTGTAATAACTTTTAGCTGTTTACCCAGTTTTATTCAGCCATCACTGAGTCTATGCACTTCAGTAACATCTGTTTTGGTTCAGCTACCAAATCAGATATCAGAAGACTACAACGGACAGTCCGGACTACTGAAAGGATTATTGGTGCACCCCTGCCCACCTTTAAGGATCTGTACTCTTGCAGAGTGAGGAAGAGGGCAGGTAAAATCATCACAGACTCCACTTACCTTGGCTGTTTCGGAGCATGTGCACTTGGCCATGGTTTCAATTTCTGTTTTTAATTTAAAGCTGCGGATTTCATTTTGTCCCCATAATACAAATAATCCATAACTACAAATTGGTCTTATTCTAGGTCATTTCACACAACCATTTACGGCATCATTACTCAACAAGATTCCCCGACAACATGATACAAAGAAAAAAGAATGCAGCTAATTAGGGTGCTGATGTTACGAAACACAAATTTAAGTGGGGAAAGGGAAGGAAAACAATGGCATATGGTAACTGGAACACTCCTCAACAACAACAACAAGACATTCGTTGTAGTTTTTGCATTTGTACTGATTACGAACACAGCAGGTTGGGCGACACTGTTTCTTGTACTTTAATTATTAGTCTGGCACTGCGTGCAACCCTCTTCAAGAAATTCAAAGCTGCCAACCAGCTGTGTTCCTCATTTAACAGCCCAGGCTCTTTCTAGTGAAGTTGAAGACGCAACATGACAGAATTATTGTGAGCAATATATGTACGCAACATCTCAAACGCCTCCTGCAGAGGATTCACACATCTTTTCCACATTTACTGTTAATAGAGCCAATGAAATGACGAATAATCTCCCAAGAGAGTACGCTATGAAGTTATTGCAGGAGTTGGACGGCGAGAAGTTTTTCAACAGCAAAAAAAAATAATGCCTGATATATTTACTTTTGCAATTCTGACTTTTCTTATAAAGAAAAATAACATTTATTTGGCATATTTTGACTTGTCATGTTAATATGCATTGTCTTTGTAATAAAGAATAAATAAAAAATAAATAAAAACAACTTTTTTTATTAAAATAAAATAGTGTATCTCACTTCCAAAATTCTGTCAGGAGAAACACATGAGAAATGACTCAGTTGGGTTTAAAGCATGTGATGCAAGCATGCCATGCCCCCCTCATTTCCACTCATCCACAAGTAGAAGAGGACCCCAACGAGGTGTCAAAAGAAACAGAAAGAGGAAACGGGATGTGGTAAACACCAGACAAAACACCATAAAAAAATGTGCAAAGTGCCCTCCCTCTTGTTTTCTACAGGAACACTGTTTTTAGGCAGAACAGTCATCATGCTGTTAAATTGCACCATCATAAAATGTCCAGTTTTATGGTCTAACGTTACTTTTAAAACTCTGGCTACTTTGGTTAGTCTTTTTTTTTTTATCTTAAAACCCTACTCCCTAAATAAAAATCACTGGTTACTGTAGGCTACACTTTGTAAAAGCCAGGAAAACAGACAAGGATTAGACCGTATCATACTGAACTACAATACTGGAGTACAAACACATTCACAAGTAAAGCTGAAAAGTCTGAAGGCAGAGAATGAAGGCATGTGTGTATTAATATGGTCGACATGTAGGCTTCATAGACGTTCATTAGTTCCTAGTGGCCTGCCTTTTGTGTCAAATAACACATTCACATTAATATACAAATGTAAAAGTACAAAAATCTATATGCAGTATACAGAGAAAGACAAATCAATGAAAAAATCTTTAAAATACTAAAATACAGTTCACATTATTACAATGCACAGTGCAATCTCTTCCTGATAAATATGAAAAATTACATCAGCATCTAGCTTTCTGTGGCAAGTTGTAAAGATTTCAGAATCAGCATGTCTATGACTACACTATGTAACCAGTGTAACCAAGTTTTTACAGCTCGCATCCTGCTTAAGCCAACGCTTTCCATATACCTTAAACACAATACTCCGTGCACACAGTTCAAATAAGATGCAAAGAGTAAGCAAATATTGGGGTTCTATGCAGAGACGACGCAAATCAAAATCTCCTTCAAGGCAGAAACTGCACTGTAGGTGAAAGGACAGCATATTTGTGCACTGCAAACAGGCCCTTGAGGACGAAAACCCCAGTGAGGAAGTGTGAGAAGGTCATAAATCACTTCACTATGAAGCTTTCCAATACAGCCCTCGGTTAGACATTCACGTCCCAAAAGCTTTTCCCCTACATGACTGGTTTTACCCTCTGAATGCTGACCCAAATCAGGAATATACAATCTTATCCGCAGGGAAGTCCACTGCACAGGTTTAGGAGAGACTCTTAGGCACTATCCACAGACCTTATCAATTCCAATTACACTGGTAAATTACAAACCAGGCACTTAATGACCTGATAAAGCCATCCACCATCATGAATCCTTGCTGAACCTGATGAGAGCATGTTGTAACCCTTAGGTTAGAGGTGATAGGATACCAGCCTGCTTGTCTTTCAATACAAAGACTTGATCTTATCAACGCTCTACCCCTTGAGTAGGTTGTGGATCGAAGACGATAACAATCCAACGTCGAAAATACAATCAACTATTGAACCATCTTCCACCCCAGTGCATGCAATGGTTTAATCAATGACACCAACCACCATTCTAAAGCAGGGAAAAAAACAAACAAGATACGAGCATTAATGTTTGACGGTAACATCACGTGTTGGAGCTCATCTCAGCAAGGCCTGTTTAACAGATGGTCGCTCATTTGGGATCTGAAAGAAAGCCATTACCAGAAGAGAACGTCCTGGAAACGGTATTATCGAAATGAAGGCTGACCCCCAGAGCTACTTGGCAGGGAATTGACATTGGCAGCATCTGCAAGGTGGTACAATCCTGCCTGTTTATTCTGGGCTGACAGATACTGGACAGTAATTCAGAGAACATTATCTGGCAGGGCATTTTGAAAAGAAATGAACATTTGACACCACGGAAAATAATAAAACATGGGACACAAAGCCTAAAAGCCTATGAAAGCTAATTTAATAACACACCGACTTCTCAGTCAAACTCCAAAAGCACTGACTAAGTATTTAAATAGTAATAACTCATTTAAATCTAATAAACATGAGTCAAGAATATGAATAAATGTTTGTGATAATTTTATATATTAACACAAACATTTAGCAAAAAAATTGCAGTCCAATGAGTCAGTTGACTCAGTAATCGATCCGAAAGATTCGCTGACTCGCTTCTTCCATGTCTATTCCAAAAACTTGCATTATTGAAAAAAACTTGTTAAAAATTAATTAAAAAAGAACCAGAAATTAGCTCAGAAATCAGACATCACTGATTTTGCTGTTCATTTGTTTGTGCATGCAACAAGTGAGAACAACAAAGTTGTATTTTCTGTTTATTTTCCAATGTCCTGTGGTTCTCAAAATATTCAATTCAGACTGCAAGCTCACAACAAAAAAACTAAAATAATAATAAATAGTTTTGCTGCTGGGCTGTAGATACAGCAGCAGGGTACTGCCACTACTGAATACAAACAGTAAAACATTACCTTCTCTAGTGACTGTTGTAATGAGGAAAATATATAAACAGACTTTATCAGTGAACTCAGAGGACTGACACAATCTCTAGTCAGTGCTTCTAAAGCAAAATACATCACTTCAAAAATAAGATTAGACTGGTGATTACAGCTGAAACAAGAAGACTCGTCTTGCTCAGCAAGAAGCTGTTTGTGAGCACATCTCCAAGCAGCAGGAACTCCTAGAGCCTGCTGTGACACTGGACCATGGGCTTCTTCAGGCAACAAACAGAAACGCAGATGAAGCAGCCAATGGCCAATGATTGTGGTAAAATTCAGACTGGAGGATATTCATGGCTGAACGTGCAAACGCCACAGCAACAAAGCTGTCTGCTGCATCCTAAAAGCATCAAACCATTTAGTACCAAAGATGCTCCAATTTGTGTTTGCCAGCCGGCAGCCAACAGGCAGAAGAAAAACACTGCAAACATCATCCTCTTAAAAACAGATGGGAGTTTCTTCAACTATGAGATATTTTAGGTCTCAGAGGTTGATTTCCAGGAAAACTAACAGATTGCAGCTTTTTTTCTTGTTTATTGAAGGTCACATTCAAATCTGAGACATTATAAAAGCAGGAGACAGTTCACTCGTATAAAAATGAATGGGAGAAATTGCTGCTCACAATATGGCAGGTGCAGTCTTGTCTTACATTTTAAATAACAAACAGTCTTTTTCATAGGGACACTGTTTATTTACTCTAAAATGCAAGCACATTAACTGACCAAGCATGGAAAATACAGGATTTAAGCTAAACTTGTACTTGACTGGAAAAAGCCGCCCGGAGGTTTTAGGGGCCATTCACACAAAACACGTTTTTGCTTTATATAAAATAAAATAAAAAAACACGTTTGACCAAGAGCACAACATGTCCATCCAGCACGTTAACATGAAAAAAAATCTTAACTGAAAATCCATCATGAAAATGTAACATTTTTAAAACTATGATTTTCTTGATAAATATACAGGAATTACTAATATGTGAAAATAATTCATAAATATTTTTACACAAATTATGACCATCACACAATTTTACAAATAAAATGATATGTTGTATTTTGTAATGCGTTATATTTTAAAGTTAAAATAATAATATTTATTTTACTTTTTAATATTTATACATACGACAATTATAAATGATACTGCTAATCAAAAGCTAGTGTAGCAAAAAGCTTGCTTGACAAGCAATCTGAAGCAAGAGAAGAAAAAGTAAAGTCAAGAAAAAGTTCTACAGTACTTTCTAACAAAGACTACTCATTTAAATTCAGAGGTTCTCTCTACAGAACAAAAACCCAGCGCCTCTTCTGTCTATGCCCCAAACACACAGCTAAGCATACAACTGTTGTTGGGTCATTAATACGAGTGTGGCTATATACTGACAGAACATCATGGTTCAGCAGCCACTGTGTTTGTTAAATGAGCACACAAGGGCTTAGAGCCGGACTGACGTGTTCTTCCTATGCCCGACCACTTATCTTTCAAAAAAATTGTAATGGTTTTTTATTTTATTCTTTATTTTTATTGCAAAGTTCATGTCAGGGACCATCACAGATCGGTTTAATTTACTGTTGGGAAATTGTTATTTCCAAATCACGATCTTTTCCCTGTGCGTTTTATTAGAGGAAGTGGTCGTGAGTGACAAGCACGCACATTCGGGAACTGCAGACAGTTCATACTGTACCTGAGTGGCTTCATTAGCCAAGGCATTGTCTCAGTCCCTGCTGGTTTCTTACAGTGAGATCCAGTCTGGAGAATCTGCTCCTGCCCTGTGCTCAGATGATTGGCACATGGAACAGAACAGCCAGTATTTAGTGTTATGGAATCAGCTATGTGAGATACGAAGGCACTCAAATCTCTATGCAGGTCAACTTTCAACCATTCTCTCGGAACAAATTTCCTGAGCAGTATTGCATGAGCAAAACGAGTGCCATTTTAAAGCAAAGATTACGCATAATCTGGTCTGAAAAAGCAGCAAACACTGACAAACGGAGTGATACAAACAGTAGATTCTATTGAATATCAAATGGAGTTCAGCTGAACAAATTAGAGAACAACTGTTGTGCATTTAACACATTGGTCTTTTTCCCGTACAAAGTATTTGCATTGCATTTAAGGTTCAAGCTTTCCCTGGGGATCGAACCCATGATCTTGGTGTTTCCAGTGGTCAGCCAATCAAATCAGAGAATAACTATTATGCATGTTAAACACTGATATTTTTCCTGTAAATCAAAGTATGATTTTATTATGCAGTGAAATGTAAAAAATAAACACAAAATTCTTCATTAGAAAGAAAATAATGTTCTAAATCAATAATTCAATTCAATAATTTTCCATTTAAATTATTCTACTAATTAAGCCCATATAGCCCATTTTTTAGGGATGCACCGATATGAAAATTGACCGATAACCGATAATTCTTTGTATTTGAAAGCCAATAACCGATATATTGGCCGATAAATCTAAATCCAATTTTTTATATAATTTTTGAGAGCCTGATTACAAAAAAGTTTTACCATTAAAAAGCCACCCAAACACACAACTATAATGTTCTTCTTATTATAATTTTATGCAGTTTATAGTTATATGACAGTGCTGCACATGTTGCACATGTATTTTCCTGTTTGAAGTGATTTCAAATCATCAAGCAAAGCATCATGGCGAACAGTGCACATGAAGGGAAGTGTCTCAGCTGAAGGAAACAATCCATTGCTTATAGGCTTTAATACATCAGCCAAATTTTCTTATCGGGCAGATAATGATAACATTAAAAATCATCCAATACCGATATGGAGGCTAGGGTTGTGCGATGTCTACCAATTTGGCATCAGACGATGTGTACAGTGAAACATCGCGATGGACGATGATATCGGGAGGAGGGGCAAAGCCGTGTTTTACAGTGGATTTAGAACAGCTAAGAGGCGTAGGCACAACGCGAAGATATTTTCCTCTACATCTCATCAGCAATTTTGATTTCGGCACGCTCTGCAGCAGCTGAGCACTAAGAGCGAATGTACAGTGACGTGACAGAACTGCCAGATTCACACTGTGCTTTCGCGCTGTGGCTGGCGCAGAGCCAGAGACAGACACGCTCAACGATTGTCATATATCACAACTATTCAGTGTTTTTAACCACATAATGTTTATTTTAGGTTTCAGATAGGGCTGGGTTTCGATTCAAATTTCAAGAATCGATTCGATTCCGATTCTCAAGATCTTGAATCGATTATCATCATTCGATTCGATTCGATCTGATCTTCGAGATTTAGATCAGTGTTTTTGAAAAACGCATTTTTTTTCAGCTGTTACCTGAATTACAGGACTGTATGCAACATATTGATACTATTATTATAGACATTCAACTGAGTATGGATGGTTGTAAAGAACAATCCCCCTTCCAGAGTGTTGATACAACTGCTTTCATAAACTTGCACTGGTGTAGACGACAGAGGACGCAGAGGTATATCAGCAGCAGTAGTAGGGCTGACGCGATATCCGCAATCTTGTAGAACCAAACACTGTCAAGTCAACCGCAGAGGATTGCAAGTAACCGCAGCAATATTCACGGTTTTTTATAAGGCTATACCCTTCTTGTTTTGAACTTCATGCATGTGTATTGAATGTTGAACAAGTTCATAATGATAACAAGACTGTTTATCATGGTGATTTGTAGCCTACGGCTTCCCATAGACAGTGAATGAGAGAGATCGGCAGAGCGCGTGCGAATACCTGCGTCTGTCGTTGAAGTCATATTCGTGGAAAGGTTGCCGTGTAAAAGGAAAGCGAAATATTTGTCGTATAGTCCTTTTAACGTTCACGTCACGGAAATGCGCGTCAGCAGCAGCGCTGGTCAGCTTCCCACAGCGCGAGGAAGCCGCGGGGAAATAAAATCAGCGAGTCGCGCATTGAATCTATGCCATATTGGTCTTTAATGAAGCATTTTCAGCGTTACCCATGCGACGCATTGCTGCTTACCGGAGCCTTGAAAAGTGGAACTCAAAGTTAAAAATAATTAACACCTTGTTTCATTATCTCTTTTAATGAATCAGCTTTTCTGAACGTGTTCGTTGAATGAACGGTTTAGTGACTCACTCAAAGTCCGTTGTCGTAACAATGTGCGCGCTGAGTGAAAGCCTCTCAATGCGCATATACGGATCTCCCAGTCGCAGCAAGTTAAAGTTCACAGGGAAAATGTAAGCCTATTATTAAATCGATCCTCTGAGTTACGGATCGATCTTTAGAAATTTATATGAAAATCGATTCAGAATTGGTGAATCGATTTTTTCAACACAGCTCTAGTTTCAGACATTTAAATACATATAATATATAGCAAAACGATACATTTATAGTTTGTAAAATACACAATGGTGTCTATGGAAGCAGCAATAACAACCCATTCACATATATTTCCTGACGGGTTTTATTAATATCAGACACACAGTGTAAGTAACTATAAAGTCAACTCTATTCTTCTCCCAGTTCACCGGCCATGTATTTCGGGAGAAAGTGATGAATTCACGTGCTGTAATAAACCCAAAATCGCGATGCTGGCTTAAATGCTGGACGATGATATCGTCTATCGGCACAACCCTAATGGTGGCCGATATATCGTGCATCCCTACCATTTTTAACAAACAATTTTAACAAATATACCTAAAAATCATATTGTTAAAATGACACTTAAGAGTAAATAGGTCTGCACAATTTGGAAGAAAAATTACATATGCAATAAACTTTTTGGGCGATGCGATGGCGGTAAACGATGCAATAAACTTCCATTTAACATTATTTTCAAACTTTTTGGACAATGTGATGGCGATAAAGCATGCGATAGACTTTAATCAGTCATTAATTTCAATTATTTGAATTATATTCAATTATTTCATCACTAACACCCCATTCTCTTTTCCCGCATTCTCCTTGCTTCTATCCTAGACTATTATGTGGATTCAATGGTCTTAAACAAGCCCAGAGCGTGTGAAATATATTCAAACTCACTCTAATCCACAGATTCTGAGGCCTTAATGATTTTTTTCATGGCTGGTTAAACGCAGTTCATCAGAAATTGCCATATACTGCACCGTCAAATGCATCAGAAAAAGACCCATACCTCGTCTCCGTGTATGCGGCATGCAATGGCACAGAATACATTTATAAAAACACGTGGCAATAATCTCACACATCCGGAACACACAAGCAGGCATAATGTTTTGACTAAGCACTTCCATATGGCTTGACTTCAGCCTGATTTTTCTCTGCGAGCTAAAGCCCTGTGGGTTGTAAAGTGGCTGTTCTTGTGACCGCCCCAGTGATCATGATTCCCAGTGAGGTCTTACTCTGTGTCGGTGTGTGTGAGATCCAATCGGCCGGTATCAGCAGCTCACATCTCACTGAGAAACGCGATCTAGAAAAGCACAAAACAGTCATTCCAGCTGCCTGGTCAGGGACAAAAACCCTGACCAGCATATTCCAAATAATCTTTTATTCAGAGCCAACGTGCCATTAACCCAACCTCTAAATTTATAATGGAAAACCCTGCCAGACAAAACGCAGCAATGGTTGAGCATGTGTTCAGTGGTCTCCTGTGTTCATGGGCCGTATGGCCTATGGGGCCAACTTTACAATTTGAGAAATTGACAAGCACTCAAAACTGCCTGGAAACGCACGGCACAACAAAAAAGGTTGGGAGGTAATAATAAAATGTCAGGCTTTGACTGACATGGGAGTTTTTTAAAACGCGCACACACGACTGAGGCTGTAGGACTCGAGGGGATGTGAAGAGCGTGACGTACTTCTTGCCAGATTGTTATTCTGATAGTGTGTGAGCCAAATAAATTAAGACTGTATATTCTACTGGCAAGTCCAAAGCAAAATTATGGAGGTTAATCAAATGTGCGTTGTAAATCCCTGGCCTGCCCTCCAGCTGAGTGCCAATCGACTATGTGGAGTTTACAACACAACAGCAGGACGTCTGATGAATGTTTCATAACACTCTCAGTCTCAATCCTGAAAAACACTGATGTGCATGAAACAAGATTCAGAGAACGCAATTAATTGAGAGGATATGCGTCTGGGAATTGTTTGTATGGTCAAAAGTCTGCAGTCAAACCCCACATTTTTATTAAATAGTGATGCACAAAAAAAATATATCTGCAACTGAAAATTATTACTCGGTTTGAAATCAAATAAATTAGGCCATATATTTTCCTAAGTGATCACTGCATGAACATCTAATAAACAATCTAATAAAAAATAAATACAGTTTATGCACTGGGAACCAATCAACAAACTCAATTTGCAATTGTGTTTACATTTTGATCGCAACATGATTGATTCAAAAACAATGCTATTTTTGGCCAATAATTTTCCAGGGGATGACATTTTTGTACATTAATTTTCATCCGTAAGACAGACAAGATACAGTAAGCTTTCAATAGGTTTCAAAGAGAGGTTATTTATGCAGGATTTATAAACTAGGCTATTCTAATTGGTTTGCTAAACGTAATTGTTAAATCAATCAGTGAAGCTATAAAAAGTGTGCCAACCTAACAGTCTACTATAAAACACTAAAAAATAAATAAATCTGGCCCAAATTTAACCCAGTAGTCAGAGGGTATGTCTCACTGCCGCATGTATACACTGTCTTTATTATTTGTGAAAATATTTGGTCTTGAATGATAATTGCAAGTTACATAAATACTTATTATTTGGAATAAATGTATTAATGCTGATATTTTTTAGAGTGTTTACAAACTTTCTGAGTGCGTTTCCAATTCCAAACTTTTGGAAGGCAAGGTAACATTTTTGAGAGGAGCTAAACAACGAATACTACAATACGTAGGTAGTACAATAGTGTGATATAATGGGTTGTTGCTATGAGTTATTGATGTAGATTACAAACCTCACAGAAAGATGGACAGGCCTTCATGAATTATTCAATAATTAGTATGCCCACTCACAACCTGTGCTTTTCAGCTTCAAAATAGAAATAGGTCAAGATGGTGACGGGCAAAAGCAGCACAACAACATTTCTTTAGAGGGAAGGAAAACACAATGCGTAAACGTAGAGGATCAAGGTTTCATGAAACTAAAATTGTGTTGTGTGACCATGCCATTCCCACCCGATCCAGTCAGAAATGGTTTTGTTTGTCGTCTTGATAGCAGAAATGGACCTAGACGGAGCTTGTGAAGTGAGACGGACCAGAGAGAAATCAAAAGCCTTTTTGATAGAGGTCACCTAACCACCTGTGCAGCTTTGATTGACAGTTCTGACTGCTTACCAATTTACTGTGGAGACGTGAAGCTGTACATGAACGAATCATAGTTTGATGGTCAGAGTCAGAGAGACACTCACCAAACAAATTGCTGGAGTGGCCTTGCTTGGAGACGGGACGCAGCTCGTTGGAGCCCCAGGCGTAGCGCTTGTAATTGTCCCAAGCGAACTGCATCATCTGAGGGGAGAGTGACAGATGAAAAGGTTACCTTTTGGTTAATTTACTTATTGCAAAGGTAAACATCACAAAAATGACAGAAATATGTTTTTGCAAACAACTGAATCACGGTTCAGGAAAGTGAAATGAATATGTCAATAACTAGCATACTAGGCATTGGGCTAATCAAGGATCAATATCATTAATTCATTTGATCAAATCGAAAGTTGAAATAATTAATGGATCCACTTCAGCCCAAGTGAGCAGTGCAGAAGCACTTAATTAATGGAGGGAAATCTCAAAGCTTGCATGCCTTGGGTATGATTAACTGGATAAAAATGGGTTGCTGGAACGTGGTATTTTAGGTCCTACACAGTTTGTAAATTAGCAACAAATTAAGCATTAATACAAATTAAAATGACAATCTATTCCCATTCTCTCATAATATTCTAAAAGTGAAATAGCTGATATCATAAATAGCAATATAGAACTCATTACACTAAAATAAAAACCGAAGAAAAAAAAAAGTATAACAGCATTTCTTTAGGGAAGTCAAACTGAAAATGGCGTACTTGTAGTTGCATCCGCTTATTGATACACACATATTGAAAACAGACACACGCCAGTTTTACAACAAATCACTAGAATCTTAGACCACATAAACAAATCAGAATATATCTGCACATGCTCGATACAATACAAAGTCACTGTACGAGACAACACAAGTAAAATGGTATTTCCCATTTAAGTCATGAAACACATTATTGTGGTATAAAATGGTCAATTGCATGATATTTTTTTATCTTTTGAATTTGAATTTTAAAGCCAACCTCAATTGAACATCACAGGATTTTTCCATGCACTACAGCAGTGTCTTATAATTATTCATGAGACTGCATGACCACATCCTATGAGAAAGTCCTGGCTCATTATACATGATATTTTCCAAATACCAGTGTTTTACACACTCTAGCACTTCACTGCTACCATGCTGAAGTGTGGATCACAAGAGTCTGCTTGCATGCTTTCCCCGTCGATGCTGACAAAGCTACAGGTTTTCAATCAATGATTGACTACTTTGGCATTTAATATGGGAGAGTTTTTATATTTATGGAGATGTGGACTGTGAACGGATCAAACCACTTGTAAATAAATGTTGCATAATAGTGATTAAAAATGCAAAGTACATTCACATTTGCCAATGCAAAATAAAGATGTTAACTGTTCCACACAATTAATTGTAATATAAAATGTGCATTTGTGCAATGTGTTTAAAGCTTAAAAGAACATTAAGAACCTCTGAAACTTATAAATTTACTTTTGTTAGATTTCTAAAACTGCACAAGACACTAAGGAAAAGAGAAAACAAAAATTGTGTAAATCACTGTATAGATCAATATTTCAACAATACAAAAAAAAAAGCAGCAAAACATTACAAGATCCCATTTCAAAGTTTTCTTTTCATTCAGTTTGTCCAAATAAACATGTTATTGTATTTTTGTTTACCTAAAGCAATTAATTCTTTAGTTGGAAGGGGGGAAAGCAGCTGCAGTATTTACTAATGATGTATGCCGTGTTGAGGAAACAAAGATAAGCAGAACTCATTATTCACTGTGACAGGATGGCGCTGATGATCGCAGAGAAAAAGTGATTGGAGAAGGATGAAATGTCCTCAGTAATTTTGTGTCCATTAAATAATCTACTTCCAGCTCATTCATTTTAAAACTCACAAGAGAGTGTTTTTAGACCACAGTCTTCGCACTCCCCAGGGGTGCCAGTTAGCAGGGCAAGAGAAACAGACCTGCTGTACTCCCCGGAGAGCGTCAGACATACACACACACGCACACGCACACACACACACTCTTCTGCCTGGATAAAGTCTTTAGCAGCCTCTGAATGAAATTAGATCAGTTTATCAACTGCTGGCCTAACTTTTAAGCGTGTCCTAATCATATAACTCTCTTTGCTTTCAAAGAAAGCCACTCAACACCAAAGACACCGACTGAAAAAGAAAAGATAAAAGAAGTGAAAACAAAAGTCTTTAGCTGAGGACTCCAGGCTGGAGATAAGCAGATAGACAAAGCTGTCCTGCAGGCCTCCCAACTGGCCGTATTTATTCTCCCCAGTGCTTCCTGCAACACTGTTCAATAGAAATGCTTTGCTGCTAATTCTGCAGCCCACAGCAAAATTTATATTTTGGTTTATTATATTATGAGCTTTGAGTCTGAATTGAAGTGACCATAAAACTGCATCTACTGCATGGGTTTTCCTTTCCAGTTGCATGATGCTGTATGCAAACTTTTAAACAAAAGTTAAAAATAAGCATTTTTCTTTAAAAAAAAAAAAGCCCTTAAACAATAAATATTTCCGAAACAACAAAAATTAACGACGTCAGGGTTGCCAGATTGTCAAATGTACAGAATACAGCTATTTATCTAGATCTTTATTGCTAAACAATCGACCTCAGCTTGGAAACAACTGACCTAAGCGTCGCGGCAGGGAGGTTAAATTGCATTCGTGAGAGAGAGAGTCATTCTCCACGATGATTGGCTGAGGCAGAGGTCAAAATTATCGTACAAATGCGATAACTATCGTTTGTCTGGAGACACTGAACACCGTACATGGAAATACACAATGTTGTCAGATTCTCCAAAAAAGTTTTATGTCATTTATTACTTTAGATGTTAAAACTCATATCTAAAATAAAGGCTGCATCACACATTTTCAGTGAATCAGTCTGAATCAAACATGTGGAAAATTCACTGAATCAGGGTGTTTACCAAGTTAACTCCCTCAGTCATTGCTATTGGTCAAGTCTTACTTGAAATGATCCGTAAACTGTTATGGTGTTTACTGTGTGAGAGACTCAAGCATGTCTACATCCTAAATCAGTTTAAAGCCAAACACAGATTCTGCTTTATTGAAATTGCTTTTTCGGGAAGATTTTAATACCTGCAAATTCTAATATGTCCAGAGTAATCCTATCATGGATGTGCCCGCCATCTGTCTGCAGCGCTCTGGCTGACTGATTACCATCTCTCAGACGGCAGCGGGCGCCAGTGACGTCAACGGGCAACAATGTTATGGCCCACATGTGATTACTGCGGTGGTGGCGCTCAAAGGTTCGGGTCACAGAACCTCAGACAACTTTCAGAGGCAGGAGCAGAGGGACAGTCTGGCTGTCCGGGGACCGATGCCGAGTGGCTTATGTCAGATGAGCGGAGAGGACAGGTGGCATAAGAACCTGGTGAGGATGCTTGAAACGAGTTCAGCTAGCTTTTGCCTTGCTCTTCCCCTCACACAGTTCTGAGAGGCCTTTTACACAGCCTGGCTGATAATACACCCCACGGACTGCCAAACGGATCAAACAGCTGCCACAAGGTTGGCGCGCACTGGGGGCATGTTCTCGTTCCTAGAGGACCATGTCTTTCTGGGAATATGCTGAAAACAAGAGTGATGAGACAAACAGTATGCGTCCAAGAAAATTGTGATTAAAATCGAAATATTGATAAAAAAAAATCATGATGGTATTCTTTTGTCCATATTGCACAGCCCTAATATATAGCTATATAAAACTTTTGAAAAAATGAAAATAAAAGATTCCAAGCAGTTTCTTGAGAATCAAATCAGCATATTAGAATGATTTCTGAAGGATCGTGACACTGAAAACTGGCGTAATGGCTTTTGAAAATTCAGCTTTGCCATCAATGGGATTTTATTTTAAAATATTTTATATATTTTAAAATACAAAATAATAATATTGAAATTGTAATAATATGACCATTAATCTTTCTACTGTGATAAAATAAATGCAGCCTTGGTGAGCAGCATAAGAAATTTTAAATAAATAAATAAAACATACTGACCCCAAACTTTTAGACGTGTGTGTGTGTGTGTGTGTGTGTGTGTGTGAAAAGGAAAAACCAAAAATGTTTTATAAAAGATTAACTCATTATAGATTAACCTTTCTAATCAAACTGATGGTTGTTGAACAACTGTTTTGATGTTCCTCCCCAATCTTGTAGACTGGGTATTGTGTTCCATTTGCAGAGCGGAAATGACTCCGGCTTCCTGCCTTAAGGGAAATGGAGAGGAAGTGGGGTTGGCATAGGAAGCTAAAGATGGGTAAACGGGATCCATCAAGGGATCTGAAAAAAAACAAGGTCAAACAGAAAGAGAGAGAGAAAGAAAAGGAAAATGGACTGAGATCTTGGCAGAAGGAAATGGCAGCAAAATGTGTGTGTGTATGGACCCTATAAAGGGTGAAGAAAAAGAGAGAGACAGAACCATGCAATCTGTACGCTAGCAGATGCACGAACACTCAAACAGAAACGTTTACAATGTCAGCGCTTGGTAAAATGTATAACACATATCCCACCCTCCATATACAGTCACTACTTCCTTTCCTTTTATCCTCTACATGTTAATTTTAAGGTCTCCCACTCAGTTACTTTCAATAGAGGGAATTCATTAACGTCACTTTCCCGCCGGAACACGCCCCCCTCAGCCGGACTGAGTGGCAAAAGAGCTGCTGCGTGACTGGAGTTAATAGGGCAAACTGCGAAAACGCGAGTAAAACAAACTATTATCAGTTTAAACTAAAAGTTGGACTCGATATAGTGTTCCTTACAACTTATCAAAGACCCAGTGATCCATGGATATATAAATGTCAGGAAACACGATTCCTGGCTGCATGTCAATGTGCCTGATTTCGACGCCGGGGAAATAAATTAAGAAAATGTGCCTGTAAACGTTTTATATAAATACAATATAGATGGGTCTAAATCTGAGTGATCACTTACATTAATGTTATACTGTATATCATCATATCGTCCAGCCCTAAAACTTGTATAGTTTTTTGTCAGTGTTTATTTAAAAACATCCAATTATGCAGAATATAGTCTGTTCTGTAGCTTTTTGCAGTCTGTAAAAATATACAGTACCTCAGATTTCTGGTCAAATCTAGTTGTACAGTCAAGCTCTTTCCCATTTTAGATGTGTTTTGTGAGTTTTTCAAGGCATTCACGCTGAAAACAAATGCTGCCGCTCAGTCTTTTTGCCACTTGTGGGCGTGACCGCATTCACTCCGGCCGACGGTGACGTCATGCGCATACCCTCTATTGCAACAGCTGCCCTCAAATACTGCAAATTCAGCCCCTAATACCGTACCCGCCTGCCCATTCCTAAACCCTTCATCGTAACACCCCTTTATATACCTCTTTTTTTCTCCCTCACACCACGAGGGACCAGTGTATGCTGACTGTGCTTTTTGCCCTGCTATAGAACAAGTCGTTTAAGACTTCAAAATAACAAGTTCACAGTCATGGATCGGTGTTGGTTCCTAGAACTATAGCATTGGCAGTTTCACTGTTTCTCTGGAACTGTGCACAGCCATGCGTGGATGCACAGTGTGTTTGTTTAAAAGCATCCAGTCGGATCAATGCCAGGTATTGAGTCTGGTTAATGTTCATTGACATAAGACTCAAAGCAGAGAGGGAATCCAACAGCAGACAATAAGATGTATCAAAAACTAGGGCTGCCAATTTAATATGTCAAATTAAAATTAAGAATACATTCCTGCTGAGCAGTGAGCATTTTAAAATTCTATACAATTTTAAATATTTAATGTAATATTTTGCCTTGGTCTTCCCCTCACACAGTTCTGAGAGGCCTTTAACACAGCCTGGCTGATAATACACCCCGCGAACTGCCAAACAGATCAAACAGCTGCCACAAGGCTGAGGCGCTCTGGGACATGTTCACATACACACTATATATTTAAATCTTAAGTATTTTATTAATATCATACAAATATTTAAACAATGTGTAAATATGAAATTCTGCAGAAATATTTTTAAATTTAACACAATCTAATATTATATTATATTATATATCACATATATTATATTATACAATATATGTGATATTGTTTATAGTATATATATATATATATATATAAACAGTATCACACGAGTGGCCATGCGATATCGCTCAATGTGATTCGGCTGTAGGCAATCACAGCCATGCTGATATAGAGCCATATCAAAGGCTACGAGTGTGATATTGCGTTTATACAAGTTCGACGGCACAAGTGTGTAAATAAGAAACGATGACCCAGTGTCTTTAAAAACCCTCTCTTGTGCAGAACTACTTCCTTCCACCATGGATTAAAATCTCAAGTTGATAGTTTAACATAGTTGATAGTTGAGCCCAAGCCTCCGTTACTAATTCTAAAATGTCAGAACAAGTAATGAAAGAACGCTTTGTTGAAGCTTATTATATTGTTTAGAGTAGGGTATTATGAGGGAGAATATGATGTGTATACATAATACAATATATAATATAATATATTAAACTCCTCAAGCTCATAGTAGATTTGAATATATCAAATCCAATCGGACACTAGTTGAAAAGGTCTGGTTGAAAATTCATATAACAAATATTTCAAGATTTTCAAAAAGGACGTTGAAATATTTTTGAAAATGATTTATCTCTACCTAATATCTTTATCAGGGATGAATTAATGAAAATGAATAGAATGTGATTATTTCATTTAAAAATGTTTAATCGCCTGACAGCCCTACTAAAAAGCCAAACTCTTCTCAGAGTTTGTGAAAGTACCATGTGGATATCATTAAGATGGATGTCTTCTCATTACAGAATCTGACAACAAGGCATCTGTCTTCCTCAAACGTCCGCACAATCAAAACTGCCGAGCACATTAGCTAAACCCGTTTAGCATAAAAATCTAATCAGACCCACCTGGGCAACAAGCCTGGCTTTGAGAAATCTATTCAAGCTAAGCTGAACACAAAATCATCAACTCAGTTTCATCTTAAAATGATCCTCTGCTTTTACTATCACTACTTTAGAAGTAACATTTCAATGCAACTCATTTGACTTGCAAGTGAAATAACCAGCCATATCAAATTACTTCAATTGATTCATTCAAGCTGAATCTAGTCAAATCCAAGTCAATGACACGGGCTAAGGCGTTACCCTCTGCTTTCAAACCCCAGAAAAAGGTTTTGGTAACTTAATTACATGCCACCAGAGTCACAAGAGAGAATCAGAGGGATTGCATGTCTGCTACTGAGAGAATTAGGATTACAAACTGGAGTCTGTCTCCTCCTCTGCCCGGTCATACATTCTCAGAGTCGCAGATTCTTCAGCAGCTTATCACTTGGTAAGATCTTCATCCCTTCTCTCAACACGCACAATCTGTTCCCAGCAGGCATGTGGCTTTACTCTCATTTACAACTCATTGTTTACTGCCTTGGTGGTGCTGTATTTGAAACTCATACATGGATGTGGCAGCTTGATCACAGGAATCAATGAACGTCATGATGCGCCTCCATTCATCGCATGGTGGAACTTACCAAAATGGGCTCTGAATAGGCCAGAAATATCTGTATGCACTCTTTATGGAAAAGATATTGAGGGATAATATGACACGTAAGAACACCTAGTACCTCTATCCTTCACAAGAAAGCATATTACTCATTCCCCAGCCAACACCACGTGCGGCCTTGGCAGCTGTCGCCGAGAAGGGAAGAACAATGGGGTTTCCCCAAAAAAAAACAGGACCTGGGTAAATGAGAATAGGAGAAAAGAATATGAAACATGATGGTGTGAGTGAGGTAAACAGGCAAAAACTAACCCAGATCTGAAATGGAAAGGTGTGCGCCTGCTTCTTGTTTAGGCAAGACAAAGTGAGAAGGTACTTCCTGTCAAAATGAGACCGTTTACTTGACCTCAGGGCTAGCGCACCCGCTGGAGACGCCGGTTCGAATACCGCTTGGAGCGGGTCGAGTAGCATCAGTTACATTTGGTGCAGTGACCCGGATGGGAGTGAGGTTTAGGGGCCCCTGGCCTCAAGAGGCGTGCTAGAGACTGATGCTTGAGACTGCGGTCCTTAGCATCCTTGTTAGCGCAGCCGCCTCCCACGCAGGTTCGAATCCTGCTAGGAGCGGGGCGGGGACCAGTTACACAAAGACATATTTATTCATTGAAAAATAAAAATGATACAGTATATTCAAAAGTTTGGGGTCAGCAAGATAACTTTTTTTTTTTTAAGGAAATTAAATCAACCTCAAGTGACCGTAAAGACTTTTACATGGTTACAAAAAAACGAATTCAAATAAATACTAGCCTATCTTTATAACTTGATATAAAAATAAAAAACTGAAAAAGATGTATCAAGGCTTCCACAAAAATATTAACCACCACCACAACTGTTTTCAACATTGATAATACTAAGAAATGTTTCTTGAGCAGAAAATCAACATATTAGAATGATTTCTGAAGAATCACGTGACAGTGAAGACTGTCACTATCTTTTATTCTATCTAAGATGTAAACCTGAATAGAAACAAAACTATGCGTGTCAAGCTTTATCCATGTATGTTATCATCATTGGCCACAATAAATGATAAGAAATGCAGTCACAGAAGTATTTTTACAGAATACGCAATGATTCTTTAATTGAGATGTCACCAACTTAGAAAACCAGGGTTTAAAGAGATCCCCACTGGTAATTTATGATAATGTGCTGCCATTATCAACCCTATACGCGCCCCATTATCGGCTGTTGCTATGGGCTGCTATACGCAAGCCATCCACCATATTCGAACGGTCAAAGCCGGTCCGCCAACACTCAAGAGCAAGATGACTGTGTCTGCAACCGTAGTTGGATGCACGTATGAATATCTATATCTGCTGTAGACTTCAGCAGATGTTTTTGCTAAACTAACACAATACAACAAGATGAAGGCATCAGCTAACACAACATTAAAAAGTTACCATAGTGTAAATACTATTAAGTATATTGAACAAAACACAAACCAACATATCCATACCACATACCAACAGCATCATTGATTCTTAATGTGAGTGACGACATGCTGACTTTTCCAAGATGGCGGGCGGACTGACGTCTCTGGAGTGGTCAACTGTGGCATCTATACATGCATCTATGAACAAAGCCACCTTCACAGTGAGGACATTATCAGAGTAAAACAGACATTTTTACTGATACCATTTTCCAGAAAAGGTGAGGGATTGTGCAGTGCTGTGTAGATTTAGTATTCAGTAGGGAGCCTTCATAAGTAGATGACAAGGCAAATTTGATAAGACTGTCCATAACTACCTAGTCAGCAGCAGAGAGTTCACACAGCAGGAAGGACAGGATAAGCGTCTTTAGAACTTAAATGCATTTAATACATGCAGCGTTGCATTTAAACATTAGTAAACTGTCTCCTGCCTGTGCGAAATCCTTGGGTGACTGATAATCTTATGATATTTAGGCCTACTTGTTGTTTTGAATCATTTTTGCAAAAGATTTGACAGGCTTCCAGGGAAAAGCTGCAGGTCTGCTAAACTGTTTGCATGTAAATGTTAGCATCTAGCTAAATTCAAGCTTACATTTATATATTTATAAACTGCTGTGGCAGATTTGGCTTTGCATTTAACAAAAATCAACTCAAAAGAAAACCATCACAAATGCCTCATCTGTGCTACAGGGGGATTGTGGGTAATAAGAACTCAAAACATTTCAATAATCCACATTAAACATCACCATTTTTGGCACCTTTGGCATTCTATTTTTACTGTACTATAAATAGGGACACAGTAATCCTAATCTCGCATACTATGCAGGAAGGATACGGCAAACTACAGTAAAGTATTAATAATGGTTCACTACAAAAAAACTAAAACTATAAACTAAGACTACAGTCCCTGACAAAAGTCTTGTCGCTTATCTATTTTGTAGAAACACCTGCTATTAACCTCACTTTTAATTAATCAATTGGTGTTAGAAATAGCTCATATGAAAAGCTAAAACCCTCCCAAATGATGTTTAATGCACTGAAATAAATTAGTTTTACTGAAAAAAGATTGATCATTTAAACAAGACAGAAAGGTCAAATTTTTACAAGACAAAAGTTGTCGCCTATACAGAAATTGAACAAATTTACTGCAAATACAAAAATATGTCATCAAATTAAGTAGTGGTGCTGTGAGATCCAAATTTAATATCTTGTATAACTTCCATGAGCTTGAAGGACTGCATCCATGCGGTTTGGCAAGGATTCATACAATTTATTGATGAAGTCATCAGGAATAGCAAAGAAAGCAGTCTTGCATGCCTCCCAGAGTTAATCAATATTCTTTGGTTTCGTCTTCCATGCTTCCTCTTTCATCCTACCCCACATATGCTCAATGATGTTCATGTCTGGTGACTGGGCTGGCCAATCCTGGAGCATCTTGATCTTCTTCGCCTTGAGGAACTTTCATGTGGAGATGGAAGTATGCGATGGAGCGCCATCCTGCTGCAGAATTTGGCCTCTTTTATGTTTGGGAATATAAGAGGTAGCTAAGATTTCTTGGTATTTTAGACTATTGATGTTGCCTTCCACCCTGCAGATCTCTCGCACACCCCCATACTGGATGTAACCCCAGACCATGATTTTTCCGCCACCAAACTTCACTGTTTTCTGGGTGAATCTCAGATCCATGCGGGCTCCAGTAGGTCTCCTGCAATATTTGCGGCGACTGTGGTGTAATTCAACAGAAGATTCATCTGAAAAATCCACCTTCTTCTACTTTTCCAGCATCCATCCTTTTAGCAGGCTGTGGGCTTTGGCAAATGCCACACAGTTTTTCAATTGTCTTTTGTTTAGTGCTGGCTTCTGGGCACTGATTCGACCATGGAGGCCATTTCCAGACAGAATCCGACAAACTGTTCTGGTTGACACAGGGACTTCAGGTGACCAGGTCTCGTGGAGCTCTGCTGCAGTGGAAAATGGGCTGGACTTGGATTTTCGAGCCAACAAATGGTCCTCTTGAGCGCTCAGACACATTGAAGGTGTCTGCCACATCAGCAGTGGATCTGGTCTTCAGCCTCTTGATAATCAAAACTTTAGTCTCAGGGTGAATCTTAGACATGTTTGCAGAGGTCTAGTTGCAGTTGATGTGAAGGTCTAGTGTACTGGGGTTGTTTTTATACACACCTGAGACCTAATTGATCCATTATTAGTCACAGGTGAAGCTCATATGACAAGGCGACAACACTTATGTCTTTGCAAAAATGGCCTCAATGGGCTTTACCAAGCTGTGAATATTAGGCCATGTTTACACGGAAACGATCTGAAGAGAAAACGCAAAAGTGGCGTTTCGTTTTCACTTTTTATTCTGCGTTTAGACGAGCGTTATGGGGGGGAAATCTGCGTGCATATGGAGACGCAAAAGTGTTAGAAATGCGATGTAGTATGCACTCCAGGCGGCTAGGTGGCAATGTGAAGCACTGCCACACAACAACAACAAGTCCGTGCGCCTGCGTACAACCTTCCTTCTACTTCTCTCCCTAGTAGATTTGCGTTTTTACCCGTTTAGACGGAAACGCGACGGTGGAGCGTTTTTAAGATTTCCACTTTGGAGGGTGGTTTCACTTTTTTGCGTTTTTAAGCCCCAAAAACACCGTCGCCGTGTAAACGAAAGGCACATCCGATAAAATATTATTACGTTTTCACCCGGAATCGTTTTCGTGTAAACAGGGCCTCAGAATACTTTTTGACAGTTTCGTTTTGCACTGAAACATATTACAAAAGCTATTGGGATTAAAATTAGCCATTTCTTGTAAAAAAAATCTTGATTAGAAATATATTTCAGGGGCACTTCAGGTCAATTTGTTCAATTTTGTTAGGGACTGTATGTTTTCAGTAATTTAAACGGCTGAAATAAGATAAATAAATATAAATATTAGATGAAAAACATTGAGAAATGTTGCATTGGCAGCTAACTTGAATTACTAAAAATGGAAATGAAATAAAAATAAATTTAAGCTAAATTAGGAATACCTGTACTAAAACCTGTAAAAACAATGTTTTACAATAACTAAATCTTTAAAGGAAAATTAAATTATAATTAAATAAGAAAAATGAAAGCTAATTCAAAATATAAATAAATGCTAAAATAGTAGCTATACATAATAGTAAAATAAAACGATTCAGCCACAGCCTCAAAGAACTGTACATTAATAAAAAGAAAATAAGCCTCTACTAGGGGTGGGCGCAATTCCGGTATGAACGTGACTACCGGTATTATGTTGTACCATGATATGGATTTTGCGATACCGAGAATACCGTTAGATATTCATAAATTAAAAATTTGCAGTTATATTGTTTTGTTCAATTTGGTACTCTTTACAACTTTTAACACTACTGATGACGATACAAAATCGAGGCTGAACTTAACCTTTTCCTCTTGTGTCCAACTCACGTGATGCACAGGCATTAATAATGAAACACAGAGCATGGTAACAGTCCAGTGTTTCCCACCACACACAGTCTAAGTCCTGGCGGTGCGCCATAGAATCCATATATATGCACAGAATAAACACCGGCCGCCATATAATGCGTTTAGTTTTTATTTATTTTTTTACGCTATTTAAAACACGCAGTGCATTCGTTCTCTGTCACTGTGACAGTGTATCACTCCGTCTTGTCACACACGCGCCTCTCGCACACGAACACAGCGTCTGTCTATGAGGCGCCGGACTAGCTAAAGCCGATAAAAGCGAAGCGAACTCCGCGAGCGACAGCGAGAGAGTGTGTCCGAGCATTAGTAAAATGATACAGAGTAATATATAATTACTATATAAAGAGGTATGGAAGTTCGATAAATGGACAACAATATAAATAAAAACAACAATTAAATTCTCTCTTTTGGTCAGTACACAAAAACTTCTCGTTTGACAATGTTGTCTTCAATTAGGTCTAAGTGTCAAACCTCTCTGAAATCACTTTCATATTTATTGATTACAACGTATTCAATAAACCAAACTCCAGTGTCACTCATCTTACGAATTATTAACGAAGGAATTATTTGACCCCTGCAAAATAAAAAGTGGAAAGAGATAACAAGTGAATTCAGGCCTACCTCATGTTGCAAGTTTGCACTTTTTGAGAAAAACAATGGCACAATAAAAAAAGATTTTTCAGGTCTATGTCCAAATAAATCCCTCACCTTTTTCTAGTTATTGGGTTAAGATACATATTTTGCCTGTAATTTAACTAAGGTGTACTAAAATGTGATAATTTTTTTTTCTCATATCGCAATATAATATCGATATCGTCCGGACAGTGAAAAATATCGTGATATGAATTTTTGCTCATATCGCCCACTCCTAGCCTCTACTACAAATTAATGATAATTGAATTGGCAAAGGATGAATCACTTTTTTATCTCTTCCTCAGATGACCTTTACAGCTGCAGCTTATGTTGTGTGAAAGGATAATATGAAAATTAGGCAAATGTTGACTGAAGGTTCAGTTACACAAACAAACGGGATGACACAGCAATGCATTCATGCACACACACAAGGCACGAACACACAAAAAACCCATTATGTACGTGACGGCTGAGGAAGCCACAAGTTAGCTTAGCATGTTTGCACACAGCCTAAAGGAAGAGAAGGGAAACAGGGCTCATAAGCAGCCAACTCCACAGTCTCATATATTGCATGTCAAACATTCAATATAAAAAGAGAAGTCATTAGAATTACAACCTCGGGCTGCAGTGTGAGTGTGCGCACAGAATAATCATTGAATACTCAACGCTAATTATCTCAGTGACTTTGATAGGTCACAAAACAAGCAGTCGGCGGAGTGACTGACAACTTGTCAGATTGTTTGTAGACTGCTCGGGTTTATAGAGGTTAAAGTAATCGTCTTTAATTTAATCGTTTAAGATTATCGATTAGTCAGCACAAACGCATTCAGTTGATCATGCATCTGAAGTGAAAGACTGCATCACAAACACGCACATTACATAGAAAAAGTGGCAGGTCAATAATTTTGCATTTACACTCCAAGACTTAAATGCACAGATCATTTGACATACAATATCAGATTTTGTTGTTTTGTTCCTTCCATTGCTATGGTTAATCACGTCAATTGGATTCAATAGCGCATTTACATATGATTGTCAATCCAGAAACTTTGCAATGTGTAGTTAGCAGCATGAAAAATATATACAGAAAGCCAGCAAAGATCACTGCCATTACAATCAATGAAGCTGTCAATTACAACACGAGATACACAAAGATGCAAAAACTCTATTATCAATGAAGCTGTCTACGCTATGTAATGAATCTCTTATTGGCATCGGGTTTATACTTTGTTGGTTACAATGAAAGGATTTGTGAGCATGCAGAACGCTCCTCAGTTTTGAGCAGCGTTGGGCAGATTCGGACTAACTTAAAGGAATAGTTCACTTCAAAATGAAAATTCTGTCATCATTTACTCACCCTCAAGTTGTTTCAAACCTCTATGAATGTCTTTCTTCTGCTGAACACAAAGGAAGATATTTTGAAGAATGTCAGTAACCAGACATTTGATGGACCCCATTGACTTCCATAGTAGTAAAAATTAAAAAAAGTCAAATCAATGGCATAGTTTTTGGTTACCGACATTCTTCAAAATATCTTCTTTTGTTCAGCAGAGTAAAGAAATTCATACAGGTTTGAAACAACTTGAGGGTGAGTAAATGATAACAGAATTTTCCTTTTAAAGTGAACTAATCCTTTAAACACACCTGATTGGCCATTGCGTTCATGTGCTCAACAGATGTGTCTTTGGCTACAAAGCTTGACGCTGCAAAAACACGTTGGCGGTAAAACGATTTATTTTGGTGGTGCCAAAATATTTTCACTGCAGGAAAATCCCTGTTCATAAATATGTTAATGATAAATTAATTAGTAAGTTATTAGTTAGGATTTAATTGCTTTTTTTATCTCTTACTCAGATGACCTTTATAGCTGAAGCTTATGTTGGGTGAAAGGATAAATGGAAATTAGGCAAATGTTGACTAACGGTTCAGTTTTATAAACAAACTTTTAATTTAAAAAAATTATTACGTAATATAAATGATTAATCAAAATAAATATTTTCCATTCTGGAAAATTCCAGAAAATGAACATCCATAAGCTGGATCTAAGGATGAATGCTCCAAGGCACAATGCTGTAATTAGCTGAGACCGTTTAGATTCTGTCACGCCTGTAATTTCACTTCCCCTTACGGCACCAGGAATGGTACTGAAAACAGCAATAGTAAAGCCGCTTCAACAGCAAATCTCAAACATGTGAGAATGCAATTATACTTACATTGCAGCCTCCGGGTGTCAGGGTGAAAATTCTGTCATTCGCATAACGGCTGTTTCTGAAATAACAGTCAGTCTGTACTAGGGCTGTAGTACTCGAGTCCGGTCTTGGACTCGAGTCCGGACTCGAGACCGTTTTTCTATGGTCTCGGACTCGCTGGTATTCGGACTCGGACTTGTCTCGGTCTCGGCCACTGGTCTTGCCAAATATGGCTTTTGGTCACGACCGAGTCCAGGTGTCTTTCTATTATGTTAATAATATTGAAGGAAAAGTGAAACACTGGCCACCTAATAACCAATCACACTAGATTATCCTTGCACGTCACGCTCTGCGTCTGCATGCCCGTTAATTTTGCATTTGTAAACTTTGCATCAGCCTAACGGCATAAAGTCATAAGTTCGATTACGTATGGTGGTAGTAGCTAGCTGTGTGGGTGTGTGTGTGTCATATGCGTTAAAGGTGGATCATTTGGGTAACGTTAATGTTATCTGACATCGGTGATGAAATCGAATCGGACTGGAAAAATGAATCGTTAGATTAATCGATGCATCGTAAAATGAATCGCTAGATTAATCGTTTAAAAAATAATCGTTTATCCCAGCCCTAGTCCCAACAATATCAAAGTCATATTAGGAGATTCTACAGCAGAAGTGAATAGGTCTGTCTGACAACAAAACCTCAGAAGCAGTTTAGGTCATGCAGCATAACATGCATCCAAGATATGGGAGTAAAATAACTATCATCTGATCTGAAGCAGACCATACACAGTTGTGTGCTAACATTTAAATTGCACATAACGCAGTTATCTCAACATTTTAACGATGTAATTATTTCTACTCAAATCCAATATTGAAATTGAAACATTTAAATGGTGGCTGTAATAAAAGCTTGATTTCATGACAAACTCATCCAAACATACATTAAATAATGAAAACACCATGTAGAGTAAACGTAAAACGAATATGTAATATTGTGCATATATTTAGTGAAGTTCTCTTCTCTAAAATAAATGTATTTTCTAGCTGACTAACTATGGACATTGACTGGTTTTCCAGTAAATGTAACATTACATTACATATTGTTTACAAGCTATTTTAGTGAGGTCTTTTGATTACACGAGATAAGTAACTTACATGACAGGAAATTATAGTGTTTTTAACATACCGAATAGATACTATTGGTTGCCGAAATTTTTGGTGAATCACTAGAAGAGAAGATGAGTTGGAGGGATTGCTTCCCAGCTAATGGATCAGTCCATGCTGGATCTCAGGATATTTCACTGTTAAATTGAGTAATTAGGGGTGAACGTTATGAATTGGTATGCTACTGTGGCATATGAAAAAAAAACTGCCATGTGATACCGCTGCACATTATAAGCATAATGAAGGCCAATCACTGACTGCCAAGTTAAGCTCCACAGGTTAATGACCCGCTGTATCCATTTGTGTGCATAAGCAAAACACCTGAAATAGACACCATGAGCGACAATAAAACAAATTCAGTGGTGAAACAGTAACAGCCCATGCCCCAATGCATAAGAAGCACCTGCAGACGGCATGCCAAAGAACAGGTGCGGCTCAAGTGGGTGGACGTGCTTCCCTGGCACAGGAGCTATGGCTAGCCTGGCTCACGCTACCACACATGCCCTCTATCTCCCTCTCAAGCACACAGAGCCATTGATACACTGCCAAAACCCACTCTCCAGAGACAACCCAGGCCCACAGCTGAAAACAGGGAGGCAGAGTTAAGTTACAGCCATTTGCCTGGCTCTCCGAATGAGAGTGGAACCGTGGCGGCCGGCCAGTGGCGTGCCGCGATGTGCGTCCTCCTCTGGTACCAACCCATTCAAACGGTTCCAATAAAACAGTTTCTCAAATTGTGGGATGAATGGACAAATTTATGTCTGAAAAGAAGTGTGGCGTCTAAGGATGTCAAATGCTCTCGAAGTGTGGTGAATGGAAAGATGCACTGCTTGGTGAAAAAGCTTAGAGGCTTTCGCACCGGAGGAACCTTTTCATAGTTCCTAGAACTATTGGCGGAAGTACCCGTTTTTTTGCCGTGTTCGCACTGCAGATACTAGGAGCGATTTTAGTTTTAGGAACTCCTTTAGGAGGATCTAAATTATAGCTTATTAATAGCTCCTACTTCAGACTAGGGTCTAAACCAGCACTATGGGAACTACCAGTGTCATAAGTGAATGCTGATTGGCGCAGTCAAATAGATTTACTCCAGAAACTAACTCATGGAACATGGAAAACAGTGATAGATGGGCCTCTTAACCTTTACTCTAAGGAGAAAATCCAACACAACTTTGAGGGGACCAAGCAAAACATGATTATGCATTTCTGCTCAGCCAGTATCACTGGACATCAACCACACGGCATGCGCTCATACCTTTTCATATACTGTCTACTTTGTATGTTTAATAGTTCTATCTAATAATGTGTTAGACAGATCATAAACTAATAAACACGGAGAACGCGAGCACTGTGTGCTCAGGCTCTAGCTGGTGTTCTCAGCGCCGACACAATAAAGGTCCGTCACACCATCAAAATAAAAGTCACAACAAGCGCGGCTTACGCCACTTCAGAGTGCCTACTGGCGGTGCGAATGCAACCAGGAAAATGTTCCTAGGGGAACCATTAGATCTCAGTGGAACCAGCCTGGTGACTAGTTCCTAGAACTACCCGGTGTGAAAGTCCCTCTTGTCATGGTTGCAAACACGGTCAGTTTGTCTTAAGTGAACTCAAACCAAGTACATTTTAAAATCTGATGTCAAAATATCAGATATGTGCATTAGAAACATGAAAAAAAGGTTTTACTAGGTTTAGTAAGCCCTCTAAAATCAAATATAACACATAGGCCTAAATAAATAAAAAGGTACAGTTAATTGTAACTTGACAGTAAGGATATTACTCTGATGGCCAGATTTTTCTTACACTGCCAACATTTTCACCAGCCTTGCCACAAAAGTTCAACAGTCAAATTTCTAATGTAGCTCCATAAATTATTGTAATATTTTAATGGCAGTGCAGCAGTGTTCTGAAAAGGCAAGCGACAGTATTTTAACTAATAATCATGTAGTGAAGACTATGCTAAATTAAATAGTTTTATTGAACATTTGATTAAATTGCATTATTTTAATTCTCTGAATGTTTACTTGAATACTAAGTTCACTGTTTACTTCATTTGCATATTTATTATACTGTTATTTATTTGTTTCTTTGCACATTTTATTACTGACTGTGTACTTGTCTTGAATAATTACTTCAAGCAATATTTACTTAAAGACTGGTTCAGTCAAATAAGAAAATGGTGTTATTTGTGGTTTCAAACTGTTCTTTTTAACGTGGAACACAAAAGCAGAATAATTTAATAGAAGCTCTTTTTCATGCAATTACAGTGAATGGAAAAGGAAACCTGAGAAAACTTCTAAAACAGATCAGATGAATCCTACTGGATCAACAGGTTCATTGAAAATATCCTACTCAAAATTATTTGTTCATGAATCAGACATTGCAACTTCTCTAATAAACATGCCAAGTAGAGCAAGTCAAGATTTCACAGCTTAAATTTCAGTCTGTTCCTCAGATAAAGCTATCATATGGCTTAACAAGACTTGGAAAAAATAGTGCAAAAGGTCATATGGACTACTTTTATGATGCATTTTGAATAAAGTGTAGACTAGATTCATCAAAAATTCACCATTCGTGGCCCATTGAAGCAAGACAGTCAATCAGGTCCGGAACTTCATTAAGGTGAGTACATTTTTAGACAAACCGTTACTTTAATAAATATGAGACTTAGTATTGTGTATTAGTATTGTGCATGTAACGGAGATCATGCCCTACCCTGCATCATTAAGCCACATTCATAAAGCATTAAAAAGGCATATTATGTTTTGATCACAATTCTCTATGCAATGAGAGAAGCTGTTACCACCTATAATTAAACTAGGGAAAATGTGCTTGCAATTTTCAAAATAAGCCAGAGGCTCCAAGCTACGATTTCTGCTCTGAAATTTACACCACTGTTAAACCTGATGTGTTGTCATAAAATGGAGGTAGCCTAGATCTGTAGCAGTCAACCTTAAGAATCTCTGACCCACAAAAAGAAAAAAAAAACGCTCTCAGATTAAGTGAAAGGGGGAAGAAAGAAAAATCAATCTTTCGGCTTTATCCTTTTGGCTTCAGGGATGGAAAAAAGGGGCAGACAGTCAGAGTTTCATAAAATCCACAGGCTTTCACAGCAGCAACCGACAAGATACATGACAGGCTGTGCCCTAAGTGTGCGCTTATATGCCAGATGGATTTTTTTTGTTGTTTTGTTTTGTTTTTTTTGTACGACAACCGGTTTTACCCTAATACACACCTGTGTGAAACAGAACCGTCTCCTATAAGTGAATCGGTGTCAACAGTCACTGTAATGGATACGAGACACTCCTTTATGTATTCTCAACAGCTCTTGGACAACAGCAATACAAAACCACCATGACACGTATTGACATGACCTTTTTATTAATGATTGAAAACAAAGCAACAACATTTGACCCTCTTCAGCTGACATGTGGCAAATTAATGAAGACTTTGTGAAAGGATAATCGATTTTTCCCCTCCTTTTCAATACAGAATTTGAGGCAGTGACATTCATTATTTGTTTAACAGGCTGAGCAAGCACAATAAAACCACCAAGACCAAATATTTAAATTAAATTAATGTCTCAGAACACTGTAGTAAAATCAGAGAGTGAACTTTTACCAAAGCAAAGTGTCATTTTCTTCAAATAACACTCTTAATAGACTTGCACTTTATTGCTCCGTTTGATTTTTATGGTTCGATGAGAGTGGATTGTGTACTCATAAAACCTATTCAAATTTGTAAGAAGCAAAGACGGGAAATAGGATTAGTGCTGACATGCTTCAAAGACGCTTTAATTTTAAAGATGAAAACATAAATCATTGAGGGGAAGTGAAGGTTAGGTCGTACGGAGCACAAAAAGGTCTTGCATTGACCCGTCATCCCTAGAAAACAAGAACAACTTGGCATGCATTCAAAAGACCAGCTACATAATGGAGAAACTGGTGCTAGTACTGATGAATGACCAGAAGAACTTGATGTACAGCAGGACTGCAACTGACAATAATTAATTAATAGTGGTGTTCAACCGATATATCGCCAAGGCTGATATTCGCAGATATTTTTTAATTATCGGCATATGCGTTTTTCTGTTTGGCCGATGTGTCGTAAGCAGGACTTTTATTTTGACAGTGCAGTTCCGCTGCCACTAAAGACGCACGATCAACAAACTTTAAACCCTTGATTTCAAACTATGCTGCGTTATATCCAGCTGCACACTGTCATATTCATGTCATTTTTTTCACTGTGTGCTGTATGTATAATGAGTGTTACCACGTCTTTATTTGAAAAGATAAATAACTCCAAGTGAAAACAAACTTACCAGATCACCAAATGCCCTGTTTGTTAGCGTTTACTTTTTTATTCATATATTCAAAACATTTTTTTATATTTATTTAATTAATGAATTTTTTTATCTGTGAAAAATACTGTAATAGGATTACAGAAGTTGTCTTCTTAAGTAGAAGTCTGTTTATTTTACAGATTTATTTTTTAATCAAGTTCAAATCTTTTTTTCATCCAATTAATTTTCTAATTTAGTAAACATTACAGAAAATAAATATTCAATTTCATCATTTGTTATGCACGTTTTTTACTGTATTTAAATTAGTGTGATACAGCAGGCTATACGTTTATTGGCTTCTCTTTGAGATATCAGCATCAGCCATAAAAAAAAAACTATATTATCCAACCACTATTAATTAATCTGTTCATTAAATCGGATCTTCCACATTTTGCCCAATGATTCCCTTCAAACAATAATGTGCAAGCATTTTTCCCAACTAAAGTGCCATCACTGACAGAGATTCTGCATACAAAGACTATTTGAAGATTAAAGATTATTTTCATGTTCAATTATTATTGATCTTATTGATTCATTGTTGCATCCTCTCATGCTTCTCCTGATCAATGCACAGTGCACACTTCTGGGGCTGGGCAGATGTTTATTGCTCTTCTAATCAGCGCTGGACTCTGATTTTGGAGTATTCAATTATTGGAAAAACCAAGCAATCACTACTGCAGTACAAGTGTCCCAATGCTCTCTGAAAACACGAACCAAAACTCCCTTGTGTTATCCATTCCACATGCATTTTAATCTTCTAAATCTAATCTGTGCTTTAGTGTAGAAAAGAGCATGCAATTCATACAACAAGGGCAAAAAATCATGGATCCAAGCAAAGAATCAGATATGCCATTTAAAACCACTGGAGATAAAGCTGCTTTTATTTAGGTTGAATTTTGCTTTCTTCCCCATTTCTCCCCTTACTATCCATTGTATCACAAAAACACACCATAATATAACCCTCAAATAAGTGAATGTAGTATTCTGGCCATTGGAGAACATTCTAGCCACTTCAAGACCAAAAATTAGAGTAAAAAAGACGAGACTGACTGGGGACAAACTTTGCCTGCAGCAGATGTGCTATTGCTTGGGGGCATTCATTACATTTCTCAGCACCTAAGGTCAGTCGGGCTGTTTCTGGCTAAAGCGAGATTGACCCGAATAATCCGAGGTCTGTCTTGGGTCTCCAGACAGCCTACGCTGATCACAGCCATAGTTGTAAAAGGGTGCAGGTACACTGTACGAGACCAAAAGTTCTCACTCTCCTCTCCACCAGCAGATTATATCTCTAAGAGTAAGACCATGCCTTATTCACAAGTAGTAAAATGAAAGAAAACCAGCTGAATTATTTAGTATCCAAGCACTTCACTTCAGCTTTCAGGGGGGAAAGCCACTGTATGATAGAGGGAAAACAAACAAACCTGGGATAAAAGCCATGACCAAAAGGAGAAAACATCAGAGATACAAAAGAGGTTCTGCAACGAGCAAAAGTGTTTGCATGCTCTTCTTGCTCATGGTGCAAAAGAGGTTCAAAAATAACCTAATATTCAAAGAACTGTCATTGGTAAAGGGAAACAATTACAATATACAGAGCCTTTAAATCTACCGGATATCCTGATATACCTAAAGTCAAGTGCACACTGTGAGATTTTTAACCAATTTTGAATTACGTCACAGGGCAAAATCAGTAGTTTCGGAGTGGTTAATGTTGCATGCAATGTTTAAACTGATCAAATGCATGTACACACCCACATCCTGTTGCCAACGGTCGCTGTCGCATATGGCACCAGAAATTGTCAATGAAAATGAATGCGTTCATAGTGTTTTGTGGAAAGCTCTACCGAAGATGTATATTGCATAATCTGACATATAAGACGATTCCTGTCACAGTTTGCCTTTTATCCAAGATCTCACTGGAGTCACATCTTACAATCTGAAAAGCAAAAGACAGTGAAAAGAGTTAACTTTATGCACTACACGTTTCTGCACCATCCCTGTACTTTTCATTCTTTCAAAACTAGGTTGAAACCATCACACTTGGCTCTCCATTCCACCATATACCTTTAAAGTTTCATTTGTCTAAGTTTTTTTGTTGCCCCCCTGCACTGAACAACTCGATAAGAATTAATTTCTCTTATTAGCTTGAATTGTGCATAATTGATGGTGAGAGAAATGAGGTTTGAGCATGCAGAGAGCACTGTCATCTATAATGAATGAGGAGCTCAGAGCCCAGATGGGTGTGTGATGTTGCCTGCGAGCAATTCCTGCGGCGGACACACACAAGGGAGAGCATTTCAGGTGGAGGTGAGAAGCCATATACAAAGACACCTTTGTGAAGTTCTTAATGCACATTGAGTCCGTTTGTTTCGAACTATAGCTAAAGTGCCATGAACAAATATCTGGTGGGGAATTTTTAAGGTATGGTTTGGTGTAAAAAGTCAAAACTTTTTAATTAGCATGGCCTAGCCTTGCTTCTGCATTACATATAGGGTTCTTAATGACTGTTCATTATATTGCTGTTAATAATATAATTGTTCAAGAACAGCAATTTCACAAAAAGAAAGAAATCTTTAACGTATGTATACACTACTGTTAAAAAATTTGGGGTCAGTCAAATTGTTGTTCAATATTTTTGAAAGAAAAGTCTCACCACAGCTGCATTTTAATTCATAAAAAAAATACAGTAAAAACAGTAATAATGTGAAATATTACAATTTCAAATAAGCTTTATATTTTGATATACATTTTTATTCTTGTAATGGCAAAGCTGAATTTTTACTGCATCATTACTCCAGTCTCACGTGAACCTTCAGAAATCATTTTCTGATTTGCTGCACAAGAAACATCTCTTATTATTATCAATGCTGAAAACAGTGGTGCTCCTTAATATGTTTTATGAAATCCATTATACATTTTTTTCAGGATTATTTTATGAACAAAAAGTTCAATATCAGATTGAAGTGTGAACTGGTTAAGGTCATGAACTGACCCACATGCGCAAAAGAACGATAAAGATGGCACGCCCTCATACGGAAGTAAGCAGGAAGTGAGCATTTACGTGTTTATTTATACGGTTATGTGACACAGAAGCCAGCAAATTTGTGCACAGACAAGGATGATGAGAGAGCAATGTATTTCTCAAAAGCTTTCTTCTCAAGTTTTGCTTGTATAGAGCGGTCACCATAATACTTATGAGTATAACAGTTCACCATCCCTCCACTGACTGACTTCGCTGCCATCTTCCATATTCAAAGAACTACCGGTATGTAAAATCTATGGAATGATGTTCATCGGTGCAGATTGTAACAAATGCCTAGAGTGTTGTAAAAGTTGCATGAATTCCAATATGACTGTTCAGGTTGAGGTTACATTGCAAAACATCAGACCTGTATCCGATTTAGGACCACATAGCCTATGCAATTGGCCAAAATCAGAATAGAAAAGATTCCATGTGTTTTGTGCTGTTCACACCGTTATAAAACAATCAGATCTGAGTCACATAAGAGCAAAAATAAATTCGGATTTGGGCCACTTTTGCCTGCAGTTTGAACACAGCTTAAACATCCTACACAACTGACATTTAGATCTGCCTCCATCTAGTTAGCTACGGCCAACTTCCAGTACAATCCATTCCATTCCTGAAGGACAAACCAAATCCCGCCGTACTGTTTTCTCATTCCAGACCAGAAGCGGTTTCACTCCGATATACGTCACAGTAGGGAAGAAAATATTAATCGCACCTTCCGTATCTGGCCTACTTTAATACCAGTAATGTAGGCCTAACTAATCAATTTTCATTCATTAACTAACAATCAAAGACATTTTTTATATATGAAAAAATGTAAAACGCACACAAAGAGGCAAAAACAGCCCTTTAAATCTCACTGTGGCCAATCCATATTACAAGTTTTCAGCTTATAAAAGCAGGGGGGAAAAAAATCTCACAACCATTTTTTACATCATAACCTTGTTGAGATCAATCCATTTTCTCAGGCAATCCTGCTCCTCAAAGGTCAGAGTGTCTGGCGGAGGCGAGACAGAGTGCCCACAGTCGAGTCTGACAAGTGAGACCCCACAGGGTCCAGCTGTGACTATTTGTTTCCCTCATGTCAGCGATCAATGGATGAAATCCAGCTATTCAGGGTTGAATTATCACTGTTCTCATGCTGAGCCGCTGCATTAAGCAGGAGAGATGAGGGGCTTGTCGGATCCGCAGAAACACCAATGCTCTTGGAGAGGAACGCGGAGGCTTCCGGGTGCATTAATGTGCATAACTCTATAATGGTTTAATCCTGGCATTAAAACATATCCTAACTCTGTGGAGCCACCGTATTATCAACAGGTTTGCACTGTTAGCCATTCAGTGTGACTGGGATTGCCTTTGTCACACACTTGAATGAGCTTAACTCAAACTAAATATATTTTAAACAGATCACATGATTTAGGTTTAATGTTTTACATCAACTCAAACCCCTTGCAGCAATCTCTAAACCTGAACCTATAGCTATTGATGTACAGTGGGGAGAACAAGTATTTGATACACTGCCGATTTTGCAGGCTTTCCCACTCACAAAGCATGTAGAAGTCTGTAATTTTTATCATAGGTACTCTTCAACTGTGAGTGACGGAATCTAAAACAAAAATTCAGAAAATCACATTGTATGATTTTTAAGCAATTAATTTGCATTTTATTGCATGACATTAGTTTTTCCTGGTGATACATCAGAAAAGCAGACCTTAATATTTGGTACAGAAACCTTTGTTTGCAATTACAGAGATCATACGTTTCCTGTAGTTCTTGACCAGGTTTGCACACACTGCAGCAGGGATTTTGGCCCACTCCTCCATATCCTTCAGGTTTCGGAGCTGTCGCTGGGCAACACGGACTTTCAGCTCCCTCCAAAGATTTTCTATTGGGTTCAGGTCTGGAGACTGGCTAGGCCACTCCAGGACCTTGAGATGCTTCTTATGGAGCCACTCCTTAGTTGCCCTGTTTTGGGTCGTTGTCAAGCTGGAAGACCCAGCCACGACCCATCTTCAATGCTCTTACTGAGGGAAGGAGGTTGTTAGCCAAGATCTCGCGATACATGGCCCCATCCATCCTCCCCTCAATACGGTGCAGTCGTCCTGTCCCCTTTGCAGAAAAGCATCCCCAAAGAATGATGTTTCCACCTCCATGCTTCACGGTTGGGATGGTGTTCTTGGGGTTGTACTCATCCTTCTTCCTCAAAACACGGCGAGTGGAGTTTAGACCAAAAAGCTCTATTTTTGTCAGACCACATGGCGTTCTCCCATTCCTCCTCTGGATCATCCAGATGGTCATTGGCAAACTTCAGACGGGCCTGGACATGCGCTGGCTTGAGTAGGGGGACCTTGCGTGCGCTGCAGGATTTTAATCCATGACAGCGTAGTGTGTTACTAATGGTTTTCTTTGAGACTGTGGTCCCAGCTCTCTTCAGGTCATTGACCAGGTCCTGCTGTGTAGTTCTGGGCTGATCCCTCACCTTCCTCATGATTATAGATGCCCCACGAGGTGAGATCTTGCATGGAGCCCCAGACCGAGGGAGATTGACCTTCATCTTGAACTTCCTCCATTTTCTAATGATTGCGCCAACTGTTGTTGCCTTCTCACCAAACTGCTTGCCTATTGTCCTGTAGTGGCGAACAGGAGGGCTTCTTAAAGAGAAACTAACAGGTCTGTGAGAGCCGGAATTCTTACTGGCTGGTAGGTGATCAAATACTTATGTCATGCAATAAAATGCAAATGAATTACTTAAAAAAAAAATTAGGGCCGGGACTCGATTAAAAAAATTAATCTAATTAATTAGAGGCTTTGTAATTAATTAATCGAAATTAATCGCATTTTAATTGCATAAATATTTGACCTGAGAACAGTGAGAAGTAATTTTTTTCACATGGATTTTTAGTATACCATTGAATAATGACTGAATACATAAGCTTAAGCAACAAAATATTGTTTATTTTTGTTCAACCAAGTCCAGCAGACCAGTGTTTTTTGCCATTAAGTGTAGCAATAGCATATTGCTACACTACACTAATAGCAATAGCGAATTCCTTGTTGCATAGCTTGCACACAACCATGCTCTTATCGACGCTTCCATCCGTTCGTTTTTGTAACGAAATTTCCCATCCACCGGCCAACCAAAGTGATCTCGTCAGCTTCGTCGTCATGAACGCTAGTTGGTGCGCCAGTATAATCGGTCCGCCGAAACTCATCCAGTGAGAAACGTTCCGCAGTGCAAAAATAAGTGCGATTAAAAATAATGTGTGTAATTAATTAACGCGTTAAAGTCTGTAGTTAATTAATCTTAATTAACGCGTTAAAGTCCCGGCCCTAAAAAAAAAATCAAACAATGTGATTTTCTGGATTTTTGTTTTAGATTCAGTCACACAGTATTAGGAGAGGAAAAGTGTCCTCTAGTATGCAAGCAAGTAGAACAAAATCTCAAAATGCAGGATGGCATTACAAAGTGACACAATATAAATGTGGAGGACACAGGCACCATTTTCTATCCAAATAACTGGATAAACTAGGTGGAATTCCAGAAAAAACAAGACAAGGTCAAGGTCAATACAACTGAAAGGCGATTTTAACCATGCTGTCAGTTTTCATCTGCATCTTTACTCTGGACTTGCCTGATTCAAATGGGGAAAAAACTGGGTCTCAATCAATAGCAAATTTAATTTAATCAAGCCAATGCAAAGTCTACATTCGACTCATACTGAGGGAATATTAGACTCTGGCCTGACACTCTAAAAGCATTCATCCTGAAAGAAACAAGAATTGCCAGCCTTGTTTCTTCTTAGTTAATACTTTAACAGTTCACCCTTAACCAAGATGTTGAGCTGAGCTCAACTAAACCTGATTGAGTTTTCTATACCACCAACTTGCACCAAGCACAAATAAAACAAATATCTTTTAAACTAATTAAAAAAAACACACCAGCATCACTTTAGGATATGATCAACAGCTAAATCAATCAATATTTTTTGTGCATTTTTCAAAGGCAAGCAAAATTTGCCAATTTAATATAGGCTAGTAGACATGTGCCGGTATTCGGTAATGCGATAAATCGCGGTAATGAATATGCACGATATTGTTATCGCGGCCACTTCAAAATACCGTGAAAAATAATAGATTTGAATTTAGACTTTTAGAACACGCATTAGCTAATTTTCTATCAACCGCTTAAACACTGCGTATATGCTCCGCAAAACACGTGCGCACTCTGATGTAAACAATCCCCACATGTATAAGCACTGTGTGCACGCGGCGCAGAGCGCACTCTAGTCTAATGTAAACAATCATCACATAGAGTAGAAGCATGGCGGAAGGAGGAACGCTGCCGACGATTTACCCCCCGCAGGGCTGCCAACTCTCACGCATTCAACTTGAGACTCAAGCGCCTTTCAGACAGGACGCAGAATACTCGCGGGGACGTTTTGTTGCTGCGTCGACCAAAGCACGCCGGGGTCAAAGTTAAAAATAGTTCAACTTTTTATTTGCAGAATAGCAAATCGCGTTCTGTCTGAAAGCCGCTTTACGGAATTGACACTTTTCACACGCTCTCACGCAGAGAAAAATCGCGGAGCAAAGAGGACACTGACACCGACAGACTAGACAAAGCAGGTTACTTTTGATATGAAAAAAAAAGGTTCTGTCCATTGTGACAGATCGCTGCGCCTCAGTTCAAAACCGATCATCTGTTACTTTTTATTTAAAGATACAGTACAACTTACCTTAAGGTTTATGCCTCATACAAAATGTCGATCAATCAGTGTTTTTCACGGAAAGAGGTCAATAAAACTGCAGGAGAACAGTTATGTCACAGAACGTTACATTTACCTCAGGAAAGCCATTTAATGACCAGCACTTTAGTTGACTAGAAAAAATTGTCATTTTGCTAAATATGTGCACTTTATTACATATTAATTATATGTTTACTTGTCATTACATAATTGTTATTATAATGAAAACCGCATTATATTTAATTTCTCTCTGTTTACAGCATTATGTGAGATATATTTTTTTCTTGAGAAAAATTAACATGCAGACTGTAGCCTACCTAATATTTATCCAAATGAGTCAATATTGAATTAAGATTAAAATCAAATACAATAATTTATTTGAATACAAACAGTAACCTACCAGTCATTATACCATGTAAACATTGTAACACGTTGTCACTAAACTTAATAAAATTCTGTTTAGTTACCATGTTTTGAAAATCACAATTACACATTGTGATGCAAGTTGTTTTTTTAGATACCCGCAATCCATCTGTTTCTCTTGAGCAATTAAAATATCGTGATAATACCGTATACCGTGATAAAAGCTCATTCAATTAATCGCAGCACGAAAATTTGATACCGGCACATGCCTATAGGCTAGTTTAAAAAAAAGATCAAATCAACTTTGCTTCTAACAGAAGTTTAATAAGTAAGTAATGATGATGTAGGGAAAACATGCTTGAGATGGCAATCTGTATCTAAAATAAAATATCAACCACTATATTGGTTATTGGCGATATAAATATTTCAAATTATTACAAGTACTTCAGCATCATAACTTAAAGGGACAGTGATAGATAATTGAAGATTCAACCCCCCTCTCTTGAATAGTGCATAACTGCATACGTTTCTGTGCCAACTGTAACTTTATAGTCATAAGCAGCTCAGCACAATATAGGTTTTATCTTACTATTGTCACTATTGATTGCAACAGTGTCCGCCTCCTTTTTAAGCAGCGCTGGTCCCTGAAGGGATTTTTTTTTTTTTCATTAATTTTTCCCATAGGGAATCAATAGTCTTTGTTAAGGTGTTATAAGCCATGAACCAAGCCAATCAGCTATGAGGTGAATCACAATACGTGCATAAAAACAATATATTTTAAGTTCTGTCAGGTCCATTAAGTCAAGAACACACAGACAAAATAATTTAGAATTTAATTGAATAGATTGCAAACAGGTTGAGGTTCCTGAATTGAAATTTGGCGGTATGGCTCTGTTCAGGGAGTCCTCTGACCTTTCATGAGCACCATGAAATAGCAGAGAGTCAGAGGACAGCAGCAGCAGCATTAGGGAACGCTCACACAGTTTTAGACTGAGAGCTAAAATATCCCCCTGTGAACAGAGCAGGCAACATGACATAGGCAAATGCCACGTTATGCATAGGAGGAGCTGGGGAGGTGGCGGGCAGCAGAAGCGAGCAGCGAGCCAGCAGAAGCGAGCAGCAAGCATGTATGAGCAAGGTGAATGAGCTTTAAATAGGGCGCCTTGTTTGAGCTTTGGCCATTGAGCAGCAAGGGGAGTTAACCAGCTAATGCAGCTCAGCTGGAGCAGATCAGCTGACGGGACAGTGTTGATAGCAAATAGCATAAGCAGCGGCTTGACTACCTGGCCTGCCAGAACTGACGCTAACGCTCAATTTAATGGCAAAATATGCAAACATTATTTTGCGAGCATATGGGAGCATACTGTTCCCCTATAGGGAGATCAACTCGATTACATACGCAGTGCTTCATGGGAGTGGGTGGAGGTATTTTGGAGCATGTTTTTTTTTTTTAACTCTCTAATTGGTGCAATTTTCTGTACAGCATCATGGGTAATGTAGTTTTTCATCAGGAATTCTGCTGTTTAACACGATTATTTAAAAAATAAGATGAAATAATGCGGGCTGACAGCTTCAGCAAAAGCAAATACCATGGATTAACAACCTCATAGCTCACAGTAGGTCAGTCTTTAAAGTTCTCGTTCAAAATCCATTTCCTTATAGAGAAAATGAATGGGTTTTTACTTCCGGAACCGAACTGTTGCACTCTATTGGCAACATAAGCAATGTGTGATACTGAGGACTCACATTGCACTTTCACTTGATAATTTAAACAACAACAAAAAAAAAGCCCTCATCATGTAAAAACATGTAGCTCAATTATGACCAGTCTGAAATTCAGGAAATAGAATCAATGTGAAACACTTCACAAACATATTAATTTTAAAAAAACAGGAAATGCTGACAGAAAATTATTTAAATAATGACTGACTGAATAAAAACAACCAGACAAAACATATTGAGTGAAATAGGGAATTTTCGGTGACTGAAAAACTGACGAATAGCCTACTATAATGAATACTGAAGTGAACACAGACCATTATGGAAAAAAAGCAGGAAATACTGGCTAGAATACTGACTGAAATACAGGCAAATCTCACTAAAAAGCAGAAATCACTGCTAACAGGCACGGTTGACTGAACCAGTACCGAATTAAATATAAAAAAACAGACTACTGACTGGAATACAAAAAAAAAAACTTCAATACAGACCGCAAGTGAAACTATACTTACTGCTTAATTACCTGGAGAGAGAAAAACAGGGAACACATGGCTAAAATACTGACAGAGATATTTTTAAACAAATCAGGAGATACATTGGCTACTGAGATACAGGACCACTCACTAAAAAACAAAAGGCTAAAGTAGCTATCTGACATAGGCTACAGGAACAGCTGACTGAAATAGGCTACTAAAAACAGATTACTGACAAATATTTGAAAATACAGTTGGAAACCAGAAATGTTGACTACATACTGACAACAGTTACTGCGAGCTGAAATACGCTGTCAGTTTTCAACAAACTAACGTTACAGTTCGGCGAATGACCGACAGAATGAATGAGCACGCGCTCGCTCTCCTGTGAGTGACAGAACTCACGTGTCTATTAAACAGACCTGTCAGAAGTCAGGCCATACTTTTTCACAACACGTCACCTTATTGCAACATTGTATTTTAATCAATGTTCTTTGGGGAAATGTTTCCTGAAACTGACGCGGTGTCAAACAGTCCCCTTCTTCAATCTCCAGCCACCGTGACCGACACATAGGCTATAACCAATATTATTAATACCACTTGGTTTCTCTACACTGGGAAAGTTAGCCTATTTAGTTTCACAACAATATCTGACATGATTTCCTTCGAGAGTCTGAGAAAATCGCAGGAGTATATAATAATAAAAACATACAATACCTCTTTTATCTTGGCTCTTTTCTCTTTAATGTCAGGATCCGCGGGCTCGTGCCCTGTTGCTCCCGGCGGCCGCACGTACTGAACGAACGGCAAACTGTCATCGCCCGCTCCATTCACCTGCGCAACTTTCTCCTTGTCGCGCATGATGTCTTGCTTGATCTCGTCCGGCCGTTTCTGTAGGGTGTCCTTAGCCTCGATCAGCGCCTTTTCGTGGTCTTTTCTAATCTTGGCCAGGATCTTCTCATCCTTGCCCGTCCCGGTGCTCGTGTCACTGACCGTACCTGTGCGCGTCTCTGCCTCCACCGAGGACGAGCGGAAGAAAACTCCGCTGAGAAGCTTAGAGGAATCCGGCAAGAAGAAGATAGCTCCGAAACACAGGGTGATAAAGGCGCTGAACACTAAAAGCAAGATGAATTTCTCCGTGAGCCTGAAGGAGGTCGGGCTGGCGGACTTCCTATTCGGAGTGGCCGTGAAAGGCAGGAGAGAAGCTACAGGCATTTTCTTCTGCGTTTAAAAACACGACTAAATAGGCTAAATTCTACAACAAAGTAACTCCCCGAATACCTTGACCTACACTGTTTACGATACCTGTTACATTGAACTCAAGGTGTTCGAAAAGGGCACGGTATATCCTCTGAAATAAGTTGATCCCACTGAGCGAACAGAGGAGTCCCACCGCCTCAACTGATCACGCCTGAAACACATCTGTGTAAAGTCTCGTTGGCGGAACGGAAGGAATGGCAGAGATCCATGAGTGACAGCGCGCCTCGGCCAATCGCTTTGAGTCGCTATTGCACAAGTTCGTTGTGGGCGTGTCTTCCGGATTTAAAGTACAGACTGGCTTGATGTCTTGTTCAAACTTAATTGGCTATTGATTGGGATTATTCATTTATGTGACATGATCATAACGGCATAAAAAAGGCTTATGGACATGTAAGGATTGGCCAAGTTAGGTTATTGTTTTTAATTCAAACTCTGCTTATTATAAATTGCCCCTGCAATTGATTAGCATTTTAATAGAAACACACAGTAACCTTTTTCAGGCTTTAAAAACTGGCTAAAAATTATTAATAGCATATATGAACTGCAAATAAAGGACACCGTTTTTAAATTGGACATACCAGAGTACTATGTAGCCTAATAGTCAGGATAAAAAAAAAAATTATAATTCTAACTGCTTTGTTCATGTCTTCTTGAGAGACATGCATGAGATGAGATTTATTTCAAAATTAAAAAATTAAGTATTCATAGGCCTATATAAAATGTATTCTTTAAGCTAAAACAGACTGAGAACTGGAAAAACTGAATTTTGTTGGAATGTGGCACTGGCAGAGCAGAAGAGAATAGCCTGCAGGCTAAGCTATAAACTTTACATATGTACATAAAGCAAGACCAGATTTTCCTAAAGCTGAATATTTCATGGAACTTGATTACAAAATAAACACAACGTCTAATCATTCAGCCTTGACTTTGTTTTCCAAAGCACTGGCAGCAGCATTGTTCTTTAACAAGACTGAGAACAGGAGCCGGCTGCTTTATGCATGAAGATTTTGGGGCGCTTAAAAACTGCCTTTAGAGTTTTCACTTTCGTAAAAGTAGGTTGCTTCTCACATCAGGAAAGCTGAAGCATACATAAATTCTTATGTGTGTGTATATATGTATATTTATTGTAATGTTTGGTGGCAAGCTCATTCTTTCAAGTCTGTGAGTTCACCTGCCAGTGAAAGCAGCAGTGGTGGGGTATGCAGCTGTCTCAGTAACTGTGCTATAGTGACTTTGCCAGAGCTCCAGTGCATCAGCTCTGACAGTTTAAAACATGCAGTTTATCCATATTGTTTATTTTTTATTCTGATTAATAGAATCGGTTTCACTCCAAGTACTTTTCAGCAGCTCCATTGTGTTTTGTCTTTTGTTAGTGCGTGTGTGTGTGTGTGTGTGTGTGTGTGTGTGTGTGTGTGTTTGTGTGTGTGTGTGTGTGTGTGTGTGTGTGTGTGTGTGTGTGTAAAAATACAGAATGTAAGGTTTAGAGTTTTTTATGTTAATTCTTTATTACTGTTGTTAACTTTAAGCTCCAGCAATAATATTTCAATTTGAATACAGTTATAACGTGTAATTTGCAAGGTATGTGTACCAATAAATATTTTAAGATCATGCACTCCAGACTAATTTCTTTTCAGGTTAAGTATCGTCAGCCATTTTTGAACGAATCGGTTTAATCAATGGCTGCATCCGAAATCACATACTTCCTGGTAGGCGGAAAAACAGTATGTGATGAGTAAGACGTCCGAATTCACAGTACTCATAAAATAATTGGAAAAAAGTACTTGGAAAAAAGTACCCAGATGACATCCTTCCAGCGAGAGTCTGAAGTGTGCAATGGACACTTTACTATCCCATGCATGAGGCCATGGGAGAGGGTTTATGAGTGGCAGTGAAGCAACAAAACTAAAGCTGGTAGGTCACATGATATTGACAACATGGCTAGTGTAGTCCGGATAACATTCATACTACACATATATAGAATTTTAGCGGTTGCAAAATAACTTATTTAAAATAAGAAATACCTACTCAAGAGAGTGTGTGATGTTGGACGCAGCCCATAATTCAATGACTCATTCCTGAATGAATCAGCATTTTTGAACAAATCAGTTGAATTAATGAGTCAACTCATAAAGACGGTCACTAGTTGCCACCTACTGGTGTAACTATGTAACCTGGCGAAAGATTCAATGAATGCAGACACACAAGCTGAGGGGTATAAACAGTGGAAAGTCCCAGCGCTGTTTCACTCTTATGACAAAACACTTGGTCTTTATGAGTTTTTAATTAGTCTTTTTTTGTGTGTTTTTCTGTAAAATATCTAAAAATCTCTAAAACAAGATATACTTGAGAAGAAACACGTACTAAGACTTAAATTTATCCAAAATATATATGTATTTTGTTATAAAAACAAGTCTTAATATTGTATGCAGTGTTCCTTTTCAAGTCCTGAAAATCTATCTTGTTTTGAAGAGTATTAGTTACTTTAACTGAAATTAGACAACAATATTACTTTTTGCAGTATTCTTGGTTGAATTGGGTTTCATTTTGTCCATGCTCAAAGAATGATAAGGAAGAGCAATAAAACGAGGGGAATGTTTAGTGAGAAAACAGCAGGTGTCCTCTAGGACATATTACTGTAAAAGCACATGGGACGTGCAGTCACATTACCTGCCGCAGGAGCTCTCACACACACATTTCAGGGGATTTTAATCTTGTCACTTCATCATAACAGCTTGCTGTTACTCCCAAAAACATGGAGAAGTGCATGGAGGTGGTTGAAAAGGCTTTGCGTTATGGGAGGCATGGTGTTGAAGAAAAATTAACTGGAAAATTGGTCAGGTCTGGAGACGTGAAACTGACAAACTCAACCAGTTCTTCCACTACACCCGCTTTTGAATGAGCTAGAGGTTTCTGTTCGCTCAGCAGGCCTTCCAGGTCCTTTGGGAGTGACAACAATCCAGGAACACGAATATCTTAAATATAGTGTACTAAAAGGATCAATTTACTTTCAAGGATTAGTTCACCTCAAAATGAAAATTTCCTGATAATTTATTCACCCCAATGCGATCCTAGATGTTCACGTCTTTCTTTCTTCAGTGAGAAGAAATTAAGTTTTTTGAGGAAAACATTTCAGGATTTTTCTCCACATGATTGGACTTCAAGCGCAACCCACATGTTGAAGTCCAAATCAATGCAGTTTCAAAGGACTATGAAGAGCTTCAAACGGCTCTGCACGTTCCCAGCTGAGGAATAGGGTCTTATCTAGCGAAACGATCGGTCATTTAAAATAAATAAATAAACATTTATATACTTTTTAACCACAATTGTTCGTTTTGTGCTGGTCGGCGACGCGCCAGGCATTGCGTCATCACGTTGGTTCGAAACGTCACGATTTCAAAAAAAAAATAATAATAATAAATTAAAACAAAGATGTCAGACGATTTTTAAGTTGGGGGAGAAAACGGGAGAAAATGAGATGGAATTTTTCACCTTTCCCTGCCTTTTTTAACCGGAGTACACAGACAAATAACTTGATGGCGTTACGTTTCCAACGTGATGACGTAATCGTGAACCAGCAGAAGACGGACAATTGTGTTATTTTTTTTTTTTAGAAAATGAATGATCGTTTCGCTAGATATCACAAGACCCTATTCCTCAGCTGGGATCGTGCAGAACCCTTTGAAGCTCTTCATTGTGTGAGAAAAATCCTGAAATGTTTTCCTCAAAAAACGTAATTTCTTTTCCACTGAAGAAAGAAAGACATGAACATCTTGGATGGCATTTGGGTGAGTAAATTATCAGGAAATTTTCCTTTTGAGGTGAACTAACCCTTTAACGATGGTTATGGGCACAAAATGAACCTGCACAAAAATATGCTGTTTATTGTGTAATTACTTAAAGGGACAGTGCACCTTAAAATTGTGTCATCACTTAGGCCTACTCACCCTCAAGTTATTCCAAAGCTGAATGAGTTTCTTTCTTCAGTTGAACACAAAAGAAGATATTGAAGAATGTTGGTAATCAAACAGTTGACGGCAGCCATTGACTTCCATAGTAGGAAAAAAATACTATGGAAGTCAGTGGCTACTGTAAAAAATTATATGATCCGTGAGTTATGACAACTTATGCTTTTATGTTCAAAATGTTCACTTCAAAACTTTTTATTTTATTTTATTTTTTAACTATTTTGTGTTCAACTGAAGAAAGAAACGTATACAGGTTTGGAACAACATTAGGGTGAATAAATTAGGACATTTACATTTTTGGGTGAACTTAATGCCTCTCCCAAAAATCCTTCTGAACAATGTGAACACTCTTTTTAATGACCCAAAAAAGGAAAATGGCACATTTTTGAGTGATTGTTTAAATGCAATAAAAAAAAATAAAAAAAAATAAAAAAACTCCCTTTCTGCTCAGGTTGTACGTGAGGTAAGGGGCTTCTTTTAGGGGGAACGTGTGCAATGCATGCAGCTCAACACCTGCCGCTGCACACATCACCTGCTATTCACAGCTTCCCGATCCCACTTCAGCTGATTTACCATCTTCAGCTAAACTGTATCATTCACAGTTTGCACTTGTCATCAGCTATGAGGCTTTCTAAATGTTGTGGGGTTTTTTTGATGGTTTGAAAGAACCTTAATCGTACAGCTCAAAATCATTTGGCTGATTAATGGTGCACAACAAGCCAAGGAAATGAAAATTACTCCATGTTTGTTTCGCCTTTGAGGGAGTTTCTATGGAAGCCATTTGGTATCTATGCACCTGCTCAGAACGGGCAGGCATGCAAATAACTACGGCCTGTGGCTTTAAACAGGAACAAATTAGCCTATCAGGTAATGCCATGGAACTTATAACTGAGAACGAGAAGGTGTGACAGAATAATGACTCACAGATAGTGAATTAAATTAGAATTATGCAGCCAAATGTGGAAATGCAACAGTATTTGATTATTTCAATGCTGCGACATTCATTTTGGCCAAATAGAGAGAAACTATCTGTGTGCATCAAAGAATAAATTACAGTGAGAGTAAGAGAAATGTAACTGAATCAGCACTGAGGCAAAAAAGACATTTCAAATTCTCATGTGACAGTATTTTGGCCTTTCATTTCTCTTTAATGTCACACTGCTTTACTCTGCTACAGCCATCGGCCAAACAATGAGAAATGGGTCTCTCTCTCTGATCAGCCTTAGATGTGTGACACACAGTCTTGCTCCTTGTTGGCTTGATCATGCAAGAGATTTGAAAGCTTTACTGCTAAATATGAATATATACAAACAAATATTGTTTTGTGTGCCACATATATATTTAGAAATGTGTTTTTTTTTTTTCACAATTATTTCCAAATTTACATAAGCACACCAATACCCACACATTCTGTCCCCATACTGTAGTGTTTACCAGGACAACAGTTTAAAAGTGGAATCAGTAAGATTTGTTGTTGTTGTTGTTGTTGTTGTTGTTGTTGTTGTTGTTGTTGTTGTTGTTGTTGTTGTTGTTGATGAAAGAAATTCATACTTTCATTCAGCAAGGATTCATTAAATTGATCAAAAGTGACAAACTCATGTTCTTTCTATTTCAGATAAAGCTATATTGAATCTATATTGAATTTTCTATTCATCAAATCCTGAAAAACAAAATATGTCATGGTTTGTACAAAAATATTAAGCAGCACAACTGCTTTCAACATTGACAATGAAATATTTTCTTGAGCAGCAATTCAACATATTTAAATGATTTCTAAAGGAAACCGTGACACTGAAGACTGGAGTAATGATGCTGAAAATGTAGCTTTGAATTAAGAAAAACTAACAATGAAATTGAAAACTGAAAATATAAAAATAAACACTAACTTTCCAAAAGGTAAAAAAAAATGTAGACAATGGTATTTAAACAATACTAAAATAACAGTACTGTCCCGGTGGGCCCAAATCCATTACATTTTTTAAACAGTAATATCCTATACTAACCCTAAACTAATCTTGACAAACTATATATCATTTGAAAGCTTACAATCTGTAGTTTCCATATTTGATTTTCAAAATAAATTACAGAGGAGCCGTAATTTATCAATTTGCAACAAGTATTTTTTCATACTCCTAAGGCGTGTTTAGACCTTTATTTTGAAATAGTGATGAACATGAAAAATCATGAAAGAATGGTAGAAACCTCAGTTTGTTTTCATTTCAAGAGTTTTTTATTATTTTAGAAACAAACATTTTTGACTTTTTTTTAGATAAAAAGAAAAAAATTATAGATTCACCATTTGTGATGTGGCAGGAAGCTATAAATAACATACTTGTTCTTTTTATGTTTCGTAAAGGTTGAATTCACATCAAAAACTGCCAAACTTCTCATATTACTTCTGAATAGGATGTCTACTTCATAAATTGTTAGAAAATTGTGGAAATAATGGTTCATATCACTCAAAACACATATGGAAATGAAGGCGCACTTATATGGGCAGTAATGGTTGTGACCTAGTGTAAAAGTTTGGTACTGCGCCCAAACAAAATCTCACTGAAAGCTCCTTTTTTGAGATATCAACCTAAAATTTTAAACACAACTTTCAGATTTTTGGCTTTGATTTTTTTTTCAGTTTTAGAGTCGCCCAGGTTTTGAAAATATATATGTCACAGACTGATTGTGACCCAAGACTTTTATTTTGAAGGGATTGATTATGGGTATGTGCACACAACAAACTGTTTCCACCATTACACATACACACAAACTAAATGCCGGCAAAATACACAATTCTTTTTGTGGTTGTATGTTTGTAGCCATTTTGGGGTTTATTTCATTTCATTCAGTTACCAAGTTAACTTCATGCATTTCAAACAGCTATACATACCTTCTGGTACACCCTCACTTGCCAAACCAGTACACAAGGAAAGTAGCCATATTTAAGCTAGTATGTGCTCATGGAAGACTACTCCATCTGATTCTGACCTCATGGGGGAGGGAGGTAACACAGTATGTAAGTTTTCTTCTTATATGTATTGTCTTTATTGTTTTGAGACCTTTAAATTGTACTAGATATAAATGATGTACAATTTAGAGTTGAAATGTCATGATAGTTTGTTTGTTTATGTCTTGTCACCTCTTTGTAATTTATAGGTTTCTCCCTAAAGTGGCATTTTCCAAAAATAGGAGGAGCTTAGGCCTATAAAACAGGCAGCCATTTTAGGGGAGGGGGTTGGTGTGGAGAGGTTGAATCTCGTTTGTATTTGTGGGCCTGTACATTGGCATAGCCAACTTACATCCGTGTATTGTAAACAATTTTGATTTATTTTATTTAGTATTATAATTTTTGATAATCTGTTTTTCTATTATTTCCCTATTCCTATTGGATATTGATATTTTTGCACCTTTTGGAATTAAAACCACTCTGGACTGTGTTTTTCTGCCCTTGTCACGTCATTTATTCCTCTGGCCGTTGGTACATCCTAACAATATATTTTATATAAAATATGAATAATAAATTTTTTTTACATTGTACATTTTCATAAACTCAAACTTCTATAACTTTTTTTCTGTTTCAATAATTTATTTCACTTCTACAAAAATCTGCCAAATGTCTTCTTTAAAACGAGACCCATACGTCTATATTCCAAAGCATTCTTGAATTACAACCATTTAAGTTCGAAATGTGCATTTTCATGTATATTCAAAAAAGGGGGGTGACAGTTAACAGGTTAAAGGCTCTCAATGGATGTTATTATAAACTGTTATAAAGAAATGTAGCTTTTTATACATTTTATACACTGGATCTATAGAGGTTGAAAAGCCCACTGCCACATAGCTATTGCATATTGCTGACTTGGCAGGGCTTATTCAATAGACATGACCAACAACCCCTCCTGCAAGTCAGCAGAAATCCCACATATCCACTGTTCAATTCAAAATAGCCTTAATAGCCTTCCTCTCAAAGTATATATTCAGATAAGACTTCTTTTCTTTTGACACATCTTGCATACAGATCCCTTTGTTTGACTTCCTAATTGACCCATCCATCATATAATGTCATTTTCTCTGACAGCATAACAAAATGTTGACAGTCCTTCCCATGCCCTTGATCTACTGGCTTGTGTTATTGGCAGGTAATTTGAAATGATTGCACTTTCAAATGAGATAATCCACATAACAAACTCATACTTGATTCATGGACAGCCTGAATAAGCATTAAAGGATCTTTGGCATTTGGATTGATAACCTCATTGAAACTACATTCCTCATTAACAAAAGGTCAAATAAATCCCGGCTCCAAAGACAAGTGTTCAACACCGTCAGGACAGGACAAACAGGAAGCGCCATAAATCAGCACAAACTCATTAATAAAACAGCCGCAGGATTTGTGTGCTTCCATTTATGTGTTTTGCATGACTAATATGCCTTTTCCCCTCCAGTGATCAGTACACACCTCACTGCACTGGACTGCGTATCAGCACAATGCAACATGTGCATGACGGCAGGTGCATCACTATTCCTCCGTGGCAGAGTGACTGCTAACTAACCGGCTTCTGCTATTCTTAGCTCATGGCATGTTCAGGCGATCTCGGAGCGATTGTTTTGGTGCGGATCCGAGCTCACATTCAGTATGCCTAAACGAACCGAACCATGGGAGAAAACGCACCAGGTTCCGAAACAAATGCGCATGAAAGCACCCTCACAGTTATTGAACTGAACTAAATCAACACTGACTGAACTGACTTCAGCTGAATAATAACACTAAACATTCATAGGCCTATATTAGTCACACTGTGATCCGAATGCATGTTCTATGCTAATGTGTCTTGAATGAATAACCTAATAGACCTTCTTAATCCCACTAAACACCATAAGATAAGACTTTCTGAAGTGTCCACAGGCTGACATGCCGCCGCTCTCAGCAGAGACAGCGCGACGTGTTTACTTCTCCTATCAGGAACGTCCTCTCCTCTTTATGAGGCTGTCGCTTCGCTTTATTTAAAGAGCAGCCTCTCCTTTCTGTCACCCATGGCATGTGATTTTTCATTGTGATAGCTCAAAATTAACTTCTGCGTGATGAGCAGTGTGGTGTAACGTACCTAAATGCAGAGCCGGTTTATTTACAGGGATGGGCAGACTTGAATAGCAATGAAAGAACCTGGAGGCTTTAAGTTGAAGCGCTGTGCTGAAATATGAATCAAAGAATTGAAAGAGGACAGGTGCAAACACTTTAAGAGGCAGGTGCTGAAACAGATCTGGTGTGCTTTGATACGGTACAGAATGATCAAAGTTAACATGGCTTTCGCTATCTTGCGATTTACTCACCTTCATTTGCATTCCTTTGATTCTGAAATGGTCTGTTTGTTTGTGAAATAGTCTATTCATGAGAAATTGCCTCAATACAGACTCTGCCTCCTGTTCACAGCGGCCTAATTGCAAAACCACAAAAACGGGACTTGAAGTAATTCGAGTTTAATTATTGACCTTGTGTAATATGCTATAACATGACATAACAGCAGTTGACTGTACTGGAATGGTTATTATAGGGAATTCAGTCAAGTCAAGTCAAATATATTTATATAGCGCTTTTCACAATACAGATTGTATCAAAGCTGCTTCACAGTATCAATCAAAACAACTTAACAATGTTTGTTTATTACTGGAAAAAAAGACATCCAAGTTTGGTAGAGCTTATCAATGGTATGATTTGTTAATTAATTTGAATATCCCCAACTGAGCAAGCCAAAGGCAACAGTGGCAAGGAACCGAAAAACTCCATCCAGTGACCTAAAGGTGTCCTAACACACCATCAGATGACCCAATGGAGAGAAAAAAACCTTGGGAGAACCCAGGCTCAGTCGGGGGCCAGTTCTCCTCTGGCGTTTATGAACTAGAGGCCGAATTTACAGTAACTGTAAGATACAAAATTTATACGAATGCCTGGCTAAATAGATGCGTCTTCAGTCTAGTTTTAAACTGTGAGAGCGAGTCTGAGCAACGAACAATATCAGGAAGGCTATTCCAGAGCTTCGGAGCTAAATGTGAAAATGCTCTGCCTCCTTTGGTGGATCTGGATATCCTAGGAATGACCAGAAGCCTCGAATTTAGTGATCTTAAAGAGCGCGATGGATTGTAGGGCGATAGAAGATCCGTTAAATAAACTGGAGCTAAACCATTTAGAGCTTTATAAGTCAAAAGCAATACCTTGTAATTAATACGGAACTTTATAGGTAACCAATGAAGTGATGATAAAATCGGTGTTATATGATTTTCTTGATCTAGTAAGAACTCTAGCGGCTGCATTTTGGACTAACTGTAGCTTGTTTATTGAAGATGCAGGACAACCAGCTAATAAAGCATTACAGTAATCTAGTCTCGAGGTCATGAATGCATGAACTAACTTTTCTGCATCAGAGACTGATAGCATGTTACGTAGCTTAGCAATGTTTCTAAGGTGGAAAAAGGCTGTTTTTGTAACATGAAATATGCTTTTCAAAAGACAAGTTGCAGTCTAATGTAACACCCAGGTCTTTTACTGTAGCGGATAAAGTAACAGGGCATCCTACTATGTTAAAGTCGTGCTGTGAAAGGTTTTGTGGACGGTTTTTACAACCGATAAGTATTACCTCTGTCTTGTCTGGATTTAATAAAAGAAAATAATCAGTCAATAACAAGGCAACTAGATCCCATGATATTATGAGTGATTCAGCTGAACAACTTTCTTATTCTGTTTAACACTAGAATGATATATTACCAAAGAAACACTAATCCGAACCTAGAGAGTTATTATAATATTTAGATGTTTAGCCAACTATATTACAGTGTCAAGGCTGGAATAGTAAAGTGGGAGACTTATCCTTGGCACAGAGGGCTTGAAATTGAAATTAATATCTTATTTATCATCATGAATAAATATGACAAGGTGAATTTAAAGGTCCTCAAGGTGCTCAGACTTGGATTTATTAAAAATAATGGAGTCTTCCATAATAAATGGGCGTGAATAAGCCAAAAGCACAAAGAAATTATCTATTTATTTTTATTTATTAAATAGTTTTTGGGGGATATAGGACTTTCCTGTTAGGATGACATGGCAATGACTGAATTACAGTAGGTTTACATAACAATGTATACTAAAATTATTATAAAAAAATTATTGTGTTTTCACAAATGTGTGTTTTTGTAGTTAACAGTATAGTTTTCAAAAACTTGCACATTGAAACATTGCACGTTTTCAATGCATTTTCAGGACACCAAAACGCTGTTGTCACGTATAAGAAGTTTTCAGTTTTGGTTGAAAATGTTTTTTTGTAAACGGCCCCAAAATGTCCTTTGTTTTGCTAAGGTTCATTTCATAGCTAGAATTTTATGTATCCTAAATTAAATAGTTCACACTTGCATATTTAGTCAAATTTACAGCTTGATTGGAAATTACAAACATTACAAATATTCTGTTTACAACTGATATTGATTTTTCTAAGTTGCCTCAGGACATCTAAGTATGCTTGCTCTCTTGATTTTTATACATAAGACTGAAATCTGCGTTAAGGAAAAGGGTAAAACAATAAAAACTATGAATAAAAGGCATCTGAAAAATAGCAAAAATAAAAGTTTTCCCAACAGCTTTAAAGTGACCTTCATATTACAAGTAGAATAACAATATATGTTGGTTTTAATAAAAGGGGGACATAAAAGTGCCCATAGTTAAGCAAACACATAAAACAAACAAACAAACAGCAAATGGAAACACATGTCCTCCTCTTTCTTCTTGAAAGAGAACATCATGATTCATGTCCCATCACAGTCTAATATTGCATGTAGAGTGACAGCCATTTGTCAGAAAGCCTTCAATACAAGAACCAGACACACTCTCTGGGTTTGCCATTTATTCTAACTACAGTTCATGTTTTATAGAGGCGACATTTTAAATTAAATGTGGATGTGCTTGTGGTCACTCACTCGCGGATCTCAAAGCAATGAAAAAACATGTTATACGTTCCACAGCAGAGGGTTGAAATGCTGCAGGTTCAAACTGTCATTCAAAAGGACAACATTCAACATAGAATTCACTTCTGGTTGCTTATGCACCATGCTTACTGCCAGCAGTGATATTTGTTTTCAGAATAACTGAAGGCATTTCAACACATGCTATAAATGTTTAAAGTAATCTTATGTATTGCTCATCACAAGACCGTTACTGTCACGTTTTGATGTGTTCTGTTATGTTCTGTGATCTTGTTTCCCCCTGTCTATTGTGATTTTGGTTTAGTCCTGTTAGTTTTTCCCGCTCCTCGTTTGTATTCAGTTTCTTCACCTGTGTCTAGTTAATGGGCTATATGCACGCATAAGTTCTGCATTTGACGCAAGGATGCTCTTCAGTTTCCGGTTGGGGAGAGTAAAGAGGAGGAAAACCCAGGAAAACGGGATTATGGCAGAGTCTTCAAAATTTACTGTCCTCCCGTCTTTGAAACGAAACTTTCATACGTTTAGATGTCATTTTATACAGTTATGTTTATTTAATATAATTTAAAAAAGAAGCATAAACACAATGAGGGGTGTCTGTTTTGTCTGTTTTTTGTGACTAACGTTTATTTAGTATAACCATGGAGTATAAAATTCAATATAAATTCTCGGTATTGCATTGGACTCTACGATCGGCGGAAGTTATCGAGCATCCTTAGACCTTCACCGGAAATACCGCCGTGCATAGAGCCCATTATCCCGTTAAGCCCCAGTTATTTTAAGCCCTGTGTTTTCCCTCAGTGTTCGTCGGTCGTCGTCTATGTATGGTTGTGTGTCCTGAAGTCCTGGAGTGTTTTCCCGTGTTCTTATATGTTTTTGAAAGTCTAGTTTGTAAATAAATTACTTACTTTGAAGTTACCTTGCCCCATTCTTCGGCAAACCTACACAAGCCTGACAGAACGACCGACCTAAGAACAAAAACAACTCTTAAAAGGAACCAAAGATGAGTCAACGTTTCGTGGGAACTCGGTTGGCTAGGTTTACGGGAATCCGTCTTGGTCGCATTAGGGGAGGTGAACGAGGTGAGTCCAGGCCTCTCTCTCCACTCCAGTCTCTCCCGTACCCAGAGTTCCATCAACCGCTGGTGTCATCCAACGCAAAGCCCTCACCAAGGTTCCCGTCAAACATTGAACCTTTCATCAGCCCGCCAGCGCCTGAGCCCATCGCCTGCCCGCCGGAGCCAGTGTCTGCTGTTCCTGAGCCGGAGCCAGTGTCTGCTGTTCCTGAGCCGGAGCCAGTGTCTGCTGTTCCTGAGCCGGAGCCAGTGTCTGCTGTTCCTGAGCCGGAGCCAGTGTCTGATGTTCCTGAGCCGGAGCCAGTGTCTGATGTTCCTGAGCCGGAGCCAGTGTCTGATGTTCCTGAGCCGGAGCCAGTGTCTGATGTTCCTGAGCCGGAGCCAGTGTCTGATGTTCCTGAGCCGGAGCCAGTGTCTGCTGTTCCTGAGCCGGAGCCAGTGTCTGATGTTCCTGAGCCGGAGCCAGTGTCTGATGTTCCTGAGCCGGAGCCAGTGTCTGATGTTCCTGAGCCGGAGCCAGTGTCTGCTGTTCCTGAGCCGGAGCCAGTGTCTGCTGTTCCTGAGCCGGAGCCAGTGTCTGCTGTTCCTGAGCCGGAGCCAGTGTCTGCTGTTCCTGAGCCGGAGCCAGTGTCTGATGTTCCTGAGCCGGAGCCAGTGTCTGATGTTCCTGAGCCGGAGCCAGTGTCTGATGTTCCTGAGCCGGAGCCAGTGTCTGCTGTTCCTGAGCCGGAGCCAGTGTCTGCTGTTCCTGAGCCGGAGCCAGTGTCTGCTGTTCCTGAGCCGGAGCCAGTGTCTGATGTTCCTGAGCCGGAGCCAGTGTCTGATGTTCCTGAGCCGGAGCCAGTGTCTGATGTTCCTGAGCCGGAGCCAGTGTCTGATGTTCCTGAGCCGGAGCCAGTGTCTGATGTTCCTGAGCCGGAGCCAGTGTCTGATGTTCCTGAGCCGGAGCCAGTGTCTGATGTTCCTGAGCCGGAGCCAGTGTCTGATGTTCCTGAGCCGGAGCCAGTGTCTGATGTTCCTGAGCCGGAGCCAGTGTCTGATGTTCCTGAGCCGGAGCCAGTGTCTGATGTTCCTGAGCCGGAGCCAGTGTCTGATGTTCCTGAGCCGGAGCCAGTGTCTGATGTTCCTGAGCCGGAGCCAGTATCTGATGTTCCTGAGCCAATGTTTGTTTCTGTGTTTGTGTCTGTCCTTGTGGCTGCTACTGTTCTAGTGGCTACTGAGCCTGAGCCGGTGTCTGTTCCCGTTCCTGAGCCGGTTTCTGTGTTTGTGTCTGTCTTTGTGGCCGTTACTGTTCTAGTGGCTACTGAGCCTGAGCCGGTGTCTGTTCCTGAGCCGGTGTCTGTTCCTGAGCCGGTGTCTGTTCCTGAGCCGGTGTCTGTCCCTGAGCCGGTGTCTGTCCCTGAGCCGGTGTCTGTTCTCGATCCTGACCCTGTCCTTCTCCCCAAGAAAATTTTGGGGGGGGGGCTATACGCCTTTGCCGTGGCCGGAGGCCTGAAAGAAAAACACCGCCTTGGCCGCCCGAAGGGTCCGCACCGCCATGGCCGCCCGAAGGGTCCTCACCGCCATGGCCGCCCGAAGGGTCCTCACCGCCCTGGACACCCGAGGGTCCCACAGCTCCGACCTGGACGCCCGAAGGGTCCTCACCGCCCTGGACACCCGAGGGTCCGACAGCTCCGCCCTGGACGCCCGAGGGTCCGACAGCTCCGCCCTGGATGCCCGAGGGTCCGACAGCTTCGCCTTGGTCACGCCCACAGCCAGCTCCGCCCTGGAGGCTTCCCGTCTGGTGTAGCCATGCCCTCGTCAGCCTCCAGCGGCGACCACCCTCCCACCCCTTTGGATGTTTTATGCCGCGAGGGCTGGTTCTGTCACGTTTTGATGTGTTCTGTTACGTTTTGATGTGGTCTGTTATGTTCGGTGATCTTGTTTCCCCCTGTCTATTGTGAATTTGGTTTAGTCCTGTTAGTTTTTCCCGCTCCTCGTTTGTATTCAGTTTCTTCACCTGTGTCTAGTTAATTATCCCGTTAAGCCCCAGTTCTTTTAAGCCCTGTGTTTTCCCTCAGTGTTTGTCGGTCGTCGTCTATGTATGGTTGTGTGTCTTGAAGTCCTGGAGTGTTTTCCCGTGTTCTTATGTTTTTGAAAGTTTAGTTTGTAAATTACTTACTTTGAAGTTCCCTTATCCCCTTCTTCGGCAAACCTACACAAGCCTGACAGTTACAGCCCTATTCGGACAGAATTCTGGGCAGATGGGCGCATGATGTAACTTATAAAATAAAGCTTCACCTGCCTATATCAATAACTATTGTTATGGCACACAAAAGACCAAACAGTGATGTTAAACAGGGTAGACAATGTTTTTCAGAAACACTTTTTGTGGTTGAAACTCGCTCCACTTCCCGATAGCTATCAATAATAGAAGTGGTCTTAATATTTAAAATATAGTCTTCTCTGGAAGTCTCCGGATCAAAATATGTTCGTCCAATCATTGCATTCGGTCCGAATGCAATTATAGGATGTCTCACTCCTTGCCTATCAACCTATGTATTTCCATACCATCGCACAAATAAATATATAGCTTACTTATAGCTTAATTCTAATTTATGAATGTAGTATTGTAATAAGTTTAAAGGCGCAGTTAGTATTTTAACTCCTCATTGTTTTTTTATGTAACCCCGAAAAAATGAATAGAACATTTCATATATATATATATATATATATTATACTGAAGACAAAAAACTATTTAATATTTTATTATATTTTATATAATTATATAATATTTTATTTTATTAAACAGTTATTTTAACCACATAGGAATGTATATGCAATGTATCATATGTTCTCCACTGATGCATATGTCGACTGAAGTATTCTTTATTAGGAATGAGGATTATGTAGCATGATGTAAATCTATTTTGAACATCTATTTTAAACATGAACAACATGTTTCTCTACCTTGTAAGGATAGTGTAAGTTCCTTTGGTCAGCATATATATGCCCAATATATACTGACTCAGAGAAAGCTGAGCATGAAGACCATCTCTCCAGAAAATTGTCTTTCTCTCCTACGTCAATTAATAATAAAAAAAAGAGATCTCTTGGCAAAATAACTGCTGTTCACGTCCATGATCCAAGAACAACGGGGATAAAAGCTTAATTCCAAGTCTACAATAACATTTGCTGTTGCATGATGCAGCATCCACAATGACAGCCATGTATTGACACAATTAAAAATTACAAAGTGTCAGCAAAAAGTTTAGCTTTAAGGTTCAGGTAAATTTCTTTTTTTTTTTCAGTGCAGAACCTGAAACCTAAAGGAGCTTCATGACGTAAACACATTTTTATAGCTTGTATTCTCAGTAGAGTTCACAGACAAAACCAAAAGCACATGTACTGACAGCGAGGCCAATCCGTCTGACAACCCCTTAAGACCCATCATCATGTTCTTTCATACACTGTCATTTGAAAAACGTCGTTTTGTGTGACCAGTCCATCTGACACACACCGCCACAGCTCAGAGCCAGCCCACCCTAAGCAGGCATAAAAATAAAGGAGACTGTTTCAGACTAATCCTTTTAATAGAGCTCTGTAAACTGCGTAGACGTACACAAATACTCTCAACCAAAATATGCCTTAAATATGCGATTTAAGCTGAAGCTCTCTTATCTTCTGTCATGGAGAGGTGGATGGCGGCACGGTCTCTGACATGGCTGCCATGTATTTTACGGTGAATGAGATTCAATGTCAGTCTCGGCGCGAAATCGCTTTCACGTGTCTGATGTGCAGAGGAGGCACTGTCTGCGCTCGTGCAGTGGTGAAGATAACAAACTGTCTGCGCTTTCACCTCACATCACACTCAATTACACTGTAGTGGAGTTAACAATGCTGTCTACCCACCTAGCCCATAATGCAATATATATGTGGTCGATATATCTCACCAATAACTCACAAATGTAACTATTAATATTGATATTGGTGGTGGAATAGGCCTACAGCTGATGGTACATTTTCGCTTGCGGATTGTTTTCACTTTATCTAACTAATCTTTGTGCCATCTTCTTAAGTGGTTGCAATTTTGGATTTTATAGCTTGTTATAACTGCCAGGACAGTTAGTGTGGGACACTTGGAGCACTTTTTTATTGCCTTTTTTCTCATATATGATTTATTTTTTCTCATATAGCCTATCATATATTTGAGTAGCCTAATAATCATAAAAAGGCATACTATCATTCAAAAGTTCAAAATTCATTCTGTGAAAACGGTTTGGAAATTGGACAATGCATTACCATAAAAAGCGGTGCTTTAAAACCTTTTAGTGTTACCACCTTCAAATTTGGAACACAACTTGGTTATACATGGATTTGATAGCAATTTTAGAGTCTAAATTATTTTGTAAAATATACAATTTGTAGGCTATAACATGTTTGGTTCTGTAAGTTATATTCGCTTTACAGTAAACTTTTTTTAAATGTGTTTTCACTTCAATAATCTGCTGCCCAGCTAACAGATTTATGTTCTAAAAATGTTGTGGGAACAGTGATTTGCAATGCTTCTAAAATGTTAATATGTCCAGTTTTCTTGTCTTGATTATAATGTTATTCAAAAGGTTCTGATAATGTTATAGTACAACATTCTCCTAACCTTATTTTTGCTCTCACAATATACATTTTTTTTAACGTTTATTTGTAATATTCCAAGAATGTTAACATTCATCAAATATCAATAACATCATAAGGAATGTTGTTCTAAGAACATTATGAGAACATTCATCAAGTACAAATAACATCATAAGGACATTTCTGTCATGTTATTTGAGCTTAAGTTTAGTTTGAGTTGGACTAGTTTGTTTTTCATGTTTCCTTCGTTTACATTAGTTTCCATGGTTTTTCATTGTTTGATTAATTCGTTCCACCGGTTTCTCATTTCTTCCCTTTGTTAACATTTGTATAGCCCTGAGTTTGTAGTGTTATTTGTCCGATCTTGTTGCAGTTGCATTGTTATGTTTGCTTTGTGTGAAGATTCTGATATTCCTGGGTGTTTTATATTGAGTTAGTACTTAATAAAGACCACTGCTGTGAATAGATCCTGCTTTTTTCCTTCCTTGTTGGAACATTATGAGAACGTTCATCAAGGAACAACATCATAAAGACATTCCAAGAACGTTGTTTATTTATACAAACGAATTAAATAAAAAAGTTGCAATTTATGTCAATAGATGCACATCAATAACTGTAGCCTATAATATTTGATTGCATTTTATTTTGTGGTTTGGCTGGACCGGAGATAACATAGATATCTCTGAAACCTGAAGAGAAACCAGATCATCACCAAATTTTAAGGGTTTTGAAAACTGAGGCAGTTGCAGATTTCTTTAGGAGGCTGAGATGAAAGACAAGAAACGAAGTCCATATGGTCTGGCAATATTCACATGTCTATCCAATCTGTGTGCATATACTGTATTATGAAAGCAATGATCAAATATGTCTATAAGGACATCTATTTGCCTTCCTGAAGGTCAAACTGTAGAGGATGGTACCAAGGTTATGACAAAATATGTTTCGAATGCAATGTAAATGGCTTTGGATAAATGTGTCTGCCAAATACATAAATATAAATGTCTATATTGTAAATTCCAGATTCTATGCTTCTAAATGACTCCCATTTTGTTTCAAGTGTGTGGTTTTTAATGAATTGTTTTTTTAGCTTAAAACACAAAAAGCATGATCAAAAGATAAAAGATATAACCAGACTTACATCACCCATGTCTCCAAGAGGGAATGCATTATTTACACTGACAGCAACTGATAGGAAAGCAATTACAAAGAAAAAGAAACATTAATGGGTCTCAAAATCATGTCTAAAAGTCAAATTTGAGAACTTTATTTTACATTGCTCTTTATACATCTTTAGGGTTGTAGTATGTGAATATGGAGCCATGAAGACTGACGAAAAAAAATCTTAATCTCAGAACAGAATATTCTTCATAGTCACTGTATTTATTGAAAATTCCCTGTGCTGCTCTGTCATTCCAGAAACAATTCTCATGCGCGCCACAAACTGATATAAAGGCGATTAATGCCGTTGGGGAAATAGTTGGGGAGTTAAATCGCCTTGTATCCTGTCCTACCCAAGAAAACACCTCTCAGTTCACATTTCATGGTTGAGCGATATAATCTTTTTTCACTCCAAATGTGCTGAGTTTCCTTTCAAGCTCAGCTGCTGAGACTGTTTCTCTGCATTACCATCAGAGAGTAAACACATTTCAGAAGGTCAGTCAAAACCGGCAAACTTTCTTTTATTCTTTCAAGTTCAAAATTGTGAAAGTTGCAGTGTGAAAGAGTCACCCAAAAAATAGAGGCTATATTAGATTTTAACCCCTTACATCACTATCCATCTCCCACCAAATTCTGACTGTAACATTGATAACATTTCTATTAGCTGTGTCCTGCCATCTTAACTGTTTTGCCATCACCAATGTGTTCAAAATCTTGACAGCAGCCCATACGGATACAAATGGATTGGATGCCTGAAGAGGAGAGATTAGCAGGCCATCCTGTTATACAGGCCTCTCAAAGTTACCGAGAAGAGCAATATTTCATAGAGAATAGTCCATTTTCTGTTGAGGGCTGTTATACTCTACTCTGAGCAGCAAAGGACAATTTGTGTTGAACCTCCAAAAAATTACCCATAGAAATGTAGACATTCACTGAAACACTTGTATTCCTATTTTAGATGTGATTGTCCGCATAGGATATCAATAACTTGCAGCTAGTCCAAGCAGTAAAGTCAATTCGAAAATACAAAATATATAAAAATAAAAATAATTCCCTATCAAATATTGCAGTTTGGTCACCTCTGATCTCACTATCCATCTCCCACCAAATTCTGACTGTAAAATTCCCTGTGCTGCTCTGTCATTCCAGAAACAATTCTCATGCGCGCCACAAACTGATATAAAGGCGATTAATGCCGTTGGGGAAATAGTTGGGGAGTTAAATCGCCTTGTATCCTGTCCTACCCAAGAAAACACCTCTCAGTTCACCATCTCTCAGATGATGGTTATGTAAGCGTCTTAGAATTTAGAGCCCTACACAAGCTTTTCATCTCATTTCAGTATCATTAGAGACAATTCTCATGATAGAAGGATCTGAGCGCAAAATAAATCTCTGTCACAATACAGATCAGTTTCAGGGGCATGAGAACGATCGAGAAGTGGGGGGGACACATTATACATCTCATCAACCTCTCTTCACGAGCATGACACAGATACTGTCATATGAGATTACAAATGAACACTTGAAAATGAAACTTCTAAACTTTCAGCCATTTTTGAAACTCAAACAGTGGCGCTAGCGAGTCATGAGTTTGATTCCGAGGGAATGCACTGATAAAATGTATACTTTGAAAATGTATACTGTGATGGTGCAGTGGATAAGACACATGCCTTTGGTGTGAGAGACCTGGGTTCGAATACACTGTGAGACACCAATGTGTCCCTGAGCAAGACACTTAACCCCTAGGTGCTCCAGAGGCGTGCGACCTCTGACATATATAGCAATTGTAAGTCTAATATGGCTCAGTGAAGGTATGGAAAAGCTTAGTGGTTCATGTAGGTTGTCTACAAACCGGAAGGTTGGTGGTTCAATCCCCGGTTCCACCTGACCAAGTGTCGAGGTGTCCATGAGCAAGACACCTAACCCCAGCTGCTCCCGACGAGCTGGATGGCGCCTTGTATGGCTGACACTGCCGTCGATGGTTGAATGTGAGGCAAAATGTAAAGCGCTTTGGTGGCCATTGGGTCTGTGAAAGCGCTATATAAATGCAGTCCATTTACCATTTAGCTAAATGTAAATGTAAAATGTAAGTCACATTGGATAAAAGTGTCTGGCAGATGCATAAACGCAAAGCCTAAAACTTGAGTATAAAAATGCACACTTTTGTAAAAGACAATTTTCTTAATTTTTTTTTGTCTTTTCTCCTCAGGAAGTTTACTTTCTGTCAGCTGCTCAGTGCATAATGCCAGGCATGCGGGTCATAAATATTAATTGCATTATGTGATCTTCGATCTAACTTATTTGCTGAAAGGCCGACGTCGAGCGCTGGTGGGATTACCAGTTATCACTTGCGCATTTGTGCGTGGACACATCTAAAGCAGCTGGTTGGCACAGTCTTCCACTCGGCCAATACCGGGACAGCATCATTTTAGAAAAAGTTTCATGATATAATTGTGTCAGATTGTTTGAGCCCTGCAGAAGGAGGCGATGCAACAGCAGGTTGGATCTCAGAAACCATCTTGACTGATGAGCCAGAATTAGGCTAATTGAATTGAGTCATATATCAGCGGATCGGATGAGTGGGGCTGAAAAAGAACTAAAGCTTGGCTCATGAAGACGAGAGTTGGCTCACGACCGATCTGGGAAGGAGATGATTTGAGGGTACATCGGGCCATCTGAGAGCGACTTCTCTCCTCCCACTAGTCTGGAGAAGCAAGCAAGCACTGAGCTGTTCCATTCATTATGGCTGTGTCCGAAATCTCCCATTACTCACTATATAGTGGACTATATAGTGAGCTCGCCATTTTGTAGTGCTGTCCGAATGTATAGTGATGATTATTATACCCTATATAGTCCACTCAATGTATCCCAGAATGCATTTTGAAAAGTAGTGAACAACCGATGGTCACTAACGCAAGCCCTACATACCATCATGCATTGCGCTGATCGTAAAAATGGCGGATGGACGTCAAGGAGAGCAGCGCGACAATACGAATTTGTCATACAAATGTAAGTTATGTTCGTTTTCTGTCTAGAAATCCTGTTTCTTTTGCTAATCCGCGAAATCTTCTGAATCACGAGAACAAACAAACAAAAAAGATAAATATTGAGTGGCATCTCCACAGAGTCTAAAATCTGTTTTATTAAGAGTATTATGAGCAAGATATTTGATAACGTTGATCTGTTTTTTTTTCTAATGTCGACAGGCAAGTGAAAACGGTGTGGCGCGAAAATGAAAATATATGAAATATGTGTATTAATTTTATTTATGTTTATAAGTTATAATCATGTGTGGAGTAACGCATTATAACAGAAACGGCCAGAAATTACTTTTAATTTTACAATTTTGGAGAAATAAGCTCAATATGATGTAATGTATTTATAAAAAAAAAAAAAATCAATTTAGCCCAGAGCTGGCTCGGCACCAGCTGACAGATGATGGCGCGTTTAAATAGTGCGACAGTAATGCCGTAATCAACGGCGCCGAGAGACGATCGAGTAGTGTCCGAAAGTGGTGTTTCTATTATGCTGGTGAGCTCACTATATAGTGCTCTACTCCCTACCCCCTACATAGGGGTTAGGGAGTAGTGGTTTGAGTGGAGATTTCGGACACAGCCTACATGTCCCTCGCGCCCCGCTTTCTGCCATCTTCATTTCTAGACATGGAGTTAAAGTGGCCCAAATACACAGGAGCAGATGGCCAGAACCATTGGCACCCGGCCCTGGTCACCTCAGACGACAGGCTGTTTGTGTCCAGATGCCCTGATCTCCACTTTTGCTCCAGTGGTGCGTTCATTCTCTGGTCTGCAGCATCTGCTTTACTTCACACTCATTCTTTTCTTTATATACCTTCATCCGGCTCGACTCTGCACAAACCCTGAGGCGACGAGGTTGCGTTTACTCCTGAACCGTGTTAAGTTTGCATTAAATGCATGATGGCTCTTCCGTTCTTCATCCAATCGCACTGGCAATGCCAGTTTTTAAGACATCATGGTAGTAAAGTACCAATGGTAGCCTCTGTCAACTAGCCCTCACAGCAAGACAGTCTAGTTTAGAGACCTCAAAAAGCTTTTGAGCTGGGTCAAAGCATTCAAGGAGACGTGTTTTCCAAAAGGACACAATAAGTGGGAATCATTTTTGTGTTGAGATGCCTCTGTTTTGCTCAAAAGGGAGAATCTAAAAATGTTGTTTAGAGGCAAACTGGCACAAACATGTCATAATCCTAACATTGTCCTCTTGGAAAACCTGTAAAAAAAAAAAAAAAACACTGAGAAAAAAAACACTGAAATGTAGCATCTTTAGAAATAAAATTATTTGAATGAATGAAAAGTCACGCAACACAGGCCGTCTGGGAAAATAACAATGTATGTATTTCCGTTCCATCTTCCTGATGAAATATAGCAGATAGTTGTAAGGGGGGCCAGGTATTTAACAGAGTAATAAAACAAAATAAAAAGGTGGTCTACGAGAGCATGCAATAAATTTACGGGACAGGAGTTTTAAAGCCGCCTGTCTGTTTATGAAAGGTTTTAGAACAATCCTGTGTTATGTATTCTATTCTATTTAAATCTTTCTATTGTACCAAGTAATGAAATGCTTGGAAATGTTTTGTTCATGACATAAATGACACCTTAGATTTATTCAAATAACATGACGTGTAAATACCAAGAAATAACATAACTGTAGGTACAGTAAGCAATTTCTGAGAAACTCTGTTGATATTTGAAATCAACTCCCAAACTAAAACACCTTCATTGCTCCACCCCCAAAGTAGTGAACGTGCTATCCAACCACAAAAAGCTGGTGCATAAGACGTGAGTGAGTGAGCGTGAGTATGGAAGAATCAGCTGGGATTCAACAACAGAATATCTTGGTTCTGTGAAACAGTAAAAAACAACAACAAAACAATGTTACTCATGTACCGAGCAGAAACTATGCAAAATCTGCGTCCGTTTTCATCCTGCTCTCTAACGTCTCTCCAGAGCTGGAAAGCTTTTTCAATATTAATGTGAGTCTTAGATCTTGCCAGATTGGTTCAATACTTTGTTTTTTCTCAAAATTTACACAGTCAGGACGATGTACAAACACAATTCTTTTTCCAGCACAGAACAGACATCTAGCAAATATTCACAAAATTGTCAGTTTAAAGTGGGTGTTGATTCAAATTTTCAACAGCGTTTCTCAGAAATCCCTTACTGCACCTTTAACAGTTTTTGTGCTTTTGTGCCCAACATAAATATGATGATATTTTAATTTTAGTTTGGATTATGAAATGAACTAAAACTGTAATCTATTAAGGATGCAGATAGTAATAGCTTATATTTAGAAAAATAAAACATGCACAACTAGAGTCATTGATTCATTGTTGTAATCCTTTTCTTTTATTACCATGTTAGACACAAACAGAGAAAGGCCAGAAGATAGCCTCTGTCATCATTGCTGACATAAACTGGTTGGTGTTGGTGTTGCTGAATTTTAACGTTGTCTTTCAGCAGAAGTCAGATGACATGTATGTCAGGTTGTGATGGAGGAGGCTTCCATCTATTTCAAATGAAGTGCATCACTCATGAAATCACGTGACATGTGACTGATGCATGCTTATTGTTTCTAACATTAGATAAGTTGTTTCTAGCAAATTCTTTGAACAGGTTTGCCACTTTTGCACACGTACTGTATTTCAGCGCAACAAATTGCATCATGCACCCACAATCCATTTAACCAGCCACTAAATGTGCTGAGATAGCACTGCTTCGTGAATATTCAAATGAAGTCATTGTCATTTTCTCAGCACAAACACACCTCCTTTCTATGCAAATTAAGCTCATTATAGATGTGCATTACTCAGAAAAACTCAGCACTGTTTGCCCTCTGCAATTAACGTCACTCTATTTCTACCCACAGACACCGGGCAGTAAATTGAATTTTATTTAAGAGATGTTTTACAGTTTTTATCGATCTTAAGCCGATTCAAGTGCCTGGATCACAGTGATGCTGTAAACTTCATGTAAAGTATGCTGGTCCACGGTAGCCGCTGCATTCTTCACAACTGTCAATTAAAGAGGGACATATAAAGCATGATATAAATCTCTGTACCACTCATCCAAAACATAGATCAATAACACCATCCTGCTGTGTCATGGTGCCTTAGTGAATCAGCTTGATGTTTTATTAATGGCAAACTGTTCAGCGGACCGCTGAGCGTGAATGAACACAAGAACCTCTTAAACGTACAGTACACACTCCAGTACAGTTTCCACACAAGGTTTAGCCTTGAGACTAAACTTACATGTTAATGTTGCACAAATATTGTGCTGGAATGTGTGAGGCTAGCCTAGGGTTAAAATGGAAATTCTTTCATGATTTTTTTTTCTGTCTTCAGTCACACAATGTTGTTTTATTTAATTTCATTACATTGGATTAAATTTAGCTGTTCTTTTCCATAAAGTGAAAGTGGACACAGATTTTTACTTTCCGACTCCAAAAAAGTAGGCTACCATAAAAGTGGTTTATATTTCTTAAGCCGTATAATAATTTTAATGCGAATGTTTCATCGCAATCTAATGGCTCTAATGGTGTTGTCTGTACGCGGAAAACTCAAAGGAAAAACTTCTCCTTTTTAAGCATATGTAGTCTATGGAAGCTTGTTTCTGCCACGGAATAAAACATTTTAAAATATAATTGTGACTTTTTATCTCACACTTGCGAGTTTACATCTCACCATTCTGCAGATATACAGAATTGCGAGATATCACAATTCTGACTTTTTCCTCAACTGTGTTAGTCCAATTTGGAGGGAAAAAAAGACTGTGACAATTCTGACTTTATAACTCGTAATTTCTTTATTTCAGTGTTGCCAAGTCTGCAGTTTTCCTGTGGAATTGGACTACTTTTGCATTGTTGCCGCGGGTTGTTTTTTTTTTGTCCATGGCTAGTTTGGGCCATGATTGGGCGGGTTTTGAACAGATATTGGGCTGGTTTTGTTACACAAACCTGGCAACCCTGCTTTATTTGCAGATTTTGCGCTCGAGTTAAAAACTTTGGATGGAAACATTTTTAATGATGTGTAACTCCCTGGCATACATTCTCAGCACACTGAAATCTTCCACCACGTCACAGATATTTAATTGCTCGGTCTCTCGTATGAGGATATCATTGTTGACATTTATTTTGACAGGCTCAGAGCGTAATGCCATCAAATTATGAAGCAACACTTACCAAATAATTAGAAATTTGTCATGGACTGCACACATGAAGGAAACATCTTCTACCACATTTCTGTACTTTGACGACTAGAGGCACATTGAGTGGTATACAAGAATCCCTCTTCTGTTTACTGGGAAAGATCATTCTATGGTATTGATGGATGGCACAGTATACACTATTGGTTACAGGGGTCAGATACAGCAGCCAATAAATTTGAAGAGCACTTAAATGGAGTGCTGGGACAGCCAGTAAAACACACCCACTTCTGCTCCCCACATCAGTCATTTTTATAACCCAGTGTTGGTGCTTTTTAACTTTTCTGAATTAATCCTGTGTTTCCACAGATTTCTTTCGGCTGCAATATTATCATTGCATCTATACGCCACTCTGCAAGTGATAGAAATATGTTAGGTCATTCATTTATGTGAAAGCTAAATCAAAGATCAAACAAAGATACAGGATCTCTTTACCGATGGGAGAACTCTGATGTACAACCACATGGTCTTTTAGAAAACACCACAATTACTTCTCAATTTCTGCAAGAAATGTTCTGAAGAAAAAACAGAACATTATGATTATAAAAAAAAAAAAACATTTGTAAATGATATGTTGTCTTAATATTTTAATCTAGAAAATGCAAAGTCTCATTAATTTATATACATACACACACACTCATTAATTTATACATATATATTTATATTTAAATTAATCAGGAGATACATTTTTATATAAATTAATGAGACTTTGCATTTTCTAGATTAAAATATTAAGACAACATATCATTTACAAATGTTGTTTTTTTATATAATCATAATGTTCTGTTTTTTTGTTTAAATTTTAATTCAAGATTTTCATAGTATTTTGGTCCTTACCATGGTAATCTCATGGTACAGTACCTTCGAGGACTGTGTAAATACCATGAATCACTGAGTGGCATGGTATTATCATCTGATACCATCACTGAACTGTATAATATATATATATATATATATATATATATATATATATATATATATATATATATATATGAACTGTATAATATATATATATGAACTGTATCACTGAACTGTATAATATATATATATATATATATATATATATATATATATATTATACAGTTCAGTGATGGTATCAGATGATAATACCATGCCACTCAGTGATTATATATATATATATATATATTAGTGCTGGGCAAGTTAACGCGTTATTATCGCGTTAACGCATTTATTAATTAATTTTATTAATTTAATTTAATTAATTAATCAATTTTTTTTATCGCGCGTTAACGCAGTTTTTTTTTATTATTATTATTTCGAAATTCCATTGCTCACTGGCTCTGAATACACATAGGCCTACAGTCAAACTATGATCACAGGAGGGGTGGGATGTTGGTCAGCCAGCAAATAACCCACCCAAACAAGCAGTGGAGGGGCTTTAGCAGGTTCTCTCCGGTGAACAGAAAGGGAGACAGCGCTCCCCGAGTGAATGACAGGCGCTCTATGGATAGTAACCATGGCAACGGCTTCTGTGCGCTACGCAGCTGTAGTCTTTTTAACTTAAATTAAAATTATACATAACTTTACCTGATAGGCCTGCGTTTAGTTTAGCGGGGATGCTCTGCCATGTGAATTCCCTCCTGTTGGTCAGGGGCGGTTTCTTCATTAGGGCGACGCACCACCAAAGTGTGAAAGTGATTTTTTTCAATCACATTCACAATCTCATTCACCAACAGAGTTACGCTAGCCGTCACTATAGTCCAATCAGCGTCATGTCACGTTCTGTGGAGTAACGTAGACTAACCATGTTCCGTACACTTTTCGCCTATCACCGCACGTCAGCGACCACTCCTCCGTTTCTGAGAGCAAGACTAGCATGTTTGTGTGATCATTCTCCGGGGGAATACCCATTGATTGGTCCACACTTTGATTGATGTCTTTTGGACCAATAGTTTTTGAGAAAAGTGGGGAAAACTACCTCCTCCACCTGTGTACGGAAGATGATAAGCGTTAACGATGTTCCGTACAGGCTTATAATGGTGTTCCGTACAGAGCGCATAACTTATTTTCAACGGCGAAAATGGAAAATTAACTGATCAACTGATCAATTTTAATGCTAAAATATTCAATCATGTAACAATTTATGTTAATATTAACTTAATTGACCCTTTATGAATATAAACAGCATCACTGCACTGCTGACAGACGTGCTGCCTTTTTTGCTGCCTGAGAGTGACGCCAAACGGTCATCTGCCGCAATCGTTTAAAATTCCCTTTTCACAGCATTTAGTCAACAAAAGGGTAATATATTTAACAATTTGTGATCACATAATATTCATTTAGTAAAGACTGTTATACTGGGAAAGCATAAATGAAATTCAAATGTACATTTTCACTGCTCTAGTTGTCTCCCCACCCAAGCCACTGTCTGAAGTATAGCTTGCCCACGGGCCATTTTCAAGTGAATTGGGCGGACCTGGCAATCTTACTGAAATATCACTGGAACAAACAGCTGGAGTGTCTCTGTTTTGATCGGGGATGAAAGAGGGAGAAATGAAGAAGACACAGATATGCATTTTGTGTATGACCTAGAAGTATTTATTCAGCGATCGGCGGTTAAAGTTAATCTGTACGGAACATCGTTGTTGTACGGAGCATGGTTAGTCTACGTTACCGCCTCTTTTTGGGCGATTTCACTCTGGCTGAGAATCGCCCCGAGTGTTCCCATAGACTTCCATTCAAAGATGTTTTTTTTTCGAACTGGATCGAGGCACTGCAATCATAGACAGTAAAAGAAATGGACACAGCGACCCCATTGATTTCAACGGAGAAGACTTGAAGCCCGATTATTGCACTTCCTGTCTGATGTCTGAGCGAGTGCGCAGGCTCAAACTGAGCGTGACGACAGTCTGATTGTTGAAAATCTTCTAGTAGCTGTCCCAAGATAAATCTGAATCACCTAATTCCTCAAAAACGTTGTTGAAATATTTTGTCCCGTTGCTTTTATGGACTCTCTATTTATGGGCTTCTCCCTTGACTTTGTGCCTTCATGTCCCCCCGATTGCCTCATAGACAGTAAAAGATTGCCTGCAAGCTTCTCCTCCTGTCTATACGGTAATGTCTCTATTGTGCGACAGAAAGTCCCGTGGTTATGACGCAATCTTTAGCCTATTTTTACAAAAACGGCTTCTACGGGGTCGTAACGTAAGATACAAAGTAATGGAGCATTTTATACATTGTCGTGTTTCTTTAGAAATAAATAATCGACAAATTAAGCCTTTGGACGCCTCAGATGTAAAGTTATTCGCTGTCGAAGTGACGCCAAAATGAATGGAAGTCAATGGGATGCTAACAGCAGGTGAAGTTCTGCTACAATGGCGGCTCCCGCGAGGCTTCAACTTCCGGCTGATGGATTACCCCCTTGACTGCAATGCATTCTCTATGGGTTCCGGGAGGGCTCGCACTAACGTGCTTACGTCATCATACGTATCCTTAACTTGTGCAGCGATTGGTGGGAACAAACATACACTATTAAATATCTTTAAGATTAAGTGACAAATAATATTTAAAAACAATTTGAATTTGAATAACAAGAAAAAATGAAACACTACAATAATATCTTTATCAAATGTGATTCAAAAAAAATAAAAATAAAAAAGAATGAGAGCGAGAGCTTGAGAAACTGTTGGGATGGGGATCTCGCGACTCGCGCGTTGAGGCCAGCTGAACTTGAACAACGTCATGGCAAACGCAGTCATAAGTCATTTATCGTGTCATTAAAATAAATACCAGTCAGCCCGTCGTAGTAATCAGCATACATTGAGCAGGAGCAAGTAGCAACAGGAACAACAAAATCTAGACGGGCCTTGGGAGAAGAAGACAAGCGGAGGCTGTCTAAAGAGGTATTGCTGAACATTTTAATACTCGAGTGTTGAAAAATCTCACTTTGTTTTTACAATCAGTTGAGGAAAGGATGGTAGCAGTCTTTTTTACTCCTAGCATTTTACTTTGAAATTTGTACATTTCCATTCGAACACCAACACAATCTTGTATGTCCAAAACTGTTACTTTTCAGGAAACGAAAGAAAACCTTTTTTTTCCCCCAAAATAATTTCCAAGCTCTTTTAATGCTTTCCATTGGTAAAATATTTGTAAAACACATTGACAGATGTAAAGGGTGACCAATAGCATTAATTTTTGAAAAAATAGGGAGATAATACAATATGGATTCTGCCTGATACATTGTTGCTGTCGGGATGGAAACCTTGTATCTCTATATTTATATTATAATAAATAAATTATTTTATAACTAAAATAAATGTATTTATTTTGTCAGGTCTGCGACACAATCTTAAAGTAGTGAAGTTGCCTTTACATGCTTAAGCTGTTAATTTATCCATTGCATGGGTGGACCTTATCCTTATCAATCATCCAAACATTGCCCCCCCCCTGAGAGATTTTGCAGGAGCCGCCACTGGTTGATGTCCTGATAACTATTTAGATTCTGGAAACTCACAAACAGCGAGCCGAGGATCAGTCTCTCTTCCAATGATTTGTGCTGCGCGTCGTGTACAAAAAGTTAGATAATTCAACTTCGGCAACGCGCGGGCGCGTGCGTGAGGCGAGCATGACCGCAACAGTTTCACAGGAACGCAGCCGCTTGTCGCTGCACCTGTGCTCGACCACTTCACCTCACTCTAGGCTGATTTATAATTCTGTGTCGGACCTACGCCGGAGCCTCTACGCTATAGACTACGCGTTGGTTTTCATTATATATCTGCGTCGTTGTCCCCGTTGACGCGCAATTACACATGCAGAGGGACGGGAGAGTGCACGCGCACTACACAGCTACGGCGTGAGCTCGACGCAGAAGTATAAATTGGGCTTTACCTCTGTTTAATGTAATCTTACGTGGGAAACCATCGCATGCCATGACAAAACCTAAGCTGCTATCAGATAAGTAACGTTGGTCGACTTATATCTGTAGTAGTGATCATGATCCTTTTAGACTGTTTCTGCTGCTCCCTGATACAAGATACCTGTTCAGAAAAAAAAAAAGAAAACTGTACTCGTTTTAACAAGCTAGCTAAAAAGTAATGCCCTGGCAGTGGCAAATAGCTTTGTTTAAATATTTGATTTGATTACATTAATGTTTAGGTTGAGATTTACAAGAAATATTTTATTGATATTGTGTAAAGGGAATACTGCTGGTATAAAATCACCTTATTTGTTTAAAGTTTTTGCAAACCACATGTTATTGCACTTGTGTAGCAGTACATTTAAATCAAAAGTGCGCAATACAGTACTTTAGAATTCATTATTCAATTCTGCGCGTAACAATGCGATTAATCGCGATTAATCGCAAGAAAATAATGCGATTAATCGCGATTACATTTTTTAATCGTTGCCCAGCACTAATATATATATATATATATATATATATATATATATATATATATATATATATATATATATATATATATATACACACTCACCTAAAGGATTATTAGGAACATCTGTTCAATTTCTCATTAATGCAATTATCTATTCAACCAATCACATGGCAGTTGCTTCAATGCATTTAGGGGTGTGGTCCTGGTCAAGACAATCTCCTGAACTCCAAACTGAATGTCAGAATGGGAAAGAAAGGTGATTTAAGCAATTTTGAGCGTGGCATGGTTGTTGGTGCCAGACGGGCCGGTCTGAGTATTTCACAATCTGCTCAGTTACTGGGATTTTCATGCACAACCATTTCTAGGGTTTACAAAGAATGGTGTGAAAAGGGAAAAACATCCAGTATGCGGCAGTCCTGTGGGCGAAAATGCCTTGTTGATGCTAGAGCTCAGAGGAGAATGGGCCGACTGATTCAAGCTGATAGAAGTGCAACTTTGACTGAAATAACCTCTCGTTACAACCGAGGTATGCAGCAAAGCATTTGTGAAGCCACAACACGCACAACCTTCAGGCGGATGGGCTACAACAGCAGAAGACCCCACCGGGTACCACTCATGTCCACTACAAATAGGAAAAATAGGCTACAATTTGCAAGAGCTCACCAAAATTGGAAGTTGAAGGAAAAATGTTGCCTGGTCTGATGAGTCTCGATTTCTGTTGAGACATTCAGATGGTAGAGTCAGAATTTGGCGTAAACAGAACGAGAACATGGATCCATCATGCCTTGTTACCACTGTGCAGGCTGGTGGTGTTGGTGTAATGGTGTGGGGGATGTTTTCTTGGCACACTTTAGGCCCCTTAGTGCCAATTGGGCATCGTTTAAATGCCACGGCCTACCTGAGCATTGTTTCTGACCATGTCCATCCCTTTATGGCCACCATGTACCCATCCTCTGATGGCTACTTCCAGCAGGATAATGCACCACGTCACAAAGCTCGAATCATTTCAAATTGGTTTCTTGAACATGACAATGAGTTCACTGTACTAAAATGGCCCCAATAGAGCATCTTTGGGATGTGGTGGAACGGGAGCTTCGTGCCCTGGATGTGCATCCCACAAATCTCCATCAACTGCAAGATGCTATCCTATCAATATGGGCCAACATTTCTAAAGAATGCTTTCAGCACCTTGTTGAATCAATGCCATGTAGAATTAAGGCAGTTCTGAAGGCGAAAGGGGGTCAAACACAGTATTAGTATGGTGTTCCTAATAATCATTTAGGTGAGTGTATATATATATATATATATATATATATATATATATATATATATATATATATATATATATATATATATATATATACACTGTACACACACACACACATACACACTTTAAAAGTTTGGGGTCAGTAAGATTTTTAAAAAATTACGTATATTCAGCAAGGATGCATTAAATTGATCAAAAGTGACAGTAAAGATATTTAGAATGTTACAAATATTTCTGACATCTAACAGTGACTAGATTAATAACACAATTTGAGTCAAAATAGCTCTGTTCTTCATTTTATCAAGCTCCAGATTCTGTCAGATTTTAGTTTCTTTATTATGAACACATCTTTTGCCCAAACCACTGTTACAGGCTCATTAGCTTTAAATTCATCCGTGCTGCAATGACAGGCCTGTGGGTGGATTGCTCATTGATTTTAATAGCTGTAAGTGATCCAAAGACACGTTCCCATTTATTGATACAATATAGTTGCATGTGGGAGTCTTGTACTCCCTGCCTGTTGCCCTCTCTCTCAACAAGTTTTAATATGCGTTTTTTTGTGAATACCTGCTGGTGCAGCCCATCCCTGTGGCTGTTTATGGTCTAATTTTGAAGCTGTCCTTTGACATGTCTGGAACTGGTTTTCTGGTGGGCATATATTTGGTGGGCATAACCAGTGTTGGGGAAAGTTACTTTGCATTACAATGTTGCATTACTCCCTTAAAAAGTAACTAATTGCGTTACTTAGTTACTTTTTTTAAAAAGTTATGCGTTATGTTACTTTTGTGTTACTTTTTTTCCACCATGGGCTGGGCTTGTTTTTTTATAACAAAAAAGTTATATTTTTGGGCAAATGTAAAGACCCTTTCACACCAAAAGTGAAATAATAAGCCTCAGGTTGAAGGAAATGCACAATCACGCGTGTACAGTAGAGGGCGCCGCTCAAACAAACCTTTCAGCTGTGCTGCCGAAGAATGGGACACAGGAGAAAAAAGTTGATCACTTAGGCTACTTTATCAATAAAAACAAAAAAATCTATAGTCATTTTTGCTTATGGTTTAACTGAATCATCGAAGGTCAGAAGCAAGTACATTGGTCAATAAAGTGAGATTAAATACATAAAAAAGTGAGATTATATATATATATATATATATATATATATATATATATATATATATATATATATATATATATATATAAAATGTATATATGTGTGCGTGTGTACAATTTTTAATACACACACACACACACACACACACACAGACACGCACGCACATATATACAGTAGGCCAGTGTTTCCCAACCCTGTTCCTGGAGGCACACCAACACTACACATTTTCTAACTCTTCCTAATCGATCACACCTGAATCAACTCATCAGCTCGTTAGTAGAGACTCCAAGACCAGAAATATATGGGTCAGAAAAGGGAGACATCCAAAATGTGCACTGTTGGTGTGCCTCAAGGAGCAGGGTTGGGAAACACTGCAGTAGGCTATATATATATACAGTATATATGTGTGTGTGTGTGTGTATATATGTATACAGACCTTTTATACATACATGTGTGTGTGTGTGTGTGTGTGTGTGTGTGTGTGTGTGTGTGCGTGCGTGCTTGTGTGTGTGTGTGAAATGTATCATATACACGTTTAAAGTTCCATAAAGTTCTGATAAAATCTTCACTGTAAATATCTGCAGATTATTCAAACAAAACCATCAGCAGCTGTTAGACCTCACAGACCTTTTGTCACGGCACACCCATCCCCTCTGAGTATTAGCGATGCTCCCGAATGCATCTGCATTGAATCCTCCCACATTTAAAACTCTTCGCCTCTCTTCTAAATGTCAGAGATAATTTATGGAACAGCTGTGATGCTGTTTATTCACTTACGACTGAAGCCTTTAAAACAGCGAGAGAAGAACAACACTTGCAGGTACTTAGCGTTGTTTGAGCCACATCAGCAGCCGAAACAGATGCTTGGTAAACGAAGATAAAGCCAGACACAGCTGAGAACGGGGTTTGTAATGGGTGATCAACGGCTGGATTTGCACAAGGTACTGCTCTGAGACCCACAGTCAGCTCAGTAATTGGTGCAGAACAAATACCTTTTCCAAGCGCATCCAGTTAATTGAATGGAAACTGGGAACATATGGTACCTGAAAGTGCTACTGTATGAAGTATTGTTTTGATGATGCATGCCACTTCATGCACAATAGTTGGGCTAGCAGAAGATTCCCCAGATAAACACCTGTGAGGTTTTGCGGTTTCATGTTGATATGTTCATGTTTTGCGGTTTCATAATGTATATATCAACATTTTCGAAACCGCGTGTGCAGCGCTTTCTGACATAAAATCAGTTTAAGACCTTTTTTTTTTCATGGATGTGCTAAAGAGAACTAAGGTGAATATTTTATTAGTAAAGCGATTTTCACAATTCATGGTGGTTCAAAGAAGAAAACCATGCATTAATATCTGAGCATTAGTTCACCCAAAAATGAAAAATATGTCATTAAATACTGTACTCATTCTCATGTCATTCCAAACCCGTAAGACTTTCGTTCATCTTCAGAACACAAATGAAGATGTTTTTGATGAAAACTGAGAGATTTCTGTCCCTCCATTGACAGCTATGCAACTGCACTTTGATGATTTAAAAAGTTCATAAAGAGATCGTAAAACTAATCCATATGAATTGAGCAGTTTATAAACGTATAAATCTGTTCATCATATGAAGCGATCGAGTCTCTTCAGAACATTTGATTTCATTTAGATTTTTGTATTGGTGTGTCTTGGTGTTGTTTTAATATAGAACTGGGTCTACTTCAATTTCAATAAATACGGGATGTTATTGTTTTGGTGAATGTCTGTTTTTTAGATCATAAAAAGTGTAGTAGTTAGAAAAATGATGACCGTTCACACCAGCGTATTTCTTAAAGTTCAGTGGTTGAGACCTTCAGAGGGATAGATGAAATGCAGATTGAGACAAGCTAAAGTCTGACTGCCAGAGATGTAGTCCATGATTCTCGCTCCTTTAATTGGTGGCAGGATTAAGTCAGTTAGCTCTTCGAAAAGGTCAGCGCTCTCTGAAGAGGCAGTGGATGGGAGAGGTGAATGAACCCTTGACCCGCACGAACAAACTCAGACCCTGAGCTGTGAGATATGACCTTTAACTCAGTTACATACGGTGAGAGTGGAAATATGACGTCTGATGCGAGGCCAAAACACTGGCACAACACACTCATTAACTTGAGCTGACCTAGCCAAAGTTTGTGTGGAGGATGTTTGAATTCATGAATATTCCCAGGATGGCAAGGATTGATGCTTTATTCTTTAGGATAAAACTGAGAGTGGAAGAGAAAGCCTCTGGAGTCAGAAAAGATTTACATCAAGTTACCGATCTGAAGTCCGCTGAAGGAAGGCCTGTTCGCTCTGGGAGTTTCTCGCTCCTTATGCGGAAAGTATCTCACCAAAAGAGAGCTGATGCTTGTTTGACATGCCAATATGGTGACGCACATACCTAATGTGGAGATAAAACCAAGACTCATTTAAAATAGGGTCACAAAACAAAAAAAGGAACCAGTTAACATGCATGATTAATCAAAAAATATTTAAAGCTGTGCTCTTGATTTTACACACAAGAAAAAAAATCCCAAGCTGAGCAGCTGTTTATTGGTAAATGATAGAGAAAGACACTGTTTATGGGTAATTTATTTTTAAATCAACCCCTCATGGGACATTTAACAAAAGACATTTGCACTCTTTGTATAATGAAATTTAATTATCATCTAAGCCAAACGAGTGAACAATCATCCACAAGCTAAACACTGTCATTCATGTTAGTGAAAACATTAGGAAGGCCATTCTGATGCAGTTTAAGATATATAAAATATCAAATGTTTATCATCCATACGAATTGCTGAACCTAAGAATTATACAAAAGCTTTTATGTATTTTTTTTTGTTGACAGGAACTATGTTAATGTGCTAAATAATATTCTAATAAATTGACACTAAAACTAACTTGAAGTAATATCAACAACTATCTTTCAATTAGTTGTGTAGAACCTTTTGGGGTTTTCATAAGCTGTAAGCCATAATCATCAAAATTATAACAAATAAAGGCTTGAAATATCTCACTTTGCATGTAATGAGTCTATATTATAAATTAGTTTCACCTTTTAAGTTGAATTACTGAAAAAATGAACTTTTGCACGATATAAAAATTTTTCACGAGTTTCACCTGTATATCACCTGTATGTTTCACCTGTATATCAACACCAAACACATTTTAACATTAAGAAAGATTTAGAGGATATTATCAGATTTTTTGTCAGAATTCTACATTCTTAACATTGCCATGTGGTTCAACAATGGCGGCAGATATCAAAGTAAGCCGTTATTGCTTGAAAGGAGATAGACTGTCATGTTTACATCATAAAATAATAGAGGGTTGTTCATAATTATATTATCTTTCAACAAGGAACTTTTCCAGCAACTTCCTGTCAATGTTCCTGTCTGTATTTGACTTGAAGTTTGTTTCACCCTGAGCAAGCTGCAAAGAGCAGTTTCATCTGTCACAGGAACCTGCGAGTCACTTATTCCCTCTGACACCCTGACAGGAGGAACTCTATAATGACAGTCTAGACACTGTGGAAGAGTACGGGGTCTTTGCGGGAAGGCAGACCCTCCACAGGGAATGAAAAAGCGACTGGAGCTACAAACAAGCCCAAGAAGGGATCACTCATTTCCAGCCTATATTTTTGAGGATTGATAACTGCCAGTTTCCACAACAAGAATAACCCAGTATCTTTACTGAGCAGTGGAGAATGCAGACCGCATTTTTCTTTTTTGCTCGCCATTATTCCCAAAACTGCTTATCAGAACATGCAGAGATTATTGATATACTGCAAAAAACACTCTTTCCTTCTTGAAATTTTCTTATCATTAAAAGCACAACATTGTCAGGAGGATGCATTTAGTATTTTTTTCTTTTTTGAAGGGAAAACGTTTTTCTCAGAACATGTACAGACCCAAGGCCCTTGTTAAAGGCACTCCAAGACAAAATTGGTATGTAACACATTTAGGGTTCTAAATGCAGCGCCAGGCACTTTTTTGCTAGTTTCAGCCTGACGCTGTTTTCATTTTCGCTTCCTGCGCCACATTGTATGAATAGCAAATGCATCTGCGCCCATCTGTTCGGCCATTGTCTGAAAACGAGGTGTGTTCAGGCGCATTGTTGGTGAGTTGCTATTTTGAGGCAACTGAGGCAACTTTTTGTTGTTATTTAAAGGGCGCATTAGTAATTTGCGCCTATAGCGGGTCCACAACGCGTGTACATTCTGCTTATTACACACACAGGGACGCGCACACAAACATGCCAAATATTAAAAATTAAAGGATTACAATGTACAAGATTATTATTGTGAATATAAATATATGGTGGAATCTGGCTTGTCCCCTAGATAGTCTGTTTGCGCGCTTTAACCTCGCGCACGAGCTGATCTGTTTCCTCTCTGGAGAAGCGTTCAGTCTTTCCGCTTTCAAATTCCGCCATATAAATAGCGACTCCGCCATGGCGAGAGCGCAAGTGGCTTTTAAAGGGAATGTGCGATTCCTTTACTCATTAAGAGAATAGGGACAACCTTTTAGACCATGCACCGGACACGCCAACCATTTTTCCCGTCGTTAAACTTGCAAAATTGATTTTGGACACGCCCTAAGTGCACGTGCGCCGTGCACTTTAGACCATGAGCTTAGATCGTTAAAATAGGGCCCTCAGGCTAACTTTTTCCCTGCCATGTTTTCACTGTTATACAGTAGGGGGCAGGGCCGGCTCTGTAAATCTGGGGGCCCTAAGCAGGATCATTTTGGGGCCCTGCCTTGCAGTAAATAATGGAGTATTGCCACCGCAAACCGGCAACTGTATACAATCTAACCCCAATCTAACAATTCTTCAATTAAGTTGTTGTATATACTACAGGTGTTGCTGGGGTCTCAATCTTTGAACTTCTTTTCCCTTTTCCACACTTTAAAAAGAGGGAGAAGTTGGACCAGTAATTTCTTTGCTTCCTTCTAAAGTGATTTAAACATATTCTTCTTTTTTCTTTTTTCCACACCCGATGGATAGACTCGTTTCATTTTTGCGGTCAAATTTCCAAGTCCAGGGAAGACAACGATCTGACACGGTTGGTTGACTTAACGCAGTTGTTCTCAAACTTTTTCGGTCATTCCCCACTTTGGACAAGGGGGAATTTTCAAGCCCCACTGCCCCCATCGCCCCAACACAATGCTAATGAAATACGCAACAAGCTTAAAATGTTCTAATTTATTGAAGTAACAAGTAGTATCTAAACACAAACTAACTATCTACATCAAATAACATAACAGCAAGTTAAAAAATAAAGAAAATAAAAGTGCAGCTGTGTCATAACTTGCATGGATATCAATATAGAGAAAATAAAAGTGCAGCTGTGTCAAAATGTTAAAAAAAAGAAAAGAAGAGAAATCCATTTGGCAAGACAGGTATTTAAAAAAAATTAAAATAGACATAACATAGGCTACTGTGTTTGATATAGGATTAAAATTATGGGGCAGCAGGGGCGTCACTAGGCCCTTTTTAGGGGGGCTTCAGCCAGCCTATTGCCTATTTATGCCTAGCCCCCCTTAAAATTTGTGATTAATATGCTACACAAATTCGTGTACGCTTTAGTCTTGTTTTAATCAGATTCAGCGCGTTCTTCATCTTAAATCCGCAGTGGCGCCGAGCAGAGAGCGCGTCAAAAAGAGAGGAAAGTGTGTGTGTGTGTTGATCTGAGCCCATTGGTCTGTCACTGCTCGTCAATGTCAGAATATTTGAGATGACCAATCAAATCAAAGTAGGCGGGCTTTACATTCACAGACGCTGAGCGCGAATTTTAGCAGCACAACTCGACGTTTCAGTGTACGGGCAAGTGCGAGATAAGATGTAAGTAGCTAAACTTATAACGTTATATATTTGACAGTTTTTTGAGGTCATTAAAGTTAAACGAATGACAAAAAATAATCAGGAAAACTAATATAGTTTTGTCTAATTTCGCCCTTTTGAACTGAAATTAGGCATGTAACTTCAGCCTAATGTAATCATTCGTTTACTGTCATTGTGAGTGGACAAAAAACATTAACAAAGCCGTTTTCATCCTGTTAATAATGAATGTGTACATATTGAAAATATAATACAAATTGCAGCCTTTAGTAAATAAAAAAAAAGCTCAGCTTTAGGAGGGGAAGAGAAAGGGCACGATGAGGAGACTGAAAAAAAAGAAAGGAAGATGGAGATGAGGAGAGAGCAGGTATTGACAAATAGTCTACTGACGTAGTTTTAACGCTATTTCTTATCCTTTTTAGGATAACGTCTTGAAATGCACATTTCAGAGATTAAAAAATTTAACCCCCAAACCTCCACCTCAAATGCAGGACCTCTTTGATTATAAAGCCCCGTCTACAGCCCTGTATTAGGAATCAGAATCAGAAAGAGCTTTATCCCAAGTGTGCTTGCACACACAAGGAATTGGTTTTGGTGCTGATGCTTCCAGTGCACATATACAAATATGTGATAAGGCATAAGATCAATAATGAATGTGTAGCCTTTAATTTGAATTAATTTTATAAACTTAGTTACCTTTCCTAGTAGTTTTCAGTAAATGAACACGTCTGAGAAAATGATTCATAGGCAAAATCAACCAGTTGACCCCCAAAGAGAAAAAGAGTGAGATGCTGATGAGGAGAGAAAAATAATCAGCTGCCAACTGAAATGGTTTTATCCCAAAAAAATTTGCCTTCAAAACATCTTAAAATGCACATAATAGTTCAAAGAATTAAAAAATTTCATGGTAATGAAAGTGAGCATTAGACCCTAAATTAAACTTTTACCTTGTTTAAAAAAAAAAAATTTAATCATACCCTCATTGGGGGCTTAGCCCCCCTAAAAGGAAAATCCTAGAATCGCCCCTGATGGGCAGTGTATGAGATATAAACTAATGATTAATTATTTCAATATTCCTTTGTTCCGATCAGAGCATGTGAGCGGAGAGCGCATTTCTGAATATTCCTCGGCTCGCTCATTCCGCTCAGGGTCGCGTGCTCAACCCTGCTGGTTCGAAAATATGTGGAATAAGGGCTGCCTCCGACTAAAGTTTTTTTCTAGTCGACTAGTAGTTGTTTATTTAAGCCATTAGTGGACAAATTGCCCCTTTATATTGATTTAATAACTTAAATAGGCTATACTGAGTGTTATAAAGCCGCACTCAAGCGCACGAACCGGCAAAAGTAGGCTAATGATTATGAATGTGTAAAAATAGCAAGGAGACATTTAATTGTTTATTAATAAACTGGTGTTTTCTGCGTCACTGCAAAGATGAAGTTGACGATGCGGACTCGCCATGAACGAATAAAGATATAAAAGGTATAAAAAGGAAAATTTCCTCCCGTTGGCGCGCCCCACCTGTCACGTCTCTATTCCCCACCAGTGGGACGCGCCCCACACTTTGAGCGGCGACTACCATCTGTAGCTACCCTAAGCAGCCGCTTAGTTCGCTTATAGGGAGAGCCGGCTCTGGTAGGGGGCACTATTACGCAAACAAGCAAAGAAGAAGCAGAAACCAGCTATGGAAGCATTGCTTACGCACATGAAAGCTAACGTGATCATCAAACATTCAACAGCATAAAATCAAAACTTCCCGGGCTTAAGATACCGAATGTAATGTATACATTTAAATACATTAATGTGGTACTAAAAACATGTTATTATAGGGCCAGGACTAAAATGCAATGCATATGAAATAAGGGATCCCTGTCTTTAGAAAAGAGCTATTTAAATGTAACGAATTTTTATTATTATTATTATTTCTTTCCACCATGATAAAGGCTGGAGACCCTGATTTGCATCATGGGCTTTTCTACTATCATAATGCGATCGCATTCACTGGATTGTGAAAGGATGGAGCTTATTGGACAGTGAGGATTGGCCAGATCTCCGAGCAACTCTACAGTCTCTGAGCACAGAGCCTTGTAATTGTCCTGACAGACAAAACGCTGTCACAATCAATTCCATTATCAGTCAGCAAGAACGCGCTGTAGAGCATTCACGCTCCACCCAGCGGAAGAGAGGCCATCTTCATTAACACAAGAAAGCACACGCATTCGCTAGGTGAGACACGTCTACGCAGCAAACTGAGCAGCAGCGTGCCGGCGGGGGTCGACGCTAGAGGTTGTTAAAGCCTCCGAGCCTGTCTGAACTCACAGTGCTGGCAAAACTCAGTGCACATAGTGTGCCTCTTTAGATCGTAATACAAAAAAAGCTGCAGGGCATTTCTCGGAGCCGGTCTGAATCTGTTCAGATAATGATCTCAGGCCTCATCAAGAGTCCAACATGATGCAACCACTGAAATCACGTCCTTTGTTTTGAGGACATTGTGTCATTGGCGCTGGGGAGAACAGAGACACTTGTTACTGCTTTTTGCTCATTTGTTTTCAGAAAATGTTTAGCATAAACCTCACATATAAGCGTTTATTTCAAAATTTAAAACTGAAGAAATATCAATAACTTAACAGTCTAGATACATTTAAACTAGAAGTACACAAAGGTTGACTTGACCATGCTGTTTAAAGCTATGGTATTGAGATTGAGGAGTCACGTGCCGATTTGGGCGTGGTCTGAGCCGGTCGGCCATGATGGTAGGAGACGCTATCGGTTGCCAGGGGCAACGCCTTCAGAACTTCACAGAGGCGCGACTAAACATTCCAGAAATAACATTTTTCATTTTAGCGATACGCCGCAGTTTCTTTGGAGAAGAAGGAAGAGAAATGAAAGGGGTTCTATCGGGAGAGACTAAATAACAATGCTAGCCAGCTTTATTTAGAGAAACTGCTTGTCAATAAACTGACAGCAGCAACAGCGAGCAAAGCATGATTTCAAAAGGAACACATTTCAGCACAGTTCGCCTTTTATTTAACACAAACGAACGAAATTAATACTCTGTTATTCAACTAGAGTTGTTTAATTTGTTATAGATATAACGCGAAATATTTAAAAAATACACTTTTTTTTTAATGACGTACGTCTCGCAGTGACGGGAATGTCCGATCTGTCCGCTTAATGTTGCACGGCAGGTGCAAATGCACGTATCTGATTCATATCAGATTTATTTCCACATATGAATGAGGCCTGAAACATCAAGTATGACTGAACTCTCGCAGTTTAACGTTACAGGTTTGGGGGTTTCTAAGTCTTGCACCCAGCCGCGGCAGAATTGTTCATAAGCTTCTAATGACTTAAAGCTTCTGAACTCTTGCATTGTAATGTGTAGGTCTACTAGTCGAGACTGTTTTCCAAAGATGGCTCCTGTCTGTATACACGAAGTGGACTGTCTTTATATTTATCTTCTTATTAAACGGTCTGTACACTTACAAAGTTCTCAATGCTTCGTTTTGCATGTAGGGACCCTCATTATGTTACTGTGTTCGTGTGGGGCTATTTTGAGCCTTGTTAGTGGTATTAACTAGCGATTTCTTTTTACTTATTAAATGCCCCCATTACTAGCGTTATACGCTAAACACTTTTTAGAGATAAAACTCTTTACATTCGATTATCATGAAAACAAATCTCAGAGAACGGTTGACCTAGGTACCAATGTTTTATTAGACCAAAGGTTCATTTTGCGCCGGAGTTCTCCTTTAAAAATCGGTCGAGAAATGAGACGGTAGGGAAGTTTTAAAAACTCATCCCGCCCCTCCACACACACACCCCTCCCCTCTGTGCTACCTGATCCCTGAGCTATGTCACGTTTGAGTTCACGTCAACGCAAGACTAGCAACACATGAAATGTTCTGCTAAGGTTTTGAGTAATTGTTATTGCAGCACACAGCGCATCTTGTTCAAATTCCGATCGGCTCGAACAGAAACCCGCTAGGCATACTGAAATATATTCAAGCACTTCAAGAAATATAATTACTTTGACCCGTGATAGGCGATGCTAAACGGCTAACATTGCCAATGCCGACCGGCAGCATGAGCAAGGTGTCAAACTGATAAAAAGCTATTTATGTAACACACGTCACAACATAAAAGTATAAATAAATGTTTACCTGCTCAACAAAAAGTCAGCTGTGTCAGCGTCGGTTTTCAGTCCCAGATCTCCCTAAGCTTCCTCCAACGGTCAATGGTGGACCCTATATTTATCCAACTTTTATCCTACTTTTTTTTAATCTCTGCTTTCCTCTACAGACTTTCTCTTTCGTCCAAACTTTACAGTAGGGGCAAGCAGGGGCCGCTTGCTGCTGTCGTTTATATTTTATCCATTGCTGATTAGCTAACTACCATAGACTGTCTGTCAGCTGCTTGCACGCGTAAGGAGGGGGGCGGGGTCGGGTGCGGTTGGGTTGGAAACGCGAGCGCCAGGCGGAGTTTCAAGTGGAGCTGGTGATTGGATGAGAGCAGTTGACCAATGTTAGCTGTCCGCCCGGACAGCTTACATTGGTCAACTTCTCTGCGGCTGTACAGCCAATAGACTGAATGGATTTTTTTCATTCTTTTTTCTATTCATATTGTTAGGATTGTACTATATAACCATAACCAGCATATAAACGAGGATATTAATAATGAACAATCTTTGAAATCGTATACCCTAGCTTTAACTCTATAAGTGAAATAATGTAATGTAAGTTTAATACCCATGTCAATAAGCATTAGGTTGTCGCTCTAATATTATTTCAATAAATAATTAATATATTTTCAGGTTTTGTATCTTTTACTTGTGAGCCATTTCAAGCTGTGGAGCTTAAAGATTTACACTGGAATGTGACATTTAGACGAATTTTGCAAGAACTAGTATGGGTAGCTGTGATTAACATTCCAGCGACATGCAGAGTGCAAATTAAACAAAATAATCCAATAATGTAATAATAATCCCAAAGACAGACGTCCCCTGAGTGAAAAATAAGCCTGGAATAATGGACAGGCCTGTTCTAAAAATGGCTGCTGTCGTCTTTGTGTGCCTTACGACCTTATTTAAATTCTCCACAGCTTCCTTTCTGGAAAGAATGTCATGCACACACTAATTCATGCGTAAATCTGTGAGAAAATTACACAGATGTTTTTTGTTGCTACGAACACATGCTCCACCATCTGCGGTTGTGTCTGCTTAAAGTATTACAGCGTAATCATGAATGAAATATCAACACAGTTCATTTCAAAATAAGCCTCTTTAGATCAAGTTTGATCTGGAAGCAGGTTCACGCCAAGTTACACTTGCACTAACTTTAGTGGTGCATATGCTTTCAGTTTACTGAACAAACTAATTCACTTAAAGGCTATGATGACTGTAGCTACATTATCCCGCCTCGTTACCGAATAAATAAATAAAAATATATACATACTGTTAACTAACTACAAGCCTAACAACGGTACAAAAAATATTACAATATTCTGAAAACTTCTATAGAATGATCAAAATTGCAAAAAGTATCACTAATGGAATCATTCAGGTATGTAAATAATTTAATTCCTTATGATTCATATACTTATGTCATTTTGAGTATTACTAGCTGATGTGTCTGCTTTGCATTCACAGTATGACTGAAGAGTGAATGCAATTTCTTGGCTGGATTATGACTGACAGACAGGAATGAGTGGCACACATCTTATCTTCATTTCACTGGCGAGGAAGAGCTGCTGACACCTTGGATTTCGCAAATGAGCCACTGATACATCCCTAATCGTTTTTTTTTTTTGTTGCTCAATTCGAGTCGGGCTTGGCCAGTCGGGTGCAGCAGATAATGGCAAATTGCAGACATTCTTAATAGACTTACAGAGTTTTGATTTCAGGGAATTCAAATCCATTAACTTTAACGCAGTCTTTCGCATCGGCCTCCGAAGAGAAACGTGTGAGAAAGGTTAAAAAACAATGAATCTAGATGCTCATCATGACACAATCCAAAACCGTCACAAACACCCCGAATAATTGAATTACAATTAAACATACTAATCATTATGATTATGCTAATTTCGACATCTAAATGAGGGCTGTCATTGTAATTATATCCATTTTGTGAGACCTTTTATGAGTCTGTTTCCTTGGGACGGTTGCACATAGTTGCATGCAAAGATAATCAATCTAATCTAATCACAAGAATGATATATGTTGGGAGCAGCTGGGAAGATTTTATATAATCCACTGAATTTAAATGCAAATGGGACAAATCGGTGCAAAACAAAAAGGTGTATGAGTCAGATAATAAGGCAGTTTATTTCCTCCTGGAACTGTGCACTGTGCTTGGGCGAGAAATGAAACTATTGTTTCCTTTGTCATCGCCATCATTTCAGGCTTCAAATTAAATCCTCCTCCCTGTTTTTCCTCTGCTGTTTAAAAGAGAATAAATGGAGCAAAGTTTCTCGAAAAAAAAAAAAAATGTATTCTTAATTATCCATCCTCGGAGTACATGAAAATAGTTTTTTTTTCTTCTTAAAGGGGCCATTTTCTACACTTTTGCAGCATATTCTAGCAATCAGGCACTTACTGTACTAATGTACCTTAATATGTAACTTTGCCAATTTCAACCCGCTTCGTATTGTTACAATCTCGGAAGTATATGTAAAAGAAAAATGCCTCGTTCTCTTATTCTCCGCCGGATAATGCACCCTGAGCTCCAGGGCTTTTGTGAAAACTAGAGATTATACTTCTGCATTTTTGTATCCCAGCCCAAGAGTCGGATCAACAGAGGGTTATTAACAGAACAGTGATTGTAAGGGTAGGTTTATCACTGAAAATTGTACCGTACTACAGTATGTCTACTCTTTAAACAACATTATGGTAGCTTTCTTATCTGTATGCAAGAGCGTTTTGCTTCGGCGGGTTGGGCAGAGCTGACAGAACGTTAGCTTCTTTAAGTTGTTTTCCTCCTTTGGTCTAAGCACTGTGTCAGTGGTCATACAGTTTGAAATGTTTACTACAAACACAGAGGTTTTTCAGATTTCCCGTCGCAGTGTTCTCTCCATATTTCTGTTCTCTCGATTCTTTTCAGCCTTTAGCCACTATGCCAAAGCTTATTTAAAATATTTATTTCATACTAAGTATAAAACAAATTCATTACCATATTTTTGACATATTGCTTAAGAATTACTGATATAAATACTAACACTGTAAAAAAAATATGTTCATGATTTGTAATCACAACATTTTTTCTTTTGTCAAATCAACTTAATAATTTATGTGGTTCAGATAACATAATATTTGGAGTTTTTGATGATTAAATCAATCTCCTTCATTGTATTAACTAAATTTTTCCATTTCAATTACATTTTTTAAAAAGTCAATTTTAAGGCAACCAGGTTACTTTTTAAGTTAAACCAACAATATTTTTTTTTACAGTGAAACTGAATATGGAGTACTTCTTTATTCAACAATGCACATTTCTTAATATTAAGCCTAACGTGTTTAGCATGTATTAGTAGGGATAGTATATGTATAATTTAAATTAAAGATATTTAAATTGTACCTAAAGTATACTTGCAATAGTTCAATCAAATATACTTATATCTTTAGTTGATTATTATTATTTATTTTAATATTTTAAACATGAGGGAAGAACAAAACACTAAACTTGGTAAAGGTATTTATCTGACAAAATTATGTGGCAAAAAAACTACAGCTACAGGTTTTACTTTATACAATAAATGTCCGCATAATTTGGGATGTTATATTGCGTTATCATCACAAATAAAACAACTGACGCAAGCACAACTACACAATATGCTTTAACAAATCTTTAACAAACTTTGAATAATATTTGAATAAAGGTGTCAATTTTCCATTTAGCCACTACTGTACATGTCAAGACAGTAACAGCTTGTAGATACTGTACTTTTAAATTGGATTCATATTTAAATTAATTAAAAATGTTAAGCTTTTCCCATAAGGTCTACTTTCGTTTTATATTGTGCCCAAAAAGTTTTCATGACACATGCTACTGTGCTTTTAAGAAAAAAAAACAAAAAACTAATTTGCATTTGAAATGGACAATTGCAATTATAACTGGTAATGTTCGTTTTCTTCTTGTTTTATGCACACATTTTTGTGAGGTTTGTTTAAAACAAGAAAAAAAGTACAATTTTCCAATGGGAATAAACAATTCAAGATCTAGTAAAAACGATACTGGTTACTAACGTAACCTCGGTTCTCTCTAGAAGAGGGAACGAGTATTGCGTAAGTTAGCTTACGCTACGGGAAAGATTTATCTTCTCGAGATATTGAAGCCAAAAATTATCCTTAATTTTGTATATATTGTCAACGCAGTTGCAGCAGCTAGCAGACCTTGAGCGGGCATTCTAGCGCGCTCATAGGCTGCCCTGCGGGAACTGCACAGCCTACCAGTGAGCCCGGCGTGACGTCACGTCCAATCGAGGGCGCTCGCGCCGTCACCGCGTCCTAGCCCGCCAGAATGGGCGTGGCTTAGCGTATATAAGCGGGGCTCGGAGGCTGATTCTCTGGTTTTCATCGACTGAAGCGAAAAAGCGCTTGTGGCGTTTAGCACGGCAGCTTACGCAATACTCGTTCCCTCTTCTAGAGAGAACCGAGGTTACGTTAGTGACCAGTATCGTTCTCTTACGAGAGGTTCTCTCGTATTGCGTAAGTTAGCTTACGCTACGGGAACCCATTGTCCACGCCGTGCGCGCCCGCATCCATCCCATGAGTCACAGAACTTCTGTGAACATAGAGAGTGGGAACCAACGCATTGTACATAAGCGCGAGTACCATAAGCGTAAAGCGCGTGTAAACAAGCACTGACAGGCAATACAGAGCGGCCATGTGAGGCAGGTGTACTTAGCATATACAGCACATAACCTGAAACAGTGCAGCTCAACCAGAAGAGCTGAATTCACGTGCGGGTAGCCTGCGCATGATAGGATCTGGGCATGGCTAGCCTCTCACTTAGACAGACAGTAATTTAGCCTGCAGGGCGGGAACTTCTAGGTTGTAAAACCTGACAAAGGTGGAGGGTGAGGACCAGCCCGCCGCCACACATATGTCTTGAATGGAAATTCCGCTTGACCATGCCCACGACGAGACCACGCCTCTAGTGGAGTGCGCCCTGATGCCCAGAGGGCACTGCAAACCTTTCGCCGCGTAAGCGGCCGCGATTGCGTCTACTATCCATCTGGACAGGCTCTGTTTCGAGGAGGCGAGACCTTTAGTGCGCCCACCGAACGAAACGAACAGTTGCTCGGAACGCCTGAACGGGGCGGAGCGCGTAATGTACAATCTCAGAGCTCTGACTGGACAGAGGAGATTAACATCGCTTTCGCTATCGGATGCTGGCAGAGCCGATAGGGAAATGACCTGTGCTCTGAATGGGGTGCCAACCACTTTGGGAACGTAACCATGTCTGGGCTTTAGGATGACCTTAGAGTCATTCGGGCCAAACTCCAGACACGTCGCGCTTACAGATAGCGCGTGTAAGTCCCCCACGCGTTTGACTGATGACAGTGCGATCAGAAAAACAGCTTTAAGCGACAGGTATTTTAGGTCCGCTGTGTCCAGTGGTTCAAAATGGGATGCTTTCAGGGCCTCTAGGACCAGTGAAAGGTCCCACATCGGAACCGAGGGGGGGGCGCGGGGGGTTCATCCTTCTGGCTCCTCTAAGGAAGCGGATGACAAGCTCGTTTCTGCCTATTGACTGGCCGTGCATTGATTCAGAGAATGCTGCGACAGCTGCCACATAGACTTTGAGCGTGGAGGGGGACCTGCCCCTGTCCAGCAGCTCTTGGAGAAAACTGAGAAGCCGCGTGACCCCACATGTTCGCGGATCGAGGTTTTTATTTGTGCACCATTTGCAGAACACAGACCATTTGGATGCGTAGAGCCTTCTGGTAGAAGGTGCTCTGGACTGCACGATCGTGTTCATTACTGCGTCTGGCAGGGATACCCGTTGATCACCCACGCGTGTAGCGACCAGCGCTCCGGGTGGGGATGGCAGATCGAGCCGCGCGCCTGAGAGAGAAGGTCTGCTCTCAGCGGGACAGGCCATGGGGCTGTCTGTGACAGCCGCATCAGCTCTGGGAACCACGTCTGGTTTACCCATCGCGGGGCTATGAGGAGCACTGAATGGCGCGTTTCCCTTATTCTCTTGATCACCTGTGGTAACAGAGATACAGGGGGGAAAGCATATAGCGGGCGGCTGGGCCACATCCGGGCGAGCGCGTCCCTGTCCTTCGAAAAGAACATTGGGCAATGAGCGTTGTCTCGTGACGCAAAAAGGTCGACTTCCGCTTTGCCGAAAAGGCGCCATAATAACTGGACTGTTTGGGGGTGCAGTGACCACTCCCCCAGGGGAACGTTGTCCCTGGACAGTCTGTCTGGGCCATCGTTCAGTTGACCCGCCACATGAGCGCAGATGGTGCTGAGACCAAACGAGGAGGCGTTCCGTCAGATTGCAGAGGTTCCTGGATCTGACGCCGCCCTGGCGATTTATATAGGACACCACCGACATGTTGTCCGAGCGGACTAGAACATGGTGGCCCTGAATGAACGGGAGGAAGCGATTCAGCGCCTTCTCGACCGCTATCATTTCCAGACAGTTTATGTGGAGGGGTTTTTCTCGGTCTGACCACAGTCCGAAGACTGGACTGCCCTCGAGGGTGGCGCCCCAACCTGAGTTGGACGCGTCCATCGAGATGACCTTCCTGAAAGAGACTGCCCCCATAGTCACTCCCCTCTGGTACCAGTCGGCCGCTGACCAGGGCTGCAGAGCTGTGACACAGCTCTGAGTCACTCTGATCCACTCGCGACCCGACCTCCAAGCTCGGTGCGACACACGTGCGGCCAGCCAGTGCTGTAGCAGGCGCATGCGAAGTAAACCCAGCCGGAGTACCGCATTATAGTGCCCTGCTTTATAGTGCTCAGCACCCATTTCGATACCCCTGGGATGTTTTCCCATGCTTTTATGTGCGCAGCTAAGGTTAGAATGGACTCCGGGCTCTGGTCGCCGCGCTGTGCGGGCTCGAGAGACTGAACTGGAGGGGCGGGCGCAGCGCGCGCGCTCTGTGTGCTTGTATGGGGCGGCTCGCTGAAAACAGTGACCGACTGTTTTAACTGTGGCTTCCCGATTACTGTGAATGGGGGGAGCTTTTTGATCACAATGTGATGCGCGAGCGGCGCCTTGTGAGGCGTGTGGGCTTGTAAGTGTGGGCGCCCGTGGGCGGTCACGTGACTTACAGCCGCAGAATGACCGGTATGAGCTTGCGCTTTGTGGCGTATGTTTAACCGTACTGGCGAAGCGCGTGTCAGTAAGCGTGAGCGCTTGTGAGCGGGCACGAGACTTACATTTATATTACATTTATAGACGCGTGGGCACGTCTGCTATGGGCATCACTCGAGCGGCATTTGCCTGCTTTATGAGAGTGGGCTCTATGTGAGACACGGGAAGTGTTGTGTTTACATGTAGGGGTGAGCACTGGGTTGTGGGCACTTTTTCTACACATAAAACACCTTCGGCGTGAGCCGGATAACCAGATAACTTGCTCTTTATGAGATTTCTCTGGGTCGCGGTAAAAACGGCATTTTGTGTGCAGGCGAGCGGGTTGTGTAACCGACTCGTTGACTGCCAAATGATCCACTGCAGTAGCCTGAGATGAGGGGACTGACAGGGCATAAAGTTTTGACGGTGGTCCGGCCGCGGCGAGACATAACCGTCTTTTCACTCCTGATGGTGCTAGGAGGGCTTCGTGTGCTCGGGCTTCAGCGCGGTCTTAGGCCGGGGCCCCTGTGGGGGGTGCGGCCTGTTTCGGTTAGCCGAGCACGATCTAGGGCGGCCGCCCTGTCGCTGTGAAGACTGGCTGTGCTGTCTGGGCTGAGCTGGGCGCTGTGTGGCGGCTCGTGCAGGCAGCTGATCACGTGAGCGACCTGCAGCGGAGCTAGGGCGACGAGGCAGGAACAGATTCATGGCCTGAGACGTTTTCTGAACCTCAGGAAAGCGGTCGACGATGCCGTTCACTGCTGGGCCGAACAACCCGGAAGGAGAGAGAGGGGCGTCGAGGAAGACGGATCGCTCAGAATCTCTCATGTCGGCCAGCGTCAGCCAGAGGTGCCTCTCAGACACGATCAACGAGGCCATACATCTCCCCAGGGCCTGGGCTGCGGATTTGGTAGCGCGAAGGGAGAGATCCGTTGCGCTTCTCAGGTCCGTAACAGCAGATGGGTCCCGGCCCTTCTCATCTCACATGGCGGTCTCCGACGCTGAGAGGGGCTCTGCACGAGCCGCAAGTAGAACGAGGCATCTTTAAAAAGACGCTCGGCTCTTTTAGATGCTCTGTTTGCAATAAAAGGATACGACGCCGGATAGCGTAGCTTGCTTCGGAAGGCTGAAGGTGGCAAAGGCGGCCGGCTTCCTCAGGCACTGTCCTCGGCTTGCTTGTCGCTTGTTCGACGGCGGCGGTGGCTTTCTCAAGATCCAGCGATGCGAAGAGCTTCGCTGAAGAGATGAAAATCAGAGAATCAGCCTCCGAGCCCCGCTTATATACGCTAAGCCACGCCCATTCTGGCGGGCTAGGACGTGGCGAGGGTGCGAGCGCCCTCGATTGGACGTGACGTCACGCCGGGCTCACTGGTAGGCTGTGCACTTCCCGCAGGGCAGCCTATGAGCGCGCTAGAATGCCCGCTCAAGGTCTGCTAGCTGCTGCAACTGCATTGACAATATATACAAAATTAAGGATAATTTTTGGCTTCAATATCTCGAGAAGATGAATCTTTCCCGTAGCGTAAGCTAACTTACGCAATCCGAGAGAACCTCTCGTAAGATAACTAAATTCGTTTCCCAAATAAATTAACTCTGTTTGAGGATAATTAGTTATTTTAACTGGAAAGTCAGAAATACAGATTAAGATATTTTTTTAACCGCAGGTTAATGCTGACAAAAAAGGGACTAGATATTTAGATCAAGATAGAGTTTCTCATTGGCATATTCAAGTACATCTCATCCTCTGCAGATCGAATACTGCATGCAAGATTAATGTATACAAATGTAAAATGTAAAAACTAGTATACAGAGTAAATATTGAGTGACAGCCATGGATGCTCTTGCAAAGATCACACACGGGTCACTTGAGGTCAGCTTTAAGGTTTGTATCAGGGGAAGGTTGTATCACTTGAGGTTTGTGTCAGGGGAAGTGTTCTGAATACGGCACTCTCACCATGAAAAGAGCATCATCCCAAAAGAAATTTCATTTCCGTCACACACATTCTTCCTGCGTCAATCACCTCCAGAGTCATTCATACTGTGCCCTGCCGGTGCTTTGTGTCAGAAGGTAAGCCATTCCAGGAGGAGATGAGGTGAAGAGAGAGTTTGAGATGGTTCAGCATTGCTTTCAGAGCGATGATACAATGTTGAAAAAGTCTTCAGTTCTCTGCCACATAAAGGACACAGATTATAAGAACAGTCAAAGGTGGATCTAAAACCGTTTCCTGAAGTATTGCCATACCTGAGAGCTCATGTGAAAGAGGGTTTTGGCCTAGTTAATAACATTGGAGGCCAAAGAATGACACCTAAAAGTTATTTGGAGTCATGTCAAGTCCTGTCATCATCTGTGGCAGTAAGGTCTGTTGTGGTTTTGACACAACATTGCAAAATGTCTCCCTTTTAACTATTTATTAAACATATTAGCATGTTGTTCCAAACCTGCACTGAAAAAAGGTGCAAAAACAATTAATTTAAAAATTTCACAATGAATTACAAAGAAGCAGCAAGTAACACAATTTTTAAGTAGAAAGACAAGCATTTTCTTGTAAAATGTACTACAAGCTTTGTTTAATGTACAACTTGAATAACTTATTTTATTTTGAGTTCCAAAGAAAAAAAGAATTTTCAAGAATGTTTATGTTGCTCTTTTCCACACAATGAAATAATATTGTAATCAGGGCTGACATGCTACAAAAAGATAATAAAAACCCTAAAAGACGCACAATGAAAGTGGCATAAAAGCAATGGAAGAGGAGGCATTATTTTAAATATCTAAATATTAAATATTATATAATTTATAAATAACAACAGATGATAATGATGATGTGCTTATTTTACCTTATTATTTTGTATATTGGTACAAAAAGGAAAGGACTCACATAAGTGGATCATTTTTTGAACTGGCTCATGAAAAAAGTGTCTGAAAAAATCGTACACTGATCATGATCATGCACGGGAAAAAAAAGTAAAATAACAATGTGTTTCATGTAACATATAAAGTAATTAATTTACTTGAAGTTAAAAATGTTATCTTAAAGCTGCAGTCTGAACTTTTTTGGGTTAAAATTAAAAAGTAAAATTTTTGAGCAAGTACATAACCAGCCAGTGTTCAAAACTCTCTGCTTGCCTTAGCTCGATTAAGCTTGTAATAATGTCTTGTAAGCTTGTAATTGCCCATTGTTATGATTGGCTAACGTCAGTGCTGCTTATGCATAAATTATTAACGTTAATCATTTTGTATCACATGTAGGCTACACAATGCTCCGCCACGTGAAACTTCGGTCTTCCGATCTTTTACAATCGTGTCAATTCTCAATTCATCTTGATTCATATGCGCGAGGGAGAGAGAGAGGGAGAGCAAGACACAGCACATCTGCGTGGCATCGCAGTCATCTTGTAAACAGACCCCCTTGCTGCACGTCAACGCATGCGATGTCAAACGAGGCGTAGTTGTCTTGCGCTGGAGGCGGTCATATGCAAACGACTGGTACGTCACTTCGTACCGTGACGTCACTAAGTTCAAAGGATCTCGAACGAGCTGTATTTAGAGCTTGATTAAATAAATGGTTCGTTTATAATGGGGAGGACGTTTTAAGCTATGAAACTTGCAGGAGGTTTTAATGGTACAAAGACCTCTTAAATACTAAAAGATCAAGGCAAATTTGGTTTCTCATGTCATGACCCCTTTAATTTCAGTGGTACTGGTGGATTTCCGCGGGAAATTCGAGCATGTCTTTGCGTCATTACGTCACATCTGTACACATAAAGAAGGAATCTCGGCTAGTAGGCTATATTGTGTTGGAGGTGGAGATTTATAGCCTTTTCTCACAGCACTTGATATAATTAAACTTTAATTATATAATTAAAAGGTTCAAACGACAATCACCAGTGACAACTGGAGACTCACCCGCTGTAAAATGCAAAAGGCTTCGTTCGGACTTCAGAGTGGCTACAGAAAAAAAGAGACTTCAACCGGCCCAGCGAAAACAAGGATAATATCAGAAGGGCATTAAATGTAGTCACGCAATGCTGTTGTTAACAATAACAATTTGAGAACAAAGTATAATTTGCACGGTTTGACGTGATATGATAAGCGATCGTTAGATTTAATCAGCGGGATTTACTGCAATGTTTTTTTTTTCGACTTAGTTGGTCAGAACAAAAGTTACTTACTTGTTCAGATGCCATTTTCCGGTGAAAATTCTTATGTTGGTCATACTTCCAAAAGGTAGAATCTGTGATTCCGAATGATAGTATCCACATGCACCGGCTCGGCGACTGACAGCCGCACATTCTCCTCAAAACATTGGATTCATCCGCGCTGTGCCGTGCCGAGGCACAACCCACGTAAAGTTGATAACTCTGCAAATAACTGCAATTGCAGATTTCGAACAGAGATGGCGACAAAGAGGACAAACTACGGACTGCAGCTTTAACATCTGTGTTTATTTTGTTCATTGTACTATATAAAAATAAAAAGTTAAAAAAATTTGATTAATAAAATAAACATCTTCAAAATATCTGTGATACCGCAGGAGAAAGAAAGTTCTACAGGTTTGGGACAACATGAGGGTGAGTAAATTGTTTATTTTTGGGTGGACTTTGCCTTTATCAACTGCTTGATTTACATAGTCATCAAAGTTCAATGATTCTATAGTCATATTTTAATACGGTGGCTTTTGTTGCCCTCAGCTCTCCTGCACTGAATTAATAGCACAGTACTCAAACCCCAAATAAAACCATGAAATTTCAGTTAAAGAATATATGGGCTGTCACGCTCCCTTCGGCCAGAAACGAGCTGGATTGCATCGCATGGTCCTCTTATGAGGACGTTCTATGCTGAAGCCATTTAAGTGTGACGGAATTTAAAAGGAAACTCTGCTGTGACCGGTCTTCCATTAGCGCACTTTCGGATTTCCAATAAAGGCTTCTAAATGTTTCAGTATTGGCTGATTCTGGGACGTAATCACTGACTTTAATTAAAAGCTGTGAATGTGCATCGACGTGCGAACACATTGAGCCTGCTGAAAAGCTATTTAAAAATCCTAATGGAATTCATCATTTTCTTCATTTGCAATCGGCTCCAACAAGGGATGAGCAGCTTCGCGTGAACACTTCATCATTCTGTGTGATTGTTTGACAACAGGCCTCTGCCTTCTGTTAGCTGAATCACCAGCGGTCTGCACTGAATACAGATGCCTGCCGATGCCTTTGGAATAATTACGAACAGCATGACCAGTTATAAAATATTTACTGTCACTGAATTGGCAAATCTGTCGATGAAGTCGAGTGTAGAACCAAATATTGAGTTTTATAGAACTACCGAGTATTTGCAGCACATTTCTATATTTGGTTGCGTTGTGAGTATTTGCAGCGGGTTTCTGTATTTGGTTGCGTTGTGAGTATTTGCAGCGGGTTTCTGTATTTGGTTGCGTTGTGAGTATTTGCAGCGGGTTTCTGTATTTGGTTGTGTTGTGAGTATTTGCAGCGGGTTTCTGTATTTGGTTGCGTTGTGAGTATTTGCAGCGGGTTTCTGTATTTGGTTGTGTTGTTGTGAGTATTTGCAGCGGATTTCTGTATTTGGTTGCGTTGTGAGTATTTGCAGCAGGTTTCTGTATTTGGTTGTGTTGTTGTGAGTATTTGCAGCAGATTTCTGTATTTGGTTGTGTTGTGAGTATTTGCAGCGGGTTTCTGTATTTGGTTGTGTTGTGAGTATTTGCAGTGGGGTTCTGTATTTGGTTGTGTTGTTGTGAGTATTTGCAGCATATTTCTGTATTTGGTTGCATTGTGAGTATTAGCTGCGCATTTCTGTATTTGGTTGCATTGTGAGTATTTGCAGACCGTTTCTGTATTTAGTTGTGTTGTGAGTATTTGCAGCACATGTGTTGTGAAACTGATGAAGATGTTTTCTTAATTTACTGGAGTTTTTTCTATTTGAATGCGTTTTCTTCAGTTCCAGCTGAGCTCTCTCGGCCACCGTACAATTGAATTAATTGATAAATTGTCTACCTATCAAGTCAAGTCAAGTCAAGTCATCTTCATTTATATAGCGCTTTTAACAATGGATTGTTTCAAAGCAGCTTTACAGAGATAAACATATAATTTAAGGTAACAGATTGTTTTGGCATTATAGCGGTTCTTGAATAATGTTATTTCCAGCTAAAGTTAACTTTGATTGATTCACCTCCGTCGAAATGATCAGACTTTAAACGCGAACCTGTGATTAACGCTGACGGCGTTCACATGCTCATTCAGAATGGATTCTATAGTTATGTGCTTTTTAAAATATGTGCGCAGGTTTATAATTCATACAACCCAGCCTAAACAAACTACTTTTCTTGCCTATAAATTTTGATACAGAATTTTGTTTTATTTTATCACTTCGGGGTACGCGAGCCGGAATTCACAACGCTTTATCTGTAGAGTGGGAAAGGGATCCTCCATAGGGAGAGGATAGTGGACACTTCAGCACTGCATTGTCATCGGGTCCAGGCGGATCTCCTTCGTCAGATCTGGACACGGCCTGGATCCGGCAGGCTGCGGTAAAACCTCGGGATAAACAAAGACACTAATATTAGCGTAGATGCCATTCTTCTTATGATGTAGCGGGTACATCAAGATTTAAGGGAAGTGTTCCCAGTTCCGGCTGACCTAATCTATGCAGCCTAACATTGAATTATAGAAGTCTATAGTGTGTTATGTGTATGCTAGGTCAAAGAGATGTGTTTTTAGTCTAGCTTTGAACTGACAGAGTGTGTCTGCTTCCCGGACAATGGTAGGAAGACTGTTCCAAAGTTTTGGTGCTAAATAGGAAAAGGATCTACCGCCTGCAGTCGATTTAGATATTCTAGGTATTATCAACTGGCCGGAATTTTGAGATCGCAATAGACGTGAAGGACTATAATACGTTAAGAGTTCGCTCAAGTACTGCGGAGCTAAACCATTTAGTGCTTTGTAGGTAATCAACAATATTTTAAAATTTATACGATGTTTAATAGGGAGCCAATGCAGTGTTGACAGAACCGGGCTAATATGGTCATATTTCCTGGTTCTGGTAAGAACTCGAGCTGCGGCGTTTTGAACTAGCTGTAGTTTATTTATTAAGCGTGCAGGGCAACCACCCAGTAGAGCATTACAATAATCTAGCCTTGAGGTCATGAACGCATGAACTAATTGTTCCGCATTTCCCAATGAGAGCATATGGCGTATTTTAGATATATTTTTAAGATGGAAAAATGCAGTTTTACAGATACTAGACACGTGGCTTTCAAAAGAAAGGTTGGTATCAAAGAGCACACCCAGGTTCCTAACCGACGACGAAGACTTGACAGAGCAGCCATCAAGTGTTAGACAGTATTCTGGGTTATTACGTGTGGAAGTTTTTTGTCCAATAATTAGAATCTCTGTCTTTTCAGAATTTAGTAGTAGGAAATTACTAGTCATCCAATTTTTTATATCAGCTATGCATTCCGTTAATTTTGTGAATTGGTAAGTTTCGTTGGGTTTTGAAGAAATATACAGCTGAGTATCATCGGCATAACAGTGAAAGCTAACTCCATGTTTCCTAATGATATCTCCTAATGGTAGCATGTACAGAGTGAACAGCAACGGTCCTAGTACTGAGCCTTGTGGTACGCCATACTGAACTTGTGATCGATAAGACATCTCTTCATTTACTGCTACAAACTGATAACGGTCAGATAAGTATGATTTAAACCATTCCACTAATGCCCACATAGTTTTCTAGTCTATTTAAAAGAATGTTGTGGTCAATTGTGTCAAATGCAGCACTAAGATCGAGTAACACTAATAGAGAGATACAACCACGATCGGATGATAAGAGCAAATCATTTGTGACTCTAATGAGAGCGGTCTCAGTACTATGGTACGGTCTAAATCCGGACTGAAAATCCTCGCAGATATCATTTCTTTCTAGAAAGGAACACAGTTGTGAAGATACTGCTTTCTCTAATATCTTTGACAGAAAAGGCAGATTCGAGATCGGCCTGTAATTGACTAATTCTGTAGGATCAAGTTGTGTTTTTTTAACAAGCGGTTTTATCATAGCCAGTTTAAAGGTTTTTGGTACGTATCCTAGAGACAAAGATGAATTAATGATATTAAGAAGAGGATATATGACCTCTGGAAACATCTCTTTCAGTAGCTTAGTCGGTATAGGATCTAACATACAAGTTGTCGATTTAGATGAATTAACGAGTTTGCTGAATTCTTCCTCTCCTATAGCAACAAATGAATCAAATTTTTCCTCAGGGAGACTACAATGCACTTCCTGATGCGATACTGTGGTAGACGGTTGCATAGTTATAATTTTGTCCCTGATATTATCAATCTTATAAGTGAAGAAGTTCATAAAGTCATCACTGCTGTGTTGCTTGGACACTTCTGAGCTTGAAGCTTTCTTTTTCGTTCGTTTAGCCACTGTTTCAAATAAATACCTTGGATTATGTTTATTTTCTTCTAATAGGTTTGAAAAATAAGCAGATCTAGCAGCTTTTAAAGCCTCTCTGTAAGCAATCGAGCTCTCTTTCCACGAAATCCGAAATACCTCTAGTTTAGTTTTCTTCCAGTTGCGCTCCATTTTTCTGGCTGTCAAAACATCACATGCAAGTTCAACATAATAAATATACTTATTGTGACTATTTATGGCATATGAACACAGTGGCTAATTGGACCATGCTAACCAGCCAAACCCCTGCTTTGCATTTTCATTTGTCCGTGAATCCAGTAGAAAACAAACTGATGTTCACAGTAATGAACAGCTGCAAAGACTGACAATGGCAATGGAGTTGGTAGACTGTGAACTTTTTTTACATTCAATATATTTATCCTCTGTCTTCCTGTCTCCATCATGAATTCCCCCTGGTACAACTAATTATGTACTCAGAAACACATCAATAACCCTGACAGGTGACCTTCTTCCATTTGATATCCGAAAGGGAAAATAAATCAAATCCAAATTACAGTGCGATTGCGTTCTCCGTGGACAGCCTGGCCTGGGCTGTGTTTATAGTGATTCAGTCATTGTCCATGTGAGAGGATGATAAAAGCATCAGGGCCAGAGTCCATAAAATATGAAAGCACGCTGTGTACTTCGCCCGCATTAATAGAAACACATTCAACAGGCCAAACCTCCTAGATTTACCTGTGTGACATTGCAAATCGACAAAAATGATGTACTTATAACACAAATATAAGCCACACTCAGCAGTTTTATTGCTGGAGGTCGCAGGACGCTGGGCTGTAGGCGTTCTTGCCGCTGGATGTCCAACTGGCCAATGTTTGTGAAAACCTCATAAATGAGATGTATTGCCAGTGAAAATAAGATGTCATTATGTCAGTTCATTTTCATGCAGCTAAAATGAATACTGTACTCTAGAGGGGGAAGCATTTGTACATACATTGCAGCAGAGCATAATACATCACATCATAAACAAGATAATTATCAATGCATGAGTCAAACTCACGCAGATTGTTGACAATTTCTGGCTGGCATGTTCATTTTTTTTATTATACAGTATGCCTTGTGGGAAGAGACAAATCATATAGAACAGTGACATCACTCACAGTAACATGAACTCCTCCATCTGGATGATGCTCGATTGCAGTATCTCACAATTACGGATCACATCAGCTCCAGCGTCTTCACTCCTATTGGTCGCCCACATCATATCGCTGACACTTCATAAAAGACAAAAAAAAAAAAAAAGTTTTACTTTTAATTATTTTTAAACTTATTTGCCAGTTAAACATTTTTCATCTAATATTTATATTTTACTTTATTCAATTAATCACTTTAATTTTATTTAACAATAACAACACTGCCCAAATTTTCATTGCCAAAATTAAGTTAAGGAATCCACCAAATTAAACTACAACAGTTTCTTTTCTGTATTTATAATATTACAATATTTACAGAAAATATTCATCTTCAGTTAAGTGCTAAACTTAGCAGAATCTTAAAAGTTTATAGGAGAATAGCAATAGAATAAAAAAAAAGGAATTAAGGAAAGACAAGCATTACTGCACACTCGTGCTTATTTACAAATCATTTAAAATGTTTTGCACTTTTTTATAGACAGTAGAGGGGAGGCAGAAAGTTACTAGGCAGATGAACATTCAACTCAGGTCAGATTCAAACTTAAGGCTCCTAAAAGAGCACCAAAGCTCAACGTATCTGCATGCCTACTAGCTCTAACATCATTGGCTTTCCTTGTGGGTGACACCACAAAATCGAATTTCATGTGACTGGTTGTCCACCCATCCTTGTTGTGGAACATTGTGGACTATTTTTTCTTAGTTTGTGAGATCCTCTTGAAGAGATTGACTCGGTTACTTGAAATTCAGTAGAAGTTTTAAAACCTGCACCTTTTGTGCTATGAGGTCAGATTCTTCCCGCTGTGCTACCACCATCTGTGCACTCGATTTGAAGACAGGCATATACTACAAAAAAAAAAAAAAACGATATATTTCTAAATCTATTGCTTCTGACGTCTTCTCTAAAACCCATTTCCCAAGTGTGTCAGGTATTCATAATGAAAAGCGAGCTTGATGATGAATTTCAAAGTCCTAGACATGCAAGATGAAGCTGTAGAACATATCAGCAAGGATTCAGCTTGGATTGCGAAGAGTATTGCGGTTGAAAGTCAGTGCTGCGGTGAATCCTGATAACCATGGGTTCGGCTCACACTAACATTACAGATGTTGGAATGCAAATGCACTTTGTACTTTTTAATGATATTAAAGAGGAACTCAGTGTTTCCTCTAGGATTTTTTCCAGCCGTGGTGGCAGGCCCATTTCCCCAGGGGGGCGTGGCCCATGAGTGATATTCCCATTGGCCACGCCCCCTTGCCCCAGGTGTTTAAACCTCCCCTAAGTATTATAATATGAAAGCCTCCAATAAGAGTGGCAAAGCGATTATGCGCATCCCGTACGCAGAATGATGCAGTTGAAGCAACGCGAAGTCACAGCGCGCAGCGCTTCGCATTTAAAAGTTCAAAGCACAAAGCGAAGATATTATATCTATCTATCTATGCTTAATGTATTATATCTATGCAACAGTTTATTGAGCCTTTTCTTTTAACAGTTTTAAATTTCAGTTACAGTGCGCATGAAGGACAATTCATAGTGCTCTTAACTCCACTGCTGTAATCTAGCAGACACCCGGGAGAAAGGAATATGATTTAGAAAGCGCTATAAACTCCAGCAAGATAAAGTCATTTTATGCAAAGTGCAAACCATAGACCTTTATCTACAAATAAAGAATAATAATGGGAACATTGATCTTGAAGAGAGTGTCGTTGTGTGACTGTCGTAACCGAACGTGACGCGCTGTTTGAATGCTGAATGGAGAATGACTGAGGAGAGATGAGTTTCCATTAACTTTAACTTAAAGACTTAAATATTAATTTTTACCTCACATTATGCTATTGAGTGACTTTAGAAGTGTTGGAATATAGTGCGAAAACTTTATGGTGCTTTACAATGTTTTTTTATGCCTTTAGCTTTACAATAACACAGTAGCCTATGCACAATATCAGAGCTCACTGAGAAGCTGCGGCCGTGGCGGGATGATTTTAGGTGTGGCGGCCCGCCACGGCAGAATGAATGTAGCGGAAACACTGGGAACTATTGTGTCTTGAAGTCTTGATTTTGTTTTTGGGGGCTACTAGAGTGAGATTCATGCTTTTCACATATTTGACTTTGTTGCAGCACCTCTGTTCCCAGTCTGTCAGTAATGTTCTGGGGTGCGTTTCTCGTACAACAACGTAACTCACTGATAACTACCATAGTACAATGCATCGTTAAAGAAATCTCTTTCGACATTGTTCACCATAATTAGGGTTTCTTTCACTCCAGCCCGCCACTTTTTCTTTTCTTTCTCCAGTGATCTTTCATCTAGTCTAGTGCATGGCCTTGGGTGACAAAACTTGCAGAGAGATTAATTAGTTTGAATGAATCAGTGGGCAAAGGGGTTCAGAGATTTCACCGCATACAAAATACATTCAGCTGTTCAGTTTCTGCTTTCAAAGCAGGAGCGGTCAGGAAAAAGCAAGAGCTTCAAAGCTTAAATGTATACACTCCTTGTTTCCACCACTTGCAGTCAAATATTATTTCATTTTCTTGACAAAAAAAAAAGAAAAGGAAAAAAGAAGTCCACTCACTGTTTATGAAAATGTTGTCCATTTAAACAATATCCATTTTGTTTGTGGATCAATCTTGAATGTTCATCAGTTCCCATTCTCTTACTGTAAGATCTCGAAATGTATGATTCTTGCACTGCCAAAAATGAGTCATTTTTAACAAGTATCTAAAAGTCCTTGAAACAAGATTAATTTACTTGAGAAGCCACACTGCATAAGCTATTAAGACTAGATGTTGTAGGAATGGTTGCTTCAAAAGCCTACAGTACATTGCAAATGCATACGTTTTTGCATTCATACATAAGTATTTTCAATGCTAACAGTTGCTTTTAATCTTCATACTAAAAAATCCACAAGCATTTAAGCAAGTAAATAAATACTGTAATAAAAATAGTCCAGTCATTAATACCCACAAAAAAATGTTTGCTAATATCATAACAGAATGCACGTTCGCCGTGACTGACGCCTGTCAACGAGGAATCAAAGTGAAATGAACATGACTGCATGAGAGCAGCATTTAACTTTTCTTGATCTAGATAATAACAGATCTAAACTAAAGATTACATTTTCTAAGCCTCTGCTCTAGTTTTGCCTTATTTATATCTTTTAGAGTGAACCAAATACAGTATTTGTGCTGAATGAACTTTTTGCTGTATTAATAAACATAACCCAATGCAAATGCATTCCTAATGAGCCGTTCAGCTGTTCTCAAATATCTGCTCTCACCATCATCGAGTCTGTCTGTGTTTACATGAAGAAACAGAAAGAACTGAGACAGACTAAATCCAGAAGAACTGCGGCAACGTCTCCAAGACGTCTGAAGAAACATACCTGCAAAGCTACAGTATTGTAAAATGTTTTAGGCACTTGCTGTAGATTGCTGTTGCATCAGCGGTAAATGAGCTGCGGCTCGACATTCAAATACTGGTTGCTGTTAGCAGTCTGCTGCGCGCTTTTAGAAACCCTCCACCTCCCTAGCTCCACCTGTATAGATGTGCTACGGGGGTTGAACTAAAACTAATCCTAGACCAGCAGTAGGCAGCTTCAACATGCAGTCGATTGAGCTAATTTGAGTGAAATCTCCAGAGTTTTTTTTTTTTTTTGTTAAATGAATTTTTCCCTCATATTTGACAAGTCATTATGGGCAGGGACGTGCACAGACATTTTGAGGGGCAGGGGCTCAAGTAAAAAAAAAGGCACTTCTCATAATTACGTTTTTTTTTTTTTTTTTTAAACAAAACAAAAACTATATATATATTATTATATTATATATATAATTATATTAAAAAAATATATTAAAAAAGTTCATTAACGTTATCTTCCTCAAACTCACGCAATTGTTTCATTTTCAAAAGATGTCTACAAAATAATCAGTTCACACAGAAACCATGGTCTCCTTAGTAGGTTTATAGAGCAGCAAAGGAAACCATGCCAAAATGTGCATGTTTTCTATGCTACTAGTTTCAATCAAGTATATATTTGATACACCTGATGGTGACATGGACTTAGTTTCACATTTGAGGGAGGACTGTATCATCATCATCAAATAAAACCTTCAAAACCCACATTTAGATGGAGTTTGTTTTAAACCTACTATCTGCCATCTGTTTGCATTTGTAGATTTCTTCTAAATTCACCAATTTAGATTTCTACATTTCAGGGGGAAAGACTCTTGATGTAGGCTATGCAAGTCATTAACTTTAATAATAAGAATTTTAGGGCATAAAAAGTCATAAAAACGTCCGGATTTTCCATACAAGGTCATAAATTACATTTAGCCACGTCTTAAATTGATATGCTCATTCATTCATTATCGCGATATACTTTTTCTCGATAAAACGATATCAAGTTCGAGTCAATATCGTCAATACTCGATATCAATATCGAGTTTGATAAATGTTCGATAATGTTTATGTGCCAAAAGCGGAACCAAACTCATTTGAAGCGCGCGCGCCTCACGGACTGTTTATCCGCTCGGCTCAAAGTCCAAACGGCAGCGCAGCGCGAGCATAGACAGTAAAAGAAATGGACACAGCGACCCCATTGATTTCAACGGAGAAGACTTGAAGCCCGATTATTGCACTTCCTGTCTGATGTCTGAGCGAGTGCGCAGGCTCAAACTGAGCGTGACGACAGTCTGATTGTTGAAAATCTTCTAGTAGCTGTGCCAAGACAAATCTGAATCACCTAATTCCTCAAAAACGTTGTTGAAATATTTTGTCCCGTTGCTTTTATGGACTCTCTATTTATGGGCTTCTCCCTTGACTTTGTGCCTTCATGGCCCCCCTATAGCCTCATAGACAGTAAAAGATTGCTGCGAGCTTCTCCTCCTGTCTATACGGTAATGTCTCTATTGTGCGACAGAAAGTTCCGTGGTTATGACGCAATCTTTAGCCTATTTTTACAAAAACGGCTTCTACGGGTCGTAACGTAAGATACAAAATAATGGAGCATTTTATACATTGTCGTGTTTCTTTAGAAATAAATAATCGACAAATTAAGCCTTTGGACGCCTCAGATGGAAAGTTATTCGCTGTAAAAGTGACCCCAAAATGAATGGGAGTCAATGGGATGCTAACAGCAGGTGAAGTTCTGCTACAATGGCGGCTCCCGCGAGGCTTCAACTTCCGGCTGATGGATTACCCCCTTGAGCGCGAGCTCACTAGAGCAGACGCGTTTACTCTGATCGGCGCTTCAGAGAGGGAGCGCTTCAGAACTCCTGACCTGATATTTAGATACACTATTCAATAAATATATTTGTTTGACAGGAAAGCTGTGCGCAAACCGGAATATATGTTATTTTTTTAAAAATAAAAAAAGCACCCCAGAAAAAAGGGCAGTTTCTCTCCAGGAATAAAAAGGGCAGGTGCTCAAGCCCCCTTTGATGTCTATGTGTGCACGTGCCTGATTATGGGTGAGTAGAGTACGTCACTGCCCCCTAATGCCTGATGCCCGCCCCTGGCACATGACTCTGGCATCAGCTCAGCTGTCATAAACCAAGCAAGAAATAGTTTCCTGGAGACGTAATTAGAAGTGCAAAGTTGTGAATGTCTATCTTCCCCAATGCTCTGCCCTACATTTAGCATGAGGAGTGAAACTCCTGAGGGTTTTGTAAAGTAAGAGTCATGTCAACACTGAGCTGGCAGACTGATGGTGTCGAGATGGAGTGAGTTACACCCTTAATGAGGATGAGTGATCAGGGATAGGAACCTGAACGCCCTTTGGCACTGCTGCATCTGTTGTAATCATCTCTCTGTCTCTCCCCAATCGCATATGACAATTACGTCCCACCTTCAAACCAGACTCACTTGTCACCAGTTATGTGTTTAAAAAAAAAAAAGAAAAAAAAAAGAGAAGGTGTATGTGCATGAGATGACTCCGAAATGCAACCACAAAAAAAAACAAATCAAAAACAAGGATGCAATATAAAGACACTATTATCAGAGAAAATGAAAGACTCAGGGATTGTTGCATGGGGCGGCAATTGTTTCACAGCTGGTGCTTGCGTTAGAACAATAATCCAGCTCATATTCTAGTGTGATTCAGAACAACAGGATCTCTCCAGAATCCCCCAAAGGGCCTTACAAAAACCTACTACATATGCCTTTTTATCATCTTTTTTTTGGGGTGGAACAAACAAGAGACTTTGTACGCGGTTTGATTTAGCATCTCCACAATCCGATATATATTATCTGTCTATCTATAGTATCTATCTATCTATTAAAATCCATTTGGGTGAACTCCGTATGATATGGCAATGGTTTTTACTGACATTTTTGGGTTAATTAATTACAAGTGAATTAATTTTTATTCCTGACAAACAGACCCTAGTAGTGTAATTTCACAATCTTCTCACGTCTCTTTTAGAGTTTCAGAGATCTCAACATCTGTACGCAACCATCATATAATGATAAAAATCCATCCAGAGTTTTTTTTTTAACCTCCTTTTACGTTTTCCCCTGTCTCAAATCAAGCCGTTCGACCGTGTGACGTCACATTGTCGGAAGCCCCTTCCACGATTGTTGATTGACAGCAGCGTTTCAACACAGACCCGCCGCTCGTGAGCGAGCTGTCAATCATAGTCCGCGTAGACCGGCGCGGTCATTGTTGATATGCTGGAGCACTGTCTATGAGCAGAATAGCGTCTAAGCGATTGTGGTGTTCGACTGTTCTTGGGTGCAATAAGGGAGACAGCCGTCATTTTAATGTTCCCAAATAAGAACCGCTGAAGACGCAGTGGCTGAGTTTTGTTTTCGAAGGGAATATTCCCCACGAGCAACGTCAATGCTCTCATGTTTGCGCGAATCATTTCTATTCTCACCAGACTGCTTTATAAAGGAGGATCAGTATAAAGCTGGTTTTGCTAAGAAGCTGCTCCTGAATAAAGGATCGGTACCAACTATTCGTGTTCCTGCTGAACCTCCAGGAGAACTGAAGTGAGTGTAATGTTTTATTAACCTTTATATTAATATTTATATTAATCTTTGCAAATCGCTTGCACGCTTCACGATGAATACTAAGGTTCTAAGGTTTACATTCAGGGTACATTTACGGCATGTTTTCTATGTACGACGTTCTCAATATAATTCATAATCCCACGTTTATAATGAACAACGCGTTATGGTTAGTGTGTTATTGTGTTACAAACGGTGTACCCACAGAACAGAGAGGCGGGGTGAGCAAAGCTCATTATCATTTAAAGTCATATGCTCTGAAACGGCGTGCTGAAAACAGAGCTGTTTTTGACCAGGTAAAATTAGTGTTTTCTTACAATACTAATGAGAATTTTTAATTAAAGTATATTACAAACTTTTAATTTAGACCCTAAAGAATCATATAAGCTTGTACAAAAATGGCATTATATGACCCCTTTAAGCAATTTTGAGCGTGGCATGGTTGTTGGTGCCAGACGGGCCGGTCTGATTATTTCACAATCTGCTCAGTTACTGGGATTTTCACGCACAACCATTTCTAGGGTTTACAAAGAATGGTGTGAAAAGGGAAAAACATCCAGTATGCGGCAGTCTTGTGGGCGAAAATGCCTTGTTCATGCTAGAGGTCAGAGGAGAATGGGCCGACTGATTCAAGCTGATAGAAGAGCAACTTTGACTGAAATAACCTCTCGTTACAACCGAGGTATGCAGCAAAGCTTTTGTGAAGCCACAACACGCACAACCTTGAGGCGGATGGGCTACAACAGCAGAAGACCCCACCGGGTACCACTCATCTCCACTACAAATAGGAAAAAGAGGCTACAATTTGCAAGAGCTCACCAAAATTGGACAGTTGAAGACTGGAAAAAAGTTGCCTGGTCTGATGAGTCTCGATTTCTGTTGAGACATTCAGATGGTAGAGTCAGAATTTGGTGTAAACAGAATGAGAACATGGATCCATCATGCCTTGTTACCACTGTGCAGGCTGGTGGTGGTGGTGTAATGGTGTGGGGGATGTTTTCTTGGCACACTTTAGGCCCCTTAGTGCCAATTGGGCATCGTTTAAATGCCACGGCCTACCTGAGCATTGTTTCTGACCATGTCCATCCCTTTATGGCCACCATGTACCCATCCTCTGATGGCTACATCTAGCAGGGTAATGCTCCATGTCACAAAGCTCGAATCATTTCAAATCGGTTTCTTGAACATGACAATGAGTTCACTGTGCTAAAATGGCCCCCACAGTCACCAGATCTCAACCCAATAGAGCATCTTTGGGATGTTGTGGAATGGGAGCTTCGTGCCCTGGATGTGCATCCCACAAATCTCATGGCAGTATAAAAACCATATTGTTTCGTCAAAACCACTGTAGCGAGTCAGGAGTTGGAATTGCGAGTATTGAAAACGATCAGGAGTAGGGGAGCGCGGGGCACAACCTAACGCGGGGTTAAATGTAACACGGACCTTTTACATAGTTAGTCGGGATCAAGCCGGTTGTGTTTACACTCTTTTTCTCTCGCTGCCAGAAGACGGTCTCCCGCGAATTTGCGGAAAGTTTTGATAAGATTTCATGAAGATGCTGGACAAAGAGTGTTTTGACACCATGCAAGTAAATTTTTTCATCACAGGTTTTTTTCGGTTTCTGAGTTGGGTGTGTACGTCACCAAATCTAACTTTATATTGCCTTAATAACTGTCTTGTTGGCTAAAACATAGCACCGTTTTGAAACATGTCAGCAACTCCTAGCAACTGTTAGCTAGGCTTAAAATATGTTTTACACAGCGGGGTTAGATGTAGCACAGTGTTACAAACAAGCCGCCAAGTGTACAATGATAATCAAATGAAAACAGGGAGCCACACAACTTCTAGGTTTGAGTATTTATTTATATATTTAACTTTGTTGGACTTTCACAAACAATGTTGGAATTTTTTTAATTTTTTTTATTTAGTTTACTATGCATTAATCACTTGTTTTTTTTTTTAAATATAGCCTGGTTTTAATGCAATAAACCCTTTAATTTTTTTATTAAAATTTTTTATTAAGTTTTTATTATTATTACTGTTATTATTATCAATAATAATAATTTTACATGCAGCTGCCACACATAAATGTAATTCAATTGCAATTACAATATTTGACGATTTTATTTATTTATTTATGTATTGCTTGCAAAACTGTGCAGCCCTTTTCTATGTCTCTATCCATGATATTGATCCATAATAGAATGATGATTGGATGAAGGATGGATGTATGGATATCTATCTATACATATGCACAAACAATATCAAACTATACAGATAAAATAGTACTGAATTATGTGTGTTACACACAAGTGTTACAACTAACCCCCCTGTCTGTTACAATTAACCCCGCATATGGGGTAGGTTGTAACATTTGCACTTCTGTCACTTTCAGTGCAACTGTACGGAAATGGAAGCTCCTAGAAAAAAACTTTAAGTGTTCATATGTAGCAGAGATGTGTATGTTGCTTGTGTAAAAAAAAGATGAATCTAACTTAATTATTTTTTAAATAATTGAGCCAAAACCAAAATGTGTTAGGTTGTGCCCCGCTCTCCCCTATCCGTTCATCCCCTCTATCTCCGCTGGGCTCCGCCCACTTTTCCAGTATTTTTAAAATATTGCCAGTGGGTGGAGTCAGGCTCTGACCAGGGGTTTAGTTACCCTTTAAACATGAAATTTTGAAGTAGAAAAACTGAAATAGTTTTTCTATTTATTATGTATTTATTTACAGTTAAGAAGAATATCGTATTCCCAGATAAGTGAACTAGGCATCAGAACCTGCCCTTTTTTTTCTTCTCCATCCTTTTGTGAGTGTTTCATTTGCAAATGAGAGCAAATAAATCTCACAGATAACAGTGTATGCTAATCAGTCCAGCTTGATGTATCCAGCCGTCTGGTTCTCCACGTGAAAATTAGGGTCCACTAGGTGTGTAATTAATTTCACATGAAAGTGATTCCGCCAGCTCATACATCACAGTAAAGCCACTGGGTTAGCTGGGTTAATGTGTGCTGTGTCTTTTCATCTCACTGAACTGCTTTGAGTTTCTAGTTAAGATGAAACTTTAAAAGATGTACAATTAAGCATTATCTTTTTGTCTAAAGTTATTGTGTTTTTTTTTCTTCATCACAGATGACCTCCATCAACCTCAGCATCAGAACTGACATATAACACACAGTGTAAATAAATCAAGGATCCTTTGTTGATAAATTGGAATACCACATCAAATCCTTAATTCAATTGTGTTCAGAGGTTCTGCTTGCTGATAGTGGGTTTCTTGAACATTAAACTAAACTGATCAAATACCCTGTGAAGTGGAAACTTAACTTAATTGCATCAAATTACACGTCAAAGTTCAAAAGCAATATTTTTTTAAACATTGAACAAGAAATAAAGAAGCCATTTTGTGCAGTGGAAGCGCAACGAAGATAAAACGGTTTATAAACGGTATATTATCTAATATAATATTCACTTACATTTGCATATTTGCAACCAAAGCTCCGCTCTTCACCTCAGTGGAAAACCTAAAAACAGAAATTCATCAAAATCCATATTCATAAAGAACATTTAACTCTAACAACTCTCACACTTTTTTCATCTAAACATGGCTATAGAATAACTGGTGGCAACACTTAACAATATAAAGGTTCATTAGTTAACATTAGTTAAATACCTTAGTTAACATGAACTAAGAATGAGCAAAACTTCTGCAGCATTAATTAATCTTAGAAATTCATTTCAACATTTACTTATGCATTATTAAAATCAAAGGTTGTGCTTGTAGTTAATGCACTGTGAACTAACATGAACATACAATGAACAGCTGGATTTTTATTAACTAACATTAATAAAGATTAATAAATACTGTAACTAATGTATTGCTCATTGTTAGTTCATGTTAGTTAATACATTAACTAATGTTAAAGAGATAGGAGCTGCACTTGCATGCCCGAGAGGCGTTTCAAAAATGGCCGCCGAGCTAAATGACTTGTCTTTGCTTGGACTTTGCTATAAATAATTTTGCCACTACATGTCAACTAACTCTCATTAATTTGCAACAACATGTCATCTAACTCTCATTAGAGTATTAGTAGACTTTTAGGTTAGGGTTAGTATAATTTGATGTACTTGCAAAGTTAGTAATAGACAGTCGAATGTCTGTTGGGGAGCATCAAAATGAAGTGTTAGCAGAATTAAACAGACAGTCTACTGATACTCTAATGAGAGTTAGTTGTCATGTAGTTGCAAAGCTACGTATAGCTAGTAGAATGTCTAAAGTAAACTAATTAATTTCATGAAAAAAAAATTCTTTTTTAGCACGTTTCTTTGACAACAATTCAAAAGTGTTTGTGCATGCTGAAAAAAATCAAAAGATATATATATATATATATATATACAGTATATATAGTATAAATGGATTTCCTTTTATTCACCCATATAATCTAAAATCTTAATTTCATCATAAATAATCATTACTAAACTGTTTTTTGAACACCTCTATCTTCTTTCATTGCAAATCACACACTGGGCACACACACTTTCATCACACACACTGAGCAGAGGATGATAGTGATGGGACATCCAGAGCATTTCAGCAGTGCAGGTCGAGTTTTATTTGAGGTACTCAGTCTCGTGTGGACTGCCTCTGACGGTGAGTCCCATCATTAATTGGTATTCCTCTCCTCCTCTGACAACACACTTCATCAAGTAGTCTTCCGTCTCATCAGAATCGAGGAGTCATCGCCGTGGGCAGCGTCTTTATAAATCTCACTTGCTGTTGTTTTCTCTAGCGGCATAACTAAAATTACATTCATAGTCGTGGGAGGATGAATCTCAGGGATCTCTTAGAAACTAGAGAGTGTGTTTCTCAAACACAACATCATATGTTAAAGCACAGTTAATGACAGCAGCCTTTTTTATTTGTTATCTTCACTCCATTCATTGTCCTTTTTAGTGAGGGCTCATATATATATATATATATACTTGAAATTAGAAATTGGATTTGCTTGTTTACTTGTTTAAAATGAGTCTATGCAGCATCGCTTTTGAATGTTTGTTGCAACTTAATTGAATTGCATGAAAAATGATTTAAATATGGTAAACAAAAGTTTGTTTGTTTAGCATTGAGACTTCATGAATAAATTTCATTAGTTTGATCAGGGGATTCCCAGTTTTCAACATGCTTTGTATGGGACTGAATGGAAAGGAACACTTTACATTAAGGTTCATTAATTAAATGGGGAAAAATCTAATTCTCCAAAACTGTTCACCAAGCTCACGATTTGAAATCACCAATGAAATCTGACAACAACTGTCTCATCAATTTTGTTTCTAAATGCTCGAATCATGACAGAAAACAATTTTTCAAGCTGGATCAAACAGTGGAAGCGAATGTCTGACTGTTTCTATAGATCTTATTGACCGGAGCTTCTAACGGCAACTGCAGTGACGCAAAGACTTTACCAATCAGCGATTGGTTCTTATTTAGAAGGCGGGACTTATCCCGCCACATTGAGCGTTGCACGTTTCCCCATTCAACACAATATGAGTGAGGCGCTTTGTGTTATTCGATAGTCTTTGTTTATAGTTAGTAGAATGTCTAAAGTGGACAATCAAAATAAGTGTAACCTAAAATTCCACATCTTCCAAACCTAATTAAGAAATGTTTTTTTGCTCATTTAATCATGCTTTCATGTGTAGAATTACACGATTTGCTTAAAACAAAAAAAAGGTAAAGAGATCTAGTAGTCCAGTTCGGAGAATATGGGTTTGACTCTCGTTGCAGACAGACAGACAGACAGTATGTGAGACACTACAGTAAGTTGCTGTTTGAATGGGACATTTCGAGACTCACACTTGTAAGTAAACGCGGTTGTCAACCCCAAAAACCGACAGTGTGAACGCAGCCAGTTGTCCGGTTCCGTTCAAACAGAGCAGGTTTTCCGAGAATGCGGTTGTGGGTCCTGAAAATTTGCGGGTGTGAGTTTGGTTATAGAATGCGGTTGTCACTCCTGTAAACAACTGAACTGTGTGTGAACATAACTGTATTAAGCATTCAATTACAGGACTGACAACTGTATTCTGTTGCTGTGTGAATGTGGCCATACTCCTACCCTATGAGATGTTTCTGGTCCCCAAGACGTGAAACAGCCACCCTGTGAAATGACACCGGTAGAATGACAATCCGCTCCTTATGTCTTGCTCCCCTGGCAGTCGTGTACTAATGATAACTACAAGATGGAAAGTCTCAGATCAGAATAGTGTTGCAAATGGAACTGCTGGAGTGTGACTCTTGATCCTTTCCCTTTGAAAAGCAAATTCCCTATGGGACAGCGGCACAGATGAGAACTCATAATCACCAAGAGACGGGGCGATATAGATCAGACAGATCTTGAAGAAAAATCAGGCAGGGGGTCTATTGACAGCCTGATCTATGTTTTCACACCGCTAATGTCCCAGTAAAGCTCTCTCTATGGCAAATGCCACCAGTTCAAATTTCATATCAGCAAAAGGGCGGCCTCTGTAAATATGAATATTTCTGCAAAAGTCATGGTGTGAATTAATAAAGGACATTGGAATTTATCCAGTGGGAATTCTTTGATTGGTAAAAATTAGAAATATCTTGCAGCCTGATTTTAACAAGTTTCTGGCTTACGCAATGAAAACGGTAGTAAGAAAAATGTATGCAATAATGAATAACCCGCAAGAACGCTTGTACAAAAGCATCCTTTTTACTTAAGCTTCTCACGTCAGGCTTTTATTCCATTTTATGCCTGGCATCAGCCAGGGGAGAAATATGCAGGACCTGAGAGCATCCATGAGTTATGAACGCTCCAACCACTGCGCAGACATATTAAACTCTATTGGAAACTATTCAATAATTAAACATAAACGAAATCTAAGCAATACCACTGCAAGAGTGATTACTGCTCGCAATTCACGCATGGAAGAAAATCACTGGTCCCTCAGAACCATCACTGGCTTATTCATTTATAATGCAAATGGCTTTATTCAACTGAATGAACACATAAACAAACAGAGAGAAGAATTCCCTGAGATTTATCAGGACAGGGATCCAAAATAAATCCGGTAACTTTGTGAGATTGGAATTACACTGCATGAAGAACCTATTATTAGGATCATTGCACAGGGACGATAAAGAAATCCCAAGGGTTTTACAGTATATTTAATTCGTTTTATACTCTGCATAATGATTTCACTTAAGTGCAGGCATATAGTCATATGTTCATTAAAAGGACACATATTGCTGCATAAGAACTACAATGATTGTCTGACCCATCAAGCATGTGAACTCACATGCTTGAGGTGGTTGTAGTCCTAATCTAGCAACTTGCATTTAAAAAAAAAAAAAAAGACAGTGACTTCAAAATTCACATTTGAGCTCTGACCGTGTATAATTTATGTTGTACAGCAAAATATGCCACTTTATAGCTGCAGTCCGTAACTTTTTTTTGTGTTCAAAATTGACTAAATGTATTAAATATACAATATATTTTTAAACCGTGTTTTTGTCTTATCCTGAATCACTACGGTACACCTATAATAAGTGTTTGCATTCAGACTATTTAAGACTGGTACCACTGTTGAGTAGCCCTTGCGTGACTCTTCATAAACAGCATAGACACAAACAGAGAGAAGTAGTTTGTGTGGTGAAGAGTCCCAGTGAAGTGATGAGTCGCAGCTTAGCTTAGGACCCCAGTATGCCTGATCTAAAGCCGTTCTCGTGATTCTTAATGTAATCAATCAAACTTTAATTAATGTAATAATCTTTTATTTTTATCATGATTATTTATATAGTTTAAGTTAAATAAATGGCATTTTTTAGGAATGATTTGCGACATTGTTGATTGTTATTAAGCAATAAGGCATACATATATATTTTTTTTTAAATAACAAGCATGTCATGTCATAATTAATTCTTAAACAGAATTATGCTTGTATCATATTTGTTATCGAAGTTTTTTATCGAAAAATATCGTAGATATTTAACTTTATCTCTAATCATTTCGGAGAGCTGTATGCTATGCTACTATCTAAGCTAACTAAAAAAACACTATGAACGAGAAATGTTTCATTTCACGATCTATTTCGGTTATATACTAGTATATGAAACATATAATTTAAAAGACATTAATGGTCATTGTAACGTAGTTCAAACTGTCATCTGATTTGTAACCAGGCACTAAAGCGATTACTTATAAAACGTGCTTTGAACCAATCCTAAGCTGGGACTCACACTTCGCTGGGACTCATCTCTTCCCCTTTAAAGAAAGTAGAGGGAATCAAAAATAAGTTTACACTTAGATGCTGGCAGGACGTCCATTTTATTCTTTTTAAAGTATATCCAAATGTACTTCTAGGTTAAGACACAGTAGTTTTAAATCTACAAACTTAACAACTAGCCAATCATGCTAGGCTAATATTAACGCGGCGTATTGAAGTATGGTGATTTTAAACCTTGGTTACTTTTATACAGCCAGAATACTTTTATACAGCCATTCGTATATAATGTTTACGGTTATATTTTTGTACATTTGGATATACTTTAAAAAGAATAAAATGGACGTCCTGCCAGCATCTAAGTGTAAACTTATTTACGTATACAGCTTTCTTTATGCACCCTTTATATTATATTTAAATGACAAATGTGTGATCTTCAGTGTCACATGACCCTTCAGATTTAATGTTGATTTGATGCTCAAGAAACATTCCTTATTACTATCAATGCTGCTTAATATTTTTGTGGAAACCATGATACATCTTTCTTTTTCAGGATTCTTTGATGAAAAGTATTAATTACGTTTGATAAAAATAAAAATAAACGTTTAAATTGTAAAACTTTCAAAACGACTTAAATACGGCACCAGAAATCACACAGAACAGAATGAAACTTATAATTTCATATTATTTAAATGCATCAAATAAATGATTGCACTGAACATACTATAATGTCATTGATTAATGCAACAAAAAAAATCTATTAATTTCATGAATTCATTATTCTATGATCCTTAAATGATTTGTAAACATTTATGAGCACATTTATGTAAATACCTATGATTATTAATTAGATCAAATTGCTTTTGCCATTTTATAAATGTGGTCTGATTCATCACCACATGCATTAAAATCACCCATTGCAACTGGTAAAGTCATTGCAATGCATGGCCTCTTGCATTGAGGTGGTCGGGCTCAATAACCTCATGCAACAAAAAACTCTGGCCACGATAACCTCGGGTCAAAATCCTATTCTTAAATGACTACTTTACACCTAACCCTGAGCTTTACCATTTAAATGCTATAAATTATTACAGATCCTTGTCATATAACATGACATTGAGCTAATTTACAGACCGAACACATTAAGACTCACCCAGTGCCTCACAGCTGGTGAACTATCCACAATTTCAGACCTGGATGAGCCTGTGATTGGAACGCTTGCTGTCAGCCCATCTTGAAAGACAATTTTTTGAACAGTCTATGGATGAAATATGTGCCTCCCTCCTCAGCTGGCATTTCTGAACTCAGAGGCACATAATTAATGGTGTCACTCATTGGGGATTACACCAACAGCATGCTGGGATACATCGAGTCAGAGCCGAGTGTGCTCTCCTCGTTGTGTCCAAGCCATTAAGGGTTGTCACCACAGTTAGGAAGAGATATGACCATAGTTTCCCACCCTCGATATGTGTCCATGTGTGCATGTTATTTCCCTGCAGGGCTGTATTGCTGTGGGTATAGAGAGGAAGGCACACACATAAAAATGAGCTACTTTTATGCCCCGGTAAGGCCCCCTCCCCCCAATCCAAGGGCTTCTATATTACACCCACTCAAACAAACTCCTCATCCCAGTAATGAGGTCGGAGAGCACATATTTACTGAAATGAGAAACTCCCAAAGAGAGCAATATCTCTTATGTGCACAGAAATTACCAGTTATATGAAACGGTAAAAGGGTTTTGAATGCTTGCATTCCCAATGAGCAATCAGGGTTGGATTATGACTTCATGAAAAACATAAGTCAAATTATAAGTTTGGAATAAAGTTTAATGAAGCTCGCATCCTTCTGCTCTGACAATGTTCCCCAACTCGAAAGATTGTTTCCACCCCACAGAACAATGAACATGTCACACAGCCAGGCCAATCAAAGTGTGGATGGAAGACCCTGTCATGGTCGAAGATGAACGGAGGTCTTACGGGCTTGGAACGACATGCGGGTGAGTCATTAATGACATCATTTTCATTTTTGGGTGAACTAACCCTTTAAGACACAAAACATATTTTGAAGAACCAAACAGTTAATGTTGACTTCCATAGTATTTTTGTACCTCTATACTGTGGAAGTCAATTGTTTCCCCAAACAATTTTATTAAGAAACAAACATTAAAAACAATATTCTTAAGAATTACAACAAAAATCCAAATTTGTAGGCCACTCTCTCTCTCTCTCTGCTCACCTTAAACATCATCATCTTCAGCTCTCCAAGTCCCACCAATCAAATCCTGGCCCGTCCACTGCCTCTGTTCTGCTTATCGCCCTCAGACAGTGAAGAGAAAAAAGAACTTTGACTCTGGTCAAAAGCGGATAATTCACTGCAGGACAGAAAAAGACTGAGGGTCACAAAATCTGTAATGGAGGAGCGAAGGAAATGAACAGTTTCTTGAATAGCTAGAGGAGTAGATCTAACGATCCAGGCTTCAACAGTAGATTACAAGTATGCAATCAGCCATTATTGATTGCTTTCTAAAATAGCTGAACGTTTGAGTATTCTTGGATGCCCAAGAATGGCTGTCATAGATGGATTATGTGATCAGTGGGTGCAAATCTCAGCTATTCTGCATAAACTCCTTTCTCAACAGAGATGAATTTTTCATGCATAAAGCTGTGTGTTTTAGATCATGCACATGAGCTGATACGATGCATGCAGGTTTTTGGGAACATATCAGATTAAATGTGCTGCAAACGACCTAAAAACATGTTTAAACCACCCTGGATTAATATTTCATGTGTGAACATATGCTTCAAAGGGGGAAAACTGATTAGGTCGGCCGCTTGGGATGTTTTTCAAAGTAATCCATCTTGTTTTTGCTCAAACAAGGAGATCCTGTACCTGGATCAGTACCTGGAGATCTCTTGAGACTCAAACTTCTGCAAAGAGAGAGAGAAAAAAGTGAAACTTAATGAAAAACAGATACATTCTGAGAGCACACTCTTTTTCTATCCACTACTCTGAATATATCTGATTCCTTTTTCAAATTGAACTAAGTTCCAAAATAGTGAGGACTTTTCCACTTAAACAACATTCAATCTACTACCATTCACACATAGATTAATGAAATATTACATGCAAAATCACAGAGTTTTCAAAATACAGCTTCTCAAAAATTAATTTACTTCACATCATCTAATTACCTATGCCGGTTTCTGAATTTGCATGATTTTGTAAGAGCAACATGTTTAATATGAAAATGAAGGCTGACACATTTGAAGCAAAAGTCTGCCTATGATGCTGAATCATACATAATTAAGCATATCTTCTGATTGAGACCATAGTTAAAAATGAATGAAAGAAAAACATATTAATGTATTTGCCTCAAAGTAGCTTTAATGCATAAAGAGAAGAGCAGAGCGTCATGGAGTGGCCCTTGAAGGAATAAGAAATCAATTTCAATAATACAAACATAAAAATGTAAATGTTTTTTTAAATAGACATTAATAGATAGGCTTATATTTTTTTTCATATTTTAATGTGGTTAAAAAAGATTATTAAATATATTCATTTATTTTTCAATTTAAAAATGTTAAAATCAACTTAAAAGACAATAAAGAGCACATTTTAAATTGCATTAAAAAATTTCCAGTTGCTTTTCTTTGTCGTTTGGTCAAATGCCTTGTTCATTTGTCAATCGAGTTAAAAAAAAATGCCATTCTGCCGCTGGCACCAAAATAAAAAAATGGAACATTTTTCAAAATTTGGGTTCGATACAACATAAACATTTCAATTCTCAAGTAAACTAACAAACTATTCATCAAACTTAGGGTACGTTTGCACAACATCAATATGCTAAAAACTGAAAAGTTTTTTCTTTGTGTTTTTCCTGTACAGATGACAATGTTATCAAAACCATCTCCGTTCAGATGGACCCGCTAAAACGAATAAAAGCGCTGTATTCTGCTGCCAGGCCAGTAGTTGGTGATGTCACTTTGAAACACTACACTCCTATAGACTATATACTAAACACATAATACGCTTGAGCATGGCGTCACTGTTTTCACAAATTCGAGTTTTTGTAGTTTACACAGAGACTAGGATCGTTTTCAAATCTTGCACTTTGAATCCAGTCTTCAAAAGCTTGCATTTTCAAGACCCCAAGACCCACTTTTGTCATGTAAATAAACGGGCAAAACTCATACCCATCCCCCCCCCCCCCCCCCCCAACCCAACCTATATTTTTTATACATCACTGACAGAATCACGATTCATTATTTATTTGCCAGTGATGATACCTCTCTGAAACTTTGCCTCAGGTAATATGTCTCACAGATATAAAAATAATTGTCTGCACCTCTGTGATGAGGTATTTTTAATTCAAAATAAACCATGAAACCAAAGGTGTGCACATCTTTGTTTTGCTTTCACCACACACATACCCAGAGAAACGTGGAAAGATTACAGACAGCGGCCCGCAGTTGTGTGAATTAATGGTCGTATCTCAGCGGTGTTGCTGCTGGCCAGACGTTCCTCTGACTCTTGTGTTGTTATGTCAGTGTCAGCCAGATTAATGGCAGTAATGGAGGTCTCACCCCAACCACCATAATCACAGCCAGAAGACAGCCGGCCTGTTTTCTACACCTGTCTCACTAGTAATATTTTAACACTAGAGAGACTCCAGCAGTAATCAAAAGCATCCACACAAAGCTGAACCCTGTTCGATCACTGTCGCTCAATGACTTCTTTGGCAGTTTGGGACACTGGCTCTGCTGGCCCAGCAATTACACTGTAAAAATAAGTATTTTTGTATTGTTTTTCAGTAAAATACCTAAACTGTCTTAAATTAAGACGCATTTCCTTGAGAATCCAAAATAGGTTTATGCTAAAAACAAGAAAAACATATCTGCCAATGATATAAGAATAATAAAACTCGTTTTCCCTTTGAATTAAATGTATTTTTCTTATGCCATTGGGAGATTTTCCCCAAAACAAGACTTGGGGCCAGATTTACTAAACAGTGCAAATTATCGTGCGGGTGCAATCTCCTCTTAGAAAAAAAAGGTTCATTGGGATCCTAATTAGAACCATGGTAGCCTGACTCCGTCATACTCATATTCTAGTCAGAATGTGAGTCTGATACTGCTCCATAGGGCTTTGATTATGAGGCGTGTCTTAACCGAACCAGGAAAAAACAACAACTCTGCACTCAATTGGATAGACCTACAACCAATCAGAGCAACGCAGTAAGTGACGTATGTTGAGCTACGCATAGTTGTCAAGAGAACTCAACTGCAAGCACGCTGGAAGAAGTAGTAAAATAATGAGTGTTGCTTCTTTTACTTGGTCCTCCATGAGTGCGACCAAAGGAGAAACCACAACGACCGCAGGGTTTTCATTGCGTCCCATCTTCTTAGTGACCATCGGAGCCAGCTGATAAAATAAACTTTTGCCGAATCCCGTAGGAAGGACGGCAAACACATATTTCCGATCGACAAATGCCTTGATTGCAGTTCTCTGTTCGTCTTTTAAAATGAATGTGCTGTCGATTTATTTTACAACAGATGCGATAGCGGAATCTATACATCTCAATTCTCCAGCTGCAGTCACCTTTGAGGGAAACCAGTTCAACCCAAGCGCTCTTTGATAACGCGATGATTACGTAACTGCAGATCATCTGTCCATCATCGTATAAAGCCCGCCCTGGCAATTTGATTGGCCCGACTAATTCTGAACCGATCATAATTACTCCTCAATGGAGTCCAGACCGAACTTCCCGATCAAAAAATGTTGTGGGCGGGGTTCGGGCTGGCATCCAGGCTAGAACCATGGGGTTCTCGACTCAATTTTAAAGAACGATTTATGCCAAAAAGGTTCTATATAAGGAGAAAAGTCTTCATCTTAAATTATTGTAAAGCTTTCATGTTTAACAGGTCACTTAGATTTTTTTGTAGTGATAAAGTATGCTTATGAGCTGCTTAATTCATAAAATGTACATACAATTAAAAATGTATTAAAACAAAAATTAGAAACCCCTAAAAGGTTTTAAACACACACATAAAAACCTTTAAATGTTCTGTATTGAACCTTTACTTCTAAATGAGCAATCACAATACACATTTCGTTCCATTGACTTTCATTCATATGCATACGAATAATAGACTGTAAAAAAAAAAAAGATGGACGGAGCGTCTCCGCTTCCTTCCACTGCAGAAAAATTAAGGCAAAATATCCAGTAAGTGGATGCACAGTAGTGATCCTGAGGTGGAGCCGCGTTTTTATAGCATAAAAAAAAATTAAAAAGAAAACCGAATGTCTGCGTGATAAGAACTATCTAAAATGACAGTTACCAAGTGTAATTGGATTTTTTTGGTTTGGCTCATGTCAGTTTAGATTACATGGAGAGGGCGGGGTTTGGAGCTGCAGCAGCCACCAGGGGAAACACTTGGACAAACTTGATGCAAATGCGTCAAACCGGAAACACAAGCTCTGGTGGAAAGTTTCGCATTTCGCTGCGTTCCAAAGTTCAAGTTTAGTGAACTCTGACCTGCGAATTCACATCACGTGAAGACGTTTGACCAGTAGAAGATCGATACGTCACAGCGTGACCTCTTGTCTCGATTAAAAGAGCGCATATTTTTGCAGTAGAGTCGAGTAGATTGTATATTTTAAATTTTTTTATGTACGGTATTACCATTTGTTATATGTTGAATTCATGTTTATAAAAAAGATGCCGCGGAGTGTGACATCATATCACGACTGTTACAGTGTCCGTATTTTCGTGTGCTCAAAGTCTATTATGACCATGGGAGTGGAAAGTTCTATAGGTGCTCTACTGACAATGCACCAATTCAGTGTCACGTCAGGCGAAATAAAATGGATTATGGGAGGGAAATACCACTGAATTGACTACTGCAAACATTAGTAAATCACATTGCATGATTATTGAAATACTCTCCACCCATAAAGGCCCATTCACACCGCACTGACAAACGCCAACAAACAAGTTGGCAGTTGGATTTAGATATTTTTTTTTTTAAATGGCTGTCATGTTCACACTGCCCCAACAGACACAGACAAACACTGAATGAACATGTTCAGTTGGGTGAAAACAAACCCGACCAAAGCCAACAGACAGGTGTAACACACTGATCCGAAAAAACCCCAACAAACGTGTTTTTTGGCATTTGTCTGTGCGGAGTGAATTGGCCTTAAGTTTAGCAGTCTGATAGGGAAACTCCTACAAATGCATATGCAATAAGGTCAGGTGCAAAAATAACGGTCCAAATTTCTCATCGCCAAAAGAGGGGTTATGCTGGCACAAGCTGTTATCTGGCCCTTGAAACCTTAAGTTAATTTTGTCAAAAAAAGTCAAAAATAATGAGGAGGAAAAGCTTTTGGTCACACTTTAGAAAAGGGTCCAATTCTCAATATTAACTATGAACTTTGCCTCAATAAACTCCTAATTACTGCTTATTAATAGTTAGTATGGTAGATAAGTTTAGGTATTGGGTAGGATTAAAGGGATGTAGAATATGGTCGTGCTAAGGCATGTGCTTTATAAGTACTAATAAACAGCCAATATCCTAGTAATATGCATGCTAATAAGCAACTAGAATTGGACCCTATAAACTAAAGTGTTACCCTGTACCCAACCGTGGTTATAATCAAGAAAATCATGAACTTAAAGTGTAGACAGCTTTGCTAATGAGATTTCTAGTTTAGTTTGCTGGTAAAGATCACTCAGTCGAGTCAACTGAATAAAAAATACAAATTTCAGTCATCAAAATAGTGCTTTGAAATAATATTTCTGTGTTAGCAGAACAAATATAAAACAACAGTGCAGTGACATACCCCAATAGCTTGAGCGGACGGCCCTGACCCGCTCCGTAAGGACTGATAAGGAAAAAAAACTCTTGGTGTGATAGAATAGAAACGCATCTATCTATCACAGGAAGTGCAGCCTTCACCATCCAGCAGACAGGAAAAACTGCACCTAGACACACACATACACAGAGGGAATGAAAAACTCATTTGAAAACAGAAAGCTGAACAGCAACGTTCATTCAACCATTTTGTCATAGCTTTCGACGCGCAGTTCTCAAATCTCGAAACAGAGAAACAAAGTAAATCTCTGATTTATTGAATCAAAGATTTATTGAACCATATTTAAATATATCAAATAGTGATTTTTGACTTTCGGTTCAGCAAGCCGCCTCCGCACAAATACATATTCTCGCTCTCGGTAGCGTAATTGGTTTTCAGATTGCAGTCAACCATCGTATTGCCTGGAACACTGACGAAAATGACTGAAAGCCCCTCATTAGACGCTCTCCAAGCATATGGGCTTTTACTGTGCAACTGAGACCCTGAGATTCAGCCATGAATGTGTGAGCGTCTGTTCAGGGCATAATTATTGATCTAACAAGATAAAGAAAAGCTCCACACTTACACAGGTATACGTCTAGATGAGTGTTTCACATGTAGGTGAGAGCGATGTCATTCATCAACAAAGGCTGAAATTATGATCTGCTCACATAGGTTCCTCAATAATTACATTGTGCAAATGCAAATTTGTGCATTGAACGCATTATTTAAATGAGTCCAATTACAAAGCTCATATTTTTCTTCCCCGTCGCAGTCTGAAATTCTCTGATATCTCTATCTGTGTCATTTTCATCCAAGTTAAACTAGAGTAGGCTACTTCTAGGATCCATGAGAAAAAATGCTTCAAGACAAAGCACTTTACTGGAATTAGTGCCAATAGAGTTTTAGTCAGAGTAGATATTTACTGTACGTTGCGAACAGAAACGAGACACGAGGGACAAAAAAGACCTTGCGTTCAATATGTCTAATTTGTCTAATTACTGATTGATTGTTTGTTTGTCTACAGAACATTTATGAAAATACTTAATTTAAACACAGTCCATTTACTGATGTAAGGAAGTTTATAATACCGGTAGAAAGCTATCTGTTAGCATTCCATATCATGTGATCAATTGCCTAAAAACAAACCAAACAAAATAAATATTAGCAATTTACTTCAACATTTGGCATTTGCTTTTATTCGACAATTTATATTGCATTGAAGTTAAAGAAATTATATATTTTGAAGTAAAGATTAACTAAAATATAATAAACATTGTATTACTAACTGAAATAAGCTGAAGTACTAAAATAAAAAATATATATCTATATATTTTTATTTTAGTACTTCAGCTTATTTCAGTATATAACTCTATAATATTAAGTAATACTAAAATACAACTTCCAGTTATTTTAGCTGTACAAAAACAGTCCATTATGCTGCTTAAAATTGCACAATGATATTTGTCATGTTGTTTGTAGAGCAAATAGTTGTACCTTTTACTGAACTTTATTCATCTATAGTTATTGACCTTTAAATGCTGAAATCATAAGTCTTACACATTCACAGGAAATAACTTACTTTCACATTGACAAATAAGGTGAATATCAGTTTAGCTTTACAGGACCCATATGTTTCTTGCAGCAGCAGCAGCAAAAAAAAAAAAAAAAACTAAAACTATTTTGTCAGAATACACACTTTTGAGTGGCCATCAATGGGTTTTTGCTGGCAGATGGTGTAGTTGCATCATCTACCAGCAGGGGCGAATGGTCCATGCTGACCAGCAACACCCTGATCCCTTGGATTTGATGCACGACGAAAAAAACCTATGGATTTAAATATGGTAAATGGAGTAAAAAACATGACCAATTCCATCAAGCACACAGAGGTGAGGCAAAGTTTAGCTCCACAGACAGATTTGAAACAGGCCTAGTTATAATCCTGTTCTATGGCGTGTGTGTGAGTGTGTATATCCTGTTGCAGTGCTAATGAAAGCTCATTGACACTCTGATCACAGACCGTGGAGCCAATGGGGCACGTCACTAATTAACACCGGCATAATTCGTGTCCCGCTCTGACCTTTTCAGGCCTTCCAAGGTTTGTGTTGCTGGCACCGAAATTGATGTCAATTATTTCAGATTTCATGTTTTTTCACCGTGAATAAGTATTGTCTGAAATGACTGATGATTATGTTTTCATGAAATGATTAAGAGGACAAAAGGAAGGTGTGCTTTGAATAGGCTCTTCCTGCTTAGTATTTCCTTTGATGATGGGCACATTTTGACATGATTACATTTCATACTATACGCTCATTTATCCTGTACTTTTTTGATATTAGCCCATAATTCATAATATGTTAGGAAATTAATCTGTTAACTAGCCCTACATGATTAATGAGAAAAGAAGCTAGTGAACTTTAAAGGACTTCATTATTGAGTACATACAGCAATATGTATCCTGAATTTGTTCATATATATATATATATATATATATATATATATGTATGTAACCAGTGTTGTTGTCATTTTGGCCGCATTTAAAATGGGTAATACCATTGATACCTGAGAAGTCAAACTAAATACGTTCAAAACTGTGTTCTTTCAATCACATGCATTTGGTGCATGGACGGAGTAAAGTATAAGCATTTGTGAACAGTTCATATAACCTAATCTTCATCCTACCCTTGGGTCATTTTGACCCAACAGATTTTGTTCATCGGAGTGGTCCAAGACCTTAGGACTTTTGTTGCACTTTAACCACACATACACAATTTTTTTTTTTTTTTTTTTAACTGGGTTCCAGGAATTCATGTGTTTGTAATAATTATATAATAAAAAAAAGTATCAAATCCTTCCCCCGCGGATCAATTTGACCCCCTTGGAATGGATGGAATGAGAGGTATGCTTAAGTATAAATAGGAAAAAAAAACAACAACGAAATTCTCAAAATTAAAACTAAAAATGCTAAAACTTATTTTATAATGTCGTGTATTTGACGTGTATCTGAATACATACTGAAGATATAAACTCAAATATTTAGGAGTTATTTTGAATTTAAGTTGAAAGAATGCGAAGAATGTGCTTAAATTATATTATTTATTGACAAAATCTATAAAAAAAATATAAAAATCAAATGAAATAAGCTTTCTGGACAAAAAAAAAAGTATAATTTTAGGGCTTCAGGTTATTTTGACCCATGAGGGAAGGATTTGTTACAGGACGCGAGGATAAACTTTAACTGTATGTTGTTAAACTGAATGTACGAAGCAAACTGTTAGCAGAAATATCCACAAAATTAAAAGCAACACTGAAATAAAATCGTGCGGTTTATCTGTCAATCACATGTGCGTGAAAGTTGTGCTCATTTCTAAAAGCAACAGTAAGAAGTCATCGCGGCCACGAAAAAATATGCCGTTCCCTCAACATCTCAAGTTCACAACTTCACATTGCATGTAAAGAGAAACGGGATCACGGTCCCATGAATTAATATCTTGTGGGCACGACATTATCATGTTCCTAAGACTTAAAATGTCCCCTCCCGGTCTCCGTAGAGTTCCAAGCATTTCCATTGCTTGAGACTTTTTGTGGCTTCAGTGTCCCAATGCTCTTTGGGGGCAGTGTATATACAAGCAATGCATATAATGTGCTTGGAATTACAGATAAGGACAACTTTTGGGGGGAAAAGCTCTGGCAATGGTGCAAAGGAAAGAGCAAAAACAACACAAAGAATAACAACAAGTAAAAACACTTTGGGTGTCAGATGTCAGTGGTGTCTATTGCATGCAGTTGTTTTGCAGATGACAACAACAGATCTGTTAAAAGGGGTTATGTTTAATGCAAAAAAAGTCTCTGAAGCGGCACTCGCACAGAATGTAATGAGAAATGCACCTGGCAAAAAAATCATAAAAACAACTATTAACCCCCAGAGACCTATGAAGCGCAATTACAACGCTGTTAAGCAATTAGATAAAACATTATGCACTGATTATATTAATTATTTACTGGCAAAGCTACTCAAGAAAGTCAAAGCATATGTACTTAACTTTTATAGTAACTACCTCTGTGTAAAAATATGATCAATATGATATATATAAATAATATATTTGACATTAATTTAACTCGTAAAAAAGTAGTTGAAAATGTATAGGGCAGCAACTGAACTTACTTTTTTTTTTTACAGTGTAAAAACGAAAAACCAGTTATAAGTACTTGGATTTAACCCATTAAACTCCTTTATAGGCCTCACTGTACCTGAAAGTTACGGATCAACTGTCATTGTCCCTCAAAGCACCGTCGTTCTGAATCTCATAACAGTGCATCACATCCAAATGCTGAGGAAATGAAAAGATGAGTCAGTTCAGACAATTTATGGCAATTTTATATCTGATGTATTTCGGGTTTTATAGTTAGCACAGTTGGCGGCTAATATCCCACAATCTTTTCTCACTGATTCCTTTCTGCTTCAGTATTGTAGTACAAGGCTCTAGGCCTACTTTAAACCAATTGCTCTTTGAGTCACAGGTATAATCAGAAAGAATAGTCTAATGATTATATCCCAAGGATTTCATAACCTGTGATGATTTAGTACCGTGGCACCGACAGGAAATGAACAACAATGCCGGTCACAAATAACAAAAGAGGCCATTTGTAAGAATCTAGGAGCTGCATTAAAAAAAACATCTCAGGTCCCAGCTTGTATATTTTCATCCATCCATCCCTGTTCTATCCATCCATCCATCCAGTTCTGTCTGTCCATCCATCCATCCATCCGTCCATCTCGTCCATCCATCCATCCATTTCTATCTGTCTGTCCATCCATCCATCCATCCGTCCATCCATCCACCCGTCCGTCCGTCCGTCCATCCGTCCATCCATCCATCTCGTCCATCCATCCATCCCTGTTCTGTCAATCCATCCATCCATCCATCCCTGTTCTATCCATCCATCCATCCAGTTCTATCTGTCTGTCCATCCATCCGTCCATCCATCAATCCATCACTGTTCTATCCATCCATCCATCCATCCACCCATCCGTCCATCTCGTCCATCCGCCCATCTCGTCCATCCATCCATCCGTGTTCTATCCATCAATCCCTGTTCTGTCCATCCATCCATCCAGTTCTATCTGTCTGTCCATCCATCCGTCCATCCAGTTCTATCTGTCCATCCATCCATCCATCTCGTCCATCCATCCATCCAGTTCTATCTGTCTGTCCATCCATCCATCCATCCATCCATCCGTCCGTCCGTCCGTCCGTCCGTCCATCCATCCATCCGTCCGTCCGTCCATCCATCCATCTCGTCCATCCATCCATCCTTCCCTGTTCTGTCCATCCATCCGTCCATCCATCCATCCCTGTTCTATCCATCCATCCATCCAGTTCCATCTGTCTGTCCATCCATCCATCCATCCATCCGTCCATCCATCCATCTTGTCCATCCATCCATCCATCCATCCATCCATCCCTGTTCTGTCCATCCATCCATCCAGTTCTATCTGTCTGTCCATCCATCCATCCATCCCTGTTCTATCCATCCATCCATCCAGTTCCATCTGTCTGTCCATCCATCCATCTCGTTCATCCATCCATCCATCCATCCATCTGTCCGTCCATCCATCCATCTCCATAGTTTTATGTAACAGTATTCTAATGATGGGTAAAGAAATGATAAATAATGATGTTCATAACAAGCCCTGAATGTGGCATATTGGTTAGAATGGACTAATTACAAAGGAAACAACTTGAATCACTTGACACCATTACCTTCTAATCCAAACCAACTTGAACTGTTTAGCTGAATTTAGTGACTAACCCAGCTTGGTGAAATTAGAGCTGCATCTCCATGCCTGCGACCATCCTGACACCTGCAGTGCTAACAGGCAATTTGCCGACTAATGATCTGAAAAGAAGGTGACTGTTAATAATAATAGCAGAATAACAGTTAGTGGTACTGAAGTGCAGAAAGAAAATAGTGTTACTGTATTGCTGCAGTTATTATTTTTGAAGCAATGCAAAAACAGTAGAAACAATTAAAGGTGCTCTAAGCGATGTCACGCGTTTTTTAGGCCAAAACATTTTTTTGTCACATACAGCAAACATCTCCTCACTATCTGCTAGCTGCCTGTCCCCTGAACACACTGTAAAGAAACGCGATCTCTGTAGACAGATTAGGCTCCACAAACAGCAACAAAAACAAACTGGGCTTACCCGCTCCACGAAACATGACAAACAGTTCCAGCCAGTCACCAATAAGAAGGACTTGGGGGCGGGGTTTGGGGGGTTAGTGCACGGATGAGGAGGAGGGAGGGTCTAGCTAGCCTTCGTTTTGTTTGACAATACTTTGAACGTCAACAAGAAGTGACGTCACCCGACATCGCTTAGAAAACCTTTAATTTCGCACTTGAGTGTTACATGCAAATTATTTTTAATTGCTAATTTAATCTCCGAATATAAACACACTAAAATAAAATGTTATAGTATTAATATCTGTTTGATAATGTAAAATGCCACACACCACTGAATTGTACATCTGTGTATGTGTGCGTGTGTGTGTGCTCTTACCAGGGTTAATTGTCAATCTGATCCCTAAGATCTCTGTTAGCCTCTCTCTGCCATGACTCAGACCTTTCTGTGGTGATGTCTGTCATTAATGTTTCCGAGCTCAAGTTCTCCTTCGAGAGAATCCAGACTGTTGCTTGTCTACTGATGGGGCCGTATTGATAAATGAAAAGCATTAAGCAGAAGCTTGTTTGATCTGCTCAGTGGAGGAAGCCACATAAACTGCTGGCATACCAATTTACACCCATCATTTATCTTTCCTTGCATGCTGTCTTTAAGCACTCAAACAGACCATGTTTATTTATAACTAACTAATATAATAATATATGCACTTGTCATACACTCAAAGCATAGAACAGACACGCGAGTGGCGGTAACAGACAACAATACCTTGACGTGCTGATTTACTTTGGCTAACTTTTCAATTTTATTTGAGGAATTCTGTTTATAATAAGCCGAGTTGGTACTTTATCATTAGGCAGTGCAAGACTAATATGTCTATATTGGTTAATGTTGATTAAGTGAACACTTAGGGTTAATGTATAATGATCCATAATGCAAGGCAAGCATCACATAAATAAGTACATTGCATTTCTTTTTCAGTTATTCATCCAACAGTATTGGATTTGACTGTTTGATTCATAGATTAAGTAGGCTATTTTAAATTAATCACATATACAGACTTTTTTGACAGTCCTCTGGGGATTTGTTACACTAGTCGGTTACAAAATTTGAAACATTAATAAAAATAGTCATGGCGCACATCTAGAATACATATACAGTAGCTGATATGAGGTCTTGGGGTGATGGGCTCTTTTGACTTGGGCCCGTAAGCAACCACTCATAACAACTTAGCAACCGCGTATGAAGCAAGCACCATATCATTATGGCAGCAAGTCAAGTTCCAGTCACATTTGTTCCCTATTTTATAGTATTTTGTAGTCCAGATGTTATACTGTATATATTTAAATCCTCTAGTCAAAATGCAATAAATCATTAGATCCATTTAGTGCAAAACACATTCAGTAACACCTGGAGTGTGTTTTGACTGAATTTTCACCTGCAGGAATGAAATTAACTTTTGCCAACCATGGTTTCATAGTGCCACATTTGTATGAGCTACAAAGATGTCAATACATTATGTAAAATCAAAGTCAATAATAGGCACTTCACAGTGAAAAGGAGGCAGACAATGGGAAAAACTATGTCAGCTGTCCACGCAACGATGGTAGTTTTTTTTTCCCTTCAACGCCCACAATTCCATTTAACTTGCTCTTTGTACTGAATGTACAATATATATATATTTTTTGTTTGTTTGCCGTTTCCTTTATTCACAGTTAAGTGGTGGCATATAAGTTTAATATCAAGCTAACTGAAACCAAAAAAAATGAATACAAATTATTAAAAAGGAATAAAAATTACAATAACGGTCATAAAGATAGGTGAGTAATTAGATTTTAGAAATGCCTTTTGCCTTCTGATTATGGGTTCAAAACAGCAGTAATAATATTCTTCTTGAAATTGGATGGATGGATGGACGGACGGACGGAACAACAGACAGAACGAACGAACGAACGACAGACAGACAGACAGAATGGATAGATAGACAGATAGATAGATCAACAGAAGACACAATAAAAGAGCCTCACCTCTGTGACGTGACTGACATATTGTACACTTCTTCTGTGATATCTTCACGTAAACATGATCTGCAATCTCTGTTCCTGTGATTCGAAGAGACCGAGACATTCGAGAATAATGCTGCTTTTTGCCCGGGTTGGTTATCTGCACTAGTTGATCATTAAGCTCTCATATTCGATTCATGGGACACCCTCTGTGCTCTGGTAAGTATTGTGTTTCTGGTAATTCAAATGGCTGCTTGTATGATAACGCTAATGAGACTTTTTGCAATTAACCTGATGGTCTCATCAGGTAGGCCTGAGGGGGAATTGTGCTGATGATGTCATTATGGGTTAGATCACAGCGAAAAGAGAATATCTGAAAAGAATAGTCTCTAAATAAATTAGGAGCTGAGCCAGAGGACACCGTCGTGCTACTCCAATGTGGAAATACTATTCAAATGGGTGGCATTATGTTGTGCGATGAGAGCGGGGCTCCAACTTGACTGAGGAAGCGTGTGTACAATACACAATGTGTGTTATAAATTATTGTCTTCTTCTGACAGGGAATGGATGAGTTATTAATCATCTTCTGCCTCTTGGCTCGGCTCTTCTCTTTATTTCCTTTCTTCAGAGCCTACTTTGAACATAAGAAATTGACTTTCCACACAAAGTCTGTCTGTTTTAACTCTCTTTAGTTTGAGCCTGATCCTTAAGCCTCCTCTGTTCCACAAGGAATAAGAATCGACTCCCTCCATCTCATCCATTTGCTGTAGAAACTGACCTATCGTTGATGCTACTGGGCTTTGGGTTAGCAGACAGGGAGAGTTAAAGTCATGCATTCTAATCACACGCTAATCAGTCCAGATTAGAACTGATACAGAGAGAAAATGGATTCATCCCCTCACCCCTTGAGATTCTGGAGTTTAATGGAGATGGATAATGCTTGTGATATCTTCTTCAAAGACTCTCAGATTGATTGTATGTCCATCAATGCACAGTAAGTAGGTATCCGATGACTGACACCTGAACATCAATGCTAAATGGCAACCGCTTAGCTTCCCCTGAAATACAGGACAAATTCAAAATGGGCTGTTAGCAAAGTGTAGAGCAACACTAAAACAAGTATTTTTTTTATAAACTTCTACTTGAGAATAGTTTGAGCAAGCTCTGGTTTTTCAGGCTCAAGATGGACTGGTTTTTAGCAGTGTTCGTCACAATGTTACTAAGGCTGGACCAATCAGCTGTGAGCAAACTGACATACAGTATATGACAGGTCATGATTCTACCTATTAAGACACATTTTTGGACAGGAAATATGGGTAACACTTTATTTTGATGGTCTCTTTTGAACATTCTGTCAACTAACTCTCATTAGAGTATCATTAGACTGTCTGCTTAATATCTGCTAACTCTTTATTGTGTTGATCCTCCAACAGACATTCGACTGACTATAAGTAACATTGCAACTAATAATTCAAATAATTGTCAAATAATTCTAACTCTATCTTTAGTCTACTAATACTCAACTCACACTCTAATGAGAATAAGTAGACATGTAGGTGCAACGTTACTTATAGTCAACAGAATGTATTAAAGGGACCACATCAAAATAAAGAGGAACCGAAACATGTTGGTCCAGGAACAACATTCGTGTCCAAAAATTTCTAACCCTAAACCTATACCTATAACTTATCCCTAAAATCAGAAGGAAATGATAGGTGAATAACACAGATGTAGAAGCACCTAACCCTGGCTGTAAGCCTAAACTTGACAAACTGTAAACTTGTCCCTCAAATCTGATTGGTTAATTGGAATGTTGTTCAAGGATCAAATAAGATGTTGATCCAGGATTATGTTGTACTTAGTGAAATCACATTTGCTGAATCGGATCTAAACCAGGTTAGATTGTATGGTTTCGTCAACCCTAAACCTACACTGAAACTCAGAGTTTGTTAGGCTAGCTTTATGCAACAGGCCAATGATGTAAATCTTTACCTACATGTTGTGAAATATAAACTTTCTGATTGAATTCAAATGTTATTATCGGTTATCAGCTGGAATGGTTCTAATGTGATTCCAACTATATCATTCCTCTTTGTTGTTATTGTTATAGATGTGGGGTATATACAGTGGGGTATATACAGTTTTCCCATTTACAAAGCATGTAGAAGTCTGTAATTTTTATCATAGGTACTCTTCAACTGTGAGTGACGAATCTAAAACAAAAATCCAGAAAATTACATTGTATGAATTTTAAGTAATTCATTCGCATTTTATTGCATGACATAAGTATTTGATCACCTACCAGCCAGTAAGAATTCCGGCTCTCACAGACCTGTTAGTTTCTCTTTAAGAAGCCCTCCTGTTCGCCACTACAGGACAATAGGCAAGCAGTTTGGTGAGAAGGCAACAACAGTTGGCGCAATCATTAAAAAATGGAAGAAGTTAAAGATGACGGTCAATCTCCCTCAGTCTGGGGCTCCATGCAAGATCTCACCTCGTGGGGCATCTATAATCATGAGGAAGGTGAGGGATCAGCCCAGAACTACACAGCAGGACCTGGTCAATGACCTGAAGAGAGCTGGGACCACAGTCTCAAAGAAAACCATTAGTAACACACTATGCGGTCAAGGATTAAAATCCTGCAGCGCACGCAAGGTCCCCCTGCTCAAGCCAGCGCATGTCCAGGCCCGTCTGAAGTTTGCCAATGACCATCTGGATGATCCAGAGGAGGAATGGGAGAACGCCATGTGGTCTGATCAGACAAAAATAGAGCTTTTTGGTCTAAACTCCACTCGCCGTGTTTTGAGGAAGAAGGATGAGTACAACCCCAAGAACACCATCCCAACCGTGAAGCATGGAGGTGGAAACATCATTCTTTGGGGATGCTTTTCTGCAAAGGGGACAGGACGACTGCACCATATTGAGGGGAGGATGGATGGGGCCATGTATCGCGAGATCTTGGCTAACAACCTCCTTCCCTCAGTAAGAGCATTGAAGATGGGTCGTGGCTGGGTCTTCCAGCTTGACAACGACCCAAAACAGGGCAACTAAGGAGTGGCTCCATAAGAAGCATCTCAAGGTCCTGGAGTGGCCTAGCCAGTCTCCAGACCTGAACCCAATAGAAAATCTTTGGAGGGAGCTGAAAGTCCGTATTGCCCAGCGACAGCTCCGAAACCTGAAGGATCTGGAGAAGGTCTGTATGGAAGAGTGGGCCAAAATCCCTGCTGCAGTGTGTGCAAACCTGGTCAAGAACTACAGGAAACATATGATCTCTGTAATTGCAAACAAAGGTTTCTGTACCAAATATTAAGGTCTGCTTTTCTGATGTATCAAATACTTATGTCATGCAATAAAATGCAAATGAATTACTTAAAAATCATACAATGTGATTTTCTGGATTTTTGTTTTAGATTCCGTCACTCACAGTTGAAGAGTGATGATAAAAATTAGACTTCAACATGCTTTGTAAGTGGGAAAACCTGCAAAATCGGCAGTGTATCAAATACGTGTTCTCCCCACTGTAGTTGTGGACTTCCCTATTCTCATAAAATGAAAATGATTATGAAAACTTTATAGTTACCGTTCTTGGTGTGAATGGTTCTTAATGCCCTGCACCCTTCATAAATACTAAGTTCAAGTGCCCTTCAGAGTGAATAAGGGATAGTAATGCTCACGTTTGATTAAAATTCGCCCATTCATCAAGCAGATTCTTCAAGAAGTGCAATTTGGCAGTCATAACATGGATAATTAATGTGGAGGAGAATAATAAAGCATATTTACCAGAGAAAATCAAGCTAATGCAACTCCTCAAGCCTAATACAGAGACAGATAGGCCATAATTATCAGTTAATCAGTTTAATTACCCATAATTAGTCTTTACTAATTATCCTACCATTTTGGTCTGTAGATACATCATCAACATCCACGTCACAAAAGGCTTGTATTGTCAATTTAAAACAAGCCAAAGCAAGACACACTCCAGATTTACAGATGACTGTTGGCAAACAATCAGTCGTTAAATCATTAACCTGATTAATGTGTACAGCTTGTTATGATTACACAAAGATAAAAAATTAACTGATGACGCACAAGTGATTTTAATGCAATAGTTGTATCTGAGCATATACATAGAAGTTATATAGGTGTAAAAGACAAAATAAGCGAAAAAATGCACTCAGAGGGAAGTTTTTCCATCTTAAAATTATAACTGCTTCTGCCTCCTACAGAGTAAACCGTATGCAATATTTAGCAGTTGTTGTGAAGGAGAAAGACACCTCTCTCTAATGATCTAATTCATTATTCACAGTGTGAGTTACAGATGGCGAGGGTGAGAGATTGCATCTATGTGCTAATGACGGCCTGTCAACGCGATACTGCCTCTCTATACAGCTTCCTTAAGATGGGAATAAGAGACTACAGATGTTAATGTATGCTTTTAGAAAAAAAACACACATTACACAACAAGAATGGCCTGCGATTCATCATGTACTCAAGTGTTGACATGTTACAAGATCACATATACTTCACTTCATGTTTGATTTTCCATTAAAACTAATTTTAGATTTTTTCATATTTACTGATGTCATGTAACAGGCTGAGTGACTTGTGTCTGGGGTCAGCAACCATGAAGGTACGAAATTGAAATGAAATCATCTCTTGTCAATAGCAACATATAAAGGACAACTTGTACAGAATTCGCTTTCAAACCAAGCAGCTTTCTGTTGGTCAACGCGGATTCCAACATGAACCTGATGTGAAATCTGCATTGGGAAATCTTTTGTGTCCCCAAAAAATTCCAAAATGAAGTAGATTCCATTTAAAATAATGGTTTTCTATTTGAATATAATAGAATAATAAAACATTGATAATAAATCAGTATATTAGAATGATTTTTGAAGGATCACGTGACACTGAAGACTGGAGTGATGAAAATTCAGCTTTGCATCACAGAAATAAATTATCTTTTAAATGACATTCAAATAGAAAACTATTATCACATTCACAATAGTGAAATATATAGTATAGCATCATTTTACAAAACAAATGTACCAGTCAATGCAGTTACAGTTACTTATTTACTACAGTTACTTATTTACTAGCCTTTGAAGAGTTTGTTTTCTTATATTTATGATCCCCTGAGTGAGAATACTCATACTCAATACTCAAATATTCACATGGTGTCCGTCAAAACGCCGGCCTCTTTGCACGTCGAGCATGTTGCGTTACAAAAACAGCCTAAATTCCATGCAACATTTTCAGTCTCATTCTGTACCACAAGCACTTTCGGTCCCTGCTGATCTTCACATTTCCTTCTAGCTGCTCCTTGGTAAGATGCTCCTCATGTCCGAGAGCACCATGGATCTGTAGTTGCGCTCGAGCCCCTCCATGTACTCCAGGTAATTACTCATCCTGAAGCTGTGGATTGGTTCCTCCTGCAAGCATTAAAGCAGCACAGATTTGATGAGCAGCGCTTGAGAGAGCCGGTTTGCGGAAAAGAGGTAGAACAGGCTTAAAACAGCTTCAGAATAGATTACGCTCAATCGGATGAGATTTTGATATTCTTATTCCAGTATGAGCAGATCCTGATTATGTGCGACACAGAGTGGTTAAAATTACTCTGACAATTGTATTCTGCTGCATGAAAGCATGCAAACTTTTTCACATAATAAATATTGTGACAAATCTCACTGCCAACAGTAACAAAAGGTCTTTATTAATGAAACAAGAGAGGTCATATACTGGCACTATGTGAGGAATGGCTACACGTCCGTGTACTAAATAAACAATGCACCGCCTAATACACTCTGACATTTAGCTTGGGATAAATAATATCATTTAGACAAAGCCAAATTAATTACATTTTGTTGACGATGAGTCAGCGGATGCAAGACCAAAAGCTATGCCTGAAGTTACAAAAGGACACTTCAGTTCATGGTGAAGAGATGAAAATGAGAGAAGGGATAATAAACCTTTATGAGTTTGCTGCATTAAATAAAACATGCCTGCAGTGTAAGCAGTTTTGTGATATAACTGCAGATGGCTTGGCAATGACAACAGTCGGTTTGGAAATGACAAACAAAATAGATTTGCTCACAATGCTTAAAAAAAAAAAAAAGACTGAAATAGTCCATTATAAAACAAACTATAACCAATTTTAGCCAGTGCTGATACATGTTAGTCATGAATATAAATACGGAGCGTCTTTCAATAAAACCGAATAGAGTCAGATAATAACTGACAATATGCGAATAGAGTCAGATAATAACTGACAATATGTGAAAAAGTAAACTAAGAATAGATAAAGATTGTGAAATTGCATACGCTGCTCTGATGGAAAAAAAGTACCATTTTAATCACCATTTTTTTTAAGTACAATTAAATTACGTATTGTAAGATGAGACCTCATTCAACTACCGTCTTTGGTGAACTTAAAGGAAGTATTCGCCATCAAGCAGTAAGCTGTTCCAATTACTTTCTTTCAAGGAACCAAAAAATTTGATGTTTTGAGAATTTGAGAAAAAAAAGCACCATAAACATTCACATTACTCTGATTCTATATTTAAACCTGGCATGTCACAATCGATCACAAGTCAGAACCAGTAGTGTTAAGTATCACTGAATTCAAACATGGTGTGATGAATTTGGAATATAATTTGGAATTTGTTATATGTCAAAAAGCAGCTTGGAGATTCTTCAAAATACCTTATTTTGTAGAAGAAAGAAGTGATATTGGTTTGAAACAACATGAGGGTTTTCCTGTTTGGGTTTTATTGTGTGGAAGGTTATTTAAATTTCTTCACACCACTGATGATAGGTGTGGAGTAGCAAACAACCTATAACAAAACCACAGAGCCATATGAAGGGACTATTGTGAAAAGTCCAGATGTTTCCCTAAAGCTGAAGAAAGTCTCCTGGCTACAGAGCCATTCAAAACCAGAAAGTGGATGCACGCTGGTGTGTTCAAAATGAAACAATAAAAATGACATTTTAATTACAAGTACCCATTATCTAAAGACATTAAAACTATTCCACCATCTATTGTTGCTGATAAAAATGTAGGGGAAAAAAGCCTAAAATGGTTTTGCAGGATGATTTGAACTCACTAGCTAGACTGTGTCATGGTTTTCAAAGTGTTGGAACGATTCGGTAGCGACCGACAATTGCTTTTGAAATCCTGCAAACAAAGAAAGACTTTAGTTGAGTTTGATTTCCCCTTTGTTGAATCATCCAAAATGGATTCATTGTCCATTTACTCTGGCTTCAGAGTGACATCGGGAGGGACTGTTACGAGTAATTTCCATTCCCGATCTTTAATTTAGATGAAATGCAGATAGGTTTTGCAATCGTGGATGTACAAATCCTCAGAAACCATTCAGGAATTGTCTGAAATGGTTTCTCTATTGTACAGGGTACACCGTGAACACTGACGCACACACAAACACTAAAAAGTTTTGAACATTTAAGGGTGAACCAAGGACAAGAGTCTGCTTAATCTGATTTACTGCAGCCACGCTTGTACACTCCATTAAAACAACACCACCTCAGTGTGTTCTTACTTTAAAGGACTAGTTCAGCCAAAAATTGTAATTCTGTCATTATTCCAGAACTTCTTTCCTCTAAGGAACACTTTAATAATGCTTCTTTTTGGAGCTAGAGAGCACCAGATCCATTCACTTTCGTTGTACAAAAAGGAGCGTGAACATTCAGCGTTTCTTCCACGGAAGAAAAAAAACTCATACATTCACTGTAAAAAATTATTTTCATGATTTGTTATCACAACATTTTATCTTTTGTCATATCAAATTAGATACTTAATGTGGTTCAGATAACATAATATTTTGAGCTAGACCAATCGCCTTTGTTGCATTAACTCAAAATGTTAAGGCAACCAGGTAACTTACTTTTTTAAGTTAAACCAACAATAATTATTTTCAGTGTTGGAATGGCACGAAGATGAGTAAATGATAGCATCATTTTCATTTACAAAAGTTATACTGTACCTTCAGAAAGACCTGCAGGTCCTGCGTCTGTGTGTGCTGCAGGATCTCTTGCTGCAGGTGACGGAGGGCAGAAACACACATGTACACCTGGTAATCTGGTCCCATGATGACGCAGGTGACCACATAGTGACAGATCTCAGGCCAATCTAGATAGTTCCAGAAACACTGGCCAAGCCACTGAATACAGATCTACATGGCAGGTGGAGGGAGGAACAGAGAGCGAGGGAAGGAGAGAGAGAGAGAGAGAGAGAGAGAGAGAGAGAGAGAGAGAGAGAGAGAGAGAGAGAGAGAGAGAGAGAGAGAGAGAGAGAGAGAGAGAGAGAGAGAGAGAGAGAGAGAGAGAGAGAGAGAGAGAGAGAGAGAGAGAGAGAGAGAGAGAGAGAGAGAGAGAGAGAGAGAGAGAGAGAGAGAATGCAACGTTTGCGCCATACATTTTATAAATCAATCAATATGAAATGATGGAAAAATAAACGAGATCAAAAACTTCTGAGTATCGAATTTTGCTGGTCTGATGCAGTCAACTGTACATTACCCATTAGAATCATAATTAACTATGAAACAAATCATCACACACAAAATAGTAATTTTCTTTAATTAGTATTTTTGTAATTTTCCATTAAAGAAACATCAAAATTTATTTAAGATTCAAAATAGCAAGATATTAAAACTTGTTTTGAGAATACGTTAATGTTCAAGAGTTTAGGGTAAGTAAAACATTTAATACAATAAAGACATTTATGATGAATAATGATTTCTATTTTAAATAAATGCTGTTCATTTTCTTTCTATTTACCAAAGAATGCTTAACATTTCCAATGCTTAATTTCCACAAAAATACTAAATTGAATTTTAACATTATTGTAACAATTTTTTATAATATTTCACAGTTTTTACTGTATTTTTGATCAAATAAATGCAGCCTTGAGACTTTCCAAAAACATTACAAAGTCTACACTTCTGAACACCACGCAAGTTTATTTTTTTATTTTAATGTTGTTTAAGTATAAATCTAACAACTGTTTGGTATGTTCACTGGGAATTTATTTTTTATTTTTTAAAAGAACATGATTTTAAATTTTATTTGCAGTGTATGAATAACATTGAAAGAATGTTCCTAATAAATCAAGTCTCTTGAATCATATGCAGCAATCCCTTTCATCCACAAGCTTGACGTATTTCTGTTTTGTTTCTGTGGTGGTGAACTGCGTTCAGGAACTGACCTCAGAAGCTGTTCAATTATTCTACGGTATCATAGAAAGGCGTTCCAGTCTTGCCAAGCGTGTATGCATACATTCAGACCACTCCAGCAGGCAATTTACACAGCATCTGTGTCTCTCTTTCAGACACTCTTCCTGCTTTGTCTAGAATTCGAAACACTCTCTCCGAGTGCTCAGACACGGATGCCCTGTATGATGGAGGTGACACTCAATTTAAAACAGAAAGTCTTCTTTCCTTCAGTTTCTGTCAATTTTGGGTATTTTTTTTTGTATTACTCAGCTGCATAACCCTCAACACACTGATGACCATCAATCATTAACTGCAGCCTTTAGCGAATCAATACTTCTGTGTGGTATAAATAAAATTCCTGTCACAGAATCTGTATGAACTGAATATATATATATATATATATATATATATATATATATATATATATATAGATAGATAGATAGATAGATAGATAGATAGATAGATAGATAGATAGATATGCATGTGTGTGTGTATTTATAATAAAATAATGTTCTCATAAATGCGTGCGCTGAAGTGCTCAATGAATAGATAGGCCTACACAAAATAAACACGATATTTCAACTTACATTTTCACAAAACAAAAGGCTGCGAATGACACACAACTTGTAAAATGTTCCCAAACAAAACGTTCATTATTTTTTTTGTGTCTGTTTTACGTCACACGCATGAACCTACTTAATCGACGATTAATCGTTAACATCCCTACTTAGTACTATACTAAAAATCTTAACACCTTGCTTCTAACTCAATGACTCAAGAACGTACCAGAAGATGACAATTACACCAATTGTCCACTGTTTAGTGTAACAGTTTGATTTTTAATGTAAAAACAATAAGGTGAACAAATATTTTACTGATGCCCTGGAATACTGAAACCTTGATTCTGCTTTCCCTTCACATCACACTAAAGTACAAACAAAAATGTTGTGTAAATTGCATCTTGTTATACTGGAAGACTTCTTATTTTCCTGTGTCCTTAAAAAAATGTTGTTCAGAAAGATTTTAAGCTTATTGCTCATATTTTTAGATGGGTGTATGTGCATGTGAGTGTGCATTTTAATACAGCTTTGAAAATGTTTCAGAAAATATAGCTACCAAAAAACAGCTTGCATTCTAATAACAATAGAAAATTTCTGGGCGCACAGAGAAATACATTTTTTTTTTGTCAGGTCATAGGAATGAAGCAAGATCCAGTCCTATTGAGAATGATAAAGAATATAAAAATAAACTAAATGCAGAAAACACAGTTACTCTTTAATTTGCTTGTCCTTGACTGCTAGAAAAGGTCATATCTGACTTCATCTGACAAAAGACTTGAGGCAGAGCTTTGAGATCATGCATATAAACCCCAGAGAAAGTGTAGCGCTGAATAATCACTGCGTTTGTCTATGAAGATTGTCAGTTATCCAGGTCATAACAGAATGTCCTTGCATCTTTACATTTCTAGCCTGGCAAAGTCACACAAATTCACCCAGCGAACACAATTCACATCATAAGTGATGTGACTCCCACAGAGATTCGTGACAAAGTAACATGTGATGAGCTTAAATACAGGACATCCACACCATCTTATTATTATTATTATGAATTAAGTAAATTCAGATAAGTCAGTGCAATATTTGTCTTTTCTAACTATATGCTTTTGTTGTATGGAAAGGTTTTTACAAAATGATTCATGTTCCATAGACAAAATTTAAATGATTATAATTGATGTTTAATAATATTTTAGTATTATAAGTAATCAAATATTTTCTATTGTAATAATTTATAAAAACTAAAACCACTAAAGAAATATATTACTATATAATATACATTTAGTTTGTTAACATTAAAATAACAATACTAATATTCATTGCTTAATTTCTTAATTCTATTTTCAAACAACACATAACTTTAATTTTGGTGGAAAACCACAGAGGAGACCGTATTGCTTCTTTGTTGTTGACAACAGATTTATGACCAATCCAAATAAAAAATTTGGGAAGATGGTTGCTGCTCCGAGACACTGAAAACACCAGAAGGCATGCCTGCGATGCAAAATGCATCAAGGTTGGCAAGTCTGTTTACCAACAGAGGAGATTTATTAAAAATGTAAAATAACAATTCCTAATAAAATACTTAAAATACAGCACCTGAGAGGGAGTGAAGCCAGACATCCTGAAGGCAGAATAAACCAGAGGAACCTCGGCCTTGAGCAACATCTCAACGTAATGAGCGGTGCAGGAGTAGATCGGATGTATTCCCGATTGAGCGATTTCTATAGGGAGATGCACCTAAAACATGGGGAAAATGTGAAGAAACTGTGAAGCTGCAGTGCACAAGGTGTGGTGTAAATGATGTTAAGCTGCATTGGTTTTTGCGTGTCGTAACTGATCATGAAGTGCAAATGAGATTTGAGAACTCTGCAAAGGGCAAGATTTTCAGTAAATAATAACTTGTTCTCCACACAAAGCTAGCATTGATTTCTGAAGACTTACATATAACACACAGTGTCACTTTTATGATGCTATTTTTCTCATTTTTGAAGTAAAAATCCCCTTTCATTGTATTAGAAAACAGAAACATTATGTTATGCAAAATATTCCCTTTTGTGCTTTTCAGCTGAAAGAAATTTGTATTTCATTTTAATTTGGAATGACATGAAGGTGAGTAAAGTAAAAAAAAAAAAAAACTCTTCCTCCAAGGGTACTGGCCACCACAGAAAACATTCTCATTTTCTGATTCTCATCATTGTCTCTGAAAGATTTACATGCACGGCCACTCTGACAGCACAGAAATATGGAATTGTAATCAGACGAACTCATGTGTGTGGAGCATTATCATATCCCGCACATATTTTTACAGCTGAAACTCTATTAACTGAGCTCTGTTTACTATCCGCTGTTCCGAGAAAGAGAGCGAGATTGCTCCATCCACATTTTATGGGGACCACAGTAATGACTATGCCCCAGTAATATCATGATATCCAGCATTTCCTCCCAGTATTAACTTTTCCTATGCAAATAGAGAGATTAGAATGATAATGCAGGTCAAAATGCTCAGATTTGTTTACAGCACATGAATAAGGGAGCTAGACAAGAATATTCATATAAATTCAGAACATTACTAAACATGAGAGGGATGCAGATGTTATTAGTTTACAAAATTGCACCATGGGCTGTTTGAGACATTTAAAGGAATAGTTCACCCAAAATTAAACTTCTGTCAACATTTACTCTACTGTTCAAAAGTTTGGGGTCTGTAAGTTTTAAAAAAAGAAAAAAAGAAAAAAAAAGTCTCCTATACTGAATTTATTTGATCCAAAATACAGTGAAAACTGTAATTTTGTGAAATATTATTTCAATTTAAAATAACTATTTTCTATTTTAATATATTTCAAAATATAATTTATTCCTGTGAGGGAAAAGCTGAATTTTCAACATTATTACTCCAGTCTTCAGTGTCACGTGATTTTTTTTATTTTTTTTTTATGATTTTTGTGGAAACCATGACATATTTTTTCAGGTTTCTTTGATGAATAAAAAGTTCATACTGTAAGAACAGCATTTATCTAAAATAGAAAACTTTCGTAACAATGTAAAAGTGTTTACTTTCATTTTTTAATCAACTGAATATCCTTGCTGAATTGATTGAAAAGTATTGATTGAAACATTTTAATTTGGGGGGGGAGAACTAGTCCTTTAATGCGTTGTGTGTGTATTTTGTTGCTCCAGTCATGATAATAGCTACTCAAGCAGCACATACTGAAGGTTGCCATGAATGCGAACAAAGAGAAACGATAAAAAAGCCCATACTAATGTGATGAGCTGTAACTCACAGAGCTGTGCAGTCTCGGGGGCCACAGGAAGGCAGACGGCAGCAAACGGGAGAAACGCAAGAGCAGACTCAGAGAACGGCCCACGTCGCCATGCATGAGCAAAAAAACTGTGGAGGCAAACCAATCGTGACCAGGATAACCCCCCTGAAAATAGGCTGACAACTGGATCAAGGAATCTTCAATTCATTCTAGCTTACATGTTGCTAACGCCTATATCTAGAGAGCAGGACCTGATGGCTAAAAAGTGATATGTGTTCAATAAGTTTTTGGGGCTACTATAAGTAACACTTGTTGAAGAAATGCAAGAATGTCACATCATTAGATACAAACCAAGAAACATCTGCAAACAAAAGATACTAGAGCTTTTCTTAGAACTTCTGAACTTTTTTGCAATGACTTATAACCATCTGATTTTTAGTAAGTGAAGTTCACAGACAGCCAAGTAGAGGGCGAACATGTTGCATTAATGCTTGACAACCAGAAAGTGTGAAAATGTTCAGTTGTTGTTGTTGGGTTTTTTTTTTTTTTTTTTTTTTTTTTTTTTACAATAAATACTAGTGTTCACAAGTCTGGGTTCAGTATGACTTTTTAAAATAAATTAATACTTTTATTCACCAAAGATGGATTAAATTGATCAAAAGTGACAGTAAATATTTATATTTCCAATAAATTATGTTTAACCGTCTATTCACCAAAGAATCCTGAAAATATATATAACAGTTTCTACAAACATATTAAGCAAGCACAACTGTTTTCAACATTGATAATAATAAGAAATATTTCTTGAGCAGCAAATCAGCATTTTAGAATGATTTCTGAAGGATCATGTGACGCTGAAGACTGGAGTAATGGCTGCAAAAAATTCAGCTTTGCCATCACAGGAATAAGTAATATTTTTAATTATATTACAATAGAAAACAGTTATTTTATATTGTATTGTATTGTATTAATATTTACTTTTTTGATAAGATAAATGCAGTTTTGGTGAACATAAGAGACTTAACACATTTTGTAAATATCTTAAACACAAAGCCTTTGAACGGTCGTGTATGTATTGTTTCATTATTTTAAACCTACAAAAACTCTTCAAAAGTGTACTTTAGCTATATTTCTTTCAAATAAAGGCCATTTGGTTTGATATTTTATTATATAATGCATTGACATTTAGAATGTTTAAAGTATGGCTTGTGTATCCAATATTTTGGGGCTAAATTCGCAAAAAAAAAACTGAAAATGGGCATTGGTATAGATGCATACTAAAAACATACTAAATTGATCTGATACTAACATTTTTATTGTGATTCATCCACATTAACACACACACACACACACACACACACACACATATATATATATATATATATAAATGATATTTAACAAATGTAAAATATCAGAATTCTTGCAATAAGTTGCGTCACTTGATTGATATCAGGAATAATCTGTAATGAGAAGGATACAGAGCTCAGAGGTGACCTTGACACGTTGCTGAGAGAGAAACTCCTGACAGTGCTTTAGCAAAAGACACAGATCCTGTTCTGAATCTTCTCTTAATAGCTTCAGGAACTTGCCATACCTATACACACAAACACACACTGATTTACATGGCAGCTTCATTTAATACCCCATTCAAGGCCTTGCTAAACAAAGTTGAAAAGACATTGTTAAAAATGTTCTTCCCAAAACACCAACTTGTGCACATTTACATAATTAGAACTTTCTCAAGGCAATAAATCTTGACTAATAAGAACAAATCTCACTACTGAATTAAATTCGGTTTTATCATGCATGTACAGTCTCTCCCTGGGAAACACAGCACCAAATGAAGGTTAACAGAGAGTTACAATTATCCCAATGCGCTGAGCACTAGAATGCATTGGCTGATTACAGTCAATGTGGACTGCCTTAAGACAAAATATCTAAATGGGTTCATATTATAGTTACATAGTGTGCTGACATATCGCAGAAAGAATGAATTTGAAAAAAACAAACAAAAAACACTGCAACAATTTTTTAATCAGTATTTTTGCAGTCCTGGTTAATCAGTCCTGGTTTGCAGTTTAACTATCTAAACATTTTTATAGGGGTCAAATTTGCCTTTATCTTTTGACATATAAGAGGTCTGTGTACCATTAAAATATCCTGCATGTTTCATAGCTTAAAACGTCCTCTTCATTATGAACAAAGCATTTATTAAATCAAGCTCCAAAAAAGGCGCATATTGATATTGAGCGATCTGTGACATCACATGGGCAAATATATTTGCATGTGACTGCCTCCAGAGCAGAGTCTCCGAATGAGTTCTGAACGAGTCCACGTCCATGAATCCTTTGACTGAATGATTGAATGACTCACTCGTTAAAACTCGTTGTTTTGCTGCTGCCTACTGCCAGTTTTAGTAAAAACATGTCTTTCATTGTTTCATTTATCTCTCACCTGCGGCTGATACAATCATACCTGCGGTCCACCATGCTACAAGAATAACTGTCCTCACTTGCCCAGATGTCAATTGAACATGACGTTATGACATTGTTGGATGCTTTTGCAGCACTCCGTTATTGAAAAGTCAAGTTTTAAATGTCAAAATCAGAGTAGCCTAAGTGTAAAACTTTTCCGCTTGATGCAGCTTATTCATATTCATATTGTATTAAATCACTTATCTAATCCCTGTTCTCTCATTTTTATTTCTTTGCTCTCATTACGCTGTCCAAGGTGCTCGATGAGGGTGACAAAGATTGAATGTTGATTTTGTTTTTGGTCGTGATTGTAATGCGTGGATAGAATGCATTTATACATAGATTATTAAGAGTTAAATAACAGTTAACAGAAGTAATTGCAGTAGCAATATATATATATTTTATTAACATTATAAGTGAACCTCAAGGAACATTAAAATAATGGGGGAAAAATCCATGTCATGCCCTTTAAAGCAGAATACATTTAGATGAGAAGAAAAGCTCTACACAGCACAAGGAAATTGCACTTTAATTATAAATGCTTAATTATTAATAATTCAATTATTATGTTTTACTTTAACACTATTAATAATAATAAAGTTTCTAAGTAAATTAATTTTGTTTTAAGGATGTTTAAGGAATTGTTTTAATGGAAAAATAATAAAATGAGTTTTTGAAGTACGTTAGTGTCTTAAATAATTTCAAAGTTGGTTTATTTTCTCATAAAGCATTAGCCTAGTTATGGCATATATATTACCTGAGGGATATCCCCACACCTAACTGCTCCACAGAAGACAGGCTTCGAGTCTTTACACTGTGGTCCACCACTGAAACCAAAAAAAAAAGAGAAATTACCTCTCATTTACACCCCCTCTTCAAATACCCATTTAATTTTGGTAAATGGAGCAGAGAGTAGCAAAAGAGCACTGAAATATATGCTGTTAAATAATACATTTTCATCTCAGCCTCAGCTTACCCACAAATCAGCATCAGCTGCGTAATCTACATTCATCATGCTTAAGAATCGCCTTAATTGAGTGAATGCCCTTGGTGAGACGGAAATGGGCCCACTGATATAATTATGGGACCATTCCTCCATCCTCATTAATATAACAACAATGTCCGGATTTTAATGATGACATAATGCAGATAGATGTGCACCTTGTGAAGTGACTGGTCTTGACTGGCTGGCAAACAAACCAATAGGAGAGAAGGGCTAAGACTGAATGACAAATCATACTTCCCTCAGCGATTATGACATGAACAGCTAAGTGAGATGAAGCATGTCAACTCGCTCCAACTGCTCTGCTAAATGAGAGGTGAGGATACAGAGGACACAAATGCTAATGTAACATAACACCATAATCCTTTCAATGTCAGGCATCTGCATGTACCCACATATCATATTTGGGAAGTTTGGGCATTTGCAACTGATTCAGGCATATAAATTCACATTTGAATGAACTCCCTCACCAATTAATTTATCACTCCAAAGTTTGCTCAGAAGCTGCATTTTGTGTCTTCTTGTTGAAGCAAAATCATATTTACTTAAATACTACTGTTCATCAGTATGTTTTCAAATTGTTTATATAGATGGCAAATGTTGTGGCAAATGTTGCTTCCAAAATATCATACACATTTTATTCCTAGACAAATTCTCTTCCTTAGATTTCCTTAAACAAATCAGTTCAACTGGATCATAAAGAACTGTTTCAAAAGAATGATTGGTTTCCAAATCAAACATCACAATCATGATCAAGTAAATTCAAACACTGTGGCATTCAAAATGTAAAAACAAACATTACATTATAACAAATGAGAAATATAACATAACATAAGATAACATAAGATAACATAAGATAACATAAGATAACATAACATAACATAACATAACATAACATAAGATAACACAACATAAGATAACATAACTTAAGATAACATAACGTAACGTAACGTAACATAATATAATATAATGTAATAATATAATATACAAGTTTCTAAAAAAAACTGTGGTAACAATGCTAGAAGCATTTTCACTTGTAGTCTCAGACTTTGGACTTCACACATAAATGAAAAGAGATGCTTGTCATTAAATTAAAAGTTCATGACCTTCTCAGAACCCAAACGACTAATAATCTCCACAGTTAACTGACCCCCGACCCTTACTATACTCAAAGTTAGCAAAAAGTCTTTCAAAGTATGAAAACTTCAGCTCTCTGAGATTAAAAAGAAAAATGTATGTTTTGAGAGAAAAGACGTTTTGCAAGATGTTTAATTAATGTCATGGAGTCAAATACAAAGCAACATTTATAATTATCATGGCTTATTATAATTCTTAAAAAAATGATACGATTTTAGAGGGGTGTGAATTTTGTCAAATCTTTCTTTGAAGTCGTCACATTAATCAAGTTCAAGCCTGCAGATATTACTTGCAGCTCGGGATTTAAACAAAAGAGCATGTCCAATATTATTTCTGAGAACCATCATGTGTAATAAATTATACAGATGATAATAAATGATAAAACTATTTTCAACTATTCGCCTGTTTTCTAAATAATTCTGTTTGCATGAATAAAAAGCTGAAAAATGTCTTCCAGAAGGATTTTTATAATAAATTTACCAGGGTGATCATGCATGTGCTAACCAGTGGGATGCCGAAAGTTTCCAGCAGAAAGCAATTTGTCTTTTAAATACTGCTGTGCAACGTGACACTATCACATCCAATCATAAAATGTGTGTTGTTTAAAGGGTTAATTCACCCAAAAATGAGAATTCTGTCATCATTTACTCACACTCATGTTGCTTGATGTGCGTGGACCAATGAGGTTCCTTCTTGTGTGTTACACAGCACATTTGAGTTTATGCAAGAACCAACGTTCGCTGATCAATGTTTATGTGTGAATAAAAGCCTAAATTCAATCTGTTCATCATATAAAGCAATCGAGTCATCTTTAGACAATTTGTGCTAAACTGCTCGATTCATATGGATTAATATTAAGATCTCTTTATGAACTTTTTGAAGGGATAAAGTGTAGTTGCGTGGACTGTCAATGAAGGGTCAGAAATCTCTTAGATTTTATTTAAAAATATCTTCCTTTGTGTTCAGAAGATGAAAGAAAGTCTTACGGGTTTGGAACGACATGAGGGTGAGTAATTGATTCAATTGATTTTTTTTTTGGGGGGTGAACTAACCCTTTAAATGTACAGTAATGAAAAGCAGGGTTATACTACACAAAGGTTTATTCACATAAATGATTGTGTTTTTCTTATTTAATTTATTCTGTCAGAAGTGAAGGGTATCTATGTGAGCTGGCTGCAAGAATATAAAAAAAATATTATTTTATTAAACATTGAAGTGCTTTTGACTGACCTTTATATTCAGCCGGTGGAAAGAAGCAGTCGATAGATGAAGAAGAGAGATGCAGCACGACCTTCTCCAACAGATCAGCAAGTACTACGAGAGCAGCAAACAGAAAAGAGGAAACCTGACCGTCAAGGCAATTCCCTTTGAATCAAACCTCAAATCTCATGCAAAATAGCCTCTGTCATATAAAGAGTGGATGCTAGAGAAATCAAAGAATATCTTGAGCTACAATATAATATATTGAAATATTCTACTCTTAATCCAGAAAAACACAGCATGGTTAAAGAGGGTTTTACAGCTTTATTCTTAATGTATTAATACATTTAATGTAAAAAATCAATCGTCTTTCTTGCGGAGATCAGACCGTAAAATTAAATAAAAATACAAACTATACTGTAACAGACATTAAGGTGTGTTGTAAATAAATGCCAATAACTTAAGTCTATTAAAGGCGTTTCACCGCACTCACGAAAAACAAGGTGCCAGACAGACACAACTAAACAACTCAGAAAATAAATAAACTGTCCGCACACTTGAATCCTTTCAAGCAATTTTAATCGCCAAGCTTTGAGCTGCTTGCCAAAAGAAACGAATTGCGATCAGTCTCTTTACGATAGAGGGTTGTGGTTAATCTACCCTTATCTAGTTTGATCCACATTTCTAAGAAATGCACGCGTTTTGAGTCGGATTCTACACTGAATTTCAAATCAGGACTCATCCTATTGAGGTGAGTCCTGAATTCATTCAACTCATCCTGTGACCCTTTAAAAACACAAAAGACATCATCCAAATATCTAAAATATCTAATGATATTACTCAGGAAGGGATTTCTATCCTCATTAAAAATAAACTGTTTTTCAATGAATCCAACATATAAATTAGCATAGCTGGGGGCAAAGGTACTCCCCATACTTGTGCCTTTAACTTGGAGATAATATTCTCCCTGATGGAAAACAAAGAAGTTTAATCTGAGGATTGTTAATGCTAGATCACAGATAAACGTGCTGGGTGGATTCACACCCTCAGGACGATTCTGTAGGTAGTATTCTAGTGCTATAATACCTTGTTCGTGAGAAATACAGATAAACGTGCAAAGATAAACGTTTCTCACGAACAAGGTATTATAGCACTAGAATACTACCTACAGAATCGTCCTGAGGGTGTGAATCCACCCAGCACGTTTATCTGTGATCTAGCATTAACAATCCTCAGATTAAACTTCTTTGTTTTCCATCAGGGAGAATATTATCTCCAAGTTAAAGGCACAAGTATGGGGAGTACCTTTGCCCCCAGCTATGCTAATTTATATGTTGGATTCATTGAACAACAGTTTATTTTTAATGAGGATAGAAATCCCTTCCTGAGTAATATCATTAGATATTTGGATGATGTCTTTTGTGTTTTTAAAGGGTCACAGGATGAGTTGAATGAATTCATGACTCACCTCAATAGGATGAGTCCTGATTTGAAATTCAGTGTAGAATCCGACTCAAAACGCGTGCATTTCTTAGATATGTGGATCAAACTATAGATAAGGGTAGATTAACCACAACCCTCTATCGTAAAGAGACTGATCGCAATTCGTTTCTTTTGGCAAGCAGCTCAAAGCTTGGCGATTAAAATTGCTTGAAAGGATTCAAGTGTGCGGACAGTTTATTTATTTTCTCAATAACTTAAGTCTAAAAATCCACATTGTAAACAATCTTTTCTGCATTTACATAAACTGGTCTCGCAGAATTAGAGATCCTGAATACATTCATTTATAAGCTTTCTCTTCCAAAATAAATAACATTTGGAACATATCATGCAAAAGAGCTTTGTTTTGAATTTAAAAGGGTCATTTCATAAATGTCTTATCTTTTTATTTGTTTTTCCATTATTTTATTTGTACATCCAAGTTCACAGTATTTTTCCCTCTGGTTCACTTTTAATTTGCCAAAACAGTCATATTTAGTTTTATATTTCAAAAGGATTTTCCACTATTTATCTGACCCTTCGAATTAAACAGGCTGCTGTTGTGCCTTTAGGACCTCTATGTAAATGCCCTCTTTGCATGTGAAATGAGTAACAACACTGACTCACCAGCTGCAGCTTTGCTGTCGAACCTAATATAGTTTGTGCTGTCCCAGCCTTCAATAACAGCCTCTTTGCAAAGCCTACATTACACTGTGATAGGATCACAAAACAATCTGCACTGAAATGTGATGTGAAAAAGGATTGGACTGTGGTAGGATAGGATTGCCACTGAATAGGATGGTTCTTCTGGTGTTTAGGAGAAGCGTCTATGCTTGGGACCCTCTTAGTATTTATCCTACATCATCACACCCCTTATTACCTCAAGGTGACTGGGCAGACAAGTTGTTTGCCCAGCAATTTGATTTCTCATTATTGACACCTTTAAATACTGTAAAAAGATTAGAGATTCTGTGCATCTTGCTCTGAATTTCAGACAGAGCTGAATGTGGCTCATACCGTATCCAGTCAGAGTGTTTGACTTTGTAGCCATGATCTTGCAGAACTGTCTCCTGCAGTCATCCATCCAGCTAGCATCTCTCTCATTTTCTTTAGACGAGGCCAAGAAAGCACTGATCTCTGACTCTGTGAAGAAATATGCAGTGTTCAAAATCTATGACAGTTTACGGCACTTACTTTGTGACTCTGACTTGTAAGTTGTAAGTTATAACTACTTACAAATTATAGATTATAAATCTTATAACTACTTGGCCTTTAAAAGGACAATATACTGACTCAAGCCTAGTAAACATTTAAAGAAACATCACTGAGACATTGAATAGGCCTTCACACACATACTGACGCATGTTCCTAAAGGAAGAGTGTTTACTAGGCGTTAAGAACCTCTAGTCTCAATTTACTGAGCTGGAAACAGCTGTCACATTGAAATAAAGATGTATCGCTGTGACAGTAAAGAAGAGAAATGAGTCTGTCATAAAGAGAGAAAGTGTCCTTGAAGTTACTAGTACAAAGTAGAACCCTGTAAAACACTGAATCAAACTATAACCATTAAATAAGAGGATTCCTTTCATAAATTAGGTAAATAACACATAAAATGCCTAGTGCTTTAAAAGATTGTTCTTACCCTGTTTAGTGCGGAGAGTCTTGGGGACGTCAAGGGTGTAAAACTTGGGCAGAGGGTAGGTAAACACCATTGGCCATGGGTAAGGGTCACTTCCCTAAGGGACAGATGGAACACTTTACATAATTATGGTACACTGTGGTGTCATGAAGAATGTCGGAAACCAAACAGTTGATGGACCCCATTGACTTCGATAATAGGAAAAAAAATGTTTTCCTTTGCTCCAATAATAACTATTTATTGCGGTTTCAAATCAAGAGTCTGATTTCATTAGAAAACAAATGAAAAACAAAAGAATAACACATAAGGGCTTTGTTTGTCAAACACAACAGGCTGCAGGTTTTTTTTAGATCCAGACGTGATAATCACTTCAAGATGTGTTGAGTCATCGACCAGAGCCACTTACTATATGTCATATTCAGTCATCACTCAAACTGTCACATATGCATCTATTTTTGTAACCAGACTTCGCAAATCCTGTTTACATTACAACAAAGGATCCGCAAAGCTCTATTTAGAAGAACAATATTTGGCAGTACATTCTTAATAAACAACTGACAAAGCAGCAAACCCCTCCATGAAGATAATGTTGATATATGAATGCTGATTTCAGTTTTTTAAATTCTAAACATGAGATGTAGAGGCATCTAAAACTAGATTATTAACTTGGGCACAGTTACAATGATGCAAAATTGTGCAAAAGCATCCTGTATTCAATAACAGATTAAATCTCACTATCCCTTTTCCGAACTGAATAACCAGGATGAAACAGCTTTTTATTTACAGTGTAAATAAATAATTTGTCTTCCAACCAAATGGCAAACTGTGACACTTTGCTTCAGTGATTCTGTATCTACAACGTGATAAACTGTACACAACTGTACCCTCACCTTCTCCAGGCCTCTGCGAGGAAGTCTCCTCTCTGACGGGCCACCAACTGCACAGATTCGAACAAGGATATGGTTTCTTTCCACAGACAGTCCATCGATGATGAATTCCCTGAGGGTGATGAAGACAGTATAAACAGGCAATATAAAGAATTAATGCATAGTGTTTCCACAGTATGCTCATATTGTACATACAGGATATCTGAGTCTATGGTAAATGATAAAACAGTTTTGTAAAGTGACTGTTGGTTGACCCTGAATTAGTGTCTTGTTGAATTATACAGTCAGAGTTAGTCACTCACCCTTCACCTGAGGGCGGCTCTGTGACATTGTCCTTCTGACCCTGCAGCAGTAACTCGGTGAGGTTATACTGAGACTCCAGCAGAAGAAAAGAATCCAGGTTACAACACAGCACGCTCAAGAGCCTGGAAGAGCGCAGATGGGGTACAGAAGTGTTTAAAAAGGAAAACAAAGAACAAGCAAGTTGCAACATTACTTTAATTGTACATAGCTGAGAAATGGATTGACGGATGGTGCATTCAGTATCGGTGCACACTTCCGTACCATAAAATTTTGACTTGATGTTTGCTTTGACTTAATTAATAATCATAAGTCATTTTATTATGTTAAAATACTTTCTCTTACCCCAGCTTAAAAATGCAGAAACAACAAGGCATTTGTAGGTAGGTGTCAAATAATTCATAAATGTCAATAGTTTTCCTTATTTTCAACTTATAACTCATTAGTAGACTAATGTCTAAAGCTCACTTGAATTTATTCTCGATCATTAGACATGACGTTATAGATATTATAGTGCCTTAGAAATCTATCTGAAATCAGTTAACTTAGGATGTTCCTTCATTCAAAAACGCTGGCAGTGAAGTCAGTAGCCTTAGCCTTTGGACGCAGCCTGTTCTCTGCTAATGTGACTGTGATCACAAGGCCGAGTGGGCTATCCAAAGCATAATAACTGTCAGATGTTGTTTATTTACAGATAATCCTAACAGCACTCAGCTCTTCAAAGTCTGTAAATTCTATAAAATATAATATGTAATTATTGAATGATAGGAAGGTTGCAAACAAAACCCAGATTTTTATTTTTGACTAAGAAAATTTAACGCATTTACAGATCAGATGCATAACAATGCTGGTTAACCTCCTTTGTTTGTTTTTTTAAACAGGCCTAATGCTTAGTCTCAAATCTGACACAAGAGGGCGATTTATCTATACACAACTGTCATAGTTATAACGTCTACAGATAAATGCTTGAGCTGAAGGACTTCAAAACACACCTCAAATGACCGAGGGCGTGAACTGCATGCTGATATTTCGCAAACGGACCATGTTCCATGTAAACACAAGAGGTGGGACTGATCATATATGTGGATCTCTCCACAAACACAAGAGTCACAGTTTTGTCATTTCCCACATACCCACACCCAGGAAATTCTGTTGCTTTATATGCCTGTTCACCTCTTGAGCCCTGCCATCCCAACAGCCAGACATCTAATTAATGAGTCATTTTATCAAATCACAGATATGCTGCACTCTCTGGCTGGTTATTGCAATCATTACTCCATAGAATGTCATCCATTTGAACTTATTAGTAGAAATCATAGTTTTAGAGTTACTTTAAGAGTTGGTATCTTAAATAAGGAGACAAGAATTCAAAAGACTGAACCTTGACTAATTTCTGGTTATTGAGTTAAGAATTTGTTTGGTAAGCTTTTGTACACTGTGTGCTGATCAAACATTGTATGACTGTTTTCATGGTCTTCTAGGATGACGTAACCTAATGGATGTGGGGACTTAAGACTCAGGGTGTGGTCAGATTTACTTTTTTTCGGCAAATTTTCGCAGACTATTTTTGATAGGAATCCCACCCGATCAGGGATTCCGCGTGAGGGTGAATGATTTCTCAGGCAGACCATCATCGGGGCTCGTTTGACATGCAACCATTTGACCCTTTTCACATTTCCGGGTTTCTCAGAAGCGGAAGTTGTCACAGTTGTCAATAGTAGCAGGGCTCTCAAGTGTCACGCATTGAGCATGACAGTCACTCATTTCGGTCTTTGTCACGCACTCACGCAACCATTGTATTTCTCACGCTGAAAAACCATTTAAAATATATTTAATATGCCGCAGCAGCAGCGCCCAAAATTTCTCTGGCCGCGTCACTCTCACTGTGGAACTGTCAGGAATCAAGCGCGTCTGGAGTTCTTAGTTGAGCCTGCCACTTATCAGCCAATCAAAAAAAAGAAAGGGGTTACACAATAGCCAATCAGAAAATAGCACTATTGTATCTGGGTAAGATACAGATACAGATACAGATAGCTTTATTAATCCCCAAGGGGCAATTCAGTTCCTACAATACACCGTCTATACATACAACCATTCCCACAGCCGTAGCCTGTAATGCATAATCAGAATAACATGATATGGTCTGGGTCCAATACAGATTATATATATAAAAATGAATAAATAAATAAATAAATAAAAGAACATCAAGTTCCGAATCCGTAACTCCTAAAGTGCATAGTGCCAAAACCAGATCAGTCCATAATTATTTCCTCAGCTCAATATTTAACAGACTGATTCCTGAGGGAATAAATAATCTACCATAGCGGTTGGTTTTTCTAGGGGGCTGCAAGTAACGCCGACCTGATGTCATAAGGACAAATTCATCCCCCAGAATATGATGTTGATTCATCAGGCTTTTTACTTTTTGAAGAACACGTTTCTCCCAAAGAGAGAAATTTCTCGCCCATTTGAATTCCAATAATTTTGGAGCAGACTTTCACAATGTTATTTAAACAGTTTCGATCCTTCACTGAAATGTTACCAAACCAACAAATGAAAGAAAAAGTAAGAAGGCTCTCAATATACGACAAATACACAGTGCACAATATAGGTTTAGAAACCCCGAATGAATTTATCCTTCGCAATAAATGTACTCTCTGCTGGGCCCGTTTGATCACTGATTCAGAGTTCTTTTCAAACTTCAGTTGAGAATCAAAAATCGTACCCAAATACTTATACTGACTTACGATCTCTACGTCCTCACCATGAATCGTGCATACTGAGGTGTTTGTCCCTTTCTTCCTAAAATCAATGATGAGTTCCTTAGTTTTAGAAACATTAAGGTCTAAAAAGCTATCGTCGCACCACTTAACAAAATCAGGAAGTGCACGACCATGATCTGACTCTGTGCCATGAAGAAGTGACAACAGAGCAGTATCATCCGAAAATTTGACAAGAAAACTATCCACTTTAAAAGACCTACAGCTATCCGTATATAAAATGAACAGTAGCGTTTCTTAACATTTCTTAAGATTTAAGATAAGTCATGATCTTATGATTTTGGTTGGGGGGGTATATTTTGTTCCCGCTTGCTAAAATAGCAAAAGAAAAACTCCACAATAGTGTTTTCACAACTTTTACATGGGCAACCACACACATTTTCTTCAGAAAGTTGTACTAATTGGGAGTTTCTACTTATTTATCTTTATTAATCTCCTTTATTTCATTCTGCAAACTGTCAAGGGTGTAAACAATGTTTCTACTCAAACCATTAACATGAACTGTTACCGGATGGATAATGATGAAAATAATGCATTTCTATATTTTTACCAGAGTATGCCTGAGGATCTCACTCTTTTCTATGCCACAACTTACATCTTGACTTTATTAAGGGAAATACAGCAAACCTAACATGACAGCAATAAATAAACAGCACTTGGTTTCATCATCACAATTGATCTTTGGATTGCCAAAGGCAACTTCCTCTGCACTGAGGCAAAATGCCATATAAAGATTTAGATTCAGGCGGAATAAGAAAAACACAGTACACGCTAAGAAACCCACAGGAAGACAGAATGTTTATTTAAAATCTCAATCAAAATTGACACTTCAATCTTAGGGGTCATGTATGGATTAAAATGATTGAACACACTTTTTCATATCTATAAATGTTTACGCTCAAATAGAACCTAATCTCCTGCCATACTCCAACTCTGGCTCTGGACTTGGAAAAACGATGTCACATGCAAATAATAACTAATAACTAACTATTTTATCACATAGTTAGGAGAAATTAAAAGAGAGGAGAAAAAGCTTCCTATATCTTTTTCTGTCAAAGGCTGTTCATCCAATTGACCTCTACAGTATTTTGGCACTAACCTAACTAGGCAGATGCCAAAATGGGTAGGTTGCTTTGACATTTTCTCATCCGTGAAAAGGATCAATGAAACGACACAAGATAAAATAAAACACAATAAAATAAATAGTTCACTTGCAGTAAGCATAAACATTGTTTGCGCCAACAACACTGTGTATTGTGCGGTGAATTATTAGCTGCTGAGAGTGTGAAACCACTGAATATACATGTGTAAATTGATGGTCTGTTAATGCAATATTAATACATGATTTGTATTACCACCTTGTTCTTAATACTCAATTATTTTGCCCTTTTCAGCAACCTAGATTAAAGTCTCTAAAAAAGGCTCCTTATGAAATGTGGAGGGTTACGTTATGTTATACTCATAATGATAATATTGACATAATCCTTTTTAATATAAATACCACCGGTGGGGGAAATAACTGGCACAGCATTATGCATCTATGTAAATGTGATCTCAAGCTGCGGCAAGTGATCTAAAGTGCTGAACCAATTCTGTTTCTGATAGCTGATAAACAATTAAAAAAATAATTTATTTTTAAACTATGGTAATTCATTTATATGTGAACAAAATGCATCAAAAGTGTTCCTTTTTAATAAGTAGGTGGATTACACCAGTCAATTCTACTTCCTTTGAGAGCCCGAGAACTCTTTCATATCCTGGTATCACCCTGTCTGGCATTAATTCAGGATAATCATAGCACAGAGAACACAAAGAGCTGAATCAATCAGCCATTGATCCCCAGAGAAGAATGAATGGAGAAAAAAGGCTAATCAGATAATAAACCTCTATAAAGACCCTCTATAACTTCTGTGCTCTTCCTGTCCATTTACTGGTAGAGAGAAGTGAACTATTGATCTTACCTCAGGCCAAACGTGTGGGACTGCTCGTAGTTGAAAAGGGAGTGAATCTTCGCATCAGAGTTAATGATGATGAGGCGGTCAATCAGGTCCTGACGGGAAGAGGGAGTGAGTCATTATCAAAAATGCATGATTTTAAAATAAGTGTGACAAAGACACACCAGTCAAAGTGTGCCCTCCAATGATCATGATTTGAACTGCAAATGAAGAAAATCTAAGCTGCTAGATTTCAAAACTTTCATATTCAAGTTTTACCTGTCTCTTCATCAATACTGTTTTATCAGCAGACACAACTTAAATATGATTTAGTCTTGTGTAGCCAAGAACCACCAACTTAGACTGGAAGACACCTTCTGGCCATGTACAGTAACCAACCACAGTTCATTTGGTTTTTATGTACTATTTAAAAACAAATAATGATAAAGCAGTCCCCTATGAATGGTTATACAAAAATACAGGAAAATGGAGAGAAACTCTGTAAAACTATTAGTTAATATACATACTATCGTTGCAAAATTTAGAGTCTTTTTAAGATTTTTTTTTCATATTCTCACCAGGGCTGTATTTATTTGATTAAAAATACAGTAAAAACAGTGCTATTGTAAAATAAAATGACACTTTCAATTCAATTATTATATATTTGAATTGATTTTCATATATTAATATATTTCAAAATGTAATTTATTCCTGTGATGCAAAGCTGAATTTTCAGCGGTCATTACTGCTGTGATTAAAAATCATTTTAAAATGCTGATTTGGCACATAAGAAACATTTCTTATTAAGAAATATTATTATTACCACAGTTGAAAACAGTTGTGCTGGTTAAGATGTTTGAGGAAAAAAAGTGAATTATTTTTTTCAGGATTCTTGATGAATAGAAAGATCAAAAGAACAGCATTTTTTTTTTCCATAGAATTTTTTCGAACAATATAAAAGTCTTTACTGTCAATTTATTTCATCCTTGCAAAAAATTTTGCAAGAATAAAACAACCCTCTATATACCAGGGATGTGATTGTGCGAGTGAAAAAAAGCAGGGCATTTTCTAAAAACCCAGCGCAAAGCACTTTTTACTTTTTAAACACCTGAATCAGCCATTTACTGCATGAACTACCAGGAACTGTGATGAGTGACACACATGGAAATATATTTAACAGCTATAATTTATTTCTAGTAATACAAAACAGGACGTCTTAACTTATCTTTGGGGAAAATGTAAGGGCGATAACTGTTCTGTAGTTCTGTAAAGAAAACAACTGTGTTTCCAATACCGATCAATCTCATTCAGTAAATAAAATTCCACTCAAACTTCTACAATAGGAATAGGCAACATAAAATGTTTTTTGTGTTTTGGTAAACTGCACATCATATTCTGGCTACACGAATAAAACAACCTAAGAACCATTTATGAATTATATTAATGCTTTTTACGCATTCGAAAATGAAGACTACACAATCTTATCAGCATGATGAATAAATTATATTAACTGGAATAAACTGTACACAGAAAGGGAGCAGAGAATGTGACCGACCGAGCTTTGCGTGCTCGTTATACGCATAAATGACCTTTTACGTATAAATGACCTTTTACGTGCATCCAATAAGCAATTCAGCGCCGTAGGCTACATATGATACGCCTACCAGATTGATGTATTACTTTTGCATATAAAGAGCAAGCCTAATAAAAGCACTTGTGCTATAGGCCTAGATACGCAGTGCCAGGAACGATCGTGAGGCTGTCCATAACTTGGGTCTAGCAAGAGTTTAAGCACACACAAAACTCCCGTTAAAAATCACAGAAACGTGCGAGATGAATCTCTTACATCGAATCTGCACTTTGTTGTTTATGATGGAAGTCAGAAGAATTCAGTCAGCGCACTGAACAAAACTATTCGTTTCAGCGATGACTAATCTGAACGCCTCTGATTGGTCATCACGCTCATAAACTCAACGGAAACGTGTGCGATTGGTTAAAATGCTCAACGCTGCAAAAAGAAATCTGATGGAAATGCCGTAGTCGGATGGATCGAATGAACGTTAAGTATTGTAGTTTGTTTAACTAATATTATCACTTAAACATATGCTATATGTTATCTAAACTATATATTCTTTATTCTATGTAAACAAATTACAATGACTTTCCCAAAACTTCCAAACACCCCCCACCACCCCCGATTTTATTTTTATTACTGATCTGCATGATTCACGTGGGTCATGATTTTAGGCTGAAGAATCACATCCCTGATATACCTAATCATCCCTATATAATAATGGGCTTCATCACTCTGTCTCCTCTCCACCAATAAGCTGGTGTGTGGTGGGCGTTCTGGCACAATATGGCTGCCGTCGCATCATTCAGGTGGATGCTGCACATTGGTGGTGGTGGTTGAGGAGATTCCCCCCTTCCATATATGTGAAGCGCTTTGAGGTCCCAGAAAAAGCACTATATAAATGTAACGAATTATTATTAATTATTATTACTATACTGCTCATACCGCTCACGGAAAAATTCCTACTTTTATACTGTTTGTATTGAGAAATCACTCAATACAAGTTAGTTATGTGTACAATAGGCATCAGAAGATCAGTGAACAGACTGTGGGCGGTTCATGGCTGTGAGCTGAGACTAGACATATATAGGTCAGTTTGGGTTTGTCTATTATACTCACTAAAACTGATGTGGCCATCTCTCTCAGATTGTACTCCGTCTTGTTAGGAAGCGCTCGATGTCCCAGCAGCTCCCACACAGCGTGAGGTGAAGAAAGCAGATTGACTAGAGACAGGAAGGACTACACACACACAAAACTCACTCAAAATCATTCAGAAATATATCACCCATATTTGGGGTCAAAACAATGTCAAAAAGTATTTCGATTTTTAGTGTTCGTCCTTAATGGTTTATTCAAAACAAAATGAAAAAGGTCTGCTTTCATAATCTTTTATTAAATGTAGTAATTTGCTACTGGATATTGTTAACCAGGTAAAATGGGTTGTGAATGCAATTTCATATTAACTTTAGTGGTTGGTGGGTCATTGTGCGCACTTTTGAATTTATTTATGGAATCATTCAGTGTAGCTTGTATAGGCAGACTGTGGAAATTGGCTAATTGAAGCCTTATCCATAGAATCTCAATGAAGCATAGCTTTTGCTTCTAAATAACTGTAAATAGCCAAACATTTCTGAATATTAATTGCAAGATAAATGATAGGGGAGTCAGAACCTTGAGGCAGCTCCTGTCAATAGGGTCCATTGGAGTAGATTTCGGATGGACCACCCTCACATCCTCTCGACCACACTCCAAGGCTGACCACAGCTCCACCACGATTGTCTGGAAAAATCCTGCGAATCCACTCAAAGTTCAACTCCTTTAACAGCCTGAAAACCTAGTTTCCATGTTAAAACATTTCCCTTGAGCAATGTTGTCTCAGTGACTAACGTCCTTAATCAATAGTACCAGGAAATGTAATGATTGCAGAAACACTAACAATGTAATTCAGTATTTTTTTTTAACATGACCTTTGCTGTCTGAAGCTGTCAGGAGAAAATATGGAAGATGTTGTTCTTTACTCTCTTAATAATAAGTTTAATTTATATAGCGCCTTTCCCAAGCTCAAGGACGCTTCACAATAACAGTACAAGAAAAACAATCAGTTTACACAAGAATGGACAATAGACATTTGCCCAGTCCGAGCGATTGCAGTTGCATATCGCGGTACATTTTGAAATACAGACAGAAACAGAGACAAAAACAACACTATATACAGACAGGAAGGTGGACAGTTGAAGTAAAGATGCAAAAGACTAATGGTATCCAATTTAACATTATGACTGTAATACAGAGTTATGAAGAATGTTTAAGAAAAACGTGTCACGACTGATAATACTGTTTAAACAAATGGGATTTGAGTTTAGACTTGAATTCATGCAGCGTGGTTGTTGTCCTAAGAGCCAGGGGAAGAGAGTTCCATAGCTTAGGGGCTAAAACGGAGAAAGACCTGCCACCCATAGATGATAGGCGAAAGCTCGGCTCACAGAGGAGTTCACGACCAGAGGATCGTCATCTCTTGATGTAGATGAAATTGGTTATAAATAATACTTCTAGCTACCTGAGCTTTGCAAGGCCACAATGCCTGGGGCTGTGGAAGCCACCTGGGTCACCATCACACCATAACCAAACTTCTCACACCTGCTGACCTAAGATAAGAGAAGGAATGGAGGAAATACACATCCTTCAAATTCCGGAGTCTGGAAATCTGTATTATCTAGCAAAAAAAAAAAAGTCCCCAATGGCAAGCGAGTAGACTCAAGTAATGCAAACTTGTGCATAAATGTACACAACAAATTGATTTTATATAAATTGTATATACTGTTCACAAGGGTATTATTATATTATATTATATTATATTATATTATATTATATTATATTATATTATATTATATTATATTATATTATATTATATTATATTATATTATGAAAAGTTATGGTGGCCACCATGTTGAGATCACATGACCACACTTTTTGGGTGAACAATCCCTTTAATATAAGTATCACTAGCCACTAATATTGTTTATCAGAATAAAATGCTTTTGAAAGTGGCATCTGATTATATTACCTGTAGTTTTTTGGTGAATCTTGAGAACATGTAGGTGACGCACTCGTTAATGGCTCCAGTCTGTTGGAGGAGTAGCAGTCCTTTTGGTGTGGCAGCAAAATTCAGCAGGTTGTCCAACAGCATCTCTTCCCAGGCCACCCTGTAGAACCAGGATAAAAGATTCAGGAATAAAGTTAATTATTTCTTGTTCTTGTTGATTCATTCCCACAAAACAGCATTGGCAGGCCAAGCTTGAGTTTAGCACAGAAACAAACAGCTCGTGCAGGAACAGGAGATCACTGGAGGCATGATGGAGAGATACTCACACGCTCTGCAACTCCTGGGAAGCCAGCACTGGGGGAGCTCCAGGAACAGGAGTGGGTACTCTCTCTGACATTGAGCTTGTCTGCGGGGAAAGAGAATTCGCTGTCAGGCTGGACTGCTACACAGCATTCAAACCCATTGGCTAAATGATGAGACGACATGCTGAATGCAATGTTGATTCCTCACACCGTTCGAACTCAGCCTTTTTGAAGGCAGGGGAACCCCCGGGAGGTTTCATTACTGATGGTGCAGCACTTTACTGCTGCTTCTGTATTCTACAAATCCTCTTCACACAGCCCAGAGATTGGACGTTCAGCATTTCTTCCAACATTAATACTGTTTTGCTTGGGGAACAGACACTGCAGGCTCTAAAGCAACAGTTCAGAATAAGCTAAAAAAAAAAATATGGAGGCTTGATTTTGGCTGTGAGAGGACTGATAATAACAAAAAAAAAATTTCCAATAGGTAGAATTCTGTTTTGTTAAAAGGCAACTGGAAAAAAACATGTTTACTGAAATTGTATTATAGTTTATCCATAAAAAAAATAAAAAAAAATAAAAACTTTCGAGACAGTCATTTCTGTGGTATGCCAGGACATACACTATGGTTTAAAAGTATGGGTTCAATAAGATTTCTTTTAAAAGAAATAATACTTTTATTCAGCAAGGGTGCTTAAAATTGATCAACAGTGACAGTAAAGTAGGGCTGGGGTAAACGATTATTAATTAAACGATTAGTCTGTCGATTATTTTATCGATTAGTCGACTTATCTAACGACTAATTGACCGATTCTTTTTTTGTAACATGGAAATTGCAAGAGTGCACATTCAATGCACAACAATTTTGATCTGGTTCTTACACTGTAAAATGTTTGGAGTATCTACACTGTAAAATGTTTGGTAGGCTACTCAAATGAGCCCTATCACACTTGGATGTGGTGCTCATTTTAATGTTTTCAGTGCTCATAAAAAACATCAAGACTGATTTTTCGGTTTTGTTGACGGGGGTGGGGTTTACATGCGCTTGATAAGGCAAACACGCACATTTGCACACACACGCAAGGTCTCTCGCTCTCTCCTTCTCTGCCGCGCTACACGGTTTGGAGCTCGCGGGCTCTAGATTCCAGGAGATTTTAACTAATTTGCGGGCATCAGGGAGCCGCTATCAATATGCGGGAGACTTGGAATGTCAACTCCATTTGACAAAGAGCGCAAATAACGACACCTTTACGTTTGGGACTAAATTTGAAGTATTCCCATACCTTCGATGATTTAGTGCGAGCTGGGGGTTTTTTTAGGACTTTTTCTTTTGTTGGGACTTTTGCATGGCTTTGTTGTGAATTCTGTGAAGAGGTTGCTGTTTCGTCCTCGATTCTGCAATGTTTCGATCTCCCACGTGTGTGTGGCAAGCTGTACCGCCGGGAACGGTGCAAAAAAATAAATACATAAATAAATAAAGAAGCGTCGACAAGAAAAATATGACGTCGACGAAATTTTGACGTCAAAGCGTCGACTTCATCGACGCGCCGCTACAGGCCTACAGTAAAGACATTTTTATTTTTTAGAAAAGATGTCTATTTCATATAACATTTAACATGTTTCTTGCACCAAATCAGCATATTAGAATGATTTCTGAAGGATCATGTGACACTAAAGACTGGAGTAATGATGCTGAAAATTCAGCTTTGCCATCACAGGAATCAATTAAATTTGTTTAATATATTCAAATATAAAACAGTTCTTTTTAAATTGTAATAATATTTCACAATTATGACTGTTTTTATAATCAAATAAATGCAGCCTTCAACTCTAAATGTGTGCTTTTACCTTTCATTGGTTTACGTTTGAATATATATACAGTATATAATTTCATGTATATACAGTAACATTCATAATAAATGTAGCTGCAAGCAGCAATTAACAGGGGTTAAAGCATTTTAAGGCCTTTAAGCTCATGTATAAAACAATATTATGATTTATTTAGCTAGCATATAATCATTTAAATCATAGAAGAAAAAAGACCATTTATAGCCAATACAGGCAATTTACCATAGGAAATATACTTTTAAAAGCTTTTTAACAGTTATAACCATTGGTCCGATCACGCGAAGGCGCTCCCTGATGGCCAAATTCTTTCGAATTTCTCACAGACGTCTAAGGCCATGAGTCAAACAGTCCCAGTGACTTTCATTCCAATCGGCCTCCGTTAACCTTGTCTGATAGCTGCTCAAACTTCACTGGCAGTGTTTTTCGAGATACAGTACGTGAACGTCCTAAAGGCAGTCTTGGCACCATAGACAAAGACACCGCATGCCGATTTTCAAGTCAATCAGACTTAGGGTTGGGATAGTTTTAGCCATTTTAAAAATAAATCCATGTTATAGCGCCAGCAAGTGGCCAGTCGCAGCGTCCTTTTTCACGAGACCATAGAATGAGCTCTAACATACACTCACCTAAAGGATTATTAGGAACACCATACCAATACTGTGTTTGACCCCCTTTCGCCTTCAGAACTGCCTTAATTCTACGTAGCATTGATTCAACAAGGTGCTGAAAGCATTCTTTAGAAATGTTGGCCCATACTGATAGGATAGCATCTTGCAGTTGATGGAGATTTGTGGGATGCACATCCAGGGCACGAAGCTCCTGTTCCACCACATCCCAAAGATGCTCTATTGGGTTGAGATCTGGTGACTGTGGGGGCCATTTTAGTACAGTGAACTCATTGTCATGTTCAAGAAACCAATTTGAAATGATTCGAGCTTTGTGACATGGAGCATTACCCTGCTGGAAGTAGCCATCAGAGGATGGGTACATGGTGGCCATAAAGGGATGGACATGGTCAGAAACAATGCTCAGGTAGGCCGTGGCATTTAAACGATGCCCAATTGGCACTAAGGGGCCTAAAGTGTGCCAAGAAAACATCCCCCACACCATTACACCACCACCACCAGCCTGCACAGTGGTAACAAGGCATGATGGATCCATGTGCTCATTCTGTTTACACCAAATTCTGACTCTACCATCTGAATGTCTCAACAGAAATCGAGACTCATCAGACCAGGCAACATTTTTCCAGTCTTCAACTGTCCAATTTTGGTGAGCTATTGCAAATTGTAGCCTCTTTTTCCTATTTGTAGTGGAGATGAGTGGTACCCGGTGGGGTCTTCTGCTGTTGTTTCAGTCAAAGTTGCTCTTCTATCAGCTTGAATCAGTCGGCCCATGCTCCTCTGACCTCTAGCATCAACAAGGCATTTTCGCCCACAGGACTGCCACACACTGGATGTTTTTCCCTTTTCACACCATTCTTTGTAAACCCTAGAAATGGTTGTGCGTGAAAATCCCAGTAACTGAGCAGATTGTGAAATACTCAGACCGGCCCGTCTGGCACCAACAACCATGCCACGCTCAAAATTGCTTAAAATCACTTTTCTTTCCCATTATGACGTTCAGTTTGGAGTTCAGGAGATTGTCTTGACCAGGACCACACCCCTAAATGCATTGAAGCAACTGCCATGTGATTGGTTGATTAGATAATTGCATTAATGAGAAATTGAACAGGTGTTCCTAATAATCCTTTAGGCGAGTGTAGGTTTGGTTCCGATTGGGCCAAAAACCTAGGACTAGTCCGCAAAAGTAGTTTTTTTTCAAAAAATCCACTACGCTACGCGCTTGAACCCCTTAATATACACCTATTTCAAAGGTGCTATGACAGGGGTCGGCCACTGACACGAGAGGTGTATGGATTTCATTTAGATCAAGTCCCTCGAACTTACACACAGATGAACATTTTGAGGCAATCATTCCTCAGTCACACAGCCTGTTTTATTAAGTTAGGAGCTATACATTGCATACTATTATACTATGGTCTGTTAGAATACTTGATTCTGATTGGCTGTTCAATAAATCCATTAAATGCACAGGTTATCAGTTGAATCCAAGTCAGTTGAATCACCATTGCATTTTAATGCGCTGTTTTCATTGAAGCGCTCACACGGAAATCACGCTGTGCACACACAGAAACATTCAGGAGCACAGACATTTGTTTTGAACACTGCCCCGTGACTTTTAGTAATATATAGCTTCGCTACTGAATCGCTACATTATATTTCTCAGCAACGAGGGGATTACATCACTATTTTAAAGTAAACTTTGAAATAAATGCTATAATTTATTCATTCAAATAAATGTGATCCTACGCACTGCTTTATCTCTGTGTGCCTGATTCAAAGCGGAGCGAGGTATTTTACCTTCCGGTAAAATATTGCGCTGCCTGCAAACATAAATAACAAATTTAAGTTTCGATGCTGGCAAATGATCATGGTATAAGCGGGAAAATCCACGGCTAGCTGTGCATTAAATGATTTTAATGCATTTCACAGAGGCAACCTTTGGTTCTTTGCCTCCACGTCGTGCTTAAAAATCGTTTATGCACAGCTAGCCGTGGATTATTTGAACCTGCGCTAACGCAAAGACCCGACAAACCATTCGCAAGCTTCTGTGATCATCCCTCCATGTGCCATAGGTTGCCGACCCCTGTGCTATGGCATAATGGTTAACGATCTGGGCTTGTAACTGAAGGATTGTAGGTTTAAAGCCCACAAGGTCATCATAATTTTATATTTACTATATTGTTAGCATGGATAAAACAGTCAGCTGAAGAGTGCATTGGTAATAACTGAACTAGAGAGGCTAATGTGTATAAAGCTCACCGTTCTCCAGGCTTTAGCGATGCACTCATGCAGGGTGTATGGCCGTAGAACTTGCAGCCCCTCACAGGTGTTGTACATCTGCCGACAGACGAAGATAAAGGCCCCGCTCACAGCAGTAGAAATCTCCAGCTCACTGAACACATGCAGCTCTTTTGCCAACAGCCTCTGAGTAAACTGCACTACCACATGCGCAGCTGAAATACTGTGGAAATAACAGCACAACACATCAGTACCGTGTTATTCCAATTTGATAAAATATTAAAGTGCCTGGATCTGTGAATGTTATTTTAGAAATGGAAACTGGGATTTTAACTGCTGGATTAGTGGTCAAATGAATGGTGGTATAGCGTAGTGGATAACAACCTGGGCAATTCTATTCTATATTATTCAACTTATTTAAACGTAAGAGTAGGTGCAGACATTTGTAACTTGAATGTGCAAGGCTTCTGGTGTCTACGGTTTCCAATTATTTTAGCTGTACAGACACAGTCTGTTATGTTGCTTGATATTGCAAACTGGTATTTGTTATCATATTATTTGTATGTATTATCGTAATCATAAACACACAGGTTTGTAGCGCAAATACTGCACTTTGTTATTCTTCTAGTTATTTACCTGTAGAATCGAATAAATCGGAATTCTCAAAGCTGGTACTTTCGCATTGCAAAATGGTGGATTCTATTTTAATGGCATTCATCTTTTGTTTCTTTTACGGAGTATGTTACGACTCATCTCACTAAAGACACTGGTGTCAAAGGGTCCTTTCTTTTTATTAAGAAGCTCAGCCTTTCATTCTATGCATGCTGATGATATTTATGGTGCAAGTGCTGACTAGCTTGAGATGACACTAGCAGGAAGAAAAAATAATGAATGTAACCTGAGAGCAAAATTAGATTTACTTACCTTTCACCCTCGGCCGAGACGAGATTTCTGTCATAAAGCAGGAGTGATAAACCTCGTTCAGTGGTAGCGATCCTCGCCAGGGTGTCTGCTATGTGAGTCAGGGCACTTTCTAGGGAATTTAATTTGGGCTGCAACAAAAGACAAATTGAAAATGCTTGGGGTGAACAGTATAATGCATATAAAATGCTACAGATGAGGTCTATGATGAGATGTTATATAGAAGCTTACAGTTTTATTTCAGGATTTAAATGAACAGGCTTCTTCTGTAGTGAAATATTATGTTTACGTATTCAATGACGACACATCATGGAAATGGCATCAATTCCTCTCTTATATGTACGGTCATAGAGTAAAATACATTTGTCCTATATACTGTATCTTTTGGTCTTTTGAAATAAAATAGCACACTATGTACAGTACACTAACATTCAAAAGTTTGAGGTCAGAAAGATTTTTGAAAGATTTTTTTTTAAAAAAAGAAAAAAAAAGAAAGAAATTAACCGGAAGGATGCATTAAATGTATGACAGTAAAGACTGTTTTCAACATTGATAATAATTTAAAATGTCTGATTTCTGAAGGATCATGTGACACTGAAGACTGGAGTAATGATGCTGAAAATTCAGCTTTGCCATTACAAGAAAAAATTATTTCATATATATAAATATCTTATATTTTAATTATATTTTAAAAATGTTACTACTTTTATTGTATTTTTAACCAAATCAATTCAGCCTTGATTAGCATAAATATTCTTTCAAAAATATAAAAAAACTGCAAAAGTTATATGTTACACGTTACAAAATGTTGCATATACATATTCTAATGTTGTGGGAATATAAATCGCAAAAATGTCTCGTTTTGAAATTTTGTCATGGTTGTACAAACCCTGTATAAAGTTATGTATGTATAGTAGTAGTGTGTTACCATATGTTTTTTTTTTAAATAAAGAAATACAATAAAAAAAAAAGAAAGACATCATCATAGAATTGATGTCAAAAACAACAACATATTAACAAAACTAACTACCCACATTAGCATGCCTATTCAGTATTCAGGAACTTTAGCCGCTATAATGGACGAGAATGTGCACTATTTGAGAAGATCATCACACAAATAAATTCAATGAAAAAAGTCAAATACAGAAGTGAAGCAGAATTCACATTTCATAATTATGTCTAGACTCTTGATAGCACATGTGCTGATGGAAGTGTTGATGTTCAGCTGACCAGCTTTCCTTTAAGCAGGGTGATAACAGGAGCCAGCAGAGTCTCTATAACAGGGATTTGGTAGAGACACTCCACAGCACACTCAGTTCGGTCACACAGGGTCCTTAACACCTCCATCACAAGATGAGTGGGAGACAGGGAGTCTAGAGAATACACAAACACAGACATACATACCTCCTGTGATAACTCGTTGGGAGCTTAAAGAGACCTCTGTTGTTGGCCTTTAGTTTTACTGCAGATCTCGGTTAATGAATGATTTAAAGTGCAGCACAAAATGTCCGACAAAGACAAACCAAGAGAAAAGTAGTCCTTTAAAAAAAGTCTACCCCTTTAAAAAAATACATGTGCCTTAATAAGTGATTTTTTTAATAAGAAGTACAATTTCAAAAAATGAAGAAAGTCATACAGGTTTGGAACAACATGAGAGTGAGAAAATAATGATTTTTTATTTTTATTTTGGTGAACTACAGTTTCCCTTTAAATAAGCATCCAAATCAATAATCAGCTCCACATAATAAGATAATCAATGGAACTGTATAAAGTGCAGTCCTGTAAGTTTTCTTGATAAGATTAAATAAGTTATCCTCCAAAGGAAGTGAGTAAGTTCATTAACCCGAGGAAGACATAATAGACCCTTGTTCTGATACAGTTGTGTCACTGTGAGAAGGATGATCTGGCACACCCATATTAGCACTAACATTTACATAAAAAGGTCATAAAAAAATCATACACTTAGACACACTGCTTATGGGCAGGCGTGGTTGAGTTTCTGATATAGAGTTAATCAGAGTTTATCACTTTGGTACTCTTATGACGCACCTGCATGTGGCGTCTCACCACAGGATGGTTTTGGGTGTTGGTATATGATATTGATCAGAATCACAACCAAGTCGGTCAAAGTTACCGGATCTGAAACAGGCGACAAGTTTAACACGTTTAGCACATAGAGTTTAACACGTAGAGATCGTTTAGTGAGTCAGACTTGTTATTCTCAAAAATGATTGCTTCTTCCCCTCCAAACTTACCTCTCCGCTTCTTCACTTTAATGGGGAAAAGTTTCCTTCCATTAGTGTACATCACAAGCCTCCCGAGCACACACAGCGAGTGAACGAAATAAACAAACTCCAGCTCTTTAGAAGTGTAGAGAGTTCTCCGAGCAGGGCCTGAGGGGCAAAACACAAGAAGATCTCATTCGCAGAGCATGCTCTAAATGGATTCAGTCATTTGCATGTGACCTCCTGTTTCTAAATTAGCACTGAAATATAAATTTGAATCTTTCCACAAACCTGAGTGCAGAAAGGTTGCATATTCAAAAAGCATTAGAGAAAGTAGATGGGTTATTTAGTGGGTCTCACAAAACTCATAAAATACATGTCCAAGTCCCATAACAAAAAGAAAGAAATATTAAACGGTTAGTTCACCCAAAAATGAAAATTCTGTCAGTAATTACTCACCCTCACCCCGTAAGACTTTCGTTCATCTTCGGAACACAAATTAAGATATGTTTGATTAAATCTGAGAGCTGTCTCACTTCTCCATAGGCTTCTATTGTAATTGAAACCTGCCAGCCCAGAAAGTCAGTAAAAACATTGTTAAAATAGTCCATGTGACTAAAGTGGCTCAACCTTAAGTTTATCAAACGACAAGAATACTTTTTGTGCAGAAAAAAAACCTAAAATAACGACTTTATTCAACTATTAATTTTCTTCTATGTGGGCCTCTGAGTGAGTTCACGTAGTGTAACAGCGCAGCGCTTCTGGGTTGTACATCAGAACGTAGGCTCACTATTGACCAGCATCACACTCATTACCAGCGTCGGCCAATAGTGAGCCTACGTTCTGACGTAGCGCTGCGCAGTTACACTACGTGAACTCACTCAGACAGAATTACTGAAATAATTGTTGGGTGAACTAACCCTTTAAATTAAATAGACCTTATAAAATTTATAAAAGAATAGAATTTTGCATAAAAATGTTTAGGACCATTCTTTCTTTTCTTTTTTTTATTGCATTCATCTATTGAGAATCCTCATTAGGAACAATAGAAAAAAAATCTCAACGGTAAAACATCTGGATACATTACACTATTGAGACTGTGTGGGTGGACAGCTAAATTGCCATGCCAAATGATGAAATAAAGAAAAATAAATATTTCACCAGTACATATTTCTGTGGTATTCACCCAGTAAGCAATTTTGCAAGTATTTTGACCTTTTCAAGATAAGGTAGATTGATTCCTCCGAAATATGACATCTGAAATCTATAGTAATACTACATGAGTGACCTTAAAGGAGAATTCTGTGGAAGAATCATAAACTGACTATTCACAGAAACTAGATAAGCGTCTTTTGAATACAGCTGATGTGTTACGAATATTTTACAGCTGTGGGAGGTTTGAAAGTCTGGTAGCTATGACTTGTGTATGCAGCAGAAGATAACGCAATCAGTCAATAATGTGTGTATGTTTGGGTGTTTTGTTTTTTCATGTGAATCTTCCAGCTACAATACAGAACCCAAATTCTGGGAGTCCACAAACCCTTGGAATTATCTCTGGCAATGATAATCTAGCTAGTTGACCATGAGAGGACAGTCTGTAACAGCACACAGGGGAAAACATAAGCCAGGTTGTCAGATAAAGTATGATACTGCATGTGAACATTGTGGGCAAAAGTTCAGCCGTACCAATCTGCTGATGTTCCAGGCTGTGGATAATTTCCAAGGTTTCCTCTCTTACTGAATCACAGGAATCGAAGTAATAAATGCACTGCTGCAGAGCATTAACAATCTGGGGAAAAAGGATTAATAATCACTTGGAACACATACTATTATTAGAGACACTTGAAAAACTGTTAATTTTACACATTTAAACCAGCCAGTGAATATTGATTATGTTCGGAATAGCATATTATCATACTACAAAAGTATACAACAATTGCAATGTACAGTATGAATATTTTTAGTTTGATGCCGCCGCTAAACATGCTCCAGAGTATCTGCAATGTTTTCAAAATCAAATGTAAGGCTTTTTAAGACCTACACAAATTAAATACCATATGAGAGGGTGTCTATTTTATACTAAACCATTAAATGACGATTAAAAAAAAACCTAAATGTAAACAACCAGTTCAAATACAGGTTTTGACAAAAAAGTTGTTTAAAATGGTCATTTCAGCATTTAATAATAATAATAATAATACGTTTTATTTATATAGCGCCTTTCCAGGGCTCAAGGACGCTTTACAATGAACAAGCAACAATAATGGCAATGGCCAATGACAACAAAAAAACAACAGTAGGTAGATGAGAGTAAAAGTACAGTAAAGGATAATTATGTAGATGGGGCAGCATACAGCAATCAGACAAAACGAAATGTAGTACAACTTATCGGGGGAGAGAGTTCCATAGTTTGGGTGCAATGACACTGAATGATCATTGATTTAAACATTCACATTTAAATCATTTATACATATAGAGATATATTTATGACTTTTTATGCCCTTAAATTTAATAAAACTGAATTTAAGACTTTTTAAGACCTTTTAAGGAGCCGCGGAGATCCTGGGTTCATCATGTGACAACAATGCAGTATAATATTGTTTGAAATTGTTTATTGTAGTGCTGTACATATTATCAAAAAAAAATCCTGTTTTCAGTATGCTAGTATTCCATTCTCCCTGGATTTTATGGTTAAGGCTAGAAGTTAGCGTTCACAACCATTGGTTTGTGCATACCACATAGAATAACTCACCAAAGACTTGTATTTCCTCTCAAGAAGTCTTAAGACAACGGTTCTGCTGTAGTAGCCATGCTAGAAAACAATATTTAGACATCGATTTTAATGGTATTCTGATCGTTTGAGTAGAGAAATCATTTTTTAAATCGGTATTGGTCTTATTTTCCAGTAAACATACCTAAACATCCTTAAAAGAAGATACATTTACTTGAAAAGCAAAACTGAATTTCAGAGAATATATCTTGAATTGTGTTTTACTTGTTTTTAGCGTAAAAGGCCTGCTTCACACCAAGAACATCAATTAATGTCAATCAATCATTCAATATCAATAAATATATTGGAAACTGGACATGGAAAAACAAGTAAACAAAAATTCTAAAGCTGTGTTCACACTGCTGAACGCCTAGTGGGCGTTCTCACTACTGGTTGCCTAGTAACATTTACGAGTGACATACTGTATATGGATGTTGTTCCATGTTGTAGACACCAAATCAGTTTTCTTGTCGTTAAAGTAAAGGAAAGTTGAACCGCTAAAACAACTTCTCCATCTTGCCACTGACACTCTCCACTACAGGATGCAGTGATGAATTACGTCCGGTCAGCTGACAACACTCCTATTGGTTGTCGCTCCCGGAAGTCACTCTTCACACTTGCATTGCTGAACACTACTACATCCTATCGCCAATGGTCACTGTCGCTCATAATGACGGAAATCAACACTTTTCCATTGAAATGACTGGGATCATGTCGCTTTGTTGCTGCATGTCGCTGGCAGTGTGAACACAGCTTAATTTGGAAAATGGCATTCGTGTGTTTTGTGTTTTTGGTTTTGTTTATTCTTTGATAAAAACTTGGCTCACCATCCATTTCTTAAACCAGGTGGCTTTGATATCCAGTAGAGAGATTAAGTGTATAGGCTCTAGGGATTTCTCTGAGCCGGGACTGCTCATGCCTTGTTCAGAATGCAGAGCGAGAAGAGAGAGGGTGTTCTCAATTATTTCCTCCATGTACCTAGAGCACAGGATGAAAACTCATTTATTTTCAAGAATCTGACACAATCAAGATATAGTATACCATATTTGGGAAATGGGATTGAAACGCGAAAGCTCACTTCTCAGGATGTCGTATCCAAAATGTTGTCACTTCCTTTTGAAAGTCGTTCATTAATTGCATCTGGAACGACCAAAAAGAAACAAGATCACCTATATCCAAGCTACCTAAACTTTATTCATACGCAAGGAGAAAAGAAATGACATGTACCTGTTTGAGGAGACGGGCCATATCTGGTCTGTTCGCATCAATACTTGAAGAACCGCTGGGGAAACTCAACTTGTGGTACAGGAAATGAGCCTCCAAGCTTTTTGCTGAAAAGAGATGGTGACACTTCATGAGAAGAATTGACAGACTGTTCATTCTCATATATACTGAATATTAAAGCATACTGCATCCTGCTAAAGTAAGTTTAAACTATTACCGATGCTAGCGTAGATATCCTTGGTCACATTTAATGGAGAAGACGAAAAGGTTTTTGCAAAAAACTGGAGGACTTTATCCTGTGAAAACAAAGTATGTTCATGACAGTGTTATTTTAGTATCATTAAGATATTAATTAAAGTATCTCAATTATACTTTTAGTTAGTTTTAGTAATTATGTTGTCATTTTTATTAGTTTTTTGTTTTTGTCTTTTTTAATTTTTATTTCAGTTTTAGTTTAATTATTTTAGTGTATCAAATTAAACTAAATTAAAATGAGAAATGTTGCTTGGCAACTAGCTGACAGAAAATATGTCTAACGGCTGGAATACACTGCACGTCTTTTGCTCAGATTTTTGCTCATATTTTCAGATTTATGAGTCGACAATAGTTGCAGAATGTCCGCGCAATTCTGCGGATTTTGGGCAGTTGGAGTTTTTTAGCTTCAGATTAGGATTCCATCCAGTTGAAGGATATCAAAACGTTTGATATTTTGAGCCGATTTTAGAATACATATCGTAGTGTATGATGCGTAGCTACTAAAACCAAAGCTGTCCTCCATCTACCAGTGTTGCATTAAAATACAATACAAATACAATAACAATACAAAAGCAAATGAACAGAACACAAGTAACAAATTAGCCTCAATATTTGACTCATCAGCTCAACTAAAGCTGATAAAACAACTGACCGCGCCACTCACCTCCTAACTCCTAACTAACTCCCGTTGCAATCTGTAGAGTCCATTACAACCGCATCTACCCGCCTTAGTTCAATTAGGACATTTAAGTAGTTTTTTATAAATGTGAATTAAAAAAAACATCACTTGTGTGCATCTTGAGACAAAACAATGGCAGTGACATATTTTAAGATTTCTCAGTGCAAGTTGCTTTCAGCTAAAACAGCTCAAACTTGCATTTTAGTCTGGGACTAGGCTTAAGACTAGAAATAAGTGTATTTTTTAAACCTAGTCTGTGAAACCGGCCACGAGTGTTTTCAAATCCGGTCAGATTTTAAAAGTTGTGTAGTGTATTCCAGCCTTAAGTTATTTATGTTTAATTTTATTTCAGTTCACATTTATTTTATTTCAAGTGATGAACATATTTATGGATAAATATTTATGGATTTAGTTAGCTATAATAACCCTGATTCAAAAGATTTAATAAACTCCCACATACTGTGGGATTCAATACTAACACTGGAACGGGTCATGGCCCTGCCGTTCCACATGAAACCACTTCTCTGGAAACTGCTTGAAAATGTTGGCCCTCATATTTCCACATTAAGCAGCTAGGGAAACAGTTTTGCTGTTTGGACCATGGCAAAGGTCAGTGCTTATTTAGCACTTAGCTCTTACGCTGAGCTCAGGGTCAGGGTCAGTGAGTGCAGCAGAGAGGTTTCGGCGCAGACCAGTCCAGCTTTCACAGCTCAGGACATCAGAGGGAGGGGCATAGCACAGAGACTGCAAAGCTTCCCAGCGAACCTGCAGTTAAACACATCAGGATGGATGCTTCATGCTGACTCAAAACCACAGTTCTCTCCTTTCTATAATTGAAACAGTGGCAAGTGGGTGTATCAGAGAAGGAGCTTTCACCTCTCGTGGTCTACCGGGGTCAAGCTTCTCAGCGATGACTTGCAATTGTTCATGTTTGATAAATGCATAGCTCTACGTGAAAAAATCAAATACATCAGTTAGTGATTCAGTCTATGGTATGAAAAGCTGAGATAAACACTGTGATATCCTATGTCAAAGAAAACACTGGAGCCCCTGTAACTTATTTAAATTAATACAAAAACAACCTGATTGAATGAAGAGTCACTGTCAGAGCAGTTGTCAGTGTAATGGTTGCTTGACTGTTCATGTTGGATCTTCCTGTCCATTTCCTCTTTCTTAAGCTGATCTTCCTCAAATTTATTGATTAGTGATTCCACAACCACCATCATGGTCTGTTTCAGAGTCTGCATCATCTGTTTATACCTACAGATATATAAACAAAATCATGTTAACATCATAATATTCTATTCAAGTTTGTGAGGAACTAAAAGTAAAGATCATTGCTGCTTTTGAAATTGAATACTTTCCTAATATAAAGTATGTGAAATAACAGTACAACAGAGTAGAATGTCTCAATACATAGTATTCGAAAAACACCAAGTGAAAAGTACTTGGATGACCAACTACTTCCATTGAGATTCTGAAGTGCGCATTCAATGGGCACTTTACTAACCCATGAGGACACAGGAGAGGATTTATGAATGGTATTGAAGCGACGCAACTGATGCTGGTAGGTCACGTGACAGTAACAACATGACGGATGTACATCCGATTTTCACTCATACTTCCCATATTCATTTTACATAGAACATACTTTTTTAAAGGTCGTAAAGTCAAATGTAGTACCTACTCAGACAGTTTGTGCTTTTGGACACACCACATATCATTGTTTTTTAACATAAAAATCATATATTTGAATACATCTGAATACACTACTAATGCACCATGGTTGCCAACATTTTTAAGTAGGTATTAAGCATTAAGCAGCACAAATATTTTCAAATGTAATAATAATTAAAAAAAGAATAATAAAAAAGGATTACATTCCATTTTAAAATAAATAAAAATACAAAAGAGTTATTTTGATATAGTTATATTGTAATATTTCAAAATGTTACTGTTTTAACTAAATGGTTGGCAAGCATAGCCTAACTTCAAAAACATTTAAAAAAATCTTACTGATCCCAAGTTTTTAAAGGGTAGGGTATTTTGAAATAAAGTTCAAATATACATGGTTCATATAATGATTTAAAATATGTAATTTCATATTCTACTGTTTTTATTCAGTTATGTAATTAGCAAAACTTTATGGGATAAGTAGTTGATTTTATATCATAAATTACATTAAAAGACGGAATGCTGTTGCTTGTGTGAACAGCACATTTGCGTATTTACCGGGAAAAGTAATTCTGCTAATTTTACGTTAATTTACCAGGATTACTGTGTGAAAGAGGCTAGTGGTTGTAATATTGTGATTTATCCTGGAGATAGTTGGTTTGGTTCGGTTCACAGCTTAGAGCTTTCTATTGATTTTTTTTTTTTTTTTAAATGGGAACTTACCGAACTACTTTCAAAATTGCATTGATGCAGATATTTTTTGCATCATGCAATGAGAAAGCATCCAGTTATTCGAAAACACATGGTACTTTCACTTTCATCACAGCATTTCATCATTAATTTCAGTTTCAAAATATTTCTGACAATGTTTACTTTGTTCATTGCATTGATGCAGATTTGTAAGGAAACTTCCACAGAATCCTCTTATCATATAAAGAAACACATGGTAAGGGGAATTATAAAAACACATACTGTGTGGACTCCCTAGTCCTCTTGGTAACAGCGTGAACCAGACTGTCCTGTCCGGACCCAATAGCATGACTATCATCACCCCTGGTAAAATTCTCAGTCTCTTCTTCAATAGCCGCCCCCAAACTGCTCTCCACATACTCCCGCAGATACTTCACAAACTCATAGCTGAAAAACAGAGGGAGGCCACAAAAACAGGTCAAACAAATAGTAATCACAATCAGGCTTAACAGGTACTGGAAAAGGTAGATATCTCACTTGTGAAAGTTCTTGTCAGTTTCCTCCAAATGAAGCAAGATCTCTTCGGCACATTCTACCGATGGTGCTCCCGAGATTCTGTCTTTGACACTTTTCAGGAGCTCTCGCAGCAGGGTCTGGAGCTCTGCCTCATCCTCGCTGGAGAACTGAGACATCGCTCCTCAGGATGTGTGATCTCTTCTCTACGGGGATCTCCTGCTTAGAGAAGCAAGGTGTTAAGTAAGGTGTGTTTGGCTTATAGTAACAGTGGTGGGAAGTAACTTACACAGTCTACACAGTATATTCCCACAAAGTTTACATTCATGGAATGCTTTTAAAACAGTATGTATCCTGGATACTTGTTGCCTGCTTTTCCTCAGTATCTGACCTAACTCATTAAACAGTAAAACAAACCATCAAACAAATAAAATAATTTGTCCATAAAAGCAATTTCAAAATTTTCAAAATCATGAGAAACAAAGATTCATGTCAAGTGTGCCTAAATCAGTAACATTTAACATTTAAATACAGTAACGTTGACGTTAAATATACCCTGTATAGAGGGCTAACTTAATAAAGCTAAAAATACGAAATATAACGTTAGATACATTATTAATAACATGTAGGCTACCCTACATCGGAGTAATACATCACGGGCTAGCTATATGTCATTAAATATTAAAACTAAGACGATCAGAATTCAAGTGTTGGCATTAAGCTTCAGCCTACATTTTCTCCTTAACACATTAACATTACACATACAGCTCGAGTACATTGATGTAATTAACATTACACATACAGCTCGAGTACATTGATGTAATTAACATTACACATACAGCTCGAGTACACGTACGTTACAGCTCGAGTTCTAAACATTACCTTCAATAACTTCACATCATGTCCAAACAGACGAGTTACATCGCTTCCATAACATTAGAAATCATCCATAATCGGACGCACAGAGATGTATATTTTCAGTTTAGCAGCATCCGTTAGCACTACTCGTTTCTATGGAAACAAGCACAGCTGAAATGAAGCACCCGCAGTAAGCGCTTACAAAACACTTGTCATATGCAAAAATACGCGTCACGCTTCACAACCGTATGAATATATTCCGTATCTATCAATATTAACGACAGCGAATATTACTAATTAAGACGATGAAACCAAAGAAATAAGAGGAAAGGTGATGTTTTCATGTGTGTGTTTGACGCTGACTGAAAGACGCCAATGAGGATCACGTGATGGGAGTATATCACGTGACTTTTAAATGTTCCGGGTTTCCTGATACACACATGATGATCTGACAACAAGACTGAAGAGAAGAATCTGGTGAAATAGTGCTTATATTAACAAACGTGGTCAGGCTTGTTGAGTGCAGACTAAATCATTGAATATAAAAGATTATTCGTTTTCCTTTGGCAGCTAATTTTGAGTGAACAGTTGTTGAGATTTCAGCTTATAATGGCCGCTGTTGACAGCTTCCAGCTTTTGTATAGAGAAATTTCCAGATCATGCAGCTGTTATGTGGAAACGCTGGCGCTCGTGGGTGCGTGTTACACAGCCAGCAAGGCTGTTGTATTTATGAGAGACTGCTATAGTTTGATAAGGCTTCATTTTATTCCTCGTCTTGTGTGCCATAGAGATCTTAGTCAGCAATATGGACAATGGGCGGTCATATGTGGTAGGTTTCATCTAATCTATGCATTGAACCTTGATATATGTAATAATACTGCATAATATGAAAGCTTCTTTCCGACACGGAATAAAAATAAATACATTTTTTAAAAAGTAATTGCGTAAGTAATTCCACTACTTACAGTTCTGGCTTTTTTATTTGTAAGTTTAAATTAAAAGTTGAACAATTCTCTCAATTCTGATTAAAAAGTCAGAATTGTGAGATCAATGAAAGGTCAATTACCTTTTATTTATTTATTTCAGTGGCATTTAAACAAAACAAAAAAAAAACATTTTGCTTGATGTAATCATGTAAACTCAGGGTACGCTTACACGACAACAAGTACTAAAAACAGAAAAGTATTTGTCCCCGTTCAAACAGATCCACGAAAACGACTAAAAACGCTTGTCAGGCCAGTAGTTAGCGATGACACTTTGTAAAGAAACACTACACTCCTATAGACTGAACATGTAATACGCATGAGCATGATGTCATCGTTTTCACAAATTCCTGTTTTTTTAGGCCACATTTACACATAGCCGGGTATTTAGAGAAACAAATATTCCCCCTCCCTCCGTTTTCAATAATAACATCGTGCACACAACATCGTTTTCAAAAAAAGTTGTCATTTACATCAGCCCGCATAATACACCTTCGAGCGCCATCATAACTATGCCAAACTGGGCGCTCACATGGCGTTAAGCATTTTCTGGCACAAAATGTGACGTTTGAGAACCTAAAACCACGTTTCACCCAGTTGACACGGCAACACATAACCGGCATTATCAGAAATCTCCACTTTGGCCGGAGTTTTTAGAAATGATCGTTTTCTGTGATAAAAACGGGGTTTTTGTGTAAATGAGAGGCCAAACCGCAGGGAAATATCTGCGTTTTCCCTTCATGTAAACGGGGCAGTAGTTACACAGGGACAATAACGTTATTGTTTTCAAAAACTTGCACCCCCAAACTTGCACCAAAACTTGCTGTTGTCATGTAAATGATCGGCCAAAACGCATTAAAAAGTGTTTAGAATTCTGGGGGGAAAAGTCAGAATTGCTATGTTAACTCACAATTGCGAGTATAGCAATTGCACGAAAAAAAAGTCAGAATTGTAAGATAAAAATACGCAATTAGCCTACCTTTTTTTATTACCTAATTCCGTATTGGAAAGAAGCTTCAATAGCATACTGATATTTTACAGATAATTTCCTAACTTACATGGACAAATTTTCATAGGAGCTTCAGAGGAAATAGCAAAAGCATATGCAGAGGAACTGGCCAGGCATGGCATCTCTGTGATTCTGATCAGTAATGACATCAGGAATGTGGCTGACACTGCCAAAGCCATCTTAGACGCTCACGGTGTAGAAGCCATTTGGATTGAAGCTGATTTCAGTCAGGGGTCCACGGCCTGCAGACCTATAAGAGATGCCATCGCCGGTAAAGATATTGGATTCATCATTAACAGTCTGGACGGGTCTCTGGACACCTCTCAAGACTTTACGGACCTCTCTGAATCTGCAGTGTGGGACACTATCAATAGAAATGTAGTAGCTGCCACTCTTGTCACCCGCCTGGCACTGCCTGCTATGGTGGAGAGGGGAAAAGGAGCAGTGGTCAACATTTCTGCTGGGCGCTGCTTTCGTCCAACTCCTAGAAAGGCTCCTCTCTCTGCATCTACGGTCAGATTGTCTGTTTGTGTACCAATTTTCCATCCAAATATATGCGTTTTACTTTGTCTTATGATTCAGGTGCTTTTTCAATTCCCCACAGGCCTTTTTCGATAACTTCAGTCGCTCTCTACACTATGAATATGGTAATCGAGGAGTCTTCGTGCAGAGTTTGCTGCCTTTTAGAGTTGCATCTCAAAGATCTGAGGGTAACGGTTCTGCTGGCTGGCTGGTGCCAAGCCCACAGGTGTATGCCAGGAATGCTCTTTTAACTCTGGGCATCTCTCACAGAACCACAGGATACTGGCCTCACACCATACAGGTACATTTTAGGTCACTGTAGTGAGTTTCCTCTTTTATGTGCATTATATTTAGTGTTTCTTTGCTTTTCTGTTTCACTTTTTCTCTAGTTTGGACTGGTGCAGTGCATGCCAGAGTGGGTATGGATTCTGGGATCACGTGTGTTCACAGGGGCCACCTGACAGGGATGTTTGCCGTCCATGAAAGACCTGGTTTTCAAATGGATGTTGCAGAGTTTACTTTGACCAATCTTAGAACAAAATGAGTGATTAAAGTGTTGAAACTTAAAATCAACTACTGTTCCTTTAACCCCTCCTACTGAGTTCTAAAAGAAATGCCTCAGATAATATATCTGTTTGCAAAAAAACTTTTTCTATTAAAGTGGTTTGAATGGTTGGATCATGATGACAATTCTATAATGTTTTTGCACTATTACTTTTTGACTTAAAGGGATAGTTCACCCAAAAATGAAAATGTTCTCATCATTTACTCACCCTCATGTTGTTCCAAACCTGTACGAGTTTCTTTCTTCGGTGAACACAAAAGAAGATATTTTGAAGAATGTTGGTAACCACCCAGTTAACGGCACCCGTTGACCTCCATAGTATTTTTTTTCCTACTATGGAAGTCAATGGGTGCCGTCAACTGTTTGGGAACAATTTGAGGGTGAGTAAATTCTGACAAAAATGTTGGGTGAACTATCCCTTTAAAAAAATCCCCTCCTGGTGCATTTTGCAAAGCTCATAGTAATATATTTAGAAAAAAAAGTTTTTGTAAATTATTTATTTATTTTTATTCCAAGTGTTTTTGAGTATACTGGCTATACTCAGCATTGATAGATCTTCATTGTACCATTGTGTTGCCAGTGTTTGGTTATTGCAGTGTATCTCATTTAGCTGTTGCAACAGTGAAATTATCATTAAATATCCTCAAATTCTATACAAAGACTGTTTTATTATTTTATTTTATTCATTTAGTGGACGTTTAGTGAAAGACTCTTTGTAATTGTTTGATTTTAAATGTTCAAAATTAAATTTATATATTTTCCCCATTGTATAAACTCCAGTCATGCTGACATAGTATTATCTCTGAATGAGCTGATTAGGTCAAATGTTGTGTCTACCAAGAACACATATAATGCACATTACTCGCTTAATCTCACTTGCATTAACACTAACAGAAGTACAAAACCATACCATACTTTGGATGTTTTTTTTCAACACTGGATTCCTCCAGTGAAGTCAAAACAGAAATCTTGAAAAATAAGTCTGTATGGAGTTGGAGAATAGAATTATTTCAGAAATAGATGGAATTAGAGTCAAGAGTTAACTTAATGACTCATTGAATAATATTTAAGTATGAATAATACTTATTTCATCCTATAAGGTGAAGTGTGTAGTTTTATGTTCCAAAAATACTTTTCCCAGTTTACTATCTATGCCACGGAAACATTGGCTCAACATGTTATAAGTTTGGGGGTGGGACTATCCGTTTATCTGACCAGTGGAAGAAGTTTAGGAAACCTGGGGCCTATACCATGAAGCCGGTTTAGGTGGCTAGCCAGATATGTTTCAGTTTAGTTTGTGCCATGGGTTTTAGGCACCATGAGAGTGACAAATCGTCTAGCTTTTAGCAATGCTTAAATAATTTTGTGTGATTTAGATATTATTTATGTAACTATTTTACCCATAGTCCATTACACATGTACAATTTTAGTTTATCAATTATTATGCACTTAGTTTAAATGAATATAAACCTATAAAGGTAATATAAATAAGCTTTAGAATCATAGGTAGATAAAGCTATAAAATGACTACATGTGAACTTAAATGTTCAAATCTCTATATCAACTAAACTAACTTCACAACTTTTACTTGCACTGATATAAGTTTTAGTTGTCCTCTTTCAGAGACCGACCTTTTCTTCTTGCTGTGTAAATTTGTTTAAATTCTTAATATTTTTCAATCTCGTAATATTCTGCAGAAGAGAAAAGTGAATCGCAGTTTTACTGTTCCACAGCATGTGATTGGCTGTTGGCTACTGATGTCACACCTAAACTAATCCTGTAACCCCGAGTTTGTTTATATACCATCATGGTACAGCCCCTGTTTGAAAACAATTGTTTTCGGACAGCAGTTGTGCAGAAATAACCTCATTATTAAGGGTTATACAACAGGGCCCAGCCAGAACTAAAGTATGATACATAAATGAAGGGATATTAATGTTATGGCGTATAATCTTGCATGAGAAACACAACTGTTATTCTGGCTAAATGTTCCAATTCCAGACGTCAAGGCTGAAAGTTGGAATACACACAGATAATATGACAATCTTTGTTTTGGTTCGAAAGCTGCCTCTTCGATAGGAAGTGGATGGCTTTGAGAAATCCTGTTACACACATTTCCCTCGAGTCCTCACTGAGCGAGTGAGCCTTCTTCTCAGTCTTCTTAAATTTGGTAAGTGAAAAGAGTAATTATTTGTATTTATCTATTATCTATCTACGTCATTTATATGTTTGTTTATGATTCTCTCTCTTTATTTATACCGTTCAAACGTTTGGAGTCGGTAATGTGTGTGTTTTTTTTAAAAGAAAATACATTTACAGTATAATTTTACAAAATATTTTTATTTTAAAAAAATGCCGTTCTTTTGAACTTTCTATTCATCGAAGAATTGTGAAAAAAGTATCACGGTTTCCACAAAAATAGTAAGCAGCACAACTGTTTTCTACATTGATAATAATAATAATAATGTTTCACGAGCAGCAAATCAGCATATTGCAGAATGATATCTGAAGATGTGACACTGAAAACTGGACTGATAAAAAAAAAATCAGCTTTTCCATCACAGAAATAAATTCCATCAGTAAAATGTTACAAAAATAAAGCCTCTTAAAAATATAGATCTAATGTGATCTGAGATATAAGTGTTATGTAATATCCCAGACAAATATTGAAAATGTCATTCTATGATTACAAAAAAGCAACAAGCTGAATTGAAGATGTATTCCCATTGTCATTATCAATGTTTTGGGTTTTCAGGGCAAAAACCTTGGTTCCTGTGTATGTTTTGTAAAAGAACCTGGTTTGTCTCCTGACTTGACAACAGTGCTTGCATAAAATACGTGGAACCAAATTATGGGCATTTTTGCACATTAATTGCTGCCAAACATGCTCTGTCCAATTAATAATGTTTTTTTCTTTCAGGAATTCGATTAAAATTAAAGATGGGTGAGTGGGACTTCCTAGGAAGACTGCTGGATAGAGTCCAGACACACTCAACGGTGGTGGGGAAAATCTGGCTCACCGTCCTGTTTGTGTTTAGGATTCTAGTCCTCGGTGCTGGTGCAGAGAGAGTGTGGGGCGACGAGCAGTCGGACTTCATCTGCAACACCGAGCAGCCGGGGTGTGAAAATGTGTGCTACGACCATGCGTTCCCCATCTCACATATCCGCTTCTGGGTACTGCAGATCATCTCTGTGTCCACACCTACTCTGGCCTACCTGGGCCACGTCGTCCACGTCATACACGTCGAGAAGAAAGTGAGGAAAATGATGAAGAAAGAGCTTCAGAATGAGCAAATCAGTCTGTTCCTCAAGAAAGGCTATAAATTTCCCAAGTACAGCAGGGACAATGGGAAGGTCAACATTCGGGGGCGTCTCTTGAGAAGCTACATTCTGAGCTTGCTATGCAAGATACTTCTGGAGGTGGGTTTCATCTTGGGCCAGTACTATCTTTATGGCTTCACCCTTCAGGCCCAATATGTCTGTGCCCGTTTTCCGTGTCCTCACAAGGTGGACTGCTTCTTATCGAGGCCCACTGAGAAAAGCATCTTCATTTGGTTCATGCTGGTGGTGGCCTGTGTCTCTTTACTCCTGAATGTGATTGAGATCCTATATCTGTGCGTCAGGAAGATCAACGAGTGTCTCAGCCGTAGAAAGGACTACACCATCACCCCCGTGACCCCGGTTGTGAACAGGAAGGAAATCAAAAATACAGATCAGATCCAGAACTGGGTGAACTGTGAGCTTCAGAGGAGGGAGCTTGGCAATGAGGCAACCAAGAGCGTGGTTTCAGAGGATCATAGTGCTGATATGCAAGAGGTCCATATCTGATCAGCAGGCCTCCGCACACAAAGTCTTTCACACGGTCAACGTGAGCAAACATCCACTGATCCAACTAACTCGTGCATGGTCAAGACCCCCCAACTCCAAGCACACTATGACCCTCTCTCTCTCTGTTTAACAAATCAATAATGTATTGCTGAAATTTCTGTTTTTGTTTTTCTGTCATTTTAGTCTGAAATTGTACTTTGTAGAAAGGTTAAATAAACTGTGGTTTTGTGTTTCAGTTATTTCTGTTCTGTTTATTTCGGGGTCAGTAAGATTTATTAAAATTGTTTTTGAAAGCTCATCTTATGCTCACCTATGCTAGGTTGAACTTTATTGTCCATTCTATTTGTCACAGAGCGGATATTTGTCTTTGACACTGCATGGTGACAAACACAGTATTAACAAAATGTGCAATTAAACAGTTCCCATCATTAAAAAAAAAGAATCCATTAAAAAAAAAACACTATAATTCCAGCCATTCTATTTTATTAGTTTAGAAAATAGTAGCCTACGATTTAAGATAATCACTCCCACTGGGACAAACGATTTTTTTATACACGTTTCTTCTGGCCAAAGTAATTGAGTCTACGCCCAGATGGGAGCATTTCAAAAGTAGAATGAAGGGGGTGAGTATGATCTTGTTCCATAAAACAATCAAATAAGCCCTGAAGTGGGTGTTGTTTGTGTCCAGTGATTTGATTAATTATTTGTGAAAGTTTGTTCTTCTGTTTAACTGTTAGATTACCGAACCATGAAACAATATTGTATTGAAGAATACTTTTAATTATTGATCTATAGAGTGTGCGTGCTAATGTTAAAACTCCTCAGTTTCCTAAGACACAGGCGTTGTCTTGCCTTTTTATGGATGTACTCTACGTTACTTTCAAAATTAAGTTTCTCATCAATAATTGTACCTGTATTCGAGACCTCAAGTTTTTCGGGCAAAAATTCGAGACCTCAGTTTTTCCAGTTTTTCATCATATGTCTATATATATATATATATATACACACACACATAATGAATGTATAATGAATGATTAGTATTATTAAATATAAGACATAATATTAGATGTGTGGGTCAGGCACTTAAGTGGTAGCCTACATGTCATTGTTAGAGCCTTTCAATCATTAATGTAACACTCCTGTGTATCAGCATTCAAAATCTAGTTCTTTTCATTGCTTACCGTTGGACAACGTGACAGTAGGACACTTTCAGCTATTACGCAATCTTAGTAAAGCCCAAAAATCAAGGTTCAACTATTCTCGGCTATCACTTGGTGTGCGGCTTAGTTTCTAATAGGAAGAGGTGCAACTCGCTAAAGGTACGTGTGAAATCAATATTACATTGTTTGTATGCTTCTGTTCATACATTGTTTCAGGTCACAAATGTGAAAGATATTCGCCTTGTGGTGAAAAAATAATATTTAAGAATAAATTTAATAAATTTAAATCAAATTTGTTATTCCGACTGTCAGGCAAAGTGCTTATATCTAATTATTTATCTTCTTTACCTTGAAGACTTATTATGTTTTAACACAGTAGACAGTAAATGTTTTACAGACATAGTACAATTTTAGAGAATCATTTTAACACGTTTTTCTATTAAATCAATATTTGCATATTTTATATTTACCAGTAGCCACAGGTGTTTACTCAATGAATAAGATTCAGAATTATCAAGTTGTTTCCTGTGAACACCACTGTACATTTTGAATCAATATTTCTTATTCGTTGTTTTGCCTGCACCATCTGTTAATGTATTACAATTATTAAAGCATTTCATTTGGTTTTATCAAATGTAACATTTATTAATTAACACCTCTTTTTTGAACTATTATACTATTATTCTCGGTTTACTTTTCTACATGTGCAAATCTAAGCACAATAACTAAACTTGTTTGAAGGACTTATTAATTATTAAGTATATTAATCTATTAAGAGTATGCCAGTAATGAAGCCTCATTTAAAGGCTTATTGATTAAGTTAAACCTAAAGTGGACTTTGTCATTCATCTGTTTTCCTACCCTTTCCTATGTCTTTTTTGTAGAAAAATCAGAGCATCAGCAAACATGGGAGACTGGGGATTTCTCTCAGCGTTATTAGACAAAGTACAGTCTCACTCCACCGTCATCGGCAAAATATGGATGAGCGTCCTCTTCATCTTCAGGATCCTGGTGCTGGGAGCGGCGGCGGAGAGCGTGTGGGGTGACGAACAATCTAGTTTGGTTTGCAACACGTTACAACCCGGTTGTGAGAACGTGTGCTACGACTGGCAGTTCCCCATCTCGCACATCCGCTTCTGGGTCATGCAGATCCTATTTGTGTCCACTCCAACTTTGGTGTACCTCGGCCATGCGGTGCAGGTCATCCACCAAGAGAAAAAACTCAGGGAGAAGATAAAAAGCCTTGGCGAGGGCCACAAGTTGAAGTCACCCAAATACACAGATGAAAGTGGCCATGTCACGATTAAAGGAAACCTGCTCGGCAGTTATCTGACCCAGTTGTTTTTTAAAATCATCCTCGAGACTGCGTTCATCGTTGGACAGTATTATTTATACGGCTTTATTATGATCGCCAAGTTTACATGTTCCCAATCTCCTTGTCCTTACACCGTAGAATGTTTCATGTCCCGTCCCACAGAGAAGACTATCTTTATCATCTTTATGCTAGTGGTGGCCTGTGTGTCTCTGCTACTGAATGTCATAGAGGTGTTTTACCTGCTGTGCACCAGGGTGGGATGCAAGAAACGCTCGCATCACATCACTTCGCCAAGAAACCCCGCCAGTTTGCCATCTTCCTGGCAGATGACCTCGGAAGACGCACTGAGGCAGAACAAAATGAACAAGCAGTATGAGAGCGGTCAGAGTCTTGGAGGAAGCCTGGATGGGGCGAAAGAAGAAAAACAATTGATGGAAGACCATTAGATTTGGACTTTTGTATCTCAGAAATAATTCCTGAAAGTTTTAAGAGAAACATCTCTACAGTTCATTTTCCAAAGCCCTTAACTGATTGTCCAGTATTTTACACACTTGAGAATATATTCTTAATATATACATGTGAAAGAAAGTATATTGTTATGGTAGAGTACTCTATAAAATGGATTGTGTTATTTAATTATTTTATGATTATTTTGTGCATAATACATGTTTGGATAGTTTTGATATGCTATGGTAAAAAATGCTTACTGTTATACGATTGTATATACTGTGTGTAAATATTTCAAAGAGTCAGTAAGTGACTTAAGCACTGGTGTCCACATGTCTTGTCTGATGTTGTCATTTCCATTGGCTCATTTTCCGTTACAAAACAGACAGCAGAATGACAATGTCCTTGTTTAAAATAAAACTTTTAAAACAACCGAAGTTTCTTATTTCACACTATATCTAATCCAGTTTAAAACCACTTATGTACAAAAGCACATAATGAATGCAGTTTCATGATGATTTATTTAAAAAGCATTATACTTTATAACTAAGAAAATATATTTTTAAATGTTATAATCACAAATCAGGCTATATTTGCTTAATTGCTAATATCTTATTCATTATATTAATTATTTATATTATTAATTGTTCTTTACCCTAAAAACAAGTTTTAACCTTTAAAAGCATACCTCGGGTCTTTAGTGGCCCAGGACATAAATCACTACCCTTCTCCTCATTAATTTTTTTTTAAGTTATACATCAACCTACTTAGTATTCCTCAATTAATTAATTATAAACAATATAACAAGAAAAAATATATAAAATGATAAAAGTTGTAAAATTTTATTACAATTTTATTTTTTTGTAAAATTGTATAGGGTCACTAACAAACCGAGGTGTGTAACAGTATAAGTATATGTTTTCTGCACACCAATAATTGAAATCCTAATGTCTGATACACAATGATGAAGTGTTACCGCAGACAGAAAACAAAAGAATAGGAAGAATCATCAGCAAAACTTAAAATGGCTTAGCGATTTACTGAATAGCAAGTTGAACGCAATCAAATATTAGTGTCACTGTCACTTGATGGTGGATCTGGTGAAGAAGCTGTTAGTGTTTAAAATATTGATTTTGAAGATGCTGAAAATTATAGTTTTGTTTGAGATCGCGAATATGAGCCAGATACTGAATGTACTGGGAAATGAGCTCTGACGAGGACGGCGATGATGATATAAAACTTCAGCTCAAACTGAACCCTTCCAAGCTCCAAAAGGTAACAAAATATGCTTTATTTTTATTCTTCAGTTGTTACTCATATCAGGAGAGTGTATTATCGGGACAGGAAGAGATCCATCCGTGTTAGATATAGACCCAGGTCGCTAAAGACCCGCAACATACAATGATTGGCGAGAAATTCATGCATTTAAGGGTAAATGTTTTTAAAGACATAGTAAAGTGTTGGAGAATTATTTTAACATGTATTTATTTTAAATCAATAATTGCATATTTTATATGTGCATTATTGTTTATTCAATGAATATGATTCAGAATTATCAAGTAGTTTCCTGTGATCCAGTAAAAAAAAGTTAAAACATTTAAACAAATAAAAACATTTTTTTGCCCGCACAATATGTTAAAATAATAAAATTATTAGTGCATTGTATATAGTTTTAAATGATTTAAATTGGATTCATTTATTGTATTTATTTAAAAAATGTAATTAATTTTTGCTCCACTCTTCCTCTTTGTATTGCACTGCAAGTTGCATTTGTATTATCTTTATGTTGATGTATGTTGTTCGCGCATATCTCAAATATGTCCACGCTGCTGATTTTTATCACTGTTCTTATTACTGACTACAGCATAGAATAACTACTGCTCAGATGATGAAAACCCTAAAGCACTAAACCTCAAGGATTCATTATGTTATAAAAGCTCCTCCTGTGGTGGATGCCAAGATCATTTTTATTCTGTTCTCTTCTCTCATGGTGAAACATTAAAAAGTGGTTTTACTTCCCAGTATTAGTTGTGATCAGAAATTCCTGTAATGTTATGAATCACACTGATGGCAAATCAATATACCGTGCCAAACTTGTGTGAATTGCATAGCATGTGTATTTATGGGAGCATGAGTATGTGAAAATACAAAGGTATATAGATATTGTTGCATGTGTATGTACTTATCCTAGATTCTAACATGATTAATAATTAACTTTGAGCTCATTTTTATCCTGTTATCCCAAATATGGCAATGGAACTTTAATCAGACGTCAAGAGGAAGGTGACATCCCAAAGGAAAAAAAAAAAAAAGAAAAAAAATTGTGAAATCAGGTGCACTGAAGTTCAATCTTTACACCTGGCACATGACATTTCAACATTGAGCAATAGAGTCAATCAGCACCGGACTGAGACGCAAGTTGTCACAGGTAAAAATGTACCTTTTCCGTATTTTACATTTTTGTATGGCTCTATTTGCTAATTTACATGTGACATTATGTATTGTTAAGTTCCTGTCAGGATTCTAAACACAAAACTGACTATAATCGAATAATATTATTTTGTACTGACATACGGACGGATTTTGGTGATTGCTGATTGTTAACCATTCACTGTTTCGAAATTCGAACTGAATGCTAGATTGGAAAAGTCAGTCATTCACATTGTTAAAACATTGTTGAGTATCTTGAAGGCTGCATGTTGAAAGATTGGCTTGCTAATTAGTTACATATTCCCTTTTTGCCATTAAACCACAAATGTAATTACTTGAAAGCCTAGAATTGTCTGTTTTCAAAAATAGTGTCTGTAGGATATAAATACAGACAGCAATCAATGTTGTGTTTTGGTTTTGTCATCTGAAGTTCAACTCATAATTCCTTACTAAGTAAATGTATTTATGTTCAATTCAAATTCATATTTTTACATTATATTTTGTTTTAATCCGATTTTAACGCTGCACCTTGGACGTTCTTATCTTCTGAACATTGAATTGTTGCACAGTCCACAAAGGTAATGTGGTTAAGTATCTTTCTTTCTTTTTTCTTTTTCGTAAACATAATTGTTTACTTATTCTCTAATAATCTTACCCTTCTGCCGAAACGTACACGTTGCCCACATGCAGATATGTCGTGTTGACATTTTTAGTAACATAAGTCATGCTATGTGTATTCAACATTATCATTGAATAATGACTACAAAGGGGAACCATGCAGGGAGACGACTTTTCATTTTGAATACTTGAAGCACGTAGATAAACTATTAATAATAATAATAATAAAATCCACTGTAATATGAAAGCTTTACGTGGAAATTTGAAAGCAAGTTTAATTTTTTTACATAAAAAAATATATACAACAATTTTGCATATATATTTTTTTAAATATAATTTTTACATTTTTCTTTGTTTTCTTGGCACAATGGTTTTTCACAGCTGTGAATAATGTATTAATATGTATGAAGTATTTCATGCATTATTTTAACATTATCAATGAATAATGACAAAAATGTTAACTCTGTTCCTCCCACAAAGTTAGTATAGTATTGGAGTTTTGGAATATAGTCCATAAATTAGATTTAGTTTCTCTCTCTTTCTCCTTTTTGGATTAGCAGCTGCTCTATGAGCCATGTAATGATTCTTTTAAAATGTATACATATGCGTGTTCATTGAAAAATAATAGCATATGGGTTTTGAAAGACGTGATGTTGAGTAAATAAGTAGATTGTTTTCCGCATTTTAGGCAGATCAAAACCACTCAAAAATGCCGTCTTTCTCCCCTAGTTTTGCAGGCAGAGACACTAGAGGCACAAGCATGGGAGAGTGGGGCTTTCTCTCCAAACTGCTGGACAAAGTGCAGTCTCACTCCACGGTCGTTGGGAAGGTGTGGCTCACTGTCCTCTTTGTCTTCAGGATCATGGTTCTAGGGGCCGGGGCCGAAAAGGTGTGGAGCGATGAACAATCAAAAATGATCTGCAACACTAAGCAGCCGGGTTGTACGAACGTGTGCTACGATCACACCTTTCCAATCTCCCACGTTCGCTTCTGGGTACTTCAGATCATCTTTGTGTCCACGCCAACGCTTCTATACTTCGGCCACGTTCTTCATGTCCTCCACAAAGAAAAGAAACTGAAGCAGAAGATTGAAAGCCATGCTGAAAGGCAAGGCATCAAGCAACTCAAATACACCGACGATCATGGCAAAGTTATTATCAAGGGCCAATTGTTAGGTAGTTACCTAGTCAGCCTGTTTGTTAAGATCTTGCTGGAGGCAGCGTTTATTGTAGGCCAGTATTATATTTACGGTTTCATAATGATCCCTAAGATAGAATGCTCGCAATCGCCTTGCCCTCATACGGTTGAGTGTTACATGTCTCGTCCCACGGAGAAAACCATCTTTATCATCTTTATGCTGGTGGTGGCGTGCATCTCTCTCCTTCTGAACGTGATTGAGATGTTCTACCTGATATGCCGCAGGTCAAAGAGACATCGTGGCACGCAGATGTCTGCGTTCTCCAAAGATTTAAATGGATCCAAGGTGCACATCACAGGAACTTCAAAGTCGAGCAAAACTTAAGGTTGAAAAGATTGTTCGGTGTTGTAAGCTTGTCAATAGATAAATGAGTATTAAAATTAATGTCATTTTGTGATCAATTTGTTTTGCACAGTTTTTGTTTTGCTGTGAAATGAGTATATGTATTTAATGTTTGCACTAGAATGAATGTTGGTGCATGATATTTAAGGTAATTTTATATGGACTATATATAACTTCTAACCTTTGTTAAGGTAATGACTTGTCTATGATCTATCACTTATCTCATTTTATTACATTTTTGTGATGCTCTACTTGGTCTGACAACAGAATTGTCATAAACTGACGTTACACTTAGATATTAGTTTATGTAACAAACTGCAGTTTCATAATTTTCTAAATACTTTCTTCTCTCCCCATTTGGTTAAAGAAAACCACGTGGAACTATGAGAGTAACCAGTAAAATGTGGAAAATAAAAACTGTGAATAATGTAACAAGACTATGTTTTTTCTTATTAAATTAAAGTATTGCTAAGCTATATATTGGGAAATGTTAGAGTTTCATTAATTCAGAAAAGAATGAAAGGGATAGTTTACCAAAAAATGATTTTTTTTTGTTTGTCATAATTTACTCGCCCTCGTGCTGTTCCAAACCTGTATGTTTCTTTCTTCTGTTGAACACAAAATAAGATATTTTAAAGAATGTTGATAACCAGTTGACGGCACCCATAGTAGGCCTATTTTTTTCGGAAGTCAATGGCTACCGTCACCAACATTCTTTAAAATATCTTCTTTTGTGGTCAACAGAAGAAAGATACTCATAGGCTACAGGTTTGAAACAACTTGAGGGTGAATACATAATAACAGAATTTTCTTTTTTTGGGTGAACTATCCCTTTAAAGGAGGCTCCAACAATTGTGGCATAATTTAGCTACTCACCCAAAAGTTGTTCCAAACATACATGACTCCAAAAATAACAAAAAAGCACGATAAAGATATCATATAAGTAGTCCATTTGTCTCACGTGCTGCTGGAATCTAATTGCAATTTGACTGTGCGCATATTTTACGTTTTTTATCTCACAGATATTCAGACATTTCCGTTTCTGACGCGTCAAACTTGGTTGTTTCACATTTGTCTTTTTATTTGCCTTAGGCTACATCTCCTTTAGTGGTTTATGGAAGAAGAGAATTATGCAGTGTTGAGACGACCTTTTATTTTTGGGTGAACTATATGTGAATCTTAATAGGAATACTTGAAGCACATATATAAAAATAAATAAATACAATGTGATGTAGGCTACCTTTAAAAACGCATGTGGATCTGTATGGTGATCTCAAGCTAGTTTCTTATTTTTATTGTTTTTTATTAAATATAACAGGTTTTACAATAAAACTGGAATATGGAAAAAACTGAAATTTGTCAGAAGTGTTGTTTCATGCATTGGAATCAAAATGAACTGTTCGTTCATTTTATGCATGTAGAGGACCACAATGGAAATAAGCCTGAGGCTTTTTTTGTGTATTTTATCCTTAACAAATTGTATTTAAAGTTATATGAATTGCCTCTGGCATGATTGTATATGTTTATGATCATTGTTGAATAAATCAAAAATCTAATTGTCCTGATTTTCAAATGCACTGATGATTTGTGCTCTTCACACGCCCCCCTGTGATGAAAAGACATAATGCAATGCGAGCCAAAACATTTTTCTAGTTAACATTGGACACGATCACTCGTAATATTTAGAAATAACCATTCATCTTGCATCTTATAAACAACACACTATGTTTGCTGTTGTTTTTGTGTGTATTTTTATTTGCACACATGACATATTCACAATACTTATGCTCATAATAATCCCTGAACTGTGTGTTAAGCTATAGGCTACTGCTAAAATAGGCTAATGTTCATTATAACTCAACTGTGTTCTTCAATTAGCTACCAAGTCAGCTACTGTAAAACAGATTCGATGTACATAAAGTGGTTTTTAAAAAGTGTTTAAAAAGTGGGATAGAGCACATTCAGGGATAATAATTATCTCTCACAGAACATGTGAATCTTTAATCTTTGAATAGAACAGGAAATGGTGGAGGGCTTGAGCTCCAGACATGGGTCTAAGGGAAACATGATGACATTTCAGACTGTTTAATTTAGCAAAATGTCTTAGTAAGGGTTAAGTTCTCTATCTCAGCCACTGCAGGTGGCCTCATCTTGTGCTGGCTCCTACGACCCATCAGATAGAATATTTCTCCTAGATTCAAAACCAAAGACACACACGCCACAACGAGCATGAAGATAATGAAGATGCTCTTTTCAGTTGGGCGGGATGTAAAACAATGCAAGCCCATTTTAGGGCAAGGGTCTACTTTACATTCTAGCTGTGTGGGCATCCAAAGCCCAATTAAATAGTACTGGGCTACAATGAACCCTGATTCAAACAATATAGTCACAAAGAGACTCAACATATAGCAACCAAGCAGGCTTCCTTTGTAATAAATCTTCCCGTTGTCATCAGTGTATTTGGGTAGTTTGACACCCCTTTTCTCTGGCTGGTTTTGTAAATGCCGTCTCAGTTTGTTTTCTTTGTGGGTGACTTGCAGAACGTAGCCGAGGTAGACCAGATTGGGAATTGCCACAAAGATGATTTGGAGCGTCCAGAATCGCATATGGGAAATGGGGACGGCATGGTCGTAGCATGCATTCAAGCAACCAGGAGTTTTGATGTTGCAGACCATACTGGACTGTTCATCTCCCCAGACTTTATCCAGTCCAGCCCCAAGAACCATTATTCTGAAGATCAGCAGAACCGTCATCCAAATCTTCCCAATATTGGTTGAGTGAGACTGCACTTTGTCTAAAAGTTTAGAGAGGAATCCCCAGTCTCCCATGCTGACCTGCAAATGAGAATACTTTTGAGGACGCGGTAAAGTACAAGACATACATATATTTGACAACTCTGAACAAATAATACTTCGACTTTTTTTTCTATTATTTTTAACTAAATGGTCTTTTAGTTATCACCGTCGCTTTTAATGGTGTCATTTCCCCTCAAGTTTATAAATGTAATTTAAAATAATTCAATTGTAAAACTGAGAAAGAAAAAAAATGAATGAATGGGTTTTTCTATAATATACAGGAGAGTCGGTACAACATCAACATTAAAATATGCAGCCTATCAGCAATAAGAAAACATGTTGTTTTAAATAAAAAACAATCATTCCAATCATCAGTTAATGTTAGAGTGCAAATTATAGAGTGTAATTCCATTTCCAAACCTTATTTAAGACCGGTCCCGTGACACTTATTGTGTGCAGGCGAAAAGATGATATCAGAGGTTTCAAGATCTGATCTTCAACAAGTTTTGTAATTTTTATAAGTGTAGCTTTCATTTAGTGCCCACCCACACACAAAAAAAGTACAAAAAAAGCACGTACACATACAAAATCACACTCTCAGATAAACACCAACCTTTACATTGTCCAGCTTTGCCTCAAGATGTTGCAATACATGAAACAAAAACAAAAAAATGAGTCATGATCATGAGAAATGTGATGAAATTGTCGTTTCCATAGACAGATTTTTCCGAAATTACACAAACACAATGCTATAAGGAAAGGTCTGACGGTTTGCATTTCATACATTTGTGCAAAAATATCTTATGTAATCCAAAGCATTAAAAATGCAGACCAAAGGCCATGATCATAGCAATATGTTATGCTGTTTTTGTCTTTGTACAGTTATGGGTTTATACAATATAGTGTTTTGATATTATTTAGATGACATTTCTGTAATATTCATTTTAATATCAATGTCTGACCGTGGTACAAAAGCCAATTAAGGATGTATTTGGGTAAAAGGAAAGCATCTGCCAAATGAATAAATTAAAACATTAAATATGTAAATATGTATGTTAGCATGCATGTTTGAACTTTGTTCAGCTCTCATGTACAGTTTCACCGCAATTATTTTCCACAGAAACCATAATTATAGGAGAAAATTGGCAAACATTACTTACTTGCGGTTCTGTGAAGTGTACAGTGCAGACAAAATATGGTTGTTCTCACTCAATGATAAAACACAGAAACACCATATGAAAGGACACACATTTTGGACACAATTTTTATACTCGCCATCCATTTATAGATCACTCAGTTAGATCCCCTTTTATATCACAATTGAACGACTGTCATGTTTGAGAGTATTTTTATGATGTAAACCACTAAATAAAGACGGATATGTCCAGTTGTGTGGATGCATATGTGTCTCTATGGTCATCGAGAGTGGAGATTTTACTTGGAAAAATGAGAGGTGAAGTTTATTTTGGTAAAATATATAACTACCCAAAAGTCAAAGGCTGTAATGGGTTTTAAAAAAGAGGGGTTTTGAATGAATGAACCCAATTAGGATGACATCAAAATCAAACGTGCACAAATAAATGTTTGCGCTAAATAGGCTATAACTAAATAAAATAATTAAATACTGCTTCATTTATATCTGATGAATAGTCTGCTACAAAAATGACGTGATTCGGGTGTTTTTTTTTTAGAATCTGTTCATAAGAACCGTCCGAAAAAAACTAACGTATGAGAGTTTTGTAGTGGACCGTTTGGGACGAACAAATTCAAAAGAATGAATCGGACCTTCCAGACCGAGCCATTTCGGACTAAACCGATTCATTAGAATCAGATTTTACAGCACCATCTACAAGAGGGAAAGAGGGCTGTTTAAAGGTATTGTAGGTAGGAATTTTATAAACACTTTTTTCCAAATTTGTTTAAACTTTCTGTATATATCAATGCATAATTAAAATGTAAGTACTCTGATAAAAAGAGTATAAAAATCGAGTGACTCTAGACTGTTTAATCTGCACTAAACACAGCTCATTATTTACATTCGGGACGAAACACAGAATTGGCTTAGGCGACTGTCACTCTCTCGCAACCATGGCAACCACCCTTTTGCCACACAGGACCTGCCCACTTGCGCGCGCATCCGTTTGATTTGAGGAATTCAAGAGGCACGGAACCTAGGAATAGCAAAACAATGGCAGAGAAAGACCAACCAAAATTCACATATGCAGTTCGCGAAGGCAAACCAGGCAAAAAAAGGAAGACAGTAACGTTACTAGAAAAGGTAATGAACAAAAAGTCTTTGGATAAACAACAAAATAAAACGCATGTCAATATCGGCGTGGCTTTCCAGCGATGGCGAGAACTGAGAGACCTCAAGGGGCTGAAAAGTGACGCCTGGATGGCTATATTTCTGCTGGACAGGTAAATCTTTCTTTTTGTACTTTGATCATACATATTTTTTTCTTTATGTTTTCATGAAGCATGAAATGTGTCATTAGCTGCCTAATATAGCTAACATAACATTACTTAGCGAGCCGTACTAGAAATGATAAATAATATATATGCCTAGCTCAAGAATAAGATGATAGCTATAGTGTTGAATTGTGCATAATTTTGCTTTAGATAACTAAATACATGTTTAACAGATAGTATAGGCCGATCCGCATCCAGGAACTTTTCTTAGAATTATATTTACCCTCTGTCTAACTCTTTACCATGTTCACCTGGAAGTTTACCTGCACGTTTTTTCGCCTTTGTTTTGTTTTTAAACAAAAAATCCCTCGACCCCGGATCTGTCCTCGAGCTGACGACGCGGTACTTGTCTCTGGAGTGTAGTCCTCATCAGAGTCAACAATGCTTTCATTATGGAAACTCTTACATGCAGAACACCATATATGTTATGAATGTTACACGAAATTCATCTTCATCACAGTGTAAATGATGGCAATGGAAAAACGTGTATCATGCAACCTGTTTTTAGCTTTGCCTTATAGATAACTAGCTCGTTAGCGAATCAATAATTATATATTTTAAACTTTACCAATATCAATATGCTGATAGTGAGTACTAAAATACATCTTATTTGTTTATCTTCATAATGATAAAGTTAGATTTTTTTATTACATGTGATTCTGACATGATGTCACTACATGCACTGCGCTCCTTCCTCTCCGCTCGTCTCAGGTAAATAATGCGTCTTCAGCTCAGCTGTCGGAGTCGCGCGTTCATGTGTTTTGGAGGCGTGGCTTTGGAAGGAGCCCAGAAGGGAGGGGGTGGAGTGAATGGAAATAATGAGCTGTCTTTAAAACAGTCGTGAGAGGTCTACAGACACTCGATTTTTATACTTTCTTTTTCAGAGTACTTACATTTTAATTATGTATTGATATATACAGAAAGTTTAAACAAATTTGGAAAAAGTTTTTTTTTTATACAATTCCTACCTACAATTCCTTTAAGACGAACAGATTCACTAGAATGAATCGAAAATGTTAAGTGAGAATCGTAAAAACGTCTTAGCCTGGCCTACTAATGTCTCACATATAGCCAGGCTAGCATTTGGTAAAAGGAACCAAGTGTCCAACTAGATTATCCCACAATACAGAGACCAGTACAGCTTGTGATCAAATGTCTATATAAAACAACAGCCATTTTAGGAAGCAAAACTTCTTTACTTCAGTTTTCTATTCCCCCTCTCTTATCCTTATGTAATTCATGTCCTCTCACATTGCTATAGAGAAAACATTAGGGTCCATTCATCAATTTGGGCTTAGTTAATCTGTCACTGCAAGATGACTTTTCTGTCAGGACCTGAGACAATATTTATTTCGATCACTTAGGGTGTAAATCAAAATCTATGGTGAAGTTTCTCAGGTCTTGGTTGTAAAAAATCTGTGTCATTGATTATCAGTTATCCATTTAAATGTCAGTTTAAATGTTTGCCGACCCTCATTTGCCCCCATTTTGGATCTCAGTCACGTATGACATGAAAAGTGGCCGTGTCCGTGTTTTACAAGAAGAGATTACTCAAGTTCATTGTCAGGATGACTGACCGCAGATCTCTCCCCCACAATTACACATAATTAAACAAAAATTAAAATCCTTGAGAAATAAAACTCCTTTTTAGGAGATTACACAAGGCTTTACTTGAAAATAAAAATGTGTCAAAGGTTGTCAGGGTCAATCTGTGATTCATACAGAGAACTATCTATCTATCTATCTATCTATCTATCTATCTATCTATCTATCTATCTATCTATCTATCTATCTATCTATCTATCTATCTATCCTCATTTCATGCATTCAAATTGGGATTCATGTTTTATAAAGGCTTGTTTCAGATTAGGAAATTAGGATATGGCTAGAGTTTTTTCAACAACAAAGAACTTTTAAATCTCGGGTTGATTTCTATTAAAACTAAGCTTTTTCCTATTATATAAAGGTTATTTTTAAACATTTTACTATATGACTTTAAATACATACACTTTAAATCAGTCATCCATCATAAATTAATATTCCATAAAAATTACAATTGTCTAAACAAAGAGATGTTTAAATTTCCGGTGTGTGGAAAAAAACTATTTTTACACACAAAAAAAAAAAAACGGTAAATGACCGTTCCTCAGTTGTGACGCCTTTCCACCACATTTAACAATTTTTGCAGCAGTTGTCTTAAAAGTCAATGTACTTATTTACCATGGAGACAACAGTGTGAAGAGCTTGAGATTAAGGTAGATATGTTTTTTTTTTTTTGTGTGCAAGTTTTCATCAAGCTTTATTAATTTATGCAAAAACTGTTTTAACAGTGTAATTATCCCTTTAAGTACTGTAATAATGAACCACATAGGGTTAGGGTACCGATCCACAATCTGATGATGCTGCCTGAATCATAATCACACAGTGTTCGTTCGTTGGCCAGAGGAGAACTGGTAGGCCTACCCCGACTGAGCCCGGTTTCTCCCAAGGTTTTTTTCCTCCATTCTGTCACCTGATGGAGTTTGGGTTCCTTGCCACTGTCGATGGCTTGCTTAGTTGGGGAAACTTAATATTCAACATGCTGATACTTTTGAATAAAAACGGAACTGAGCTGGACGATGACATCACTGTTTTCTGCAGAACTGCTTTATAGATGAAATGAACTTATTTGATGATCTTTACAACAAAACTGAATCAACACTAAACTGACTTAAGCTGAACAATGACACTGTTTTATTTTAGAGCTGCGGCTGAAATAAAATCTGTTTACATCATTCAATCATTTTCTTGTTATCACTGTAAAGCTGCTTTGAAACATATGTGTTGTATAAAACACTAAATAAAGGTAACTTGACTTGATTTAGGATTAGGGTGTGGTTTAAGTTCGTTGTGTGTATTTATGCACAATAATTACTATGACTACATGTAACGTGTTACAAGGACACTGCACAATAAAGTGTTACCAAATATTGTTTTGTTGTATTCATTATGCTGAAACTTGTGTCCTTTCTTATACTGACAATCCCTCTGGAACAATCAGTGGTTAAGTCAAAGACACAGCAGTGAGTGTCATTTCTTATAAGGCCTCATACAGCCACCTTACCAGCCCTGATCTTTAGCCACTACACACCCACCACCATCACATAGATGTTGTTTCCACTTCGCAACATAGCCTATTCAAGGCTGATGATTCAGACAAATTTCGCTAATTTGTGAAAGTGTGATGCAACCAGACTCTTTGACTACTTATAACAAGAACAGAAATAAAGAAGTGAAAGATGACTGGTTAAAACTGGGTTTCTTTATCATAGAGTTGGGTGGAGCTTTCAGTGTTCCTTCAGATATAGGTAAATCACATGTCACGGGTATAAGATTAATGACTGAATCCTGTCTGAGAGTGACATCATCGAAAGCCTCCGATATTTCATAAAGATACAGATGTTTTATTGTAGAATAGTCTTTAAATCTCAACGAGCGGAATAAGGAAATAAGCTTATTTAAATACATACTTGCGAGTGATTTTAAAATATATATTTTTTACGATCATCAGTAGTAGTTGTTGCTTTACGGGAAATTACCATTTGGACCCTTCATTCAGGTAAGAATATTTTGGGATTTGTTGGAGTCTGATTTTAACAGTTACAACAGTATTAATTTAATATCAAATATATTTAAATAATTAACAAGATAGTTATTGTTAACTATTTGGACCCACTTTATATTAGGTGTCTTTAACTAACATTTAAATAAATCATTTAATACAATGCACTAATTAAGTACATACACGTTACATACACTGTAAACTTTTTTATTATGCTCAATAAGTAATGACAACGTATGCTTTTACTCATCAAAATAAGTTAAGCAATTTTCAACTCTTTTTAATAGTTATACAAGAATCAACTAATTTTTTAAGTCAGTTTAACGTAAGTTGAAATGACTTAAACATCCAGGTTGACTGTACTTAGGCAGCAACTTTTTTACAGTGATTGTACTTTAATTATTATGATTGCCTGCATGTAGTTACATCTGTAATTAATTTCTGTAATTACATATTTTACACTGGTGTAATTATACATGTAATTACAACAGTAATTACCTCTATAATTTCCATACCTTTAAACACCAAACCTGTCCATAACCTTACCCGTATCCCACTTCAATTGCAGAAGTGTTTTGCTACAGCATGTTGTACTTATTTTTTTTGTTGTTGCTGCAAGTACATAGTAAAGACACCTAATATAAAGTGTTAAATATATTCTGAATATACATTCATAAAACATTTCTATATTTTTTTTTTATTTGGTCCCCCATCTTATCTGTATGAATTCTTACAGAAAACATTCTAGATACATAACTAGGAAATAACTTTCCCTCGAAGGATTCAGATTGGTTTCAAATATACCACAAAAACCTGTCTTTTTGATTGTCTCCAAAAATGTATGATTTTATATGTCTACAGGTTGGTGAGCTTACAAGGCACAAAGTTTTTTGTTCCCCATATAATTTGGTGAGTATGACATGTCTTTAAGTCTATAATGGATAAGATGCAAATCCTTTAAATAAACTGAAGATTTTTGAGAAGTGAGAACATTACAGCAAAACGGCCAATGTGTTGTAAAAATCTCAGTCGCTGTTGTTCTCTTGTAAAATTCATGGTGGCTATGGGGGGGGGGGGGGGGGGGGGGGGTTATAAACCATTTCTCTTTGTGCTCTGTGAGCTCTCTCTTTATGCTCTCTCTGAATTGAAAATGACCTCAAAGCAAAGGTTTTCTGAAAATTAGATTTTGTCATAGTTCTGTGAAATAGACGATAATGTCGAGGAGGACCCTGATTATGAGGCATCCTCCTCAGATGAGCATGAGACTCCTATGTTGACCCTCATGTTGTCTAGCAGATAAATTACCTTCCAAAAATGGTCCCACTTGTTGTTGATATGTTGATATACATTTTTCTAGATTATAGTGATCAGAAGGATTTTACATACACCGTAAAAAATGATCATGATTTTAACGGTAAAATGCTACAGTGAAAAACTGTTAATTGGTTAACAGAACCTTTCCTTACTATATACGGTAAATAACTGTGATAGATCTAACGGTACATTTCATGTCATTTTACTGTAAAATACCGTCAAATTGACATTCCCACAATTACCTGCGTGACACTTCACATTTGATGTATTTTTGTTGAAATAACTGTTTCTTCATAGTTTGCGTAGTCTTTTTTTTAATCAGTTATGTACATTAGGGTTTTATGTGACATTTAATGTTGTTAAATGAATGTTTATTGCCTTTTTAAAATTTCATATGTGTTACCATGATGGTGTTTAATGTTTGTGTGAATCACACTGTGCAGCTTCTAAATACTATTCTTGTGGAAGAGCTGCTTATGATGAATTCTGATTGATCATTTGATTCTCATTACTGCTGTGATTGTTGACTGTCAGTGTATTACAATGGTACAAAACAGATATTAATACTTAAATAGGTCGGTATATTAACATTATATCAGATAAAAATCTAATTCTGGGGGTTTACATTACTGGAATCAAATTGACCCCAGTGGGTAAAAAATGTTGGTAGATTTGAGGGTAACAGGAAGCAAAAACTCAATTTAGTTTGTTATTTATTTATTTTTTCAGAAAACAATGTTACTCATCTAGTAAATGCATCTTGATTTAATTTTTATATTTGGACTTGAAACAAGACAAAAATACTAAGTAAGGAATGCCATTTTTCAGTGTTTTGCTTATGAAGTGTCTACATTAAAAAAAAAGAAAAGACATTTCACTCTGCCAACCTCCAATTCCTATTTGTGATGATCACCATGTATTCCTAACAAACTAATTGTGTATAATTTAGTGTAAATCTCCTATCTATCCTCCAGGGAAGCCCTGAGCAACTAATCATGGGAGACTGGGGATTTCTCTCAGCTTTACTGGACAAAGTACAGTCCCACTCCACCGTCATCGGCAAGATATGGATGGTCGTCCTCTTCATCTTCAGGATCCTGGTGTTGGGAACGGCGGCGGAGAGCGTGTGGGGTGACGAGAGATCCAACTTAGTATGCAACACCAACACACCTGGTTGCGAGAACGTGTGTTACGACTGGAAGTTCCCTATCTCGCATATTCGCTTCTGGGTCATGCAGATCATCTTCATTTCCACTCCGACTTTGCTGTACCTGGGCCACGTGGTACACGTCATCCACCAAGAGAACAAATTGAGAGAGGAGCTGAAAAGTAACCCGATGTCGAAGCAGCCAAAATATACAGACCCCAACGGGAAGGTTGCAATCAAAGGAAACCTGCTGGGTAGCTACTTGACCCAGCTGTTTGCAAAGATCCTTTTAGAGGTGGCTTTCATCGTTGGACAGTATTATCTGTTTGGATTTATCATGGAGCACAAGTTCCACTGTAAGATGTTGCCCTGTACGGTGGAGACAGAGTGTTTCATGTCTAGACCCACAGAGAAAACCATCTTCATTATCTTCATGCTGGTGGTGGCTTGTGTGTCTCTGGCCTTGAATATTCTAGAAATATTCTATTTGCTTTGTAAGATGATAAGTAGGAGGAATAAGAGATCTAAGAATGTAATGTACGCTGGTGAAACCCATTATCCTTCAGCTTTTATGGTAGAACCCAGTGCTGTTAATGGAATGAGACACAATGAGTTAAACATGGCCTTTCAAAACAGGTGCGCTCAAAGAAAAGGCAGTCTTGAAGGAGCCAAATCTGAGCTATAAGGCAAGTCCTTGTGTCATTCTAGCACCTATTTCTGGTAACACTTGTAGGAAAATACATATAGCTAATATAATCAACTTCGTATTCAGAAATATTAATATAATAATAAATTATGATCAAACTTAGCCTATGAAAAATATTGCTAATTGTAACTTTTGCTAACTGAACACTAGATGGCGCTGTAACCTTCTTGGGTTGCACTCACTAACTCCTTATTTCTGTCACTAAGGCCAGTGATTTTTTTTGTCCTTTTGTATAGTTTCTACAGCCTTTTTTATTTTATTTTTACTTTAACCACGTTTTTATACACCAATAATAAATGTGAGATAAATATGTACATCAAAACGACTGTTTTAATTATTGTCTTATAAAGACGGGGATCAGATATTGAGCTTTTAAATTATTATTATTAAAAATTATTTATTTATATATATATATATATATATATATATATATATATATATATATATATATACACCGGCTATACACACACACACACGCACATATATCTATATATCAGAAGTATATATATATATATATATATATATATATATATATATATATATATATATATATATATATATATATGCTCATAACCAAAAACTTCTGATTTACAGATCACTTAGGCTATGTACAATGAAAACTTTCTTATAATACATCACTGTTGGTGAATTGTTAAATTCTAGTCAATTTCATAACGTTTTCGAGAGAAATATTTGTTCGTCTGAGTTGAAGAAGCCCATCAACCGAGAGAGTGTACGAGGAGGACCCAACAACTGACGTAGCAGTCATGTGACTTTGCCAAACTTTGTGCGTCTGCTTTCCACTTTCTTCCCTCCGAGTCTCTTATAAGCAGGAAAAGTTTGACAAGTGTGCCTCAGTTTCTCCATAGTCGCTTACTTGGATTTGGTGGCTGGTCTTCAGAGGTGACGGAGTAAGTCCGTACAGGGCTCTCCTCTCTTTACTTCTATCTAGGTAAGTTTTTACAGAAAGTCTTTCAACTTTTCAAAACTTAGTTTTTTTCCATAGCAGCACTAATATTTATAACTGAGCATCACAGTGGAAAGTTACTTTAAAATAATGAATTTAATCATTTTAAAAGGCTTTTGTCATATTTGATTTGATTTTGAAAAACTTTTCAGTGAGTTTAGAAGTTTATGAAACGATATGAATCGCCATAATAATATAATATATTATAATCATATATGGTTCATTATTATAGCCTATCATATTAGGTTTAGTTTTTATTCACGTCTGTTGTGGAGGTCATGTTTGGTAGGAACAAGACATTTTAAAGACATTTCAGTAATTAAAACAAAAATGAAATAATAGACACTTCAAAAACTTTGTGTCTGGAATAAAGTTTTGAAGAAAAATGTAAGCAGTAATCAAATACATGAATTTAATTGGAAAACATTATAACAGCTATTTCTCTTATAGAATAAATGGAAAACAACTTTTATTTTTTTTTCCCTGCCTTTGTTTTTTTTTTTTTTTTTTTACAACTCTAATACGACTTTCTGGTGAAAAACGATCTGTTTCGCTTGCGTCGTCAACACACTGTAGAGGGCGCTGTTCCGTGCCGTATTACAATGTTAAAAATATAGTTCACCCAAAAATGAAAATTCAGTCATCATTTACTCACCCTCAAGTTGTTCCAAACCTGTATGAATTTCTTTCTTCTGCTGAACTCAAAAGAAGATATTCTGAAGAATGTCAGTATAACCAAACATTTGACGGGCCCCATTGACTTCCATAGAATGGAAGAAGATAAAAAGTCAATGGAAGTCAATGGGGTCCATCAACTGTTTGGTTATCAACATTCTTCAAAAATATCTTCTTTTGTGTTCAGCAGAAGAAAGAAATTCATACAGGTTTGGAACAACTCAAGGGTGAGTAAATGATGACCGAATTTACATTTTGGTGAGCTATCCCTTTAAATACCCCTTCTGTAGCAAAACGTAAACCTGTAATTCTCAAGCATTCCTACATGTCAATTTTATATAAACAATTCTTATACTAGCCTATATTCTTTACTATATACTCAACCCTATCAAAGATTTAGTAGAATGCTACATTACAGAGAGACAAGCCTACTTTCTGCCTATTGGACGTATATAAACAACAAAAATACTTGATGTCTCCCCCTTGATGTCACTGTAATTGTCGTAATATACATTCCACATACCCCATTTAAACTTTATTAGTGCCACGAGACCCACAAATTGTCCAGGATATTGAAGAGATGCTCTTCATCATGTCTGCACCACATGAATCAGGCAATTCTTTAGAACTCTTTAAACAGTTCCTTATGATATTTGATTTTCCATGCTGCACAGGGGAATTAATCAAAGACTTGCTTCCCAATTCAAGTCAGATTTTAAGTGAATGTTATTGTTTGCATTTAAACATTGCTGATGTAACCAGAGGGACCAACATCTTGCTATATAAACATGTGTCTTTAAATTCCCCAGTCAGTCTTGTCTTAGTCGTGTTAAAGAGTCATTTAAGATGTTTTATTTAGTAGAAGGCGACTCACTTTCTGTAAAAACTGTCATGGTAGCATTAGCTTGAGAACTTTGATTTCACAAAAGACAGCAAGTGCTGGCAGTTATCTTTACAACCCTAAACCTAACCCCTACGTGTGTGCGAGCCACATGTTTGTTATGTGAGCTTTCTGAGACCAGGTGTAGTTTATATTATGATAATCTTGAGGTCAGTTTTCATGCTTATTTTCATAATAACATCCTCAGCAGGTGCTGAAACTAACACTTTCATCATGTGCTTTATGTGCAGAAAAAATACACTACAGTGGCCTCACAAAAAGTATTTGGACACTTGAGCCACACTTCAAAATGTACGAATGTCTTTGCATTACTTAACAACTTTCAAAACCAGGTGACTTTTTAATCCAAATGTGCCCATATATATATATATATATATATATATATATATATATATATATATATATATATATATATATATATATATATATATATATGTGTGTGTGTGTGTGTGTGTGTGTGTGTGTGTGTGTTATGCTATGTTATAACAGTTATGCTGGTATGAACTTGAGGGGAACTGACTTCATACATTCACTAAAATGATGGACTATTTGTTTAAAAATAATAGAAAAAAATCACTGTGTTATTTGTTCAGAGATGTCACTTTGATATTTTGCATCTAACACAAAGACATTCAGACATATTCAAGTGTCACCGAAGCGTCCAAAACTGTCTAAATACGTTTTATTACATCTGATCTTTTCTATTTTCAGCTAGAACTCCCTCAAGATGGGTGACTGGAGTGCGTTGGGAAGACTTCTTGACAAGGTGCAGGCCTACTCCACGGCCGGAGGGAAGATCTGGCTCTCTGTGCTCTTCATCTTCCGGATCCTAGTTCTGGGAACAGCAGTGGAGTCGGCCTGGGGTGACGAGCAGTCGGCTTTCAAGTGCAATACCCAGCAGCCCGGTTGCGAGAACGTCTGCTATGACAAATCGTTCCCCATCTCGCACGTGCGCTTCTGGGTGCTTCAGATCATCTTCGTGTCCACACCTACGCTCCTGTACCTGGCGCACGTGTTCTACCTGATGCGCAAGGAGGAGAAGCTCAACCGCAAAGAGGAGGTGTTGAAGGCCGTGCAGAACGACGGCGGCGACGTCGAGGTCCACCTGAAGAAGATCGAGCACAAGAAGTTCAAGCACGGCCTAGAGGAGCACGGCAAGGTGAAGATGAAAGGCGCCCTGCTCCGCACCTACATAGTCACCATCATTTTCAAGTCCGTCTTTGAGGTGGGCTTCCTGGTCATCCAGTGGTACATCTATGGCATCAGCCTGTCCGCCGTGTACACGTGCGAGCGTTCGCCCTGCCCCCATCGGGTGGACTGTTTCCTCTCTCGGCCAACGGAGAAGACCATCTTTATTATCTTCATGCTGGTGGTTTCGCTCGTCTCGCTTTTGCTCAACATCATAGAGCTTTTCTACGTGCTCTTCAAACGGATCAAGGACCGTGTGAAAGGCCAACAGAACCAGTACCACACCGGCACCATGAGCCCTACACCGAAGGAACTGTCCACTACCAAATACGCCTACTACAATGGCTGCTCCTCGCCGACCGCACCGCTCTCCCCCATGTCGCCTCCGGGCTATAAACTAGCCACCGGCGAGCGGACCAACTCTTGTCGCAATTACAACAAGCAGGCCAACGAGCAGAACTGGGCGAACTACAGCGCAGAACAGAACCGCTTGGGCCAGAACGGAAGCACCATCTCCAATTCGCACGCCCAGGCCTTCGACTTCCCCGATGACACGCACGAGCACAAGAAACTGACGCCAGGTCACGAGCTGCAGCCGTTGGCGTTGATAGACGCCCGGCCGTGCAGCCGCACCAGCAGCCGCATGAGCAGTCGAGCGAGACCCGACGACCTGGACGTCTAGCCACGCGACTTGGTGCCGCGTCACGACGCTAAAAGACTGACACAGGCAGTGAGACGCGTTCAACTCCTGTGCTGAGGGGGCGGGATTTCATCCGCACAAGATCCTCACTCTAGACTCTAGTCGATACAGAGACATAAAATTACTCACACTGCTGGAGGTACTATTCATTAATAATGATGTTGAAACTAGCAGAGCTAACATGCCCTAACAACCGAACAGGTATAGGGGGGCTCAAAGGGGCACAAGCGGGGCCAAACCTGGGGCGCCTCTCGATTCTGCCCACCAGAATATGCCTTGGTGATGTGATTGATTTTGTTTGCTTGTTCGTATTGGGTTTATTAAAAAGCCACACAATGATTCCACTTTAACATGTTGCACTCCTACAGTACGTGTAGATTTGTGTTCTAACTCCCCCCTACGGTTAAACTTCACTCGTTTGCATGACATCAAATCCCCGTTGTCCAACAGGGTGTTAATATTTATTTATTCATAAAAATTAACAGGATATCCACCACTAGATTAAGATTGACTACTACTCAAGGTCATGTCTACATAATTAATACCATCCAAGTGCATATTTATTGACAATAATCCAAATTTCAGCAATACATTCATCAGCAAACACTTTTTTTATTTTTTAGTAATCACAGTGGACTGTCATTTTCCTGATAAACTTTGAATTTATGTGGTGTCGGTTTTTGTTATTTGATGATATTTGTTGTTTTTTGGGTGGTGGTATGAATTGAAATTGAAAATGTGTGGACTGAGCTGCTGCGCCAACTGGTACAGCAGCTTGATTTTCTTTTCTGCATTTTTACTGAAATTGTCCTAAATAGTCTGTGAGAGAATGGTTTAACTTTTGTTCTCTTTTTTGTCATTTTATTTTCCTTTTTTTCTTTGTGGAGGGCAGACGGAATGAATTAGTTTTGAATTAGAATGAGTAGAATTAATGTCTTACCTTTGGAGTGAATGACCTTTTTAACTCAATGTAATCATTGCTGCTTGAGAGATAGAGTTTTAGTACTGTAAATCAAGCTAACTATGTCACAAATGTGAGTTTTTTTTTTAGAAGACTGCTTTTTTAGAGCTGGACTAATATTTAGTCAGTTATATTAAGAGATATATGCCAGCGTAGCTCCACAACTACCAAACACTAGTAGATGACATTTCATTATGGACATTCTTTGTTTGGATTTTTAAAATTGTGCATCATAGTATTGGTACTCATTTGCAGAGGCTCATGGATTTTTCAGCTACAATGGTGTTTGCACTGAGATTTTGGCTAGGGTGTTATTTGATGCAAAAAATGACGAGAAGTTCTCTGTTATGCACGTAACTAATTTATTTTACAACACACTACGAGGCGTAAAATCACTACACTTTAACAGTGCTCTCACAGAATCCTTGGGTTTGGGCCGTTGAGTGGCTAAAGGCAAGATTTTGCATCTGGTAAATAGCACATATTGGGTTTTAAATCAGAACAACACTGATGTAATGCACATTCCATGGGAATCCGCTGTCGTACAGTGTGCATGACAGTGGAAAAACCGAGCAATCAAACAAAAACGGACATTAATCAAATCTGTGAAAAAGCAATTTAACCAATAAAGATTTTTTCTTTGTCATTTTGTATTTGTGTGTCTCAGTCAAACTCTTTTATATGACCACACTAATGCTTTCCAATATACACTTACTCATTTCAGTATTTTTGTTTACACCCAACGAGAGGCACATGATAAAAAAAAAAAAAAAAAGAAGACAAAATGCACTGCAATTTGTCTGGTGCCAGTATCTAAAGGAGTCTGGTGCAGGCTTTTTATCCAAGAGAATTAGCCCTACACAAACCACCGTGTTTAAACAGGCAATAGAGACAAACGCAGTGTAACGGCCAAGATCGGTCTACACCAAGACCGACTCGCAAACTGAAAGACTGATAAGTTTTTACATGTATGTTTTAAAATGCCCCAGAAACTTTCAAAATTTCATCATATAAAAAGATTCAGAGCCTTTTCTCTTATCCAAGTTTCCTATTTAACCTTTCCACAAAGCTAAATAAAACCATATGCCTGGGCCGAGTCTGTGGACCACATGTGGCTAGAGCAGAAGAACGTAAAAAAAAGCAGGAGACTTTGATCTAATGCTAATTAATGCAGATCTTTTTAGACCAGATTTATCACACAATACTATTGCATATACCAGAGGCCGAACTGATAAATTCTGCAGTTATCCATCAGAACAAGATAAAAGAACGAAATCAGCTGGTGCAAAAATAAATAAAATAGGCCTTGAAGCCAAGTGTCTTCTGTATACACATATACATTACCTTTCAAAAGTTTGGGGTCTGTAAGAGCTTTGTATGTTTTTGAAAGAAGTCTTTAATCCTCACCAAAAGCTGCATTTTTAAAACAATTATTAAAAATTCAGTAAAAAATAGTAATATTCAAAAATTATATTTTTGTAATTTACTCCAAAGCTGAATTTTCAGCATCATTACTCCAGTTTTCAGTGCCACATGATTATTATTGTCAATGTTGAAAACAGTTGTGCTACTTAATATTTTTGTGAAAATATACATTTTATTTTTCAGGATTCTTTGCTGAATAGAAAGTTCAAGAGAACAGCAATTTTTTTTTGTAACATTATAAATAGGGATGCAACGAGGCCGATGCCGATAACTGTATTTTCTATACAGGATACATTTCCTTCAGTTATTTGCATGCTTAATTATGCCTGTTAAAATGTACTGTAGCCTACAAGCTGTCACTTTCACTGTTCATTATATTGCTCTATCATATTTTATCTTTCACATGCCAACATGACATCATGACTTTTGCGTAAACAGACACGCCACTTTCAAGTCAAGTTGCGTGTTATCTATATACGCATTTTGAGATATCCGCGTGTATGCGTGTATGTTTACGCCATTAATGTCCAAGTGATTCCGCGTATATGTACACGCCATTAAATTTCCGAGCGAAACGAAGCAAAATGTAGATCTACATTTGGGGAGCGATAATTTTTTTCCCTAGGATGGTAGGGGAAGACTCATAAATGCTATTAACCCCAGTGACGGGTAGGTTTAGGGACGGGGTGGAGGTAGGTCATATATTTATATATACAGTAATAACGTTAAGTCAACTGCGTTCATAAACACGCTGAAAAGCGATTGTGCGTGTTGATAGCACGCCAAAAATGGAAATACGAATTGGCGTGTCATACACACGCAATTTTATGAGGGCCTGATACCGATGTCAGAGCATCCCTAATTATAAATGTCTTTAACATCACCGTTTATTAATGAATCCTTGTGGAATAAAAGTGTTGATTTCTTTCAGAAAAAAAAGTCTTGCTGTCCCCAAACTTTTGAATGGTAGTTATGTATTTTCAATTTCAATACTTTATGCTAAGTCACCATTCATACCACAAAATATGTCAGCAATGAAACAGAATGTACGTCAGAGAAACCACTCGAGGGATGGGTAAACATGTCTGAGGTACAGTTTATTTTGCAGAGAAAGATGGGGACGTCAGTAAAGAGTCACTGGAAATGCATATAGGCTACAGAAGACTTCTGGCCACACTCTACTGGAAACCTCAGTGTGTGAGTTACATTTCCTGTGCCCATACTGCCACCCAGACCACAACTCCTGGGTGGTGCTGGGAATCCATGTTAAAGCTGCTAAGTTTGACTAAAAATGTCCAATGGACGTTTTATTATGACGTCGCCCATGTTTGATTAAACAGCTGCTTTGCTTCTCTCATAATCTTATATTGGACACCCGCCTAACTTTATTTTTTAATGACACGTCTTTCACAATCTGATAAACCATTCCCCCCTCTGTATCCATGTAGAGCAAGTTTGTAACAAATGTTCTGGGAAGTTTTATTCACAATTTCAAAAAGGATTGATTCTGTGATGGTCATCTTCCTGACCAAAATGTTTATTAAATCTCTGAATTTATCCCTCTCCTGCTGCTATATGGGAGCGGTTCCAAGTGTAGGTACATGAGAACATCACGTGTGATTCCCGCAAATGGTCCGACTCTTCCTGGAGCTCAGCTAGAGCGGTGGAATGCCGACTATCAAGCACGCAGGGTGTGAAAAACATGCAATGCTTTGTAGATGGTCAACACACACGGACTGACCGCTTTGCACCTCCAGGCACTGTGTATATCATGCACCGTCATGTTTCCTGAGAGATCTGCCCATTCCCTGCTGTTTATATAAGCATAAGCAAAGCAAAACAATAGGATGCTTCCAATTTTACAATGGTGAGAGCTGCCAATCCCAAATGGTGTCTCAGTTTTCCGTGCGGTTAGAAATTGGATTCGTCCTCATCGCATTTTTCTTTGAAATTTTCCACTGCTGGATGGTCTGGGACTGCAGAGAGAAAAGCTGTGGTTTTATTAAACATGGAAGAGCAGCTCCCAAACATGTCTAATAAGCTGAAGAACACGCACAGAGTCAGAGGAACTCAGCACTAATAGACTCTCTCTGTCAGCAAGAGGATTTAACTTTCTCTTCCTCTCATTTCTCACTATATCATCACCTGACACTGTCAGTCTCAGTCTCACCTCATTTATTGCCTTGTTTTAGTCCCTTGCTGTTTATTCGAAGTGAGTTCATGTTGCCTGTAGGCCATATGAGCTCCTCCCTACTGTTAGGCCTCTGCGGCACCAACGGGAAGTCTGCAGGAAGACCCGAGGCATGTGACCCCAGGCTTTGCCAATTCCTTCCGTGGAAAACAACGCAAAGTATTAAAGCTCGCAATTTTGCCTGGAGTTTCTGATAAGCAAGCGCTACATCAAAAAGGTCTGCCATTTTAATGGTCCTTGTCTTAATTTCACTTCTATTCCAATTATATTCAAAAGTCATCAATATGAAGCATCTGTGTTATTAGTGGAGTTTGCTAAAGTATCTAAATTGTGTGACTTGTTGAGGAGAGATGTTCTATTAGTTCTAAGCTGTCAGAATTACAAATTTGACATTTGAAATGGCAATAAAACGTCTGAGAAAAAAAAAGGATTGACCATGCATTGAAAGAGTAACCAGAATAACTTTTGACTTTTGAGTAAGCAACACCCTAGCAAGAACAGTCTGACACTCAAAACCTTAGCAACCACACAGCAATGCCCTGGCAATAACCTGTAGAACACATTAGCACAAAGTAATGCCCTGCAAACTGTTTATTGTTAAAAGCAGTCTCCTAGACATTTAAAGTTAGAGAACAACACATGACAGAAGGAGTTCACTGGCTGCTATTGCTCCCTTAATAGCTCAGACAGAGGAAGAGACACAGAGACTGACTCAAAACACAGACAGAAAATACGGACACAGGAAATGAAAGACAGGAAATGAGCACAAGCACTAAACATCAGGCTCAGGGAAGAGCAGAAAAATAAAGTTATTTAGCTGATATCAAGAACAGAGCACGACTTCAGAGAGCAGACAGATGCGCACTGGAATGCATGCAAATTAAATGAGGCAGATGAAGAGAATTATAGGAGGAATGAAGTGCAAATCCAGAACATGAGCAGAAAAACCCAACAACAATATTGCATGACGTATGCGCACATGCAGCATATTCCAGATAGCAAACTCTGTGCCTGTCGGGGTGAATCAGCAAAGGCCTCGATACAGCATCTCTTTTTTAAGGAACATGAGGTTCTTCCATATGTGTCGCTTTTGGAGCAGGATGTTGACCATGTGGGATGCATTTTACGCCGGTCCTGCCACTGTCCACTCTGTTCTCTGCAACCCAGCGCCACCTATGTTTTGATAGCACTAGCTCTTTGGCTCCCCTCGTCCAAGTGTCAAGGCCATAAAATCTTTAATGTGGCCGGATCCTGCGCGTCTCAAAGAGAGACTTTAAACTTCACTGGGACTCTGTAAGATACCTCTAATTGAGGTGGATGGGGTTTGGAGAGTATAGGGCACGCTGGGTCCATACCAAAGCTAAAATTACGAGACTTGTCATCGGTTACGGAGAGGTCAGGAGAGAAGAAAGTATGCAGCCCACATCCAAAGTCAATAGCGGGTTGACTGGCATAGGCAAAATATTTCCATGCTTCACCCCGAAACGGCGCTCTGCGTTTTTTTCCCCTCACTTCCACACCGGCTCTCACTTACGGCAAAACGTCCAATATGTCCACTATGGTCATTACTCTAAATTTAGCCAGATGCACCCCGGTTTTCCACTGAGAGGTCCAAATCGGGAAAATCAAGCCAGGAGTATTCTAAGAATGGGGAATAAGATATATTTCATTCGCCTGACTTTAACTAGCATCTATTTAAGGAATGCAGCAGTCTGAATCACTTTCAGCACTGCTCTTCTGGCAATATGTATTTGCAATAGCTATAATTTTAAAGGGCTGCTTAAACAGCTGCTAAGCGAGAAAGATTATTGATTATTCAATTTCTGCAGCTAAATATTGTGTAGGCTCTTACCGAAAAACTTAAGGCACTGTTTATCTTTGTTCTCTTGTACTATATTTATCTATGCTTGTTTATTTGCTCTTATTTTATTACTGACTGTTCACCTGTCCGTAATAATGTTTGAACTGTATTAGTAAGGCTAGTAGCTTTTACTGTGGTATCGAAGTACTTGAAGGGTTCCTGATCCGAAAAATGATCCAATCCATTTCTCAATAAGGTGGCATCAACAGCATTGGCACTTAGCAATGAGAATCTGTGCATATAATCTGTTTATAATCGCGCTCTCACAAACTATTATAACTCGAACTTTCAGCAAAAATGATTTTAAACAAAGACTGAAAGAGTTGTTGGAAGCTTAAAGGGTCAGTTCACGCAAAAATGAAAATTATCCCATAATTCACTCACCCTAAAGCCATCCTAGGTGGATATGAGTTTCTTCTTTCAGCCAAACACAATCAGAGTTATATAAAAAAATATCCTGGCTCTTCCAAGCTTTATAATGGGAGTGAATGGAAACTTTGATTTTGAAGCCTAAAAAAGCACGTCAATCCATCATAAAAGTAATCCATACGGCTAATAAAGGCCTTCAGAACCAAAGTGATGCATTTTTGTATGAAAAATATCCATATTTATAAATTTGGTAACGGCTGTACGTGAGTCAAGTTCTGGCTGAAGAGTGACCTCTGACCCGAGGCATGACATAGGATGTAGGAGTAGCGTAAGCTTAAGTGAGAGTAGACGCCTCCTGCGGTTCAAACAAATAGGGCTGGGCAACAAACTCAAGCTCCTCCCACATAAAAAAAATGTGCCACCCCCTTAAAAATTCTCGTTTTAGACTTCTAATTCGTGACCAGTGCTTTGTTTTGCTCTATCTTCTGTGCTTCCGTGTTCATCAATATGTCATGCATCGGGTCAGAGTTTACTCTTCGGCCAGAAATCGACTTGCGTACGGCCGTTACCGGAAGGATTTTAATTTGGAAAGATTACGACTATGATTACATCAGTACTTCCACAATAGCAAACGAGCTGATCAAAGCAAACAAGTTTACAAGGAGACGGAAGTGTCGGAACCTTTGAAATGGCGACGGCGAAACAACAAACACCTGTTTAGATGGAGGAACGGCTGGTCGAAATGTTGCAACAACACGACTGACTTTAGTGTCTCCTCATATGATGTCTAGAGCAAGTTGCCGCGACACAGTATCCATTTTCTTTACATATGCTTCCCTGTGAGATCACGTGAGGTACTAAATCTGGCATTATAATCTTAAGATTATCGGATAGTCTGTGATGCATCTTGATTTTCAAATCTTGTAGTGTGTGCAGGTTTGAGATTTGAAAGAAGGTAATCTGTGAAGATTCTTCTTATGTGCGTGATGCAACCAGATTTCACAATCGGTTTAGATTTAAATACACCTGTTGTCTGAGCCTGACTCAAGGCAATGGAAAAATCCTATTGGATTTTTGTTGAGGGAACCAGGGTGATGCTAACTTCCGGGTTGGCCAACAAAAATATGTGTAAAATATGTGTATATGTGCAATATGTGTAGGTTCTTAGGAGCTGATAAGTACAGTAATAACCAAGCAACACCAAGGTAACGTTTTTGAAATGTGTAAACTTTTAGTTCAACAAAATATTTCAAACACTTCACAACAATTATGTGCACACTAGCTATGGGCCCAAAATAAATTTAGAATAAAATAAAATGTCCTTTTTGAAAATGTTCCTTGGAAATCGTCCTTAGGAATTCCAGAGTTCAATCCAGAGTCAGTTAGTCAAAGGGGAATAGTCAAAGTCAAGGGTAAATAGTTGAAAGGAACAATCTTTGGTGAACTGACACAATCCTGCCACAGGCTTCCGGAATACTGTGGTGGAGGTTCATGGCTCATTGGGAAGGCTCGCCATCTATGGATCAATGGCTCACTTGGTATGGACTGGATCATCTGGAACTTCTGCTCGCCTCATAAAAAGACCTGACCAAGAGAGGATTTTCAGTATGAGAAGCCAGGATAGATAAAAGCGATTTTCTGGATGGCTCTCCAACTTCTTTTCTTATCAGTTTTCTTTCCAACTCGTGGGAGAACCATAGACAGTAAAAGAAATGGACACAGAGACCCCATTGATTTCAACGTAGAAGACTTGAAGCCCGATTATTGCACTTCCTGTCTGATGTCTGAGCGAGTGCGCAGGCTCAAACTGAGCTTGACGACAGTCTGACAGTTGAAAATCATCTAGTAGCTGTGCCAAGACAAATCTGAATCACCTAATTCCTCAAAAACGTTGTTGAAATATTTTGTCCCGTTGCTTTTATGGACTCTCTATCTATGGGCTTCTCCCTTAACTTTATGCCTCCATGTCCCCCCCGATTGCCTCATAGACAGTAAAAGATTGCCTGCAAGCTTCTCCTCCTGTCTATACGGTAATGTCTCTATTGTGCGACAGAAAGTTGCATGGTTATGACGCAATCGTTAACCTATTTTTACAAAAACGGCTTCTATGGGGCCGTAACGTAAGATACAAAGTAATGGAGCCTTTTATACATTGTCGTGTTTCTTTAGAAATAAATAATGGACAAATGGAGTCTTTGGACGCCTCAGATATAAAGTTATTCGCTGTTAAAGTGACGCCAAAATGAACGGGAGTCAATGGAATGCTAACAGCAGGTGAAGTTCTGCTACAATGGCGGCTTCAACTTCCGGCTGATGGATTACCCCCTTGGGAAGAACCCGAAGCAGCGCTCCATCTGATTTTAACAGTGTTTTCCAACGGAAGCATTCTAGCACGCTACTTCCGGTTTCCCGCTAAATAAATGTATTTTTCAAAATAAAACCCCCATTTCTCATAACGTAACGTATGGGTAAATAATGATAATAATTAAATACAATTTACTGGTTAACCCCTTTTTAGGCGGGTTACATATGTAATTACTGGATTAGATTGCATGAACTGATAAATGTACACCTTGAATGCAACGCAAGTCGCTTTGGATAAAATGCATGCAGTAAATGTAAATGTATGCTTTTCTAAAGTTAGTGACATTTTTGCTTTGATCAGAATTCCATACTATCATATATTAGTACTCTTACTACTTCTGCAGTAGCGATACAGTAGTATTTTTACTATGCATTGCAAGCACTCTGTATGAAACATATCCCTTGATGCAAGTTTCTTGAAGAAACCTTCCATTTCTAGAGTGGCAAATGAACTGGAAGTAATATTAACCCTGATTATTTTTATTTTATGCATTTGGTAGACACATTGGTAACACTTTACAATAAGGTTAATTAGTTAAAGTGTGTATGTCAGGTGAATTTTTTTTAGATATATTAAATAAGGTTTAGATGTCTGAGTGAAAATTTAATTATCATTAAAATTATTACTGTAATTGCCCTACAGTAAGCTTTAAAGACATTTCTGTCAAGATCATATTTTTAAAACACAGCTGAGCTGTGACGTCAGAAGAGGGAGACGTGCCAAAAAAGTTCTATTCAGTGGAGAGTTTTGAGTCTAAGGAGATCCAAAATCCCCCTCAAACCTACGATGGCCCACAGCCATACAATTTTGAGCCTCCCATGCGAGACAGTAAGATGAGGAGCCAAACAGAAATTTAAATAATTCCTATCGACGAAACATAAATATCTGGTGTGAAGAGAACCAGTGGAGAGGTGGCCAGGTGTCTTGGTAAGTAGGCTATAGGCATAACCTAGAGGTGGAACGGTACATGTATTCGTATTGAACCGAAACGGTACGGGCGTCACGGTTCGGTGCATGAATATACACGGAGAATACACGGTATAAAAATAAATAAAACTCACATGCAAATTAATTAATGCGGAACTACTGTTAGATACGCGGGTCATTTAGGGACACCTAATCTGAAGCTCCGTGGCTATAATGAACAGGCTGCGATGTCAAGATTGCAATGCTGGAATATGTTGGTGTGTGTGTATGAGAGAGAGAGAGAGAGAGAGAGAGAGAGAGAGAGAGAGAGAGAGCCTGCGTATACCTAACTAACTACCTAACTTAAATAACTAACTAAATAAATAAATGTCCTAATCACTCATTCTCTCGCTCTATCACTCGTACAATTATCAACACAGCTCACAAACTCACTTTCTCAGCGACCTGGGGAGACGTCTCCCTCTTATGACGTCAAGAGATTCGTTTGGGGCGAGGAGCAGTTTTAAGTGAGTACTGAAAATAACGAACTTTTTCATCTTATATTCTGTCTTTAGGTATCGAAAAACATACAAAACAATACATCAACTTGTCAAACGTGTATTTCCCCTAACTATTTTGTGTTAATCATAATTACAAATTTAACCTGACATACCGTAAAACTTCAAATAGTAGCCCGGGCTTTTATTTTCCCAAACCGTCGAATTGCACCGGCTTGTATTTGAGACAGGCGTCTATATGAGTCAGGCCTTTATAATTTAGTGTTGAGATGTTGGTCATTGAGTGTATGTCTCTAATCTATAAAAATCTCCAAATGCTCCACGTTAAACTGCGGTCTTCCAACCTTTTACTGTCGCGTCGTCAATTGATTTTGATTAATATGCGCGAGGGAGAGAGAGCAAGACAGCGCTCGTGTTGTTTGAAGATGTGAGAGTGCGCGCGCGCGGCCGGGGCGCTCTCTCTCTCTCTCTCTCTCTCTCTCTCTCTCTCTCTGCTCGTAACGCGCCCTGTCAAGCGCAGCAGTCATTCTATTCTACATCACTCATCGATCAAAAAAAGCTTTGGAGGGACAAAAAATTGCTTTGGCGGCCGCGAAAAAGCGGACGATCTGACGGTTTTAGAGGATTAAATACAACCCGAAACTAAAAAACAGACCCGGCCTCTATTTGAGACCGGCCTTTATTTACCCAACCCTGCAGCCACACCAGGCGTGTAAAAGAGACAGGCGTCTATTTGGGACTCGGCTATTATTTGAAGTTTTACGGTACACACTTTAACATTATAACTACCTTAGATAACATGAACTAAGTATGAACAATACTTCTTCAGCATTTATTAATCTTAGTTAATATTAATTTCAACATTTAATAATACGTTATTAAAATCAAAGGTTGTATTTGTTAACATTCGTTAAGGCTATGTGAAGTAACATGAACAAACAATGAACAGCTGTTTATTAACTAACATTACCAAAGATTAATAAACTGCAACGAATGTAGGCCTATTGTTCATTGTTATGGGTTATTAATACATTAACTTATGCTAACTAATGAAACTTATTGTAAAGTGTTACCGACACCTTTTTCTATTTATTTTTTTTATATATATTTTTAAGTATACCCTTTCATTCCCTGGGAATTGAACTCATGACTTTGTTGCATTATTTTCCTGTTATCACTGTAAAGCTGATTTGAAACAATCAGTATTGTAAAAAGCGCTATAAAGGTGACTTGACTTGACTTGACAATGCTCTACTGTTTGCGCTGCAGAACAGCTATGGTTTAACTAAACCAAAACTTTTACTTTAATTAAAAATAATTATATTTATGAAAAGACACACAAAAAAAATCGAATAGTTCTGAACCACAGAAATGCTGCACTGATTAAACAAATAGCTATTTATTTTAAAACATTAAATAGATTCCACGTAGTTAGTTATTTTTTATTTAATAGCTTGGTATTCTATTATGAACATATAGTGTTGAAATGGACACATTTGCTCCAGCAATAGCATGCCAAATATGCTATTGCACATTATGAGGATTTTCAAAATTTAGACCATGCACAGACGAGGGATCTTTCCTCTCATTCATGGAAACTTATGTCAGTATTTAGAGTAATGTGATTCTTGTTATCTGACATGCCGCACTACTGCTGTTGAGGACATTTGAACCCTGTGAGAATCTATACGGTTTTGGGTTTTCCTTATAAGCTACAGCTCTTGATCGTATACCTCCACTGCTTTGGCTCTCCATCTCCAGAAAATTCACAAGCATGTTTACAATCTCATCAGGAATGCTAAAGCAGCTAATAACCTTGTTAAAAACAAGGCTTTGTATGTTCGCTTTTGCTGGCTGCAGACTTGCCAAGGCAGTAGTGGCTCTCAGATGCTGAGGAACTCTGAAATCAGCAAAAAAGCGTGTTCCTCAGGCGCAAAAGTACCAGGGCAGGATGACATAGCACTCATTTAACTGCTATAGACACATTTAAACAAATAAACATAAGTGCATATCCACAAACTTCCTAAAATATTCTTCTCTTATTTTCCCTGCTAACGCATACAAGGTTATCAAACCGCTGTGATTGTAAAAACAGACAACATCGCCTGTGTGTTTGATTATACCAAAGTGTGCATTGTAATATAAAACATCATTTGATGAATGGCTGTTTGAGCACTGAGGATGGTTGCAATTCCCTAACAGAGGGTTTCCTCGTGTATGTAACATTGCAGCTTGCTTAGCTCGCGAGGTATGGCAGTTTCCCTTGGTTGTCTTCTAAAATCCGTGTAATCTCAGAGCCGAACTGTCTCTGGACACAGGTGCACACTTGCTTCATCTGCAGATCACATTGCTCTTCTTCAAATTTACATATTCGAGGATTGGGAAAAACTGTCTTTAGGCATCAGCCACTGTTGCTACAGCCCAGTCTCATCCCAAGACGTCATATGACTGACGCTTTTGACCATACGTCAACATCCGACGTTTTAGGGTACCCTTTAACGTCAGTTAGATGACGCTATCTAATCCTAACCCTACCCCAGACCTAAACCTACCCGCGTCATCTAACTGACGCTAAAGGTAAAGCGTCAGTCAGATGACGCCCTAGGATCGTCATCTAACTGACGTTAAAGGGTACCCTAAAACGTCGGATGTTGACGTATGGTCAAAAGCGTCAGTCACATGACGTCTTGGGATGAGACTGTGTTGGTTGCTACCATGAGAGGAAAAAGTTTCCCTTTTTTCCTGTTTCAAAAAGTAGCTGCTCTCTATAAATTATTTGATCAGTAGGTCTTTGCAACTTATGTTTTTACATTAATGTAAATCATCAAAAAAAATTTGTTCAGTTTAGTCTATTTTAAGTTGAAATGACTTGTACAACCAAATTGATTATACTTAAACAATGTAGGCAGAAACTGAACTAATTTTTTGAACTCAATTTATTTGAAGTTATCAAACTTACCTACTAGTTTTAAGTATTCTTGTCACATCACAAACATTCTCCTAGAATGTTTCTCGTATGTAGCATTAACAAGTCTGATTCGCTTTAGTGAATCGGTTTATTTGAACTGTTGAACCGAATTATTATTATTTAAATTATTATATTATAAAATTATTATTTTGTTAATAGCTAGTTCAGTCTCGCTCTCGCTAACAATTTGTTCATAAGAGCTTGACTTTAGTTTAAATGCTTTAAATCATGATCTGTTTGTAACTTAGCAACACTGCATGGCAAATATTAAAAAATTATAACCGAGTAATATTACAAATCTTTGCATTGTAAAGTAAACTGACACAACCAAAAGAATTAAATAAAGTAAAGGCTGTATTGATATATGTTCAGTTTAATCAAATGATGATCAACCAAATGTTGTTGTTGTTTTTTTTTCAGTTATTTACATGACTGCAAGAATTTGAGCCAAATGTAATCCGGTATAAAACCAAACAAGTGCCCCCTACAATAAAGACAGGCAATACGAAAGAGAGATTGAAAAAAAAAAGCAGATATATCATTGAGGAAATGAAAAGTGATGAATGTATGGAATGACTTTACATAGTTTTTCTGGACTGGACTGGTTTTCTCCAAGCCAACGTGAAAAGGAGCCTCAGGACGCATTATAGTCTGCGATAGATACAGTGACATGAAGAAGAGAAGAGGATAAAGTGATGTAGGCCTAATGAATTAACAGTTTCTCTAATTGCATAGTTGTAAGATGCTATTTAATGGCAGTTATTTTTACCTTAAACTTTATGCTAACAGTTGTTCTGAGTTCTCCAGATGCCCCCGACAGTGTGATTTTGTAACAATTATGTCAGGTTTTTAGACGCATTTACTGTCACTTTTTTTAAATGAATGTTTTACTCTACAGTTGTGCAGTTTGGGGGGGGGGGGGGCGGATATATGGCATTTTTAAAATATATTTTCCAAAATTAGTAATGATATTTTTTATAATGGTTTATTAAAAATAGCAACGTTTCTGTAAAACCAGGTTAACCAGGGGAACCAGGTAAAATCTTGCCTAGGGCAGCAAATTGGTCGGGGCCGGCCCGCTCAGGTTGTTAAACTGGAAGCTCTTGTTTCTGGAAGCTCTCTGCAAAAATCCTTAAACACTAATTCAATTGAGAAGGATGCAAATATGTCAATTTCATGTGACGCACCAAAGTCAGTCTGGAGTTTTGATAGATGCATGATCTATCTATGACAAGAAGCGAATTGGCTTTTCTTTACACTGCATCAGCTCCTGTTAATAAAAAAAAAAAAAGAATCGATCGTTAAATAAAAGCTAAAACTTAAAACATCAACATCAATTTGCACTGTTCTGAGGTTGTTAGCTGGCAAATTAGGTACTACCAAACAAGAGATTTTGGAAAAGTGTTTGCATATTCAAAGCAAAAAAGAACTCACAGTAAGCAAGCCAAGCAAAAACAACAAACAAAATGAACAGGGTGCTAATTAGAAATCAGCTCACAGCGGAACGAGCTGCTCTTAGTGGGAGTTTGGACATGGCACAACATTGAGCTAAGCAGAGTGGACTTTGCTACCCCCGCTAGCTTTTTGTTTTTAATCTGCAATGCTGTGATGTTTAAGAGCTACTAACGGACAAAAGGTGTGAGAAAATGTTTAGGATGAACGCTAAGCTAATGATCCAAGCCAAAACAGATAATTCCACCATTTTCCCACTTGAAATACAAGAAAAGAGGTGGTATTTTACCCACTCTTATAGCTTCTGCTGCAGCACACATTGGATTAAGGCTTGATGTAAACACTTGCACGGGGTTGAGTTGAGGTGAGGACGGGGTAATGGGCTCAAACAGTTGAAAGAAAATGCCTTCAGTGCGAGGCTGCCCTCAGCTGCCCCCTCATTTGATCACAAGGTTCATGACTCATAATGAACTTCTAAAATCTCATATGCGCCCAAATGCGAGCAATGGCGATAAACCTACAATACAAGTTGAACTTGAGTCACTGTTCTCACGTTGAACCTGTACACTTGGAAAAAAAAAGAATTTAAAAAAGGTAATGGTCGACAAATGAACTGTCTATCGTTAGCATTGACACAGTGTTCCCATTTTAAATGGTGCAAAACACAACACAAAGAGAAAAACATCAAAAAGACACGCTCTCCAACCCACACAACTGAACGCTTTTTCAAATTTTCACCACATGAGTCCGTGGGAGGAATTCAGTTCCTATGCAACCCAATTCTGCTTTGCACGTCTCCGAGTCTGGCTCTGTAATACTGGCAACAAAGAGTTTGACACATACTTAAACAGAGTGCCAAGCTCTGGATGCTTTTATGAAGGCTTTAAAAGAAACACCTTTAAATGCAAAAGTATGTATTTCATCAGCACAGCCTATTTATATTGCAATTATTTTCTGCTAAAGAGGCTATTAGACAGGCAACCCAGAAGCAATGAAGACCTCTCGATACTCAGATGAAGCTGACATCATTTAAATGCCGATGCCTGAAGTGATGTGTTTGAGTCATGATGATATGAAGCTATGAGCTCACCTGCGAGAACGTTTTTAATAATGAAGAACCTCCATGGAGATTCCCGTAAAGAAACAAGCTTATCATCTGAGTTAAGTCTGAACGGACTATGTACAGATTCTCTTTTGCCTATTAAGCTCTCATTTTTGTGGATATGGTCTTAAAGCCTTTGGAACGGTTACCAACCAGTAACCATAGCAAAATCCAACAGCGCCAGACAAGTGTTTAATTTGGCTCTTCTTTTACTTCCAATGTTATGTCCTTCCTTCCTGTCTGTAAAATTCTTGGTGTGGATCTCTTCAAAGTTTAATACTTTTATACTGTCTGACATTCTGTATTTGGAAATCTGGACAATGAGTTTGTCATTTTTTTGGTTTGACAAATCACCGTATGACCAGGTAAATTCACTACAGTTGTTTTATGGTTTATGGCTTATGAATTGGTAAAAAACCTGCAGCACAAGCCACCCACAATGTAGTTTTTCCAGGCACTAAATAGGCTTATATAAGACTGTGCCATAACTATTTTAAGTAATCCTTGTCATTGTCGCTCTTTTCAGGGCAAATCAGGACATCTTTCTATGCAAATGATTGTATTCACAAAAAAACATTGTTTTCTCACTAATTAATTGTTGCACTTTTACCTCACGTAAATAAAATTCAACGGCAAACAATCACTCAGAACTGGTCCACAAGATCGGGAATTGTGCTGTGAAATTTAGAGTAATGTTAAACCTAAGAAAATACGATAATGAATAATAATGAAATCCCCCTATATCTAAAAATGTGGTTGATGTGACTTTGTCGGTCCAAAAAAAGTGTGGTTATGGTTTGAACCACAATCCAATAAATACGAAAATAAAAGGAAACCAGTTTGAAGCATGATCTGGTTTCAGTCAACCCAGAACGGTCTGGCACAGAGGAGATTAAGTTCATCACACTTCTACTATAATTATTGGAATATAATATGCCATATGAAACTTTGAGGTTTCTGGAGATATGCTGATGTCTAACCCTCAAATAACCACAACATTTGCTTCTGGTTAATAGTAAAGCGCTATTGTGCTATAATCATAAACAATTAAGTAAAAGCACTTAAACCCAGACAAAATTAAATGAGTTATAATTCCTAAATTATATGATATGGGACTTGCTGGGTGTTCCATGTTTTGACAAAAACACATTTAAATGGGTTTAAATGCATACACATGGTATTAGCATGTCAGCCAGTGGCTGTTCCCATGCATTGACTAAAAAATATGGGTAAACAGAGCTAATAGGTGCTGTCTCACGTCATCAGATGGTGGGAAAGAAATCTTTCTGAAAGAATGGGTCAAACTTTAATTTATTTTAGCAAGTTAACATAGTAGGCAAATATGTGTCAGAGGTTGTCATTTGCGCCAGGAGTGCGTAATTGGACAAATGGAAGGAGAGCAAACTGTGATTTACATGAGTGGTATTGGTCGATTTGAACAAATAATGTCTTTCCTTTTTGCTGGACTCAGCGATAAGTAATGAAATTATAGCGTTTATAAGCAGTAATTAGTGAACTGCTTGGCCACAGTCTGTCAGACATAGACACGGCCTAATAGGCCACTTCTTGCATTTTACTGCCCACAAAACAGCTTAATAAACAGTAGCTACCCATATCACCTGCTGGGAGGGCTGGGCTTTGGAAAAGTGTCCAGCCAGAAACAAGCCTGGGAGCGTTGAATGCCTCTCCATCAGCCCACAGCGGGTCTTCCCGTGTGTCACCCTCACCGCAAGCCCGCGGCGCGTCTCGCCTCACAGCTCTTTTTATTGCACCGAACGCCATGAGTGATTGAAGAGTTAATGGTGCAGCTGTTGCAGAATTAGTCTGTGTAAAATGGCCATAAAGTGTGTAATGTAAAATTAATATTAACTGGAATAAAAGCTGCGTCGGACTGAAAGCTGAACTGGTGGAAAACTATAAACCATTTACAAACCGGATGGCTGTTAAAACGCTTGTCTTACATGCTATTCTTGTCTGCACACGCTATTTGTGCGAAAGGAAATGGTTTTCAAAACTAATATATAAACACAGAATACAATGCTTCTGTGAAAGTAAACAGTGGCTAAAACAATTACTAAAACAAATCCAGCTACATAAATATTGGTTGTGTTCAAATACAGTAACACTAGAACACATTCAGGCTTCTTTATATACATCCAACATGTTGGATACAGGAGAACAGGGAAGGAATAAAGACCTGAGCAACTTTGACTTTGGCTAAATTGTTATGGCAAGGCGACGGTCAGAGAATCTCTGAAATGGCAAAGCTTGTGGGTTGATCCAGGTCAGCAGTGGTGAAAATTTACCAACAGTTGTCCAAGGAGAGACAAACCACAAACTGCCTACAGGGTGTTGGGCACCCAAGGCTATCCCATCCCTATCCAACGAAGGCTATAGCCCATCTGGTCCGAGCCAACAGAAGGTCTACTGAGGAATGTGATGGACCGACAAGTTGGACAACCTACAGGACTTAAAGGATCAAGACACCTAAATATTTGTACTAAGAATGTCAAAATGAATACGAATTTATGCTGTGTAAGGCATGCACATACAACTTAATTTCCCTTGTACAGTTCCCTGTAGTTATGTATATAATTTGATTTTAATTGTGCAGCATGTTTTCGAAGCAATAAAGATAACAACTTAAAATGTTGGCTTAACGAATAATTAGCTCAACAATATACAAATAACACTTAATTCATATGCAAACTGTTGTGCTAGTAAAGAGCCATAGAATTTGAGATGACCTGTAGTTTTTTCAACGGTTTCCAAGATCTCTAGGAGTGTGAAGTGTATGTTGGTCAACAAAACGAAATCAGGAAATAATACACACTTCACAACTTATTCAGAGAAATAACGCTGGCTGCGTATTTAAAGACGTGAAGTTTTACTTCCAAGCATTTATGTCGTTTCGAGCAAGATGATGCATGCTAAACCCTGGATTTGAACAATTCAGTGCAATATAGTAATAGGGGACTGTATGTATTGTAATATCTAATGTATATTTTGAAACAATTTCTGCTAATATTCCCAGATGGATGTTCATGGTTTAATATTTCCAGCATAATTACGTTCACAAATAAATGTATTTACCTGTGTCGGCAGTGTGCAGTAGACACACAAATCTAAATGATTTAGTTTTTCCTGCATGAAAAATCCATAAACATTACAGATAACATTTGAAGTATCAATTAATGTGCATACATATATCTTAAAAACTATTCATGTGCGACTGATCTGCTGAAAATCAGGTGATTTTAGGTCAATGTTTTGTCAATGAGTCAATAAGGGCCTCTGTCGATAGGGAATAGTTCGATTGCTGCTCGAACCCGGTGACTTCACCGGCTGCTAGCAGTTTAGAACGCAATAAGCAAACCAATCATTGAACAGATCAGTGGTTTTGGTTCATTGGGGTTCATATATATATATATAAACAAATTCATGCTTCTTTGCTTCTTTGTATATATTGCATTTTTATCTAAAATGTGTCAGAGTTGCATCTGGGTAAAAGGGTAAAAAGGTGATAGGTGATAGTATTAGAAGGGTGTCATTGAAAAAACTTGAAGCTGGGTCCAATTTTCTTTGAAGTGTCCAAAGGATGAAGAGAGTCCCACCTTTCAAAGAAAATAATCAGCTTTCAAAGAAAATAATCAAAGATTTTTATGCCACAAAATTGTGTATTGACACACACAGTAGGGGGAACTGCAAACAGAGATCAACATTTCATATTTCCCTGTAACCTTGATGGTTGGAATGTGGGATGATAACGCCGTACAGTTTGTTCAGTTCAACAAAGTCCAATAAATCTCTTTTGTAAATTTGTTTTCTAAATACCAAATGGGTTACAGGACATTTTTTATGTTTTGAAATGAATTTTAAAGCATTTGCTGGCTGGTTTTGGAACATATTTAAAAAAAAAATTGGAAATAATGTACAGTCAAAATAGACTTTCGTTTTTTGCATAAACTCATTTACGTTAATATTTTTATTTAGAATGAAAATTATTCCCACATAATATAACTTTTCTGTTTCCTTTCCCTTGTGAAAACCTGTGTAAAAAGTGGCACAGCTTACCTCACATCTGTTAGTCAGGTAATCAGGCCAGTCAGGGGCACCAGACAACTAATTAAAGCTGTTATCGTAATGTCTACCTGGTTTGGCTTCAGTACTAACATGCAATTACGCAATACAGGATAATAGCATATTATGCACTATGATCTCAACAACATGACTAATGACTGAAGTTAAACACCACCGGCAGCAGCCTCTCCATAGTTACATATGCCTGAAAACATATGCCAGAAAATGCCTACATGTTAATCAGCTGTAAGGGTGGATCCTCTCAGATAATCTAGGATGATTTTGCCTCTTTTTAAATGCAGTTATTTTGTGCTTGATTACACGTTAAAAGCATTATTTATGTGGCTGTAAATTAGTGGTCAGCAGAGAGTGAGGACATGTCTGCTTAAAACACAACACAATAGCTAGAGACACTTGATTTAAAAAAAAAAAAGTAAAGTCTAAAACTTGCACAATCCATCAACAGATACAAAGATGCAAAGACTTTCTATAAGATTTACTGTATATTATGTTAGATACTCAAGCAAACTGGACTGGGACAGGTACACATACATTTCTTAGTGATTCTAAGAGATATGCCCTTTAAATAAGAATTATGTTGTTTGAGGCGGGATTTTTTCTTGTCATAGACGTTCCTCTTGGAAACCATACACACCGGGAGCCCATGAGAAGACACTTTATACTGTAAAACTCTGTTTCTCTCCCTATTGAAAGAGCTTGTGTTATGACATAAGTGAATATAGCATATTAAATCATTGCTTTGCCAATACATTTTTAAGAGCAAAAGTTATCTCTTAACATTAGATAATGCACAGTGAACTAAAATGTTATTTTTTTAAAGTGCCCGTTTTAAAGGTTCCTAATTTTGTTAGTTATCACTATAAAGCTGCTTTGAAACAATCTGTATTGTATAAAGCAATAAATGAATAAAGGTAACCTGACTTAACTTGATAATATTCAGCATCACCTCTTTGTTCACAGTGTCTGAAACGGTTCAATTAAGGATCAGGTCTCTTCACCCTCCTTTCCGGGAGCTGACTCGTCTCTGATTGGTCAGAAAGCCAATCAAGTATGTTGTGATTGGTCTACCGCTTACGCTGCGTGTTGGAAACAAAACGTCCATTAGCCTATATCTAAACTTGAGCTCTGGAGGCTTCCTCAGCATTTCTGACACAGTGATATGAACAGTAATGATGGTTGTACTGCATCAAATCAAGCCCGAGTCCTAATCTTTTGGAAGTGCATGCAAAGTGGATTTGCTTTCGCAGCGCAAAACAGCGTCTTCAACATGTCGACAACACGAACCAAACTCTTCTAGGCCTCATGCTAAAATACAGTGTTTGAGGATGGGTCAAAGTAGACGCTGTTTGCTGGCAGCCAATGAAAAACATAGGCTGGCATTATGCAAATTTGTTGCAAACCTAAATAGGTTATTGTAAGAAGTACAACTAGAATTACTGACGACTCGTTGAACGCAGAATTGGTTCTTTCTTTTAGGAGACAATAACTTTGCACTTTGATCTTTGAAACTTTGAGGACATTTTTTATTCACAAACAGTTATATTACACACTTCATGAAAGGTACTATCTGAAAATGCCTAATAGGGGCACTTTAATATTAAGAAAGGTTAATAAATATATTGCTCATTGCCAGTTTATGTTATTGCATTAACTCATGTTAATAAATGAGACCAAATTGTAATGAGTTACCCTGAAATTTCAAAGAGTTCTATGCTGTTCTATTCTCTTCCCATCACATAGATATGTGCAGACCATTTGAATGATGCCACAGAGACAAATATCTGTTTTCAGTTACGCATTTATTTTTTTCCCAAGCTCTTTGTGTGGCATTGCGTTTTGGCCAAGATCCTGGATTTTCCTTGTGGATAGAAATGTTCTCTCCATATAGCCTGACACTTTAAATTAGTTGTATAAGCCAATAAGTTCTCTCTCTTTCAGTTTCTCGAAAGACATGCCTATATATCTTTAACGACAACATAAAGATACAGCCAAAGATGGCATTGAAGTCACTTTTTTTCCTATTGTGGTTTTTCTTATTTGGTTTCTATCTTTCAGAGGCCTGGTAGACAAGAGCTCCCCCATTACTTGCTGAACGCTCATATCGTGATGAGGCAAGGCATCAGAGAGCAGCTCTGGCCTTTTTGGTCAGCACATCAAACAGCGCTGGCACTCTTATGACCAGCCAAAGCAATCAGCTCTGATTGTCAGAGGCATCCAAGGCCTTATTACACGCAATCTCGGCTAATGTTGCAGACAACAGAAAGATCCCAAAATGTTCGCTTTGTCCCCTGTGAGCTGATATAAAGAGCTCCTAAAGGAGCCAGGTAAAGCTGCAGGGAATTTAACGCTCTTGTTCTTAGCGTGCACTTTTGAGCGTACAGATCTGAGATATCCAGTAAGCCACCAGTTCCAGGACAGAGACGCAGAACATTTCGGCGTCTGCCGAGGGGGTGATGCCTATCGCTGGGTTTCAGAGTTTCATGCAGAACACCTTCCTTAAAGGTCTTGAGGTTGTTTAATAGAGCTGATCTCTGTTTGTCCTGCATGCAGTCATTACTGAGCTAAAACAAAGAAAATGATCCGTTAAGTGCCGCTGGCTGCTGCACACAACATTAACCTCTTCCTGTGTTGAGGGAGACCGCAGGAAAAAAAGACACATCCATCTGACTGTCAGGAACGTGTTATCTCAGTGTTGCAGTCACCTGGTGAATGGCGATGAACATCATTAGACGTTTAAAGAGCATTAAGTTAAGTTCTTCAGAATCATTATTAGCAAAAGTGGTGATTCCATTAACCAGCATATGTCACTACCAGGGACGTGCACAGGAATTTTGAGGGGCAGTTGCTCTGACCTGAAAAAAGCCTCATTCTACATATTATGTCTGAATATATTCAGTGGAATTTTGCCCATACAAATTGCCTTATCTGACCGTGTTTATGTCCAAACTCGATGCCTCATATTATGGTTTTATAATTATTTATAAAGATTACAAAATGTCAGAGATGTCAATGTCAATGTCACCTTTATTTATCTTTATTTATATAGCACTATTAAAACAACACAAGTTGACCAATGTGCTTTACATTCTCACTGAAAAATAGTAAAAGAGACATACTACAATACTAATAGAATAAAAATAAAAACATTTAAGCCATAATAAGCCATGGTAAACAGATATGTCTTAAGTTGTACTTTAAAAACATGTACAGAGTCAGCATCCCTAACATAAGATGGCAAACTATTCCAAAGTCTTGGCGCTACTACTGCAAAAGCCCGATCCCCTTTCTGGCTTAACTTAGTCCGTGGAACTTTCAGCAACTTTTGAGTTGATGATCTCAAGGTTCTTCCTGATTGATACTCTATTAAAGGGTTAGTTCACCCAAAAATGAAAATTAAGTCATTAATTACTCATCCCCATGCTGTACCAACCCCGTAAGACCTTCGTTCGTCTTCGGAACACAAATGAAGATATTTTTGATTAAATGTGACAGCTGGATCACTCCTCCATAGGCTGCCTAAGGGAATGAAACTTGACGGCCCAGAAAGTCAATGAAGAAAATGTTTAAATATTCCATGTCACAACAGTGGCTCAACTATAAGTTTATCAAGCGACGAGAATACTTTTTGTGCGAAAAAACAAACAAAAATAACGACTTTATTCGACTATTCCTTTTCTTCCTTGTAGGCCTGAAACGAGACTTCAAGAGATTTCCACGACGCATGCGCGAGAATTGCGATCTCCTTCAACTACTTCAGTTAAGTTCTCGCGCGTGCGCGTCGTGGAAATCTCTTGAAGTCTCGTTTCAGGCCTACAAGGAAGAAAAGGAATAGTCGAATAAAGTCGTTATTTTTGTTTGTTTTTTCAGGTTTCATTCCCTTAGGCAGCCTATGGAGGAGTGATCCAGCTCTCAAATTTAATAAAAAATATCTTCATTTGTGTTCCGAAGACGAACGAAGGTCTTACGGGGTTGGTACAGCATGGGGGTGAGTAATTAATGACTTAATTTTCATTTTTGGGTGAACTTACCCTTTAACAGAGCTGATAAATAAGTCGGTGTAAGGTGGAGTGATTTATACACCAATAAAAGAAGTTTAAAATCAATTCTATATTGTACAGGAAGCCAATGTAGAGCGATCAAAGATGGAGTGATGTGTTCTCGTTTTTTAATATTCAATAATAATCTCGCTGCCGGATTTTGGACCTTTTGCAGCCGTAGAATGGAAGCTTGACTAATACCCTTATATAAAGAGTTACAATAATCAAGTCTTGACGTTATAAGCGCATGGATAGCAATTTCAAGGCTCTTATACGTCAAGCACGATTTCATCTTATCCAAGTTTCTTAAGTTAAGAGATGACAGGTTTATGATATACAACTTTGTAAACAGTATACAAAATGTATTAACAATATTGTTAAATGTCACCAAAATACACATGAGAAAAATAGTTCCTCGTATTATTGTTTATTGTTTTTTAATTATAATTTATTTATTTATTTATTTAAAATTTGAAAATAAATAATCTGGATTGAATTGACAGAAAAAACTCGCTTCTAATAAAAAAAAAAAAACGCTTAGATTTCGGGAACAAATACAATCCTTTTTTAACCTTTTGGCTTCCCGTACATTCAGTTGTGCTTCTTGCTCGTATTCAGCTCTAACTGGGCAACTACGCATGATTTGTATTATGATTGCATAAAGGGAACAGGAATTCCGGTAGGGAACAGAATCGACTGCTACACCGGTCGCGTGCAGCGTTGCAGCCACGTAAACAGAGTTTTCCCTTCCCCTATCGACTTTTACTTTCGGTGCCCGAATGGAAGTGAATGAGTCTTTGCGATTTTTTTTATTTTTTTATCTAGGCCTACGTGAAATTCTGCATCCATTACGATTTTTTTTCTCCCTCGGAAGGGCAACGTGAGTCGAGAAGGGCATATGGGCAGTTGCCCGGGCAACCCGAGCAACCCCCCTGTGCACGTCCCTGGTCACTACAACCGCAATTTTACTGATTCTCGCTTAGGGCTTAATGTGAGAATTTTCATGTTATTAATCACATTTTTATTGCCAACATGTGAACAGCTTGTAATGAAACCTAAAAAAACGAGAGCTTCCCCTGAGTTTCCTGTTTTTGAAAACCTGTAGACTGATTGTTACGTGAAGGACGTTTTTGCCAGGAAAATTAAAAGGATGTGACGTTGACGCATGCTACCGAGAGCCTCTTTTTTTGTTCTACGACACATGAAACGAATGCTTGTACAATGTTCAGGATAATGCAGAAAGAGCTATTCTGTAGCCTACTTAAATGTCAATCTGTCATGTGAAGAAAAGGGATTGATTCAAACTAGAGTCTCAAATGTATTCTATAATCAAACAGTCTATCAACTATCAACTATAACAGTGTAATTTTAATTACCTCAACTGGCGACATGATGGCGGTAAATTGTAGAGCTTGCGCAAACATTTACATACATATATATATATATATATTATATATATATATTATTTTTATTTTTGCAAGGCAGGACCCAATGTAAACCATTCTAGTAAACTATTCTAGTACAGTGCATTTATTAAACCACAGCTTTTAAGCTCATCATATATCATCTTTCATACTAAAACCACACCACCACTCTTGTGTTATAAAGTTTTGTTTATTCACCATTTTTCTACTCTATTCTATTCCATTGTGTATTCACTTTTACATTTATGAATCATTTGTCTTTCCTTCATCCATCATTTAAAGTGTGTTGTCCAAATGCAGCCATACAGATCAATACTGGATCATTGGGTGATTTATCAAGGAGTCATGTTGTGTGTGTGGGTTAGTGTGTGCTGTTGAATATTGCCCATGTCAAGGAGAACGGTGCGCCCCAGGTCTTCTGCATCATTACATCCCAACTACTGTCAGCTCTGACCACCTGATCACACTATTTCTGCTCAAGCACCAAATCAGAAAGCAGTTCTGTGTGCTGCATTTCACTCTCTAATGGTTCTCTCAGCACAACCAAATGACTATTTGGCAAACCATATACAGAAGTGCATTCATGCATTTCAAGAGTGTGTTGCAAGTTCGCTCTTTAGTTTTATGCCATGGCATTATGTTGGGTAAATAAATAAAACATGAAAAACAATGAATTTATTGATGCTGATTTCGGGGGCTGAGAACAGCAGCAAGCAAATGAAAGAACCACATCAGACAAAACAAACTATGTCTGCAACATGTAATTATGTTTGAAACGTGGCAACCAGGAATTGAGGAATTATTTGCAAAGTCTTCAGAGATACAAGACTGCTTCACATGGTTCCACTTTACAAGCTTAAAGAGAAACAAACAAATTGCACCTCATTTGGTTCACCAGGGATTTATTTTTAACTGCCTTTGGCTTACTCGGCAATCAATAGCGAGCGAGAGCTGCTCTGAGCTTATTCATCTAAACTGATCAGAATTTTCTAGAGCGTGGAGATGAACAATAGTGCAACATTTCTGCACAATAAAAAAAAGAGGACTGCTTTGCAAACCAGCCTGACTGTAATTGTGGTGACTGACCAGGAACAATTAAAAGTCGCTGTCCCGCATGACTCTGCTACTTACAACTCTCCTTCAAAAGCATCCAGGGTCCCTTATGATGACATGAGTGGGATTTTAAAGAACCAGAGGTCTTTTCTTATGTGATTCAGAAGCATCCTTTAATAGAGGTGGCCTTATAATTGGGCATAGAGTGGTGTTTGTTCAGCATGTCCTCACATGCGAGGCCAAGCAGGCGGGCGGTAGAGAGTCTATGAAAGGCAGCTTGGACATGTGCTGATCCAGCCTAGATGTAATTGGTCACTAAAAACAGGAGGCTGTGGTTCAAACAGAAAAAAAAAAGAACTTGGATTGGCTGTAATCCTCCTTTTAGCAGCTCTGTGTGTGAAAGTGTGAGAGAGAGAGAGAGAGAGAGAGAGAGAGAGAGAGAGAGAGAGAGAGAGCGAGAGAGAGAGAGAGAGAGAGAGAGAGAGAGAGAGAGGTTGATGTCCTGTAGACTCGAGTATTGTGTTAACTCTGAGAACATTTAAAGCTCTGGCTGCTGAATCATCCAAACGCAGCGATTTCTGGGTCTTGTTGGGTTATAAATATGGAAGGGAAAATGTACAGTCAGTTAGTCATTATCATATAAAAAAACACACACACACACACACACACACACACACAGACAGGGCGAATAGGACCATGCCAAGTGACTAAGAAATCAGTCGCTTTCTAAAGGTCATTACACAAAAATATTTTGACCACGGAATGCGACTGACGCTGACAGATGTATAATTCATTTTAAACATATTCCACAAATAGATATTGTCTCGCTGTGATAATTAACAAAAATGTATCTGTACATCAGTCATCTGTACACACTACAATTCAAAATTTTGGGGTCAGTAAGATTTTTTTCATAAGATACATTAAATTGATCAAAAGTCACAGGAAACACATGTACGTTGTGTAAAAATTGAACTCGGTTCTTTTGAACTTTCTATATTTATCAAAGAATCCTAAAAAAAAATAAAACTAAAGGTATCATGGTTTCCACAAAAAATATTTAGCGGCACAACTGTTTTCATCATTGATAATAATATGAAATGTTTCTTGAGCAGCAAATCAGCATAAGTATGATTTTTGAAGGATCATGTGACACTGAAGACTGGAGTAATGATGCTAAAAATTCAGCTTTACCATTTACATTTGAAAATGTATCCAAATAGAAAACAGTTCTTTTAAATTGTAATAATATTTCACAACATTACTGTTTTTACTGTATTTTCGATCAAATAAATGCAACTTTGGTGAGCATAAGAAACTGTTGGAAGAAATTGGTCACACTTTAGATTAGGGTACAATTCTCACTATTAACTATGACTTTGCCTCAACGAACTCCTAATTACTGCTTATTAATAGTTAATAAGGTAGTTGTTAAATTGTAAAAAAATAAATAAATAAAAATAAAAAATAACTACAATCAACATTTTAACTTAAATTACATTAAACTGAAATGTGTTGAATCTTGTATAACCTATAAAATAGTTGAAATTGCTTAGTGAGAATTAATAGTTAATTAATTAATGATTAATAGTGAGAGTTGGACTCTAAACTAAAGTGTCACCAAAAAATCTGAACGACCTCAAACTTTTGAACTTGTTGAAGCTATTAATTTAGCTCACTGCTCACACAATAATTGCCTCAGTCATGTTACTTTTCCATGCATGCAATAGAAGCCACTTCTGTCCTCTTGAAAGCAACAGTTCAGCGGACATGGTCTGAAAGTGTGTTTGAGGGGGATGGGAGGACAGAAGGAGGTGCTTTAATCCTCAGAAATAAACTGACACTAAATCTTCTGTTCTTTTAAGAACTCCTCACACGCTCCTTTGAAATGAAAAAGAAAAGATGTTGAAGTTCAGCAAAGAAAGAGAGCCACTGAAGTTAATTTCAAGTTCAGTAAATCCAAACTAATTAACATGTGATCCAATCAGGAACGCCACATTGTATTCTTCTATTCCCCTTCACTGTAAAACACATTGCACAATGAATTATGGTATTTTCAACCTAAAAATACAGCATTTTATCTTTGAAGTGTATAGCTATGAGTAGATTCACTTTATTGTCAATGCCAAGCTTGTGGGCTTGAGGTGGGTGCTGAGAGACTTCGTCCAGCACAGCTCTCACTTTGAACCTAAAAATCAAAGGCTTATTTTTGCCATGTTTACAGGACAAGGATACAAAGAACTGTGAGGGGAAAAGTGTGCATGTTATTCCTCAAAACTCTTGTCAAAGCTTGTTCGTATTTTGGGAAAAGGTGAGAGAAAGCTCAACATTTTTCTTGTACTTAGGATAAAAAGATGATCTGTCTATCCTGAAATGCACTGCATTGTTGTTGGTGCTTGTGTACATTGCCTGCCTGCTAGGGGAATGAAGGAATGATGGGATATTTAAAGTGAACAGCTGTTGTGGTTGAGGTTTTTCTGTTGTGGTTGAGGGGGTCAAGCCTCTTGAACAACCACAATACACACTGGACACTAACCTTTGACAATTATTCCCAGAAAGAACGTGGTGGTGACCGCTTGGGCTCATTGTTCCCACCCGGCTGGTGTCCATTCTCAATTGGAGGGAAGTATGCCTGAAGAACTTGACCTACTACTGTAAGAAATTTGTGTCAGTCATAAGGAGCTATTACAATAAGTGACAAGTAGATTTTTCAGAAAATGGGAATAGCGCTATGCAGATGCTGATGTCTCAGCATTAGCATTGCTATATGGTTTCTAGAGGTTCTAACTTGCTGATTAGCATTGCAATCAAGTTGCAAATTTAAATTAATGTGAAAAATGGGGGGAAAAAGCACAAAAACAATTGGAAAATTAAAGCTGCAAGCAGCATTTACCGGTGTTCAAGCAGTTAAGGCAGTTACGCTCAAAAGCATCAAAAGACATTAAGTTTTATGTAGCAAGCATTTAACCACTGACATCATAGATGGAATATACCTTGTTTTAGCATGATTTACCATGATATACCAAATTTTAGTGTGATTTTTCATGATTTACCATGTTCCAGTATGATTTACCATGAATCTAGCATGATTTACCATATACCATGATATACCAAGTTCTAGTATGATTCACCATGATTTACCCTGTTTCAGCATGTTTTACCACAATTGAACACATTCTAGTATGATTTAATATGATTCTAGCATGATTTATCATAGTTTACCATGATTTACCATGTTATAGAATGATTTACCATGATTTACCATGTTATAGAATGATTTACCATGATATACCACATTCTAGAATGATTTACCAGGATTGTAGCATGATTTACCATGATTCATCACATTGCTAGCATGATTTGCCATGATACACCATGTAATAGTATTATTTACTATGATTTACCATGTTTCTATCGTGATTTACCATGATTTACCACATTGCTAGCATTGATGTGAAGTGTCAATAGCAATGAAGTGATAAACTGACAAAAAAATGATTGTCTTATAATAGTTAACATGGAAAAACAGGTTTGCTTTAGTGCAGATTAGTGGTGAAAATCAAGTTTGTCAAAATGAAACTGAGCCAATAAGTGGTCTTCTACTGCCCTCTGCTGGCCATTATACTTATTAATAAAGTGTTTTCACAGGTCTCTTATTTAGACATATGCTTACACACACACACACACACACACACACACACACAAAGACAAATGTTGTTGTCAATTTTTTCAATGCTATTGGGATGTGTCATTATGAAAATATACTTTAATGGTCTATAAGCATTTCACATAATGTCTTTGTAATCTATTAATCTGATTGTTCAGCATTTATTCAGAAATATAGGACTACACACACACATTCTGTTGTAGATACAGACATTTGAACTATGTGATGGAAAAAATGCTTACTGCAAGTCTCCTTCAGGATTCACATTTCTCAAAGTGCTACAATAGTCAGTAGCAATACTTCAATAGATGAAATGTGACTAAATGTGAGTGTAAATGTTAAATTAGTGATTTTATAAAGTCTAAATAAGAATTATAGCATTATATGAGTTAGTAGCATGCCAAAATGACTATTTTAAAACAGCAGGGGGCAGTAGAATACCACTTATTGGCTTAATATGCCATTGTGTTCAAATCATTTTCACCTTTTTAACTGTTATAGAGGCATATTTGGTCCAACCTGTCTGAAAATTGTCATGCTTATTTAGAGTCACATGTTCTGACTTGTTCTTAAGGAGATCTGAGCATTCATTGAAGAGATATAGGCTTTCAGGGACACTTGGTCAAGGCCACACTTTGAAGTGACCCTATTAAAGTCATCCAAATGCAGAAGTTCAACTTTTTCTGATAATTATTGATCTAGAGAGTCCAGAGTATTGTACTGCACTGGTTTTGAACATTATGATATGAACATTATATGATCATAGATGGAAAAGACCATTTACAGCTAATACAGGCAATTTACCATATAGGAAAAACATGGTTTTGAAGATTTTTAACAGTTATAGCGCCACCTATTGTCCGATCTCCATAAAACTTTGCATGCTTGTTCATGATGTTATATGTCACATATGCTCACCAATTTTTGTGAAGTTCTGAGTTTTTATTTATGATTTATAGGCTTTTGAGTGTATTTTGACACGCCCCTTTTCTAAATGACCCTGTTTCCCAGCCATACGGAAAATGCAAAAGTTAAATTTTTTCGATAATTATTCATCTGAGTCCAGAGAATTGTCCTAGACTGGGCTGGTTCCGATCGGGTGAAAAACCAGGGACTAGTTCGCAAAAGTAGGTTTTGGACAAAATTCGACATAGAGGAAAATTCTTCTTGCCTAAATCAATTTTGGAGATATACATCGTGTCCGTCTTGAGCCAAAGATCACAGTGGTGTAAAAAGCTTGAGACTAGGACCAATGGTCTAGGGGTTATGAGCAATTTAGTACTTTTGGTTGCTGTAGCGCAACCTATGGGCCAATCGGGCTCATTCTCTGATAGGTTCTGCCCATATTGAGGCCCTACCATCTGGCCAGGTTTCAAGCCTCTAGGCCAGGGTTCCCCAAACTCGGTCCTGGAGGGCCACTACTGTCCCTGCAGAGTTTAGCTCCAACCCTGATCAAACACACCTACCTGTGAGTTTCTAATGATTCTGAAGACCTTGATTAGCTTGCTCAGGTGTGTTTGATCAGGGTTGGAGCTAAACTCTTTAGGGACAGTGGCCCTCCAGGACCGAGTTTGGGGAACCCTGCTCTAGGCCTTACGGTTTGGGCTGCACGATGCATTTTAGTGTATTTTTTTTTTTCAAATAGCAATTACAATAGGTTTTCAGCACTTCGTGCTTGAACACCTAATAATAATGAGACCTTTTTGACGATTATGTGACGAATATTGTGAAGTTCTGACTTTTCCTTTAGGATTTATAGGCTTTTGATTGTATTTTGCCCCGCCCCTTTTCTAAATGACCCTGTTACAGCCACCCAAATGCACAATTTCAACTTTTTTTCGATAATTATTGATCTAGAGAGTCCAGAGAATAGGCCTAGACTAGTTTGGTTCCGATCGGGTAAAAAAACAGGGACTAGTTCGCAAAAGTAGGTTTTGGACAAAATTGGCCATAACATTTTTTTTTGGGGCCCAAATCGAACCTTGATTCTAGGACCAACGGTCTAAGAGTTATGAGCGATTTAGTACTTTTGGTTGCTGTAGCGCCACTTATGGGCCAATCGGGGTCATACTCTGATAGGTTCTCCCCAAAAGTGTGGCCTACCATCTGGGCGAGTTTCAAGTCTCTAGGCCTTACGGTTTGGGCTGCACGATGCGTTTTAGGGGATTTTTTTTTTCAAATAGCAATTACAATAGGTTTTCAGAACTTCGTGCTTAAACACCTAATAAAGTAGATTGCTAGCAGTTGCATTCACTCGCATGATTTGAGGAATTTATTAGGTAAATTGTAATTTATCCAAATGCTTTCTTAGGGAATAAAAATAAAGTGCCGCAAAATTATGCTCTTTTGGATATTACCTTTCATGGAGTGTGTAATATAGCTGTTTGTGAATGTGAAAGGTCTGGAAATTGTATTTGTTATTGTCTCCTAAAAGAAAGATCCGATTCTGAACTGCCTACGAGTAGTCAGTAATTCCAGTCTTACATCCGGAATAAACCTATGTCCGTTTGTAACAAATTTGCATAATGCCAGCATATGGTCTTCATTGGCAATGGCTGCCAGCAAACAACATCTACTTTGACCCTTAAACACTGTTGTTGTAGATGAGGCCTGGAAGAGTTTGGTTTGTGTTGTTGACTGCGCTGTGAAAGCAAATACACTTTGCATGCACTTCCAAAGGATTTGGACTCAAAATGATATGGTAAAACCGACACCATAGTTACTGTTTGATTAACTGTGTAAAGGTGCTAAGGAAGCCTTCGGAGCTGAAATTCAGATATGGTAATGGCGTTTCAATTCCGACACACATTGTAAATGGTAGACCAATCACAACAGACCAGGCCATATGACCAATCAGAGCCAAGTCGACTCTCGAGAAAGAGGGGTTTAGAGAGAGACGAATCCTTTATAGAACCGTTTCAGACACAGTGAGAAAAAAGGTGATGTATATTATAAGAAAATTACAGTTTTTGGACCTTGGATGAATGTAAACCTATTGTAGGAGACCTCCAAAACAAATTTAGGAACTTTTAAACTTTTTTCATGTCTGTTTGCTGTTTCTAATCAGCATTTTTTATGCAAAATTTGCACAACACATGGTTGAAACCCAGCTTATGATAATCTGGACACTAAATCAGTAGAAACTGTGGGATCTTTTCCTGTTTTATCATTCAGCAGTTGAAAATCATACACATTTGCTTAGAAAAGTAACAGCACACATTTCACCAATAAGCAGGATGATTTAAAGGAGAACTCCGGCGCAAAATGAACCTTTGGTCTAATAAAACATTGGTACCTAGTCAACCGTTCTCTGAGATTTGTTTTCATGATAATCGAATGTAAAGAGTTTTATCTCTAAAAACTGTTTAGCGTATAACGCTAGTAATGGGGGCATTTAATAAGTAAAAAGAAATCGCTAGTTAATACCACTAACAAGGCTCAAAATAGCCCCACACGAACACAGTAACATAATGAGGGTCCCTACATGCAAAACGAAGCATTGAGAACTTTGTAAGTGTACAGACCGTTAAGATATTTTATAAAGACAGTCCACTTCGTGTATACAGACAGGAGCCATCTTTGGAAAACAGTCTCGACTAGTCAAACCACGAACGACGTGCTGAGTGAGCTGAACTGTATGAAGTTCAGTGAACTTCTGAACTGTATGAATGGCGTTCGTGGTTTGACTAGTCAAGACTGTTTTCCAAAGATGGCTCCTGTCTGTATACACGAAGTGGACTGTCTTTATAAAATATCTTAACGGTCTGTACACTTACAAAGTTCTCAATGCTTCGTTTTGCATGTAGGGACCCTCATTATGTTACTGTGTTCGTGTGGGGCTATTTTGAGCCTTGTTAGTGGTATTAACTAGCGATTTCTTTTTACTTATTAAATGCCCCCATTACTAGCGTTATATGCTAAACAGTTTTTAGAGATAAAACTCTTTACATTCGATTATCATGAAAACAAATCTCAGAGAACGGTTGACTAGGTACCAATGTTTTATTAGACCAAAGGTTCATTTTGAGTTCTCCTTTAATGTTTCATTTATGTCCGTACCACAAGTTATGTAGGACGCACCAATGTGTAATACTTCGGGTTAGAGGTTTCAACAAACACCTAATTCTTCTGAGTATGAGCAAAAGTAACAGCGGTACCTCACTAAGACCCATAATTAAGAGCTTTAGTATATAATTTAATGAATTGCGGTCAGTGAAGTCAAGCAAAACGTGTTTCTTAGAATTAAACTTTATTTACGAACGTGGCCAATGCTACTCATTTCTGGCACCCCAGCATTGTTATATATAGAGCATATACCGTATAATGATTGCGGCATGTGAATATGAAGCAGTTGATACAAGTTGAATGTGCAACAAATTATGTTAAGTAAAGTGATAACGTCAACTGCATCTGCCAAAGGTTTGAATCACAGCCAAAAGCCACATCTCCACTCTGCACCGACTTAAACTGGGAAAGACATGTGTTTCCACATGTTCCAATACTAAAGACTTCTTCAGGGCCAGCTGAAATCTGGGTAACAGATCTGAGTAAAGCTGTTTGATGCAAACATGTTCTTCAGATGTGACATGCTGTGATGATGGAAAAAAATAAATAAATGCCTTTGCATAATATGGTAGTGCAGTTATTATAGATCGAATATAAAACAGAGATCCGATTGAGCCTGAATGTGTTGTTTTGCAAGGAATAGTGAAAATTTCACAGGTTTTTCTCTGTGAAACAAAACTGAGATATAGTTCACAATGAATGTCCAGCATTGCTCTCACTGGGGGAAAAAACATTGTTACATTTTTCCTTTTGTGTTTACTTTAGACAGAAAAAGTAAAGTCAAAGGAGTGACGTAAATGTGAGTGAATGATGACAGAATTTAGATTTTTTTAGTGAGATCAGAGGTCAAAGGTGAAGTATAGTTCACTAAATCACAAGCATCATTAGCGCTACTATTTCCACTCCATCTACACAACAAGAGCAAAACGGAGAAAGTGAGATTTAAAGAAAGGACGAAGAGAAAGAGAGGGGTCGGAAGAAAACTGCCACTTCTGTAAACAGATCGAGCGCTAGGTTGTTTATCTGCAGATCTGGCATAAAAAGCTAATTGCTCCTGAGAAAATCTACTGCATAAGTACTCTGGCTCCAGCGCTGTTATTTAACACGTTTTTAGAGCATTGAGCAATGTACCAACAACTGAGGGGTACTTAAGGTCTGTAGCTTTCACAATTTTAATACTTTCTGCAATCACTAAGGCGTAAAATGTGTTCTTTTTTGTTGTTGTTGTTGGTACAACTTACAGTGATTACAGTATAATGCACCTGGCACTTTACATTAATATGGCACACTATGTCATAGGAGTATTTTTGTTTAAAGCTTTAGAGGCTCGAAGTTCTTTTATTTAACAATTAGATATGTAGTATCAACAATTTTCTGACAAAAGAATGAACTTTTAAACACATTAAATGTTTAATAGTGTTAGTTCACCAATAAATGAAAATTATCCCATAATTTACTCACCCTCAAGCCATCCTAGGTGTATATAAGTTTCTTCTTTCAGCCAAACACAATCAGAGTTTTATTAAAAAATATCCTGGCTCTTCCAAGCTGTATGATGTAAGTGAATAGTAACTTATATTTTAAAGCCCAAAAAAAGCACAGTCATCCATCATAAAAGTAATCCATAAGGCTTCAGGTGGTTAATAAAGGAACTTCGGAAATAAAGAAAAATATCCATATTTATAACTTTATAAACTATAATCACTGGTTTCCGGTAACGGCCGTACACAAGTCGAGTTTTGGCGGAAGAATGACCACTGACCCGACGTTGAACGATGAACGATAAAAACAGTGACAGCCAATCAGAATCCATCCTGCTTTAAGGAGCACGAGCATTTAAAGCGGCAGACGACAAAACTGCAGCATGCTAATAAACAGAACTGCCAATAAAGTTATCATTATAGTTATCGATATCGAAAATATTATTATTATTATGAATTATAAGCACCGATTATATATTATAAAATAATTCTTTCATACCCTATTCATGGAAAGTTAGATTTTTATACTGCAGCTGTATTGGCAGATGAAAAAATAAACGCTTTTTACAGTATTGAGGGAAATGAACCTTGATGACGAGACACTAAACACTGCTAAAAAGTGCGGAACTGGCTTGATGTGTTTGAGGTGTGATGGTACATCTCTCACAACGAAGTTCCCAGGTCTTGACGTATTAGGCCGTTATTGTTCGCCTTCCACACAGGATGTCACATGGGCCTGAGTAGTTGTGTCAACGTGGGAAGAGGCAGTTTGGGAATCCTAAGTGGAATCAACAGGAAGAGGATTGGAGTCGGTTCTCCCTCTCATGTACGACACTGAACCCCAGCACGCGTGATATCCTCTTCCTCAGCTTGAGAGACGCCGTCTCCCGGCAACGGCTGAGAGAGAGCCGTGATTGGGCAAAGCGCTCTAAAGGGTGGCCTTTAATAACAGCGCTGTCCCAGAATGCAAGTGTAATGTTAATAAAGTTACAGCCACACTAGGGGAAGGCTTTTGAATCTCACTTTACATCTCATCAACACGTGCGCGGCCCGATGTAAAAGTCGCACGGCTGAAGGGTGACTGCGCTGATGCTTTAGTGCGTCCCGAAAGCACTGTTTTGTCCTGCCAAGATCTCCTCAGCATGTTAAATTCCCCTGGCTGACGTCCTCCCCCTAACACCTGACCTGGGATCAGATTTCTCCGAGTAATGGGAAGGAAAGAGAGCCAATGCTGATGCCTGACAGTCGCTGGAGCGAGAAGTGTCAATGCTCTGTTACGTCAGCACTTCTCAAGAGTGAGGATGTGCACATGCTCACTGTTTGACAAGAACGTCTGGTCGCCAAAATAAGCCTCCATATTTTCTCGCCGGGAATGACTGTTTTGGGATGTCTGTGTAAATGTTACTGGACTGCCTCAGAGGTTTAAAAGCGTGCTTTGTCAGGGTTTTAAAATGACAGTGCTTCTTTCTTCTGTGTTCTATTTCGGTCTTTGCTCAGTGGTTTGCATGAGCTGCAGAAATCTGCGAAACGGTTGTGCACCGAAAGTGCCTTTCACTAAAGGCGTCACTTGAATTCGTGGAGTCCGGAAGGACACATTTTAGAGGGCCCCACTCATCACAGGTCCCGGGACAACGTTCTCCAATGACGAGCCTGCATTCACAAACACAGATAAACCCATTAGTGAACTATTTTGTCCTTAAATGATAATCTTTACACTAATTCATAATTAATTCATAAATTTTCATGACAATTAAGAATATTTCACACCGGAATTCTAATTATTGTTATGCATATGAATGCTATACTTTTTCATTTAAATTTATGTTGTTTTAACTCCCATTATTCCCAATTACTATAATAAAAAAAAATATATATTTTTGTTTTAAATTTTGTATGTATTACTCAACTACAGTTTGTTGTTGTAATACAATGAACTTTTTATTTAAATTTGTAGAAATTCACCAAAGTATAACAATTAGTACCATAATGCAAAAATACTTAATGGTTTATTAAAAATTGTATATACTGTTATATATATATATTATCAATTGTGATTCTCATTATAGTCATTTTTTATTGCATTTATTGGTTTTATTTAATACTTTATATTTAATTTATTGTTTATTTTTATTTTTTCTCTGTTAAATATTTTAATATTTAATATGTTAAATATTTTCAATAATATATTACAATAAAAAAAAAACAAAGGCAGTACAACAGTTAGTACCATAATGCAAAAAAACACTTAATTGTAATAGAAATTTCAATTTCATGAAAATCGTCCTAAAAACATGTTTTCTTTTGTTTTAGAAATATATTTTTTGTCTTTTAATCTCGGGGTGAAATGTGACCCAGCAATGTTCTTGACCGGCTGTGAGATTGAACATAGGCTACTTACTTTATTCAAGACAAACAATTAGTCGTGACCTCAAACTCTGCTGTGCAAAAATACCACTACAAGAAATCTGGCATCTTTAAATTATATTGTGAGTAGCTAAACAAATATTTTAATTGCTCCTCTGAAAGCTTGTAAAAAAAACACCAAAAGAGGAACAAATACTTCAACTGGGGAATTGAAATGGCAAAGAACAGTTTCAAATGTTCAGCATTTTCTTTTCTTTTGGCTTTGATTTTGCAAGTGTAAACAACTTTTCCAACAACCCGAAGGTCTGTCTTTGACACCGACATCTCCCATGGCCTTTTCTGCAGCGGGCCTTTATTTTTCTTCCCACAGAGGAGCAGACACAGGAAGTTGAACTACTTGTGCAGAAGAGTGCACTTGGGACAATGTACATTAAACATGCTGGACTGCACACACACACACACACACACACGCACACACGCACGCACACACACACACAACACCAATCAGACACATCATTACCTTCCCAAATTCGTACGCACTTGACTGGAACAGCCACGCTCACCATTACTGGCCTTCACACACTGGTGTCACACACGTCAGCGCTCCCTCGCCACAGCAAAGAGACACACTCTGCCAGGTTTGGTGTGTATATGTGTGTGACACCACACGTTTCCCGTTTGTATGTACACAGCTCCACGGCATTGACTGGAGATGATAAACAGAGAAAAAAAGAGAGAGTGGGGGTGGAGTAAAGTCATTAAACTCTGAGATGTGGCGTGCAAAAAAAAAATCCCATGACGGGTTACTGTAATGGAGCAAAATCAAATTAGTGTTTGTGTGATTTGGCGTGCAAAAAAAAATCCCATGACGGGTTACTGTAATGGAGCAAAATCAAATTAGTGTTTGTGTGAGAAAATCACCAAAATAATGTTTATAATGTATGATGTTATTAAATGAGTTTGATAACAGTTCTCTTTAACATTCAGAGTGGTTTTCTTATTTGTTCAATGAAATCAAAACAGACAGACAGACAGACAGATAGACAGACAGACAGATAGATAGACTGAGTAAAAGAATGATAAAATGACAGACAGACAGACAGAGATTACAGAGGGTTTAAATTTCAATTACATTCATTTCAAATGACCATTGTGTGGTGTTTGTACAGGAATGAACATTCCTAACCATTGTAGGAATGGTTATACAAATTATTAGAGTCAAGTAATTATATGAATTTTCAATCATATGATCACATTTAGCTCGTCCACTCTAGCCAATCAGAACAGTATTGATTCAATAAGAGGTGAACCCAACTTGGTGACTGCACTCCTTAAAGGAACCAAACAGAAAAGGTCACACTAGTGTTATGTGATGAGCTAAAATTCCATGACAAAATAGCCTCGGTCCCATTCATATTTCACATTCTGAATACACTCGAATAAAATAAACAGAACTTTTGCTCAAGAATTATTCATTTTAATCCCTCCTGGCCACGTGCAAATCACAATGGAAAGTCAGAGCAATGCTAGAAATGAGATAGTGGGGTGAGAACAAGTTCTTCCGCCCTGATAAGATCTAAATTCAATTATTTTTCAATTTGTTTATAGCACAATAACATGACATCTTTAGTGCGAATAATATAATAAACAAGAACCCTGCATTGTTTATTTTGTCGTTTGTTACCTCAGTAATTGGCAAAATGCGTCCCATTAAGAACTAATGTAATTATGACGATAAGAGGTTCAGATCACGGCCGGACCCCACCAGTGACGCTCTGTTTTTACAACTCACAGCAAAGCAACACACCCCTGTTTGCCAAAAGTCATTTAGTGGATCGCTACAAACTGAAATTGTTCTTTAAGGGTATTTTCTCCCAGCGTGGCGCTAAATCATTTAAATGATTCTAAAGCCCTCATAACCATTAGGCAATTTCAAGTCTAAACTATTTTAATGAAGACAAATAAGTGCCATGAGCGATGATGCGCGAAACATCAGGGCAGGTTTCCAAGCTAGACGACTCATGTAGCTGGACGTTACGATGTCTGATACATGCCTCCCTCGGGTGACACAACATCCAATATGTCAATGTTATCATGTTGATACAGATTTTTCATTGTTATTACAATGAAAGCAGAGGGAAACATATTCTATCCTCTAGTAGTATCATACTGAAAACAATCACAAGGAGTTAAGGAAAGAGGTGCTCACTGCCGGTGTATCATCACGTTGTCAGGATATGAACTTCCTGATATGAAGTTGATAGGTGAGTTGTTTGTGTGAGAACAGGGGAAAAAGGAAGGCTCTGCTCATAACGACACAAGCTTACAAGAAACTCTATACAGAGAGAACAAGATATTCTGTGATATCAGAAACAAACATTTTTAAGACAGACATTTCTTTATTTATGTATGGGTCCTTTGTGGCTCAGATAGAAACATAAAAATGTAAGAATAAATTGTGAGAAAGATAAAAATTGAAGATGTAAAGTCACAATTAGAAGAAATAATGTTGCAATTGAGAGATTTTTTTAAATCCTTTTGAAACTTTTACACTCGCCAAGGCTGATTATACTTGAGAACTATTATTACAATTTAAAAGAACTGTTTTCTATTTGAATATATTTTAAAATGTAATGTAGGCTATTCTTCTGATGTCAAAGCTGAATTTTCAGCAGCATTACTCCAGTCTTGAGTGTCACATGATCCTTCAGAAATCATTCTAATTTGCTGATTTGCTGCTCAAGAAACATTTCTTATTACTAATGTTCAAAACAGTTAAGCTGCTTAATATGTTTGGAACAATAGTAATTTTTTTTCAGGATTCTTTGATGAACAAAGTTCAAAACAACAGCATTTATTGAAACAGCATTTTTTTATTATTATTAATGTAAATGTCACTTTTAATCAATTTAATGTGATTTTGTATAATAAAAGTATCAATTTCTTAAAAAAAATATATTACTGACCCCCTTTTTTAAAAAGTAGTGTATATAGCCGCTATAGTGAAATTTGAAGTTTCCTTTGTGAGAGGAATGAGAAATAAAGATATAAAGTTGCAATTAGTACAACTTTACAAGTCGCTGCCTTTATTTTTTTTATCCCAATCAACTTGGATGTGTATGTCATTTCAACTTAAATTATACTAAACTGACTTAAAAAATTAGATAAATCTTGTATAACTTGTATAAAAAGTCGAAAATTACTTAACTTATTTTGATGAGTTAAAGCAATGTAAAAACATATGTTGCCATAACTTATTGATCATATAATTTTATAAAGTAATAATATAGTCATAATTACCTTTCAGACCTCCATACATCAATAAAAAATAAAATTCACAGGAAAAAACAACAGGATGACAAGAAGACATGTCCAATGCAGAAATATCACACTTAAGCTTTTCAACATATTTTATAAACAACCTCACCATAAAATCTATACAAATCTATATTTTTTTTTGGTTCAAAAGATAAATCATTTAAACTATTAAGTGTATGATACTATGAGGTTGGAAAGTAAAACGTACTGTATGCAGAACTAATCAAATCAGCTACTTCTATCCAGTTCCATAAATTCAATTCATAATTTCACTTCATCCTCTCAATGCAAAAACTGAGAATCAGCGCAACCGGCTGCAGATTCCCTTTGGTGCGCTGTTTGTCTCTGAGGGTTTGGCTCTGCCATCTAACCAGAAATGTCTCTCTTTTAATCCCATGGGTTCCGTTCGGACGAAGAGCATTTATCTCACATCTGCAATAGGCTCCTCTCCCCTTCTATTTTCAGCATGTATACTGGTTTACCATAATTTTATCTTATAACATGGCCAACTGTGGAACTGTGTCTTAGCATCCATGCTCTGGCAAGCATCATTATTCGCATTGAATAATCATTTCAGAAGAAAATGTTTGGAAAAAACTCACATTAAACTCATTAGCCCTGCAGATTTGTGCTTTGTGGAAGTTGAAGCTCTGGGTTAGCTACTCCAGTCTTTGTTATGGGTACACTGGGCCGAGTCTCTTCCTGCCAACCACACCCAGATTAGCACTGTAATGATACTGATGATAGCCAGACACAAACATGAGTTTAGACCAAGGTGGATATCCCAGCATTCCCATCACCCCTTTGGTGCCGAAGCATACATTTTCGCTTGGGAATTATGCTTTTGTTGTGTTAGTGTTCCTTTCAATTATGAAATGATAACTAGCGCTACTTAATATGCAGAAATAAAATAAACTATGAGGAAATGTTTAGTAAACAAAGCTTGCTTTTCCTGTCACCATCCAGTTTCTTAGGCTGACTTGTTGAAATGACATCAAGTACTGTTCCAGCTGTCTTTCCCCAAAAAAAGTTTGGCAAGGTCAGTCGCCCACAACTGTTCGTGTTTGTTTTGTTTTGGGGTTTTATGACTTGTGCTTGAATAAAGAACGGTCTGAGGAACGGCAGCCATCTTTTGGTCAATAGCAATAGACATGTAGGCTAAAGGTCAAGAAAAAAAAAATACATTAGTTAACTCAAATTTACTACATTTCATTATATAACACAAATAAATAATTTGGATGATTGTTTTGAAATTGTAGGGAGATCAAAAACAGTATAGATACTGATCTTTATATTCATATTCTACATGTTCATAGATATCTAAAAAAATCTTTAAACAAAAACAGTTTACTTGAGAGCAGAATTGTGTTGAGTTTTCAGAGTTCATAGAGTTAATTTTCTCCTGCCCATGAGCAAATTTTTCAGTTTAATCAAATATGAATACTTTTTTTAATTTAAAAATTACTGAGATTTAAAATTAAGACAAGAAACAAATCGTCAGTGGGGTAATTAAAAATAAATAAAAATGTATTACAGATATATTGTCTGAAACCAAGCCTTTCTTGCGTTTCTTGTTTTAAGGATGTTTAGATTTTTATTTTATTTTTTATTTTTGCCGTTTAAGACAAAATTTTAAAGGGTAATTCCACCGGTGGAGACATGAATATGTATTGAAAGTGGGTGATATATGTAGTAGAATAGTAGCATAAATTTCTAATTTGGGTCCTTCTTGGTCGATAAAAGGCAGAAAATGACTTTTTAGTGCTTGTGGATTGTAGACAACAATGCCCATAGTGCATTGCAATGCTCAGCTCCACAGGCCACTCCCACCTCTACGCTACCGCCTGGAAATCATTTCACACAATTTCTAGTGAAGAGTTACTTTGCGAACTAATTATTGAATTACTCCTCGTTTTTGTTTCGAAATGGTGTGCACTTGCATAGTACCGGCATGTTCAGCCAGCACAAGGAAAATACACGGAGTAAGTTTTCATAGATTACCCAAAGATTCCTGAAGAGACATGACTCTTCAGGAATCTTTCTGTTCAGACGCTCTTGCTTACTGCTCTGTGCTTTGCTTTATTGCTTTTATATTTTTAATCGCTCTATCGCTTTTATATTTTTATATTTTATCTCTTTTTATCACCTAATTTTAACTTCAGCAAATCAGCACAGTGCTCAAATGCTTGATTACTACAAAAAAGCAGAATTCTTTTCTCCAACCAGCCTCCCACTGAAAGCTTACATTCCGGGGAAGGGAAAACACAACTGCCTACATTCTAAAGGATAAGAGAAAATACCTCTTCTGGAATCTACTTGCTGCACTAACTGCCACAGACTTTTACAAAGGATTGCAGTTCTTGAAACAAAGTTACTTTTGGGACCACCAAACCAGACGGAACACACAACAGAGCTTCGTCATGGACGTCCACAGCATACAGCCGGTGAGTCCCCTGAATCTAGTGCTCCAATACAGGCCATACTGAGTGTAGAGAAACAAGCCGATCGACTTACAAATCGATGGCACAAACAGGGAGCGAGACCCAAAGGGACTCGAGACATCAGATTGTCACGAGCATCACATATTGCTGCAGTAGCATCCTCTACCCCAGATACGGCTCTGACAAGGATTGCAAACACTGGTCTCCTACCACCGCCTATACATCTTGAGAACAGATTTGAAGTATTAATGAATGAGGAATACCTGAATGTGATGAATGTGATCGAACACAGACTGAATCAACCAGTAGCTAACACTGCTAACTGGCGCTCAAGGCCGAGCAGACAGCGGCACTCAGCTCAGAGCGCAGCCAAGCACAGGACTCTGATAGTGGGTGACTCCACAATCAGAAACATTATTAGCAGGGATACAACTACGTGCTGCCTTCCACAAGCAACGACTTCTGATGTAAATAGGGAACTTGAGAACATTCTGATGAAACATAAGACTGCAAATCGACTCATCATTCATGTGGGGAAAAATGATATTCACAAAGAGCAGTCAGAACTCCTTAAGAAGGATTTCAATGAACTTTTTGAAACACTTAAAAGACTGAAAGTTCAAACATTCATCAGTGGACCACTCCCAGCAAGAGGAACAAACAGGTTTTCACGGTTACTTGGGCTTAACACATGGCAGCAAAACACCTGTAATATAAAAGGAGTGAACTTCATTGACAACTTCAATCTTTTCTGGAGTCAGAGGCAACTGTTTCAACAGGATGGGCTCCACCCAAACAAACTTGGTTCAAGAGTGCTAAAGGACAATATCTACTTCTCCCTCAATCATCCTTCTGCATCCTTCTGCAGTGTGCACACACACACCTGGACACATTATGAATGACCACAGGACTTCACTTCAGCACCTGAATGGACATGCGGTTGACACAAGGACAGCGATAACACCATGCAGCCACAACAACTTCTGCTCACAGACACAATCTCAGCAGAGCCCTGCCCACAGAGCTCACCACAGACAGACTGGGACATATTAGAACTGCTCCAAGATTCAGCTCCCAAGGACAACTTTTTGGAAAACAGCGAGGGAAACCAGGACAGCATATTACAGCCTCCGATAACACCAGAGCAACAGCCCCTCTCCTCAGACACGTTATCCCTCTCTCCAGCATCTCCACTTCTGTGCTTCTCAGAGAAAATAGAAAAACTGGTGTATGCTGGAACCAAACTATCCCACTCTTTTGCTGCAAGCCCCCAGATGTCAACCAAAAAACGGCAGGCCCCACAACCACCAAAGCCTGCGGGCCCAGTCCCTCCTCCTCCCCCTCCTCCTGTGAGAGCTCTTCGGCCTCTGCCACAGCGCCAGGGCTCACACCCTCCATCTGCTCGAGGTAAACCAAAAACAACTGATACCAGCTCTCAGTGATATGTGTCGGGTCCCCGCTATGATAACAGTACCTTTCTTAAATGTTTACAAAACAAGCGGGAACCCAGTGTGCCTGAATCTTTCTCTATTGCTGTTCAATTACATGATAGAAAATCTAAGGCCTTCAAATGCCGTACAGCAAACCCATCTAATCTGGTGCCTATTACGCGCCAAACTAAGATTGCTGTGGGGACAAAAAGTAAGACTGTTAAGTTAGCACTTTTAAACATCCGCTCACTTAAAAATAAATCACTTCTAGTCAACGATTTAATAACCACATACAACCTGGACTTTATGTTTCTAAATGAAACTTGGCTAGAAGACAGCTGCAGTGGAGCAGTCCTCAATGAAACATCCCCTCCTAACTTTACTTTTATGAGTGTCTGCAGAGCGGGTAAGAGAGGCGGGGGCTTAGCTGCTCTTTTTAAAGATGTCTATGAATGTAAGCAAATATCATTTGGGAATTACCCGTCTTTCGAATATCTGGGTATTGTGTTAAAAGGTGCTCCACGTATTTTACTTATTATTTACAGGCCTCCAAAATACTCTCCAGCCTTTGCGGAGGACTTTACAGAACTGCTATCAACAATTTCCTCAGAGTTTGACTGTTTTGCCATTGCTGGAGATTTTAACATTCACATAGATAATGCAGAAAACAATAAGGCAAAAGAAATCAAAACTGTTTTAAAAACTTTTGATCTGACTCAGCATGTACATGGTCCCACACACAATCGTGGACACACTCTAGATTTACTTATCAGTAAGGGTTTAAACATCTCATCGATTGCTATTAAGGATGTAGCAATGTCTGATCATTTCTGTATTTTCTTTGATATATTGATCTCTCCTGCCATTGAAGCTAGATCTGTGTCTGTCAAGAAGAGATGCTTAAATGAGAAAACTAGTGTGCTATTTATGAAGGCCATATCTTTAAAACCAAGCATATCTGCTGACTCTGTTGATTTTCTCCTTGATTCTTTTAACTCAAAAGTTAAAAGTGTAATTGATGATATTGATCCTGTGAAAGTCAGGAAGAATAGTGGTAGACAAAAAGCACCTTGGAGAAACTCAAGAGCTGTGCAAAATATGAAAAGACAATGCAGAAGAGCAGAGCGGATGTGGCGGAAGACAAAACTTGTAGTTAGGGCTGTTTTCGACGAAGGATTTTCATAGTCGAATCTGATTCGTTAGATTTTGCCGTAGTCGACTGATAGTCGAACCTTTTTTTTATTTATTTTTTTAGATAGCAGCTAGACGTTCGGTTGAATAACTGTTCGTCTCTTATAGGACAACTCGCTCTACGTTTAAAATGAACAGCAAGACAACTAGAAGTGAATGTGCTTTCCATTAAATGAATCCTTAACAACAACAAAAAAAGCTTTGTTTTAAATAAATCACACACAGTAAACAAAACCTTAACAAAAAAACTTTGCAATGAACTTTGCAATTTAGACGCGCAAACTGGTTGCCGGTGCGGTCGGTGAGACGTACATGCCCGAGCAGATTCGGCTTGAAGCCGTTCATCCTCGGATGCGGTGTCGCGCGCGCTGTTACAAAAAAAGCCGTGCACACAGCCAAGCGAAATGGGGTCTTGCCGGTCTTGCACACCCAACGCGTCATTTTTTGCCATGCGCACCTTCGCGCTCGTGCGGACGCGTCTGGTATAAACAAGGCTTTCTCCGTGTCAGCGCGCGTTCTGATCGGTGAAGATGCACAGACCTCTCCCGAATGATCTCCAGCACTCAGCCTCCGAACCACCACTAACTCCGCCTCCGTTTCCCTCGTAAGCTGATATTAGTATTTAAACATTCTCTATGATAAATTTTTTTTGTAAAAAATATTTTAATAGCACGGTTTTGGCGGTTATGGAGTTCTAATGACACTGTCGGTCTCATGGTTATATGATAACCGTCACACCCCTATTGGTTACATAACACTTCCCTACTGTTCGACTATGAGGTTCATAGTCGAATCAGACCTCTCCGAATCGAATCGTCGAATCCTCGACTATTAGAAGTCAGCCCTACTTGTAGTCCATTATAACATCTACAAAGACAGCATCCATGCTTTTAATATTGAACTAGGCAAAGCTAGACAGACTTTCTTCTCGAATATTATAAACAGAAACTTAAACAACACACGCACTCTTTTTGCTACTGTAGAGAGACTGACAAACCCCCAAAGCCAGATTCCCAGTGAAATGCTCTCAGACAACAAGTGCAGTGAGTTTGCTTCTTTCTTCTCTGAGAAAATCAATAATATCAGAAAGGTGATCAGCACATCCTTGAGTTGCTCTGGGGTCAGGTAGATCAGACCACAACCTGAGAAAGTAGTTACTATGTCTGTTTTCGAAGAAATTGATGGCACAATTTTGGAAGAAACCGTACAGCGCCTTAAAACATCAACCTGCGCCCTTGACGCACTTCCCACATCTTTTTTCAAAAGTGTATTAAACAGCTTAGAAGCAGATCTCCTAGAAGTGGTAAATGCCTCACTTCTCTCTGGGAGTTTTCCAAACTCCCTGAAAACTGGAGTTGTCAAGCCCCTCCTGAAAAAGAGCAATCTGGATAAGACCATCTTAAGCAACTATAGACCGATCTCAAATCTTCCTTTCATAGGCAAGATCATTGAAAAAGTTGTCTTCAATCAGCTGAACAAATTCTTAAGCTCGAATGGATACTTTGACAATTTTCAATCTAGTTTCCGATCGCATCACAGCACAGAGACAGCGCTCATAAAGATAATAAACGACATTCGCTTAAATACTGATACAGGGAAATGATCCGTAATGGTACTACTCGACCTCAGTGCTGCATTTGACACTGTCGATCACAACATACTTCTTGACAGGCTGGAAAACTGGGTGGGGCTTTCTGGGATAGTCCTAAAATGGTTCAGGTCATACTTAGAAGGGAGAGGTTATTATGTGAGTATAGGAGACCATAAGTCTGAGTGGACATCCATGACATGCTGAGTCCCTCAAGGCTCAATTCTTGCACCACTCATATTTAACCTGTATATGCTCCCAATGAGCCAAATAATGAGAAAGAACAAAATTGCTTACCACAGCTATGCAGACGATACACAGCTCTACTTAGCCCTATCGCCTAACGTCTACATCCCCATTGACTCCCTGTGCCAATGCATTGATGAAGTAAACAGTTGGATGTGCCAAAACTTTCTTCAGTTAAACAAAGACAAAACTGAAGTTATTGCATTTGGAAACAAAGATGAAGTTCCCAAGGTGAATGCATACCTTGACGCTAGGGGTCTAACAACTAAAAATCAAGTCAGGAATCTTGGTGTGTCTCAGTTTTTTTTATTTTTTTATAATCTCTGGAAAAGATTTTGAAGGAGAGCGTGAGAGTCTTCACTCTGATGAGGCGAGTGAAAGAGTAAGTTAGTTATACTGCTGAGAGTATAAGAAGTCGCTGAGAGCGTCGTTCAGGGTAACGGCAGCAGACAGTGAAGCGTGCTCTGTGGGGGCCCCGCTGGGCATTACTGGTGTAGCACCACCCCAGCAAAGTACGTCCCTGGGCTAGAGGTCCAGTGGCACCGTAAACCGGCTCAATCTCTTCCATCTCAGATAGGGGTGGACCAGTACTACTTTATTTTATTTTTTATTCTAAACTGTTTTAATTATTCTTATTTGTTTTGATTATTTTAATTTCTTCTATGTAAAGTACTTTGAATTGCCATTGCGTATGAAATGTGCTATATAAATAAACTTGCCTTGCCTTGCCAAAGATTTGGACTTGTGCAAAAAGTGTCTATGGGCTATCAATAACCCGAAGTTCGGAGAGGACACAGCCATTAATTGAAGCACTAAAACATCTGACGGTGTGCAGTCTACATTTCAATCCAGAAGATTTCGAACCCAACCCCTTATGGTGTGTTCACACCGAACACAAATAGAGCGTCAAATACGCGTCTATCGCGTCTAGTTAGACACTTGAACATTCGCTCGAGTTCAAATTATTCAACTTGCGCGGAAACAAACGCGTTGCCCAATTTGCATCATTCGCGACGCCCGGCGCGAATGATGTGTCTATTCGTGTCTTTGCATTGACATTGTATAATCCACTCGCGCAAATAATTAAATTCGCGTTCGGTGGGAACACACCATTAGGATTGAAGAGACCCGCGCTTGTGAAAACCGCAATCTCGTCGATATTTACCTTGTCAGATGATGACGACCAACGGCCAGGAACGTCTGGAACTAGCAGTGCTAGTAGCGCTAAACGCATTTGCCTGGAGGTAAGGTTCTTTCTGACTCGACTCTATTAGCAGCTAGTGGCTACTGAGAACACACACTGACATAGTCGTCTGCTGTAAAGCAACACATCTCCTATGATTTGTCTGTTTACAAATTTTCAAAAAGTTTCTGCCGGTGAAATCAAACGCACTGGCACTGATCTGTGATAGGTCCGTTAGCATATTAGGTCCAACCCCCTATGAGCGGGTTTGAAAGGGTGGGAGCTAGTGCTTGTAGTCTTTACAGAAATCCCCCCCTCTTACACTTCTTACATTTCCTCCTACAATGACGTAAAATGCCGATTTTTGCATCATTGTAGGAGGAAGTGAAAAAGGTAAATAGCGGATTTCTCTCATCTCAGGGGAAAATGAGAGAGTGTTGCATGACCATTCAATAGTATGACTGGGTTTCTAACAATGGGAAGCTTAATGCAAATGGGTGGAGTGTCCCTTTAATTAAGATAATTTTTTTATGTCATAAACTGATTAAATTAACCGATAAACAACTTAAAACACATTCTGTGCTTAAATGCTGAGAAATGTGTGCTGTCAGCTGTTCTAAGAAGTTGATATCTCATCATTTTCTTCCATAATGAGCTTCTTAAAGTTGTTTAGTATATCATCTGACCTCTGACCCCAATCCTCTGTGGAATTACAGCATGGAGCTTTGCTATCAGGCACTTTGAAGACTAAAAATGCTGTGTTACACATTTGTTACTAGGGAGGAATGTTTTGATTAATTTGTGCTTCTCTCCGCCCTGCTTTGAAAACTGTAAACGCTGAAACGGGTCACATCCTGTAGTAATTGCCTTCCCAACATGCAACAGTCACTCAGGACTATAAATAGCTTTGACGAGTGAAAGCATCATTTCCTTTGGAAAGAAATGGAGGACTAGTACTCGCTGCTCATAGATATAGATGTCTTCTAACAAAGCTCAGTACTACAAAAGCAGGGACACCCAGAAGGGTTTCTCAATGAGCGCATTTACATTCACGTTCTTACCCTGATTATGCTTAATAAGCCGACAGTGCATGTGGTCATGTAAACGGGTTAACCTGTTTTCCTTTATCTGCGTAAAGTCATAAAAGCATAAACCAATCGACACAGCTTTGATTTCTCCCGGCATGTAAACGCATTAAGCCGCGTTATGTCGGCTTGTGGAGTGTGTATGTGTGATATGTGACAGGAAAGCGCCCTTACTGTGGATTTAAGCGCTGTAGGGGAGGAGGAAATATCGCAAACTCTGACTCTTTCTTGACCCAAGAAATGATCAAAAATGTGCTCTCATCTCATCCAGAAGTGCCACAGTCAAAATGCTGCATCTGCAACTGCATGAGAGGATAATATATGAGAGTCCATAAGTTTCCCGCTGATATGTTAATGGCACTCTTTGGTTTTTAATACTTTATTTAACATCACAACAGACATAACAAATGGAATACTCAGAGTCAGATACACATATGGTTATGTTTTGACTTCACAAATGGGAAATAAACTGATTTATTAATAAAGTCTTGTAAACGCGGTTTACTTGAATTGCCGGGTTATTGGTTTGCGTGTAAACTGGGACAACAGGTTATTTCAATGAGCTGATTTGTGAGTTATCAGCGTATTGGTGTGCATGTAAACATGCTCAGTGTCACACTATGGGACACTGCATTTGTGTCCAAAGAAACACACATCAATGATAAAAAAACACTGTCTTTACTGTCACTTTTGATCAATTTAAAGTGTCCATGCTGAATAAAAGTTTTTTTTTTTTCAAAAGAAAAAGAAAGAAAAAATCTTACAGACCACAAACTTTTGAACAGTTATATCTTCCATTTAAAATATATTCCGCCATGCATGCATGTGCAAGGAATTACATAACATCGACTAACTGACCTATACTGCCAATATTTCTGTACAGATTTGGTCTGAGTTTGCAATGTCTGACTGCCCCTGAAAAGCACATAGATAACATCTCAACACCTAATGTAGCTTAAGTAATGATTGGCTGGTTCAATATTTCTACCTCAGTGAAGACTTGTATTTAGCTAAACTTGTATTAGTTTAATCTGACTGACATGTTTCTTGAGTTGTTTAGACAAAACCATCCACAAACCCCAAGCATCTTGGAGGCAAGTTTTGACTAGGCAAACACCACTCTCATGTTTTTTTCATCTAAGAATCACTGTATCTTAAAACCAACATTCATAAATCTTGACTGTGTAAAATTAAAGAATCAAGCCTTTCCTTTGTCTTCCCCTGCCAATCATTTCATCGTCTTGTGAAGGTAATGCAGTTTGTCAGTTGCTTGACCTTTTTTTGTCATTTTCCTGAAGGACATCCTGGGAACAGACAATAGCCGAGAACAAAGCAAAGCAGCGGTTCCCAAGCTTTCTGCGCCATTGTTCCTCTCACAATAGTTCCATACAGTCCACAGGGCCACGACACCTGCAGTTCACTGTAAATCCCTTCAGAAAAAAAAGCTGTGCCCGCTCTGAAAACCACTGCAGTCAACCCTGGCACAGAAAAAACAAAAGAGCACAAGATGAACTCGAAAATTCTGTCATTAATTACTCACCCTCATGTCGTTCCAAACCCATAAGACTTTCGTTCATCTTCGGAACACAAATGAAGATATTTTAATGAATTCTGCCCCTCCATTGAAAGTCTACGCAACTACCACTTTGACACTTCAAAAATTTCACAAAGAGATCATAATACTTATCCATATGAATTGAGTGTCAGTCCATATTTTCTGAAGAGACTCAATTGCTTTATATGATGAACAGATTGAATTTAGGCTTTTATTCACTTTTCAACATTTATCAGCGAACATAAACAGATAAAGCTCAACCAAACTTGCTTGACGCACGAGAATGAACCTCATTGGTTCGTGCGGAAGCTCAAACGTGCTGTATAACACGCGCGAATGAATCTCATTGGTTCTTACAGAACCTCAAACGTGCTGTATAACACGCGAGAATGAATCTCATTGGTTCTTACAGAACCTCAAACGTGCTGTATAACACGCGCGAATGAATCTCATTGGTTCTTACGGAACCTCAAACGTGCTGTATAACACGCGAGAATGAACCTCATTGGTTCGTACGGAACCTCAAACGTGCTGTATAACACACGAGAATGAACCACATTGGTTCTTACGGAACATCAAACGCGCTGTATAACAAGCGAGAATGAATCTCATTGGTTCGTGCGGAAGCTCAAACGTGCTGTATAATACACGAGAATGAACCTCATTGATTCTTACGGAACCTCAAACGTGCTGTATAACAAGCGAGAATGAATCTCATTGGTTCGTGCGGAAGCTCAAACGTGCTGTATAATACACGAGAATGAACCTCATTGATTCTTACGGAACCTCAAACGTGCTGTTTAACACGCGAGAATGAACCTCATTGGTTCGTGCGGAACCTCAAACGTGCTGTATAACACGCAAGAATGAACCTCATTGGTTCTTACGGAACCTCAAACGTGCTGTATAACACGCGAGAATGAACCTCATTGGTTCGTGCGGAACCTCAAACGTGCTGTATAACACGCAAGTATGAACCTCATTGGTTCGTGCGGAAGCTCAAACGTGCTGTATAACACGTGAGAATGAACCTCATTGGTTCTTACAGAACCTCAAACGTGCTGTATAACACGTGAGAATGAACCTCATTGGTTCTTACGGAACCTCAAACGTGCTGTATAACACGCGAGAATGAATCTCATTGGTTCTTACGGAACCTCAAACGTGCTGTATAACACGCGAGAATGAATCTCATTGGTTCTTACGGAACCTCAAACGTGCTGTATAACACGCGAGAATGAATCTCATTGGTTCTTACGGAACCTCAAACGTGCTGTATAACACGTGAGAATGAACCTCATTGGTTCTTACGGAACCTCAAACGTGCTGTATAACACGCGAGAATGAACCTCATTGGTTCGTGCGGAACCTCAAACGTGCTGTATAACACGCAAGTATGAACCTCATTGGTTCGTGCGGAAGCTCAAACGTGCTGTATAACACGTGAGAATGAACCTCATTGGTTCTTACAGAACCTCAAACGTGCTGTATAACACGTGAGAATGAACCTCATTGGTTCTTACAGAACCTCAAACGTGCTGTATAACACGTGAGAATGAACCTCATTGGTTCTTACGGAACCTCAAACGTGCTGTATAACACGCGAGAATGAATCTCATTGGTTTTCGCACGTCAAGCAAACATTCTTGCCACAACAGATGTGTGAGTTGATGAATGTTTATACTGTATGTAAATAAAATCATAAATTCAATCTGTTCATCATATAAAGTGATCGAGTTTCTTCAGAAAATTTGGACTAAACCTCTCAATTCATTTATGAACTCTTTATGAAAAGTGTCAGTTGTGTAGCTGTCAATGCGGGACAGTAAGTTCTCAGATTTCATCAAAAAGATCTTCATTTGTGTTCCGAAGATGAAAGAAAGTCTTAAGGGTTTGGAACGACATAAGGGTGAGTAATTAATGACAGAATTGAAATTTTTGGGTGTACTAACCCTTTAATGTCGAAATACATTTTGGGCCACTGCATAATAAATCTCAAGGCAAAGGTTAAACTTAAAATTTATGTGCATCTCTTTTAGGTCTTGCAAGTTTTTTTAGCCTGATCTAACAGAAACGTCTTCAATCTGTTTATAATAAAATGCTACAAACCGCCCATAAACGTGTCCAGAGCCAAGACTATTTGTCAGCACATGTTTATGAGTACACAATCGAGACAACTCCGGAGGAAGCTAAACATAAGCAGGCCCGACCGCACCCGTGCTCCCTGAGCTCCGATCCGGACGTCACTGGCACATTTGCCATGTGACTCGGCAAAAGGGATTTTCGAAAACACAGCGTTCAACCTTCGTTTCACCTTTGATCTTCAAGTATATCTATTTAGCTATCCTTGAAACACGAAATTAATCATTGGCAATACGCCAAGGGCCATTATCGCCGAAGCCAAGGTACTTATGAACACAGATTCATGCTTTCTATGTTCTAAGCTTTTGACCGCGTGGGAATGGTGAATCAGTTGATTACCTCTCTAGTGGCTGTCGAAACATCCTCAATGGCTTCCTGAGAGCTGTTGGCCCATCTGCAAATTCCAGTAAATGAGCATTGTTTCAATTGCCCTCACTGTTAAGAATCGTATTCGCACTCAAATCAATCTAGCGTGAATATGGAACTGTCACCAGGAAGGATGCGAAAGTTTGTTTTCTTCCTCTGTTATTTCACGTCTTTAGCACTGTGAAAAAGAACAACTGAGAGAGCCCACACGGGGACAACCTCATTGGACTTCCCATTATTGTTTTTCTAGCCAAGATATGCTGGGGGTTTTTTTCCAGGTACCTCCCTCCGTCTCTCTCGGGCCCCCAGGTACAGACCTTGGGAGGCAAGTTTCATTGTGAGAACAAAAGTTTGAAGAGTTGTGTTCCCATAAAAGTGCAATAACTCTTCCCCCCCCCCTTTTTCTTGACTTAGCTGTGTGTAACTCTGTTTATTCTTGATTCTGGAGCGGTAGCTGAATGAGCAGGACACTTTTAATCTTCCAGCTCCGGAGGGGAGCACAATACTGGGAATCACCATGCACACAATCCATATTAATTCCCAGAACGGACAGACTGTGCAAAACTCCAAACTGCTTCCCCCACCTTCATCTTTACAATAATCCCAGACTATTCTATTTGACATTTTCTCTTGTTCAATGAAAATTGTCTGGGTGTTTCTTCAACTACGGACACCTTTGTCGCTGTGGACTTTCAAAAAAACAACTTAAACACAATATTCTGTCATTTTTTTTAAACTAGCAAATGTAATTTCCAACACATCTCTAATAATCATATCTTTGATATGTGGCGGAAATTACATTTTAAATATTTTTATAATAAAATAGCAGACTCTACATCTAATTTCATAGTTAGCATTTTATGCATCTAAAGTACACAGATTTAAATAATGCTCTCACACTATTTTTTACTGAATCATATTCTGAATGATTGCAAAATAATGCACAATAAAAATATTCTGTTCACAAGTTATACTTAACTTTTTTCTTTGTTTTCTTTATACATCATGTCTCATTTTCACTGGGGGAAAAACAAAACTAATAATAGAAATTATAATACAAAAATGCATATTAATGTGGTTTATGGTGATTATTTACCCTTTGTTTACATTATCATAGTTTAAATAAAAATATCATTCTATGATGGTTTTTCATATTTCGCTGTCAAATCAATTGCATCTAACACAAAAGTTAGAAAATATACAAAATATACAATATGTGTGTGTGTGTGTGTGTGTGTGTGTGTGTGTGTGTGTGTGTGTGTGTGTGTGTAATGAACCCAAAATAACCCAAATTTAAGATGGAAAGTCTGTATCTGGGTCAAGAGTAAAATATAAAAAAAACTGAAAATGAAATAATTAAATAAAGAATATTAAATACAAAGATTAAATCAAAAAGACATTTAAAAAGTAACAAAAATAAATGATGTGGGCATGGTTAAATGTTTCCAAGATGCCATTCATATAAAAAAAATGAAAAAGTTTTAATAAAAATCCACCCCTGGGACATAAAAGAACCCCTAGTTCACAGAGTTCACCCGGTTACAGAGAACAATAGAGGTACAACCGTCAAATCAAACATTGTGTTGCATTATTAAACATTACTATGATCCCGAGTCCTTCACCCCTGGGAGTGAAGAGGCGTTAAAGTGTCTTGTGTTAAAAGCGTGACTTTGCGGCCCATTGTTAGAACTAGGTGTGTTTTGGGAGTCTCAATGTGCCTCGCTGCTGGGTGAGCACATCACCTGTCCAGAAGCTACTGACCCGTTACATTGGCCAACTCCTCGGTTTCTACAGCAACACCTCTGGAATGCCATCGCATTTTTCCTCTAATCCTCTCTCCTATGAAGAGGTTCAGCGCTGTGATTCCTACAAATCCATGCTATGAAAACAATGTACTCAGCATTCAGGGATGTTTAAGCAGGCCTTCAGACAATGGTTTTGTTTTGATTTGAGAAACATTCTTGAACGATCATTGTAATCACAATGTGCGTAAATTGCCGTAATTTCTCATTAGATAATGGGAAAATCATTTAATCATGTTCTGTTTTTACAAAATATAAATCATCCATGGACGATATATCCGCAAATACGTTACTTCACAAGTTTCATGACCGATTTTTTCAGAGTTTTAAATAAAGCTCACTCACCTAACTGTGAAGATTAGCAATAGCTCGGTAAACATTTTCATGGGAAGTTGAACGAACTGGCATATGTACAAATCACTCACTTAGATGATTGGAGAAAGTGCAAAGAGATCCCAGATTAGACAAACTGCAATGCATTTAAACCGAGGTTTGAGGAAAAAGCAGCTACCACACGAAAAGCAGCATTTTTGTTTCTGCACCAGTGACCAGTCTGTAATTTAGACTTGCTTAAAATAAAATATGAAACTTGCTTTTGGACAAATTGCTATTGAGGAAAGCTTGTGTGTTGGACCACTAAAAACAAAATATGGCACCATGCTCACCAAAGGCACAAGATTGTTTTACTGTGGGAGTCAAGTGTCTGTATTTGACATTTATTACCAGAAATCCTTTTATTCCGTGCGTTTACTACATCGCTATGTCCTCATCTGGACATCTAAAATATAATAGTTGGCAAATCAATTTTATTTATTTTTTACATGGCAAACCCTGCCGCATCCTGTTGACATGACAAATCAGCAGATGATGAGAGCCAAACCATGGTAGACCAAATAAGAAATAATTAGAAACTTAATCAAGAAATCAAAACACTGTAATTATGTGAAACCTTCCAGAATAAGAGTTAATGTTGACTTCTGCCGACGTCACGTAGCATTTTATCACTGGTTCCCCCGACCCTTCACTTTTTATTTGGCCAACAATTTCATGACAATTTGCTTTACAATGTCTAGAATCTTGCATCTTGGTCCTGCAATTTGGTTGTCTGTCCAATTGCAAATTTGCATTGGCTTTTACACTGTCACTAAAAAATATATATATATATATATATTTCAAATAAATGCTAATCTGTTGAACTGTCTGTTTATCAAAGAATCCTGTAAAACTAAATATCAGTTTCCACAAAAATATATTATGGTTCTCAACTGTTTTCAACATTTATAATAATGTTTGATAGTAACATTGATAGTAATGATGCAGAAAATTCAGCTTTGCCATCACAGGAATAAATTACATTTGAGAATTTAGAAGAAAAAAAAACAGTTCTTATAAATTGTTGTAATATTTCACAATATCTAACTTTGTGCTGTATTTTTGATCAAATAAATGCAACCTTGGTGAGCACAAGAGACTTTCTTTTTCTTCTTCTTTTTTTTTTAAATGCCTCAATAAGGCACACACAAAAAAATGTAGCAACATCCCAAAAGGTTTTGGGAAAATACAGAGTAGTGGGAAAAGAAAAGAGAAAACGAAAAATTCTGGCTCGCTGTTGACTAAATGGAAACATTAACAGTTCATAATAATACACTGATTTATGGAGTCCATATCTATGACAGTGGGTGTGCAGATTAATAAAATATTAAATATAGCTATGTTTATTGCTAGCCAACAACAGAACTGTAAATAATACAACTGAGAACTTATAGTAATAGTTGTAACAGTGCCAGCATTAGGTGTAACTGCCACAGTGGGGTTAATATGATTAACTTGTTTATTTGAATATTGCAGAAACACTCAGAACTTAGTGTACAGTGCTGTAGGTGGAGAATGATATGTAAAAAAATAAAAGGACCCCCCCCCCAAAGAAAAGTTGTCGACTCAATATCAGTCTCAAGTATTCTAGCATCTGCTAAGTCATCAAAATAACAAGCCTGACATCAATCAAAGTCATGAGCTTTGAGTCCACATTTCTGTTCTAGAATAACGTCCTGAGTTAGTGAAGACCACATGACTGACTGACCTCCTTATGAACATCCTATAGTAAAATCCTGTGTTTTCCAATGGGATTCAGTCTAATGGTAAAACCCTATACAAATAATTGTTTCCCCTTTGTCAACTGTTATTTCTCTGTAGAGCCATGATAACATGGTAATGTTGATGAGCCTTAACATCACAAAAGCTTGTGATTACACTTTCCTTTACCAGATAAGCCTACCTTCAACAACGGCATGATTACCCCTTGATCTAAATTTGATCTTTAAACCTTTTACTGTAAATCCAGCCACTGAAAAAAGCACAGGAGTCAGGTAAACCAGATGTGTTAAATAACAGGAAAATCACTGTGCTGTGAAGCTCAATAGCCCTGGATCTACAAACTTGAACTGATGTCCTTATGCACTTTAAAAAAAAAAAATCTATGATTTACAAAAGAAATCCTAGAAAGTTCCTTTAAAAAAGAAGCAATGCATAAACTGAAATCTGACAATATGCTGAAATGTTGAAAGCAAAGACAAGAGACTGGTCAAGCAGTCAGATCTGGTAATACATACAGTAAATATCAAAATCTTTTTTTAAAGATGTGGATTTAAAAGGTACACTAAAAATTTTGCAGTAAAATATCCAAAAACCTCTAGGCCAGTGTTATATATTTTGCTTAGTTGATTACTTACAATATCCCAAATGTTTCCAACTCTTTGTAAATCGTGAGAAAATTGCGATTTTAACCAAGAAACCGGGACGTGTGAGCAGGTGTGAGGGAGTCGTAAGTCAATGGCGTCATATCCGCGTTACCCTCGGTTTCCGCTCATACTGCCATAGTAACCATGGCGACAGACGTGGACAAGTGGGTTACGCCTAGCGATACGCTCACGCTCACACTCACGCTGTTGTTGTTTTGTTCAAACATTTTGACCCATGGCAAGCAGACTTTGAGACAAAAAGAGGACTAAAACGAGGATCAATATCATTTTCGAGATGCCGAGAGCTCCACGTCCACGACTAACTTCGACCTTTAAGTTATATATTCATGTCATAAAAAGATGGTTATGTCACTGAACTGCTTTTAGATAGTTTTACCTGTACTATGAATGATGGCCAGAATAATTTAAATAATAAATGCCACTATTTGACTCCCTAAGATAACCACCTCACATTTGACACACACACACACACACACACACACAGTATATATTGCAAGAATGAATTGGGAAAGTCTTTCCACTCAATTACATTCAGAAGTAAAAAAAAATATTCTGAGCAGCAATTTTTTTTTTACTTTCAAAGCTGGAATCTGCTGATGGTCCCTGGTGCAGAAATAACATGCGCATTTTTCACATCTAGTGAGTAAGCGGGAATGCAATTAACACGTATTAGAGAGAGTGGAGTAGGGCTGTCAGGTTGCTGGAGAGCGACCAGGGGCCAACCCTAGCGAAACCCTTCCTAAAGCATTGCCTATCTGGCTTAGGAGGCTTTAATGATCTAGCGCTGGAGAAATGTGAGACAATATACTGACCCTGGGCCTGCAGTTAGACCTTATTTACATTCACATGACATTCATGTACACTATGTGGGTCAACATAGGCTTTAGCTCAATCATAGGCTTTAAGAGCCTGGCGCCATTGGACAGAGGGGAACACTTGAAGATTTGAAGCAGCTGTTGATTGACTGGAAATGACCACAATTGTATACTAATTAAATGTGAAATCGACACAATACGCTTAATTAAGCCATTTTCCTTTATGTATAGCTAAATTACATAATTTGAAATTTTTCCATAGTCATATCATTATCAATTATTAGACCACACTGAAAATCTTAGATTATTATTATTTTTTATTTCTATTATTTTTTGACAGACAGATAACATGTATTAAATAAGAAAACAACATGGTCTCAGACTTTTGGACCCCACTATCCTTGAGCAGTGCTTGACATTCATGTTGTTTACGTAGCTTTCTTTATATCCTAACCTACTAAAGGCAGATTTTCCTGCCACGTGGCAACTGCTCAGAAGTCAGTGTAGGAACTCTGGGAAAGTGAAAGGCATGTTATCATGCTGAGCTGACCTCCGTTTGTTCAGGGTGAATTACTGAACTGAGCTTAGGTCTTTATCCTACTTTTACAGGTTTACAAAATGAAAACAGTGCCTGATATTTTAGACTTTCTGTTCCATTTTTTGAGGAGTTTTTAAATACCGAGGTCTTGGCCAAACACCTGTGAGCTGGCTCTGCGTTAACACCTTACACTGTATCCACAAAGACATCTGCAAAGCTCAAGTGAGATCTCACATTTATCCACTTTATGAGTGCCAGAATTAAGGGCTAAGGTGGTTCTAAAATGTTGTCAGAAAGATTTTCTCAGTTTAAATGTATAGTTCATCCAAAATGAAAATTCTATTATCATTTACTCACCCTCGTGACGTCCCAACCCTCTATATGAACGCAATGAGACCATTCGAAGATATGTTCTCCTCTCTGCAATAACAATTAACAAGGGTTGAAGCTTTTAAGGTTCTAAAAGGGCACAAAAGGCCCATAAAAGTATACATACATACAAAGATATGTCATGAAACTCTAGATGGCACAGGCTGATAGGTCCTTAACTCAACCTGCTTGCAATCACATCATTCTCTATAGGGCACATCTGATTGGTTCCTGCTGTATCAGTAGCCAATGAGCTCGCTGCTCAAGAGTTACAGAACACTTTCAGAAACCCTACACCTTCCCCAGCTCCACCTGTATAGAGCTGCTACAGGTAATTCATGTATGTAATATTGTATTGTACAGCAGCAGCACGTCTTCCTTGCTCACGGATTGTTTCAGATCTATTCCGCCAAGACCAAACATATCAACATTGTCATACCAAACACACAGAGAGTTGTCATATATATATATATATATATATATATATATATATATATATATATATATATATATATATATATATATATATGAGAACAGTGCATAATGAATCGAGCAATTCATTTGAAAACAATCGACTCAACCGAATAATTCATTCATCCTTTACATGAACTCTCATTATTTTGATCACAATTTTTTGTATATTTCTCACACCGAGAGAAATAATTGACTTCAAAAGGCTTTGAAAACAGCACAAAAGTGGTTTATATTTTTTATATTTTTATGGTACTTTTTCATAATTTTTTAGCTTGACAGCCCAAGTCCTCAATAACTTTCATTAAATTAAAAGAGTAAATTGAAAGAATGGCATATTGTCAAAATATAGGCTATATATATTCACAGACGAAGGAAAGTCATACAGGTTTTAAACAACATGAGGGTGAGTAAATAATCACACAATTTTCATTTCGAGGTGAACTATCCCTTTAAGGCTTCCATTATAATTCCTGCATTTCTTGGCCACCATGGTGGTAAAGTGGGCGTTTGTTTAAAAAAAAATGAATAAGAGAAGCGTGTTTGCTTTGGGTGCAAGTTCTGTTAGTGCTTAGCATTTTAAATCAATGTTCTTGTTTGCATTCGAAACAGCCGTATAAAAACAAATTGTTGAATATTGCCCAAAGATAAACATGAATAATTATAAAACGTCGCCATGCTGTAGATAGTTTGAAGGGAATTCATCTTCGGTTACGAGGCACGTGAAGTGAAGTGTTTGCTTCGATTTCTAAACACAGCTGTTAATCACTGCGAGACCTTGAGTCTTCCTTCCAAAGCTGAACAGTCAGTATTTTCAAATCACTTATTAGGCTCTTTAAATGTCCTTGCAAAGTACTTTGCGATGTACAACTTTGAATAAATAAGCATATCACTCTTTCTGCACTTATAAACTAGAAAACTCTAAGAATCTATGATTTAACTAAAGAATGAGATTAAAGGTGCACTCATTCATTTTTGTGAATATTTTTTTAGATATACTTGAAATTATACATACTTACATGAGATGAAGACCCTTGTCATTTTAGTCATCAGTTTTATCCTCCATGTAGCGGGTCGCCAGCTCATGGGCGCCGCCATGTTGAGATCACATGACCTGCTTGTTTTAATAACAACAATATGTTTGCTTTATACAGCACTTTCAGCGCTCAAGGCGATTTACGAAGCATAAACATCTAAGTACATCTAAACAGAACAAGCAAACCAAACAATATAACATACAATATACAAACCACAGACACAACATAACAACGGAGCCTGAGTCAACAGCATTTTCTGGATTGATGTATTGGCATGTGTACAACCAGACAGTCCAGTGGAAAAATAAAATGTCCAAACAAACAGTTTCCCTATGCTGGAAAAAGTTGCCATGCAGCTCACATGCCACCGAGTATAAACGTCAGGATGCCAAGCGCAGAGTACAAACACATGATCGCCACAGCAGCAGCTAGTAAACAACTCCATGCATCCACACCAGTAGGTGTCACTATAAAGTCTAAATCAACTGGAATGAGGAAGAGCCTGAATGCAACTTGAAATAAATATCATGAAACAGGCTTTTTTTTTGTGTGAAGAAATTCATTGTTTATGACTCATCTTAAGGCCTTCTGCGAGATTTGTTGTCAGAATGATTTGTTACTCCCTGTGCCTTTTGTCCCCAGCATCTCCGAACAGGGCCAAGCTCCAAGATAATGTTTCCCGACAGAGAGCGAGAGCGGGTCAGAGTCGGCGCGGGCGAAGCTGCATATTCGAGATCCTCATGCTCACCCGTTCTGACCCTCTCTCCCATTCCCAGAAGTAAATAAACACACGTGCTCACTGTAAACCAGTCTCAAGCACAGTGCCAAAGACACACACAGTCAGCTCCAAAATATTTAGTATCAGTGAGGTTTAAACATAATTTGTAAGAATGCAAAATTGCAAAACACGCCTTAACGTCTGCTCACGTCACGGAGAGACTTACTCTTCAGAAGGCTGCTAAAGCCCCTCAAATCTTTACTGAGTCTGATTAGGACAAACAACACTTTCCCATAATCCCTCTCCTGGAAATACATAAATGCAGTGGTAAATGTTTCTCGCAATTATATGATTCATAACAATATGACATTTTGTGTGTGTTTCTGCGCCTGTTACAGGAGGCTTTGAATGTTTCAAAGCTGCTTAGTAACTGGCTTGAATTCGCTGTAAAATCCTTTGTGCCAAAAACAAGGATTTACCAGACATGTACACGTACATGCATATAAACACACATTCAAAAAAAGTTCAAAAGTTTGTCACTATGATTCTTTATTTTTGAAGAAATTGATTCTTTGTTCAGCTAGACTGCATTAAATTGATCAAACAATTCTTAAAGTTTCACAAGATTTCTAATTTATATTCATCAAAGAATCCTGAAAAAAATTGTATCACTGTTTAATTTTTTTTTTTTTTTTTAATTAAGTAGCAACTTGTTTTCAACATTGATAATAATATGAAATGTTTTACTAGCAGCAAGTCAGCATATTAGAATGATTTCTGAAGGATCATGTGACTCAAGACTGGAGTAATGATGCAGAAAATTCAGCTTTGCCAGCATAGGAATAAATTAAATGAAAATGAAAATATATTAAAATAGAAAATAGAAGTTAATTTAAAATGTAATAATAGTTCACACTCTTCCTGTTTTTACTGCATTATTGATCAAATAAATTCAGCCTCGGTGAGCATAAGAATGTTCTTTCAAACACACAAAAATCCACATTTTCTTTCAATAACGAAAATCCCCAAATCAATTTAATTATATGATACAGATTAATTTAACTGCATATTATTTTAAAAACCTTAAAGAACCACACTAAATTAACACATTAAAGTGAGAGCAATCATAACGAGACCTACGCCCTCACACATTATGTATTTGGTGAGATCTAATTGCTTTGTTTCTCATGACAGTGTGATTGGCATTGTCCACGGAACCGTTATTAGATTTCATGTACTTCATAAAAACTCCTCACCGCTAATTTCACAGCCTGTCTTTAGTCCTCATGTAACGGAAGCAAGCTAGTAAGAGCTGTGCGAGTAAACCTCACTCCCCCGGCCTCAAGAGGTGCACTAGCGACTGAAGCTTGAGATTTTAACCTCCTTTTTAGCACGGTTTCAAACCAGTGCTATTCAAACCAGTTACTAAGCAGCTTTGAAACAATCAAAGCTTCCTGTAACAGGCGCAGAAACACACACAAAATGTCATATTGTTATGAATCAGATAATTGCGAGAAACATTTACCACTGCATTTATGTATTTCCAGGAGAGGGAAAATGGGAAAGTGTTGTTTGTCCTAATCAGACTCAGTAAAGATTTGAGGGGCTTTAGCAGCCTTCTGAAGAGTAAGTCTCTCCGTGACGTGAGCAGACGTTAAGGCGTGTTTTGCAATTTTGCATTCTGACAAATTATGTTTAAACCTCACTGATACTAAATATTTTGGAGCTGACTCTGTGTGACTCCCATGCCGGAAACTCAGGTTCGAATCCAGCTCGGAGCGGGGCGAGTAGGACTGGTTTCACTCGCCATCGATTCAAAGTGCTTTACTAAGAACAGAATAGTGCATTTTCAAACCAAGTGAACAAATGAGGCCAGAATGAGGGGAGACGGTACAGTTTCAACTGTTTGAGAAGCATTCTAACCACAGGTAAAGGATTCCCCTCAGAACTCCTCCTCCAATGCAACAGACCTGTAATGAGTAGCATGTGGTTATATTTCTTTTCCCCTCTCTCTCTCTCTCTCTCTCTCTCTCTCTCTCTCTCTCTCTCTCTCTCTCTCTCATTAAATGGATTTGACAGTTTTGTGCAAGCAGGAGGAGAGATTTTTGCTAATTAGTGCTTCTTGTTAAGGCAAGAATCACAATATGTTGGTGCATGGGATTTAAACAAACCCTGAAGCACCGCAGAAACCACCTAGCAACTCCATAGAAATGCCCTGGCAACCATCCAGAACACTACAGAAACGACTTAGCAACCACCTAGCAACACATGAACATCTCAGAACACATTAGCAACCCCATAGAAATAGCCTGGCAAGTTGTGGCAACCACCCAGAACACCTTAGCATCACCGCGGTTAGTTTCGCACCAAAATTCAGTTTCTTTCGAACATGTAAAAAATATAGTTGGCTAGTTTAGCTTTTGAAACCTAGTGAATTTTATTGTTTCATTCCCATGACAAAAGATGGCCTCTGATCGCAGGTGTGTTTCACAGCTGAGTTTTGTTGCTCATCGGAATGCTTTTTGATTGGCTATTAAAAGGTTCACCTCCAAATATAGAAATCAGATGATTAACTAATGATGTAGTCCTCTTGATGTAACCTTCCCTTTCAAGACAATCCAGAGCTGTAGGCTCACTTCAAAGGAAGAATATCTGATATTATCACATCCATGAAACTGATGACATCTGTATTTGTGTCGCTCTTTTTAAACAAAACAGATTGGTCACTGCAAAAAAAATCTCATATCTCTAGGATAAATCAATATTTAATAGGGCCATCTTGATCTCAGAAGCTTAATGTTCTCTGCCTTGTTGAAACTACATCAATAAATCATTAACTGCCCATACAATGCACAATGGCCTTTTATAGCAACAAAAAAAAATGAAACACTTTAATTACACAAGAAAGTACCACTACAACAGCAACATGAGCAACTACAGGGATGATGCAGTGGTCCACAAAATGTATCGAGACACTTAGATTACACTTAAAATTGTCTTTATTGCATTAGATACATTTTTTAAATAAATACAGTTTTAAATACAGTATGCTACCATTTAAAAGTTTGGGGTCAGTATATATTTTTTAAGTTTTTAAAAGAAGTCTTATGCTCACAAAGGCTACATTTATTTGATAAAAAATTTAAAAACGTAATATTGTGAATTATTGCAATTTAAAATAACTGAAAATAAGTAGAATTTTCAGCATCATTACTCCAGTCTTCAGTCACATGATCCTACAGAAATCATTCTAATATGCTGATTTGCCGCTCAAGAAACATTTCTTATTATTATCAATGTTGAAAATGGTTGTGCTGCTAAATATTTTTGTGGAAACCATGATGTATTTTTTTCAGGATTCTTCGATGAATACAAATTTCACATAATCTAAAATTGTGTGCAACAATGTAAAAGTATTGCACTGTCATTTTTGATCAATTTAATGCATTCTTGCTGAATAAAATAATTAATTTCTTTTAAAAAAAAACTTACTGACCCCCTAACTAAATGAAATAATATATGGTATATGATATGATATATGAGATATGATATATATGGTGTTATATTAGATATGATATATGAGGTGTTATACGTATGAGATATGATGAGGTGTTATATGAGATATGATATATAAGGTGTTATACGTATGAGATGTGATATTTAAGGTGTTATATGAGTTGTTTTTTACATGAGATATGATATATGAGGTGTTATGAGATATGAGATATGATATATGAGGTGTTATGAGATATGATATATGTCGATACAATGCCATACCATACACTACAATACAATACAATACAATACAATACAATACAATACAATATAATATAATAACAAATATATATTTTTAAGCATGAAATAAGTGTCCAAATACCTTTTTGAGGCAGATGTAACCTAAATGTTAACAGGTCCCCTCTACCAGTCTTTCTGACTCATCAGATCTTAATTTAGACATAGTAGCGAACTATGAAGTGACTGAGTTGTGCCGTCATACGTCTGTAGATTCCTGTAATTATCAGAGCATTATATTCCACATCCTATGCATATCTCACAGCTTATTTTGTGCTCAACGCATGGGAATGGGACAGCAGCCAATGTGTTTTCGGTTCTTGGATCTGTAAACAGAGTTTTATTTGACATGGAGCCCGGTTCACATATCAAAGGGCCTTAATATGTCCCTTCCCTGTTGTGTATTGTTTCTGTGTTGTTTACAATGAGTCATGAATTGGTTGTATATGTTACAATGCTTCCCAGCAGTGGTACAAGTCAGACATTATATTCTAACTATAGCTGCTATGTAATATGTGGTCAGACAGTGCTGAATTCAGTGGTCTGTGTTAATAGCATGAGTAAATGTTTACAGAGCTGGCAGCCGTCGGATGGGTGGGCTATCAAACACAGGCCTGAATGTAGAGCAGAATGTCTCATCACGTGCCATCATTCAAACTTTTCAGTGATAAAACCACATTTTCTGTATGGTTGAATAATATGGTAAAATAGAAAAAAGAAGTCTAGGTTATTTGGACATAGACTAAAGGAATAGTTCAATTCTGCAGTAATATACCTGCATGTTATAATTTACCTTAATATACTGTATGTATGTATGTATGTATGTATGTGTGTGTGTGTATGCATAACTACATTAATTAATGGGAAGTATTCAAATCAAAAGTTGTATCTGTTCATTTATTTAATAGACCTGAACTAACATGAACTAACAATGAATAGTTGTATTTTTTTTAATCAGATTATGTTTAAAAGATTAATAAATACTGTAACAAATGTATTGGTCATTGTTAGTTAGTGCATTAATTTATGTTAACTGATTGAACCTTATTGTGAAGTGTTACCGATACTAGGTAAGGGTGCGTAAATAATAACTTTTATGAATTTAACTTTTTCCCTAAAATATGCCTTTATTATTTAAAGCATATTACAAAAGCAGAATAAAATGAAATCACCACTATTCATATTAGAAGAGGACTACAAGAGTTCAAATACACTTTTGCTTACTCATAGATGATGAGAAGTGCATTTCCCACAGACGTATCACGGGATTTTCCTGAAAAACATAAATTACAGTTGAATATGAAATATGTGTGCAACCTGGACAATAATATTTTAATAATATCTCATATTGCCCCAGATTCTCGGTTCTCTTAGCATATGTTTTATGTCATGCAGTGACACTAGACATAAGAACAAACGCTTTGGGCGAGAAAAGGTGAGGAAAGGTGACGCAGAGGAAGGAACATAATAAATCTTTTTAATATTCGCAACTAATGGTCGACTTTAAAAGCAGAGAGAGGCAGTTACGTTTGCACCATTTTTACTTTATTAACAGGGAAATTACAATAAGGGATTTATTAAACATTTGTTACTTTGTTTATTTTAAGAGATTCATTTTCCTTTAGTTGATTTTAGAGACATTTACTGGTTGATCTACAGTAACCTAAAGGATTATTGGGAACACCATACTAATACTGTGTTTGACCCCCTTTCGCCTTCAGAACTGCCTTAATTCTACGTGGCATTGATTCAACAAGGTGCTGAAAGCATTCTTTAGAAATGTTGGCACATATTGATAGGATAGCATCTTGCTAAAGTGTGCCAAGAAAACATCCCCCACACCATTACACCACCACCACCAGCCTGCAGAGTGGTAACAAGGCATGATGGATCCATGTTCTCATTCTGTTTACACCAAATTCTGACTCTACCATCTGAATGTCTCAACAGAAATCGAGACTCATCAGACCAGGCAACATTTTTTCCAGTCTTCAACTGTCCAATTTGGGTAGCTCTTGCAAATTGTAGCCTATTTTTCCTATTTGTAGTGGAGATGAGTGGTACCCGGTGTGGTCTTCTGCTGTTGTAGCCCATCCACCTCAAGGTTGTGCGTGTTGTGGCTTCACGAATGCTTTGCTGCATACCTCGGTTGTAACGAGTGGTTATTTCAGTCAAAGTTGCTTTTCTATCAGCTTGAATCAGTCGGCCCATTCTCCTCTGACCTCTAGCATCAACAAGGCATTTTCGTCCACAGGACTGCCGCATACTGGATGTTTTCCATTTTCACACTATTCTTTGTAAACCCTAGAAATGGTTGTGCGTTAAAATCCCAGTAACTGAGCACATTGTGAAATACTCAGACCGGCCCGTCTGGCACCAACAACCATGCCACGCTCAAAATTGCTTATATCACCTTTCTTTCCCATTCTAACATTCAGTTTGGAGTTCAGGAGATTGTCTTGACCAGGACCACACCCCTAAATGCATCGAAGCAACTGCCATGTGATTGGTTGATTAGATAATTGCATTAATGATAAATTGAACAGGTGTTCCTAATAATCCTTTAGGTGAGTGTACATCATACGAACAATCTGCTCAGTACTGATGTTTTTTTTTTTAATGACCACAGCCATATTTATATTCACCAGCTATATAACACTTGTATATAACACAACTTGCAGGTCAGAGAGTACAGGCAGTTTTTTTTTTTTTTTTACTCCTTTTACTTCTACAGTTATTTCAAAGCACTCTGCCTCTGTCCTAAGTTATAAGGCAAGGATTCATTAATGTGGTTTAGAAGATATACAGTAGGCCTAGTTTGTTCTCCCACTGTGCCTAGAAATTGCCCTGACACTAAAGAGGATTAAATCTGCTAACAGGTCCTTTGCTAACTTCGGCTAGCAAAGTAAATCTATTTCAAGCCGGAGATAAATGCAGTAAAGCCATTTAAATCAGTGTTAAATGATAATATAAACTTTAAATGTCAAGTGTTACCTTATATCAGATGTGGGTGATTGTACTTGTACGTGTCTACTTTCTAATCTGGAGAAAGGAATTTATTCTAATCAGAAAAGTTGCCTCAATTGAAGAATAAGCCAAATATGTTTACGTTCAAGCCATTTCAACATGTTACATGAAGAAGTTGGTTGCAAACGTGAAGGATGCTAGGATGATAATTACTGCTAAGATCACAAAGAAACTGCTCTAATTTAAAAACAATTCAACACCAAGTATCTGCTATACATCTGTTCTCCCTTTCAGTCTTTGTTTTACAGCACAAATGTTTGGCTTTTTATGTTATGTTTTTTAATAGTCTTGATCACAAATCCATCTGGCAATTACTTCAAACATACTTTAAATAGGCCCATGGAATTTACAATGCAGAGTCAAGACATGCACTACATGCACAGTAGTCCATAAACTGCATATATTACAATATTCCCAATCCCATTATTTTCTACAATCTTATTTCAAGGTGACATTTTAGCCTTTCTTGAAACTAAAGATCGTGTGATAATGGTGCCTAGTTCCTTTAGCTGATTAATGATATACTTTCTCATCACTTAACTGACTCGCAGAAACACCACCCTTGTTTCGTGTCAGTGCAATCACCCAGAACTCCACAAGAGGCTCTGCATTATTATAACTCTCAATTAAAGTAGCTCTCTATTTTAGCAATGCATAGTTCTGATTCATTTAATTTTAATGCAAGATTTTACACTGATAGATCATCTACCGTAGACAGACAGACAGACAGACAGACAGACAGACAGACAGACAGATAGAACGACAGACAGAACGACCGACAGACAGAATGACAGACGGATAGACAGAACGATAGACAGAACGATAGACAGAACGATAGACAGAACGATAGACAGAACGATAGACAGAACGATAGAACGATAGATAGATAGGTAGATAGATAGATAGATAGATAGATAGATAGAACGATAGATAGATAGAACGATAGATAGATAGAACGATAGATAGATAGATAGATAGATAGATAGATAGATAGATAGATAGATAGATAGATAGATAGATAGATAGATAGATAGATAGATAGATAGATAGATAGATAGATAGATAGATAGATAGATAGAACGATAGATAGATAGATAGATAGATAGATAGATAGATAGATAGATAGATAGATAGAACGATAGATAGATAGATAGATAGATAGATAGATAGATAGATAGATAGAACGATAGAACGATAGATAGATAGATAGATAGATAGATAGATAGATAGATAGATAGATAGAACGATAGATAGATAGATAGATAGATAGATAGATAGATAGATTTGCAGCTTTCCTTCTGTTCTCCATCTGTTATAAATAATGCAGAAGTTTTCGTGCAGTCATGAAGGAATCCTTTTCAACAGTGACAATCCAAGAGCTGACCAATATTCCGCAGTGTTTTAGCTTTTGGCCACAGCTTTTCCACTGACATCATTAGTATGTTGTTTGCCGGCTTGATAACTCGTAATTGTTTGTTGGTTGGAAATTTAAATCGCGGCCTGACCAAGAATATGATCAAATAATATTGCTAGACTGCAGAATTCCTTCATTTAAGCTTTCGGTAAAAAAAAAAACCTAAGAGACAATTGCATTCGTGAGCATTTATATAATTCCGTTCCAGTTTATCAGTCAATAAACCTATTCTCGACAGCCTGAGATCATATTACGCCACAATAATTAAGAAATAAAAAAGATCATCATGTACTGTATCTTTGTAAACAATTTGTAAAGTAGAGGAAGATGCAACTTAGAAGGAATGAAGTAAATGTTTTGGTAACTCCGTCCTGCAAGCTTCCGGAGAGGAGGTCTTTGTCTAATTGAGACTGGTTTTCCTGGACCAGGGGAAGAGCTCTCCTCTGTGTCCCAGTTACAGGTCATTAGTCTGGAGCAGCACCCAGCTCCATAGCATGAGAGACTGACAGCTTAATCCTGTCCGAGCCTTTTGTTTTGTGCACCATGTTACTCTTTCATAGATGACTGAGTCACCCCTGCCTGGAGATTAAGTAATTTCTTTAACAACTTGAACAAGTGTCAGGTTTACTACTGTCCTCAGCTTAGATATCGCAGGGCAGAGCATGAGAGGCCTGAAGACTCTGTTTTAAGTTGACCTGCGAGGTGACCTAATGTTCACGTCAGTTGAAATGAGTTCCAGTAAGAGATGAATTATCATTCGAGTCAACGTATAATCTTTTTCGGCAAACAATAATTTACGAGAAACGAGAATGGTATACAGTGAAAGTGAAAGAAGAAAGTTCATGCACTAGTAGTCACTTTTTTTTTTAAACTCTCCCTTGTTTTTACTTGGTCTGTTGGTAACAAAAGCCATATATAACCACAAAATACACACTGCTGAATTATGGATGAGCAAATTAATTTTTTACCTCGATTAGGGACTTACTCAAGCTTACTTCCAAATTTGTATCTGTTCATTGCCAGCCATTTTGAAGTACCAGAACATATGCATGCTAAGATAAAAATAAAAAGTAACACAAAAATAAAAAGATTTTTTGGTAAAGTCACAATGACTAAGTAGTAACTGATCTTTGAAGGGTGGGATTTAATTCTTTCCATTGGTTGTTGATTGGATGCTTGCATGATCGTAAGAAAGGGGCGGGGTTTAAGTGGACAAAAATGATTGGAGAAGTCTGGCATTGGTCGCCAGAGAGAAAACGTTCAACTGGACGATTGAGTTATGAGATTGATTAAAATTACATGGTCAATTACAATAAGAAAATACATAAAGCGAATTTCCATTTCATGACGACTTTTAATTTAAATCAATAATGCATGGGCTTGCTAAAGCGACCTGTGACCAAAAGATTTTTAATGGACTTTTCATCAGCTGCTTTCTATACTCTCCTTATATGTACATATGACAAACATCATCATTTTTCATGAGCTGACTCAGTTCTAACTTACATATAGTTGTACACGTATCACTGTTGAAGGTCAATACATTATATGAGTACAGAAGTGTCCGGTAATCAGGCTAGCTGCCCTTAAAGGGACACTCCACCCATTTGCATTAAGCTTTCCATTGTTAGAAACCTAGTCATACTATTGAATGGTTGTGCAACACCCTCTCATTTTCCCCTGAGACGAGAGAAATCCGCTATTTACCTTTTTCACTTCCTCCTACAATGACGCAAAAATCGTCATTTTACGTCATTGTAGGAGGAAGTGTAAGAAGGGGGGATTTCTGTAAAGACTACAAGCACTAGATCGCACCCTTTCAAACCCGCCCATAGGTTGGACCTAATACGCTAACAGAGCTATCACAGATATCACAGATGGGTGGGACTTCACTTGTAGATACTGAAATCAATATCAGCCATCTTGTTTATAAGCTAAGCTAACAAGCGCTGTGGAGATAAGAAGTTATGACAATGACGGAAGAAACTAAACACGATATGGAAGAAACTAAACATGATATGGAAGTAGAGGATTTTGAAATTCTGCTGCTCGAATCCGCTGTTCGTGGCTATCTTTACGAGCCGCAATATAGTGAAGAGCAGCTGAGGCTGATGGAGGAACAGGAGGCGGCTGCCTGTCGGGGACGAGGAGCCCGGACGGGTTCGAGCTGGGCGGACTGCTGGTGCCTGTGCTCTCGCTGTGCGCTACGGCCACAGATAGAGTCCGTCTGCTGCAGAGAATTTCAACGATAGCAATTTCTCCTGGACGAAATCTCTGAATCAGACGAGCACACGGACGTTTGTGTTGTGATGTGAACCATCCTAGTGTCGCACCGCATATGTTCTGACTGAACATCCAGGTATCATGCAATAATTCACCATATAGAAAGAAATACAAACGAGGAGTAGTTCGCTAATGAGTTTGCCAATGTAACGGGGTTCGTTGTTGTGGGAAGAAGGAGGCGGGAACCGGAGAACATTTAAACATTTTAATAGTAAAATAAACAAAACAAAAGTATAAGCCAGCTGGCCACACACAACAGAAACAAAACATAAAATCAGGCCTGTTCCTTTTGTGCTTCCGCTCCTCCGTGAGAGATATGGGACCGCTGCGTCTCACAGGTGTCATTCATTATCACTCGCGCCGTCCTCTCACGTCCCTCGTCCTGCTCGCCACAGCCAACTAACTAGACATTTTGTGTGAAATGAATTTCAAACTCTTTTGGCAGCTAGCCTTGTAGACGGAAGAATGATTTCTCTGATGTTTGCCCGCTGTTCTGGATTAGTGGGAGTGGCTTGCGGAGCTGTGCAGTGTGGTGCATTGTGGGAGTTGTTGTTTTACATACAAATGCGCCCTAAAGTTTTTTTCTGTCTTTTCTCGGTCAAGAGGGCACCAAATTCAAAATTTCTTTTACATTTCGACTGCATATATAACCCACTTTCAATAAAGATTAATGTTGAAATGGGTGGAGTGACCCTTTAAGTCTGACATTTCGTCATCAAATTATTCATAATTTGATTTCTGGATGAATAAATTCAGCACATTCAGTATCACTGATGGAGCTTTATTTGTTGCTGTTTGGAGTTGACAACGGATTACCAACATACATTATACAGTATCTGGCTATACAAGTTCACTACTCGGGTGAGATAAGACACATTACCATCAAAAATAAACGTGGACAAACAGGTTTTCAGGCCTCTGTTGGAGTTTTCACTGATGGAAACAACTAACTAGTTTGTTGCCAGGGTTAATGACCTATAACATAGACATGAAAGAAGCACTGTTTGACCAAGTGATTTGGCCACGTTTCAATTGCTTCAAATAATCTGGAACATTATGGTAAATCATGTGTGTTCTGTCATCAGCGATGAACACTGTATCCAGAAGGAAGTTCACTCGTCCTACCCGGGTTGCGCAAACGAATGGAACAAAAGTAGCACAGGATTTTTCGCCTGGGAAAATGTGAAGAGCCTACTGAGCATTTGGGCTTCTATATGGACTCTTTTGAGGGCCTCTATTGCTGGCTGTGCTGCCAAAAAAACTGGGATAAAAAGCTCATTCTGCCTCTCACAAACAACCATGCAGGGCCTCCTCTTTCCTCAGAGCCCCTTTAAAGCCTGGCAAATCAAAGTATTTTGCTTTATGAAAAGGAGTCAGACTCCAAAGCGTGTTTGGCTCCGGGGATGATGGTAAAAATTATTAACCAGGCTAATGTGCTAGTAAGTAAATTCTCTCAGAAAAGCGCTTGGGCATGAAAAAATGTGAGCAATTCAGCATGTTTTTATCATGTTAACCATAATGCATCTGACACAATGAAATATCTATCTAAGACAAACAATTTGAGACAAAGCAACAATCTTCCATATTAAAATAAATAAAAAGGCTTTTCAGCACTTGACAATATTGCTCAGAAAGAACTGAATGACATTACACACTATACCTGATGAAGTTGTAAAAGCTTTGAGAATCATGGCAACTGATTCCAAAGTAAATCAGCTCTGTTAAAGTGTCATTTATCTCCATGCTCACATTTTTATATAATTTATCACAGCTGGACGCTGAACTTGTCTGGCTGTATTCAATTCTGTTTATTTGCTCATTGCTCGGCGGAACTCAATCTATAGAATAAATAATCTGGATATTAAAGGGGTATAATAAAGTGGTCTAATTGGTAATGAACTGTATGACTTGCCTTATTTGTTCCTGGAATTCACTTCAGCAGGAGCAAGTCGTCTGGCTTCGTAGTAGAGCCAGTTATCCATCCATCCATCCATTCATCCCAAAAAATTTTATATATGGCAATATGTGACCCTGGAATACAAAACCATAGTCACAAGTCGCACGGGTATATTTGTGGTAATAGCCAACAATACATTGCATGGGTCAAAATTATCGATTTTTCTTTTATGCCAAAAATCATTAGGATATTAAGATCATGTTCCATGAAGATATTTCGTAAATTTCCTACCGTAAATATATAAAAAAATATTTTTGTGAGTGGATGCAGCACAATCGCGAACATAAATGGACAACTCTAAAGGTGATTTTCTCAATGTTTCGATTTTTTTTGCACCCTCAGATTCCAGATTTTTAAATAGTCGTATCTCGACCAAATATTGTCCTATCCTAACAAGCCATACATCAATTGAAAGCTTATTCAATTCAGCTTTCAAATTAAGCATAATTCTCAATTTTAAAAAAAAAATAACCCTTGTGACTGGTTTTGTGATCCAGGGTCACATATATATTGTAAGTGAACTGAACTTTTGTGGAGTATGTAGGGTTCAGTGAACACTAATTAGGGACCTTGAGAATCAGAGCACTGCTACTGTCTCTTTTTCAGAACAGGTTGCAGGGGTGCTGATAGAGGCCGGCATGCACGACTCCCATAGACCCCTGTGTTTCGCCGCTTGTAAAGCCCAGTCAGCCGGACATGCCATTCAGACTGGCATGCTAATTGAAAACAGCACCATTCTCCAGTTCCTAGATTCTAGCCCCCTCTAAAAGTCCCACAGCACATGCTGTAATATGCTAACAGCCTGAGAATAGCATTGTTAGGTACTGTATGCAGTAAACTTGTTCTTTATGCCCAATTTAAAATTAATATATAGAACCTTGGTGAATTTCTCTACCTCTCAGTATTCCATTAAAGTCTATTGGATGTGACAGGGAGAGGGAATGAATTCAGAGTGCATTTGCCAGAATCCCATTTCTTTTAACAGTCTGATTATTTGGTGTTCTTAGTTAAATGCCGCTGGGGTCTGCCAGCACATTGCACCTTTTTTGCCTATCCAAACTGAAAAGTGACACTAGAATTCCATTTCCAAGAATAGTGATTACTCTTCATTCAAGCTATGCAGTGCATATTACAAATGCAATTAAGACAACCTCCTCTGTGCCTGTGAAATAATGATGCTATATAAAATAATCTTTGTAATGGCCCAAAGGGGCTTTTTTTGTGAACTTTAGCATTGGTTTGCCACATGGCATCCACCCATTTAAGCAAATCCTCTCTTGTTTTTCATTTCATTTTTATGGCATGTTTTGTAATCACTTTGAGTTATGGACAATGGCGTACATGTAGTTTAGATCATTGATATAAATCTGTGAGCAAATTAATTCGTTTTTAAAGAGAAGACAAAGAGTTATATCGTAAAGGGCTAGTTCAACGTTTTTATCACTCTCAAACTGCACTTGCACCAAATATTCTACAAATTTTAAATGCATAACATATTTTATGTACAATGTAAAAAAAAAAATATATATTTGTTTAATATAAATTTGTGCTTCTCATAATTAAAGCCCAATGTAGCCCACTGCATCAGATATGGTACAAAATGCTTGAGTACAACTGATCTAAACAACGCTGAGATTATCTGAAAGCATAAACAGGTAAACACTGAGCCATACTTGATTATTCAAATGTTCCGTTGTGCCGGTCCAAGTCTAATTCAGTTTTGTTTGCCTCTTTCAACGAACAAACTAATCCAATTTTCACTGGTTTATATAGGTAGCATTTTCACATTTACAATAAACATTTTCTCCTTTTGTTTGAGCACTGTAGTTTAAAATTCATCTCATCACGCACAAACACATGTTGTCGGTCATCTGTTCAGTGTTTAAAACCATTGCATTCCTCAAACATCCCTCAGTGCATCCATACGGATGGTGCTGGGGAGTTGTAATGCTTTTCTTAACCCATTAATTCTATCATGTGACACATGGGAACCGGTTTTATAGGTGTGGAATAAATGTATTTCCTGTTAGAGGTTGTTGGGTTTGAAAATGTTAAAATCAGCACTCTTAGCTCAGGTGGAGAAAATTCTGTTGGTGCTGGTGTTCTCGAAGTGTTGATGACATAGTCCTCCAAAAAATGGGCTGTTGTTATTCCAATTATGTCACCCATGCTGGATGTACGCAAAAGGTCCATATAGGGTTCAGAATATTAACCTTTATCTGGACTTTTGCAGAACTAAATGAGTCATATACAAGTGAACATGGAGGGGGAAAATGCATTCTTTTGCCAGATTAGATTGTCAGTTAAATGTTAAGACATTTTAGTCCACTTTATTCAATCTAACGATTGATTGAGCTCTTAAAACAGTGTTGTACAGTATGATTACAAAATTTCAAGTCAAAAGACAGAACCCATAACTAATGCAATTTCTATAGTTGTTCAACTTCTTAATAAAATTTCCCAATAACACTGACACATTCTCTTTTGCAACCACCCCCAAAACTGACATAAATCTATAGCAATCCATCAAAAGAGATTCACGTACAATGTAGGAGCTTCAGATAATAATACTAGATACTGGTTCGTAGTACACACAAGTCCATTTCTGTTCCCAGTATGGGTATTTATGCTGCAACAGATTAATGTGAAGTTTTCTGAAAGTACTGCACTACAAAAAGACTATTAGTCACATAAGCCATATATATATATATATATATGAGGACAACTGAGGAACACAACAATTGAAAAAGCTTCAAACATTCACTGATGCTCCAGAAGGAAACACGGTGCATTATTAAGACCCAGGGGGTGATAACTTTTGAACAGGATGAAGATGTCAAATTTTTTTGTTTATTTTTTGTTTAAATATCCAATTTAATTAATTAGTACTGCCCTTCGGAAGCAACAGAATATAATTACATGTTTCCCTGAAGACAAATTAAGTACAATTTACCTTGATCTTAAAATTCTAAAAGATTTCACCCCTCGGCTCTTAATGCATTCGTTTTCCTTCTGGAGCATCAGTGAATGTTTTAACATTTTTTAATAGTTGTGTTTGAGTCCCTCAACTGTCCTCAGTGTGAAAAGATGGATCTCAAAATCATACAGTCCCTGGCACTGCTGGAAAGGGATCAAATATGCAAAAGATGCTGGAAAACCGAAGAGTTGCGGATCATTCAGGTAACGACACAGTATTAAGAATCAAGGGTATGTAAACTTTTGAACAGGGTAATTTTTATAAATTCCCATTTTGTATGATCCCTCTTATTTTGTTAAAATAATTAACATTTTGCAGATTCTGCAAGGTGTTTGCAAACTTTTGAGCAAGACTGTATATAAAATTTAAATACTTTTTTCAAGCCCTGGTTCTTCTTGCATATGCATTGAAGAGTAGCACAACATTTTTTTTCTTCAAACTGACTGAACAGAGAGATCTTCTTAGTCAACATGAGACAACTAAAGAGCTGACACAACATTTCAATGCAAACTGCAACCCTGCACTTAATGAAGGGTATCATTTTAGGTCAGGGTTTCCAAAAAATTTGGTTAAAAGACATGCATGTAACCCAGACGATGCCGATTTACTTTGTGATTTGTGGTTGTTTGTGATTTGTAAATCAATGTCGTGGTTAGCGTCACAGGAAATGCTAGAAGCTCAAAACCTCCATTGGCTCATTTCTCAGGGGAAGTTTGAGCCCTCAGCCTTTTATTAAGGCATAAGCAATACCATCAAACCACGATACAAAAGATGCAACCATCTAAGACCACATACAATGTTAGATACTTCCATTTAATATTCCACCCTTCAGCAACAACCAACATGACTTCCTGAGTTTAACCAACCTTTGAGATACTGTTTCTCACATTTGTTCATTTGTCACATTTGTCACTCATTCGTTCTATTGTGACACTGTACAACCTCTTTAAGTTAAAGACATGTTAGTACTGAGGGCTTAGAGCACGCTCAAGTGTTATTCGCTCTCTGGCCCGAGTCTGACTTCCATTGTCATTGCAAACCCTCCACACCACTCGGGCCGTTGTGGCATGCTGACAAAGCACTTGTCGAAGAAAAAAAAGCCCTCAGTCAAGCAGCTGCAACCCCGCACAGAGGAAGCACTCAGCTCAGTTCGCCTTTCATTCCTCTCCTGGGAGAACGTTCTCCAGGAGGCAAGAGCATGGCAGGAAATCCGCGCACACTGCCACTCTCTCCCACGCTAGCCATTTCCAGCCGTCTGGGCCTCGGAGTTGCCGAGCTGAAGTCAAATTAATCTGTCATCGGTTCCCTGAGCTGGAAGGCAGCGGCCACGCTACAATCTCTAAAGAACATCTCCTAATTGCCTGCAGACCCTAGAAGGGCTTACGTACCAAGGCATCCCCGGGCGGCTAACGTTTAGCATACGTCTCACTAACTTTCAGAAAGTTCACAATTACCCAATGTCCCTGAAAATACTGGTCGACTATAGTGGGAAGTGATTCATTCTGTTATGGAGATCTTGGTTTTCAATCACCTCGTAGACAGATTTTTCCAGATGGCAATTGGGCAGGGAATTTGTTCTTCCAACTACTGAATCACTAACCTATTAAAACAAGCGTGGCCTGTTTCACCATGATGAACAGGATGAGGCAGTATAAGTGGGCGTTTGAACAGGAAGGGCTTCCACAAACAATCCCCTTGAGTGGGCATCCATTTAAAACCTTTCTTCTGGTCTATACAAAGGCTTACAATGCAAAAAATAAAATAAAATGATATTCTCCCTCAGTATTTTTGTTTTGTTTTCCAGTACAGTTAAAGCAAGGAAAAATTCTGCCAATGGGAGATTATTTTTGAGACCCCATTGGCAGATATTGTTTCTTGTTTTAAAGTCTCCATGTGGTGAAAATCAAGCTTTTAATGTTGTTTATATGTCTATGTGGTGTTTCTAATATACTTTAAGACAAACCATGCGCAAATTCATGAGACAACACCATTGCTGAATATTTTCTCCTTAAAACTGCAGTAAACCAAAGACAGTCTCAAATACGAGGTTTGAAATCGCTGGTGTTTCTGACGTCACAAACTACCTTGTAACCAATCAGTTCAACGTGTGATCGTCAACGAGTGGATCTCTGAGCTGGTGCGAGTGAGTGGAGACGGGGATAATTTGAATATTCATAGATCTGCGTATTCTAAACATGGCAAGGGTGTAGAGTTACATTCAAGCTATTGTGAGGCATGAATACTTTTTTTCAATGAAAAAACATTTAAATGTGTCATTTTGGTGATCAAAGATGAGTTTTAAGTGATACAATTATTGACTACAGGGGGACTTGTACTAGAAAATAACACAATTTTATGCAGTGTACACACACAATAGACACCTTTATTCGGGTATACCTTTCTATTTTGGCCACATATGGGCAGATAATTATGGATATCCTGTTAGCAAGTTTTCCTGATAGCCTAAACAATACATGGTCACCAATTTTGAGAAAGGTTCTTTCAAACTGTTCAAACTTACTCTTTGCTTGGCACCATGTGACATGTGGAAGCCATGGGGTCCCTTCACATTAACCTCAGTCAAAACTGGACCAGCCTCAGTTATCACACCTTTTATTTGGGCCAAAGGTCAGATGAGCTAGAAGAAAGCATTAGTTTAGTCTCACAGTCTTTCTATTCAAGTTTTAACCCCCGTCTTTCTCATCCTCCCTTTCTTTAAACAGGAAGAAGAACGAGTGTCCAAGGCACCATCAGACAGGAGAGGGACGGGAAGGGGAGGTGGGGTCTTCCTCTTTTTCGTAAAAAGACACGCGGCCGCTCCTCCCTTTCCTCTGCTCAGGCACAAGTTGCCAGGGAGTTGCAAGTTCACATATTACTCGGGTTATGCACACTCACTCCGTCATCTAAATGTGGTTACAAAATTGGAGGAAATTATTCATTTCCCATGTTTAGAAGCTGGAATCACATAATAACGCAAAGGCTTTGTTCATATCAATATTCATAATAACATATTATGAATATTAAAAATCAAATATGAAATGAAATACAATTCAATAATACAATAAATTTAATATAAAATTAAAATAAAAAAAGATAAATGTAACAATCAAAAATACAATAATAAATTCTATAATAAATAAAAAAAATATGTATATGATGAAAATATAATGACCAGCCTGATTATTGAAAACTTATCATATTCCAAAATACAAGGTGGATATATTATTGGAGACTGGGTGTTTTTACTCTGTCTGGAATGCAAAATCCCTTTAAACACTCCATGAAATAACTAAATTACTTGTCTACATAACTGGTTGATTACAGTGAAGCCAGTGCAGTGTGTATTATCTGATTCTGGTAAGTAAACATAGAATGGGCAAATGTGTGGAGGGCTGGTTGCAATGGTCTACATGGGTATGTAGCGTTCAATGGGCAAAAATAAAATAACAGGAATGCCTGAGAGACACTTGATTTCCATAGCTTTTCCCTAGGGGAACTGCACAACTGCCAGTATAAGGCATTAATAAACTAATCAGTTCTAATAGTGTTCCTAAAAAAGTGTTGCAAATAAACTTAAGATTCTTCCAAAATAATGAAAGAAATATCATATGAAGTTACGTTTTTCTACTCCTAGCATGAACTGTGCAGATACTTAAGTACTTTCAGGGACTCAATCAAGAGTCAAGACTGAATGTAAAGGTATCGCGTCACACTGCCCTCTACTGGTCGTCAAAGGAATTGTAAGATGCAACGTTAGCAAAAAATCTGAGAAAATCATCAGGGTACATTGCATATATGTGCTCTTATACTTAAAGAGGCTGACCGTGACCACAATTAGGACAGCGAATTAAGATGGAAATCAAGTGCACAAAGTATCTCATTAATGTCAACGCGGTTATACAAAAACAAGTGATCCTCGAGATGTCAAGTCTGCAGCATCCCATGCTTATTACAGTGAGCATGTGGTGTCTGAAATTGAATCTTGGCCAGTGCTGTAAATTTTGGCCAGTGCAAGTTAGTGAGATAACTGAGTTGGGATGACTACAATGTTTAGATGCACGCAGACCCAATAACATCCATAATTCCTTCCATTATGTTCTGAATCACACATTTCAGATCAGGGTGTCTGTGAGGATAAGACGAACCCATTGCGACCTCTAAATCTTGCAGTTATGACCAGTTGCATTAGCACCCAAGTGATGCAACCAGATATAAGCAACTGTTTACAGTATGTTTATGAACCTTGGTAGCCATTTTCTGACAAAGCACTCAGAAAAAAACATCTTCCATTTGTTTTGCCAAAAATTACCTTGTTGCATCAAATAATAAACTGTGAAGTGGCTGTAATGTAATAATTGTATATATATATTCACTAATAAAATAAGTGCACTGACTTTTTGTGCACAGCAAACATTAGGGGGAAAACGCATTAAACTCTTGCCACTGACAATATCATCAGGGTAATGGCATCTAATCAGTGTCATGCTTTTGTTATTTGCTTAAAAGGGTCAGACGTAAAGCTGTCCCACCCTTGCAACGCTAATCATCAAACTGGCAAGGATTTCCAGGAATTGAGCTAAAGACTCTTTTTGTAAGGCAACATCTTAGGCTAAATCTAACGTCTGTTGGCAGTTACTCTGATTGTGTGCCCTAATAGCAACTTTTCTGGGGCGTTGCTAAGCATTTGAAACATATACAGTTACATCACACAACAACAAAAAACTTTTTTAAAACCTTGAAGTTGCATAAAAAATTCAACCAATTACGAATACATGTCAAATACGAAAGGATCAATAACGAAACCTGTCAAAACAGCAAAGAAAACTGTACTCGTCAACAATTTCATAGGGAACTTTAAAGCATCCAAGTTAAATACAAGCGACAGCGAGACGATTTTATTTGAGGGAATGTAGGAATATAAAAATTCTTAAAATTTCTCTAAAAGAAACACTGTGGTTGACCACATTAAACGGGATTATTAAAAAGCCATTTAAATGCTTGTTATGGTACCTTTTCCCATTTGCTTCATTATGCCAAATACTTTCACTAAACCAATCCTGGACTTGACCAATAGCAATTACAGGGTAACTCTAGTCATGAGGTACATTTACAAAACAACAATGAATTGTAGCCTACCTGTGTCGAGGTCAACTGAAGCACATCAGATGTATAGTGGCCATGAAAAGTAATTTGATAATGAAGTCACACCTCAAAAAGAGAAGTTAGTTCAGAGAACAGTTCTGGCATTGTTTGCAGTTACCATATAGTTACTTTATTGATCCCAGTAGGGAAATTAGCTCAATATTCGTCCTAAATTGGTCCGATATTTTATGCATTGACATTTATACAGTTTTATGTGATACTTCAGTGTTCAAATACTTTTTCAGCCACCATAAGCATTCCGTTGACAACTAAATCAAGCAAAACAGTCAAAACTAATTTATTTTAGGCAACAAAGTGACAAAAAGTACACCTATTCTAAATGTTACTAATCAGTCATATTACACAGACAGAAATAACCAACGCATTCTCATCCTTTGGCATCATATAGGTGACGCCATATGACAAAACGTCGAAATACTACGCACATGGCACCCTTTAGCGTCAATATAACACGCACTGTGATGGGTAGGTTTAGGTGTGGGGTAGGGTCTGCGTCTCATATTCACGCTAAAGGATGCCAGTCAACTTTATGACGCCTTGGGTTCGCGTGTTATATTCACGCTAAAGGGTGCCATGTGCGTAGTATTTCGACGTTTTGTCATATGGCGTCACCTATATGACGCCAAAGGATGAGAACGGGCTCAAATAACAGTCATGGCTGATTTAGCCAATTTGGTCCATGTAGCTCAGCTTAGATGAATTTCCAGTCAAGTCGAATTGCATGACAGTTCTCCGCCACATTAGTCTCCAAATGAGTTCCGTTTCATGTTGGGGAACACAACGTGATGCAAATCAAACAAACACAGTGCATTCCTGACCCCCAATAACCAGACTGGGTCGTCAGAGAGGCAAAGCGTGTTGTAGTTCGATAACAGAGCAGCCAGACAAACCTCTTCAACCCTGATACAGCAGGCAAAAACATGAGAGTTATGTTTGTTTTCACTCAACATGAGAGAAAGAGAGAGAGTTCAGTGCCGCAGTTCACTGCCACGCCATAAGGCAGCTGCCCAGATGTTAACACTTCCTGTCCCACACTCTATGACTTTGTTGGGACCCACCACTAATAGACCTCTATTAGCCAAATTGTTTGGGGGAACTTATGCCTGATTTACATACAAATTGTGTTTGCACTTCTTTTTTTTACCAAATTAAAATGCAGTGTGTAATCTGTAGTGTAATTCTTACATTTCAACACCCACCCCACCACACACTTAACCTCTTTCTGCTATTGTCCCCAAAGGACTGGTCGTTTCAAAAATTGTTTATAATTTTTATGTGTAATTCATATGTGCAACAATATGTGAGTGAGTAGGCTACTGATACTACTATGATGAGTGGGCCTTACAAACCACCCAGCTTCGGTAATACTCTCATCTCTCCCTGTTGTGCACTGGACACTTTAATTACTTTTCTCTCAGTGCACTGTCTCTGTTTGCACTGTTTCTTGCCATGTGTCTGGATATTTTGCTGATCCTGGAACAACATTTCTGTCTGAAAATTTTGTCCTAATCCTATCCCTACCCCTAAACCTAACCCTACCCTAACTTATCCCTAAAATCAGAGGGAAATGATAGGTGAATAACACTGATGTAGAAGCACCTAACCCTGGTTGTAAGCCTAAACTTGACAAACTGTAAACTTGCCCCTCAAATCTGATAGGTTGTTTTGAATGTTGTTCCAGGATCAACAAAGATGTTGACCCAGGAACATGTTTTACTTGATGAAATCACGTGCACTTTAGATGTATATGTAGGTTATATGTTTATATATTTCTTTATGTTTTATATGTTTCTATATCTATGATTATATGTAGCACCGCGGTCCAGTGAGGCACTTTTTCATTCCCTTGTATGTCTCTAATTGTAGCGGAATGCCAATAAAGCTCACTTGAACTTGAACTTAATTGTGGCAGCCAAGTACAGCTTTCACGAAGAAAGCAAAAACTAATTTACATAACTAATTAACATAAATAAACACGTTTTTTTTTTTATTTTTTTTATTTTTTTTACCAGATTTAAATATAGTGCATCTTTAGTGTAATTGCTAATTGTGGCGGCCAAATAGCACTTTTGTGAACAAAGAGAAATCAAATTTACATCGAAAATTCTCTGATTTACATACTGTAGAACGTGTTTGCACTTTTTTTTACCAAATATAAATACAGCATCTGTATTGTAATCATTAAAGGGATGGTTCACCCAAAAATGAAAATTCTGTCATCATTTACTCACCCTAAAGTTGTTCCAAACCCTGTTCTGTTGAACACAAAAGGAGATATTTTGAAGAATGTCAGTAACCAAACAGGGCCCCACTGACTTCCATAGTATTTTTTTTTCCCCATACTATGGAAGTCAATGGGGATGACAATAAAGCTCACTTGAACTTAATTGTGGCAGCCAAAAACTGCTTTTGCAAACAAATAAAAAATTATTTACATCACTAATTAGCATAAACACTGTATAACGGAAGCGTGTTTGCACCTGATTTTTTTCACCTGTTTGGTTACCCATATTCTCTTGTATCCATGTTCTTCTTTTGTGTTCAGCAGAAGAAAGAAATTCATACAGGTTTGGAACAACTTCAGGGTGAGTAAATGATGACAGAATTAAAAAAAAATCTCTTTAATCGTGATGGCCAAATTGCGCTTTTGTGAACAAAGTGGAATCTAATTTATATAGGAAATTTACATACTGGAGTAGAACATAATTTTTTTTACAATTTAAAAAAAAAAAAATCATGTTTCTCTCCCCGCGTCTGTTTGGATGTAACCGATTTCCCTCACACATGATCTGAATCGTGCTGCCGTGCGATGCGAACCCTGACCACCCCAAAAGCAGTTAGTCATCTGGAGAATGCAGATATTAAAAAACACATGTTGTGAACAGGACAGCGCAGCGGTCCAACAATCTGTCATTCCCACTCCAACTCACGTCACGCAGTTCCGACCTGTGCTCTTAACAAACAACACATCACTCGATCAATCTATCAGTGGAATAATTATCGCCTGAGAAGGACGGCCGGGCATTTGAGCTGAGTGTTTACATCTAGCCGTGCTAGATTCCGCTCCCCTCCTTCCTCGACCTCCAGTATCGAATAATTCGTCTCGCAGACATGCGTTTCAAAGGGACAGATGTTTAATCATACACACTAGCACAGGGCCAGAAGCAGAGTTTTCATTAAAAAAGTCTGTAGCCGGGAGGAAAACACCAGCGAGCGATCCGTAAACATTAACGCTGGGAGCAAAGAGTTGTTTGAAAAAGACTGATGCACGACATTGCTATTTAAATAGCCTGTCGTCACAAGGCCAAAACCCATTATTTGCCCCATTGGTAATCCTGTGAGCGTTCAGGCATGCGGAATATGCAACACCTCTAGTCTGGAGCTCCACAAAAAAAAGGCCGTCTAGCTTGTCACCACATTCGGGATTGGGCCGCAGTCTCTGTTTGTGTGTGTTCCATGGTGATGCTTCCTCAGGGATGAAATCTATGGGCGTAACATAATGATTAAGAAAATGACAAATGGACCTGATCTATCGCTCTCAGGCGATGTCTCAGGAACATCTGTGCTTGAAACCAGGCAGAAAGGGCTCCGAGTTCATACAGTACCATCCAAATGGGAGGTGACCCACCCGAGGTCAGAGTTGAGGGGTTCGGCTCACTCGCCTCCCCAAGCCCTACAGTCTTCTGCACGTGTAAACATTTACATATCTGTCTGTACAAAACACGGGCTAGGAAATAAACAAGACGATTGGCCTTTACAGAACATTGCACCTCGGCTCTGGTGTTGATTTGTCACTGTTGCCTCTCTGGTGAACTGCATCTTGTACTGGCTGCGCCCAGTCGACCACAGCGAATCGTTTTATTTTCAGTGCTCTCTGCGCAAGTCCATGTCCCGGCAGAAAGCATCTTATCCTCATTGTTTTGAACTTTGTCGAGTTTTATGGCTCGGAACCTACGCACATCATTGCAAACACCCAGAAAAGAAATGGAACAAAGCAAAGGTGCGTGTGAGAAATTGTAAATGGTGCTAACACAAACTAATTCGGCCCACATCATCAATGAAAGCCAATAATATGTTGTTGAAAGTGATAACAGATGGACATCAGTTCAGACTAAAAACTCTTACGGATATCTGTTATTATTCAAATGCTCGAAAAAAAGGTAGATGGGATAAATACATGTCAGCTTCAATCCCTTCTCTAAGCTCTGAGTTCTGTCTGCTTCACCCAACATCTGTACAGCACATGACAATGCGAGGTATTTCAACACCTCCAAGACCACTTCTTTTAAAAGGCGAGAGAAAACACACTCCGAAAATTTATTCTGAGCTGAGTTTTGCCCAGTGTCCCAGAATATTTAGCAGCCTAGAGGGGTTGCAAAGTGCATTCCCTCCCCTTTTCTTTAACTTTTACCAGGACTTTACTCTCACTAAAAGCCAAACGTTGTAGGTGAGACCACAAAAAAGGTGGATTTTCATTAAGGCTTGATTTACATAGACTGGATCTAAACTTCGCCCAGCTATGCTTAGCGCGAGGGCGAGAGATGCTTGCCCCTTGATGTGATGTGCAGTTATGTGCCATGGAGAAGTGAACAGCAGAGGAATGCATTCATTCGTGCATCAAGGGCTGAGAGGTGTCTAGAAACAAACAGAATACAAAAAGAGGCATTGTTTACTTACCCTCATGCTGTTCCAAACCTGTAAGATTTTCATTCTTTCATGGAACCCAAAGTGAGAAGTATTAAAGAATACTTGTAGCTTATTTCCATGCAGTCACTGTGCAAAGAATGGGGACTGAGGTTTTCAAGCAAAAGACACCTAGGTCCGGTTTCATAGACAGGGCTTAGACTAAGCCAGTATTCGGCCTTAGTTCAATTAGGGCATTTAAGTAGCTTTTATAAACGTGCCTTCGAAAAGAACATTACTGATGTGCATCTCGAGACAAAACAACGGCACTGACATATTTTAAGATATATCAGTGCAAGTTGCTTTCAGTTAAAACAGCTCAAACAGGACTAGCTTAAGCCTTGTCTGTGAAACCGGGGGTTATTTATTCATTCTATATAATTTTCAGTAGTATTATCAATTTCACGCACTGACACTATGGGATGCGAGCAAAACTTGAACTGAATTGAGCTGGATGATGACACTATTGTCTTCTGTAGAGCGTAGCTCCTCTAGCTGACTCGACTTTGTTTCATAATTGATGAATTTTGCAACATTGACACTGTTACTGAACTGAGTTACCGTAATTCAACATGACACCACTGCCTTCTGTAGTGCTGCTTATATCTTATATCATTAATCTCTTAATTATAACTTTACACAGTTATTGAACTGAACCGAATCAACACTAAACTGACTTGAGCTGAATGATGCTATTGTCTTTTTAGAGCTGTTTTAGAGCAGAATTTGTCTCATATTTGATGAAGTTTGCAAAAATTCTGTTATTTTTCTGTTACTGTGAAGCAGCTTTCAAATGATCTGTATTGTATAAAGTGGTATATAAATAAAGGCCACTTGAGTTTGAGGAAAATATAAAATGTAAGTTGTTGTTAAATGTTAATCTTTCTCTCCGGTGAGAAGGAGAGAAAGAATCGCTTGCAAATGAATCATTCGTTTGTGACTTGAATCAGTTTTTTCATTAAAAAGATCTGACTCAAAAGAACGATTTGTTCACAAATCAGACATTGCTAGTTTTCACATGAGAACACCTATTGCACTACAACTTCAATTTAGTTCTTTTTCACACACAAAACTGTGTGAGTTAAGAAGATTTATAATATAGTGCAATAATCATGTGGACTATTTTTATTCTACTTTTATGATGCTTTTGCATCTTTTTTTTGAAGTTTGAGAGCCTCAGAGCCCACTCATTGTACTGCACGGAAAATAGCAACCATTCCTCAGAATTTCTCTTATTACATTTCATGGAAAAAAGAAAGAAATGTGGGTTTGGAACGACATGAAGGTTGGTAAATAAAGTCAGAATTTTCATTTTAGGGTGAACGATTCTTTTAACGAACTAATCCAGAAGAACTGATAAATAGTTTAAACAAAACACAAAATGTAAACTTGTTTTACCCAAAATAAATTATAAATTATTTTATATTTCAAGTTTGGAATATAATCTGCCAATGCAAAGGAATATGTTTGAATTTGCACCACTGAGAATATATACAATCAGAGCACTGGTGCATGTCTCAATTTTTGTGTTTATTTGTAGATTTTATCTTACTCTCCCCTTAATTTGGGGGGACAAAAGGAATCTGTTTCCAATACAATTGACAACAGAACATTTTTTCCTCAATACTTTTTCCAATATAGTAACTTTGTATAACGTACACCACTCAAATTATTAGCATTCAAGATCTCAGTAAGATTTGCCGAAGCATGTTGACAGCAATATAGTTCATAATGAAAAGCAGACCCCCCCCCCCCCCCCCCCTTATGTAAAAAACCTATGTTTTCTAAAAATGCTGAAAGCTTGGCATATGCACATTCGCAGAAGGCAGAAAGGTCTAAGGAAAGACAAAGCATTAAAGACTGGTTCATTATCTACTTATCCACTTACTAAACCTCATATTATTGGCAAAGGGATGTGCTCTAAAATTAATGAGTGGTGTCTTGGGTTGAATCCCCCTACTAAGAATAAACCATCGTGCAAGGCGGCGTGGTGAGCGAAACCATGATGCGAGATACAGCAAAGCCTGTGTTTGTGCACTCAGGCTGCATTTTAAAAAGGAAGGACACGCCACACAGTCCAAATTATCTGATTAAAGGAGAGGTGGAACAAGGACAGATGGTCCACAGGCTCAGCTGTCTGGGAGGAATTACCATCAGAGTCCAGAACCACAGAGAACTTGAAAACAAGACTGTCCTCGGATACTTGTGTGGGGGACAAACATTTGCCTTGATATCAGAACATTGAGGAATTCACAAACTGTCCCTGAACTTGTCCGAAAAGAAGCACTACGGTCATTTGTATGCGCGGAGCCAACGTCTGAACCAGCTCTCCTGCTGTTGCTAAGGCTCTTTAGGCTAGATGGGACAGGGACATTTATTGAAATGGATGTGAGCAAGAAACAAAACATGCCTGGACTGACAATAATGACTTTCTTCTCCCTTTCCACAGTGCTGCTGCAGTCCATTTACAAAAAACTCCTAGCAAACAAGCATTCTCTCTCTCCCTCTTGCTTCACTGTGCAAGTCTCAAAGTTATACCGACCCTGCCTCTCTGAAACTTTGTCTATGAACTGCCACGTTGGATCTAATCTGAATCATATTGACTTACACAATATTTAAAAGTTGCAACTGTAATGTTTAGAAGCATATGCATGACTTCCAAAGGTCTGTCAGTGTCCATGCATTACTTAAAGGTGAATTGTCTTTTTTTTTTTTTTTGTTAAAAAAAATCTCCAATTGCAGCTTAATATGGAGAGACAACTACAAGTGAGCCATTCATAGGATGACTGACTGCTTACAAAGTGTAAACACTTTCAACATCTCTGTTTGTTTGAGGAATCCAACATCCAGCAATCCAACCAATGGTATGAGTTTAGGGCAGGACTACCTGTTTGACCTGTCAATAAAAGATGGGGCATGAAACGGGCAATATGATTGTTTGGGAAGCATGTTTGGAAGATTGCTATGGCATATTATTGCTCATATTGTATCTTTTTATATATGCTAAAACCACAAAGCTTATTGAGATCTGTGGAATCATTCTGGCAGGCAAAACAACCATCAAAAAATCCCATAACCATATACACTATATTTGCCAAAGGTTTTGAGACGTCTGCCTTTACATGCACATGAACTTTAATGACATCCCATTCTTAATCTGTTGGGTGTAATATGGAGTTGGCCCACCCTTTGCAGCTATAACAGCTTCAACTCTTCTGGGAAGGTTTTCCACAAGGTTTAGGAGTGTGTTTATGGGATTTTTTTATCATTCTTCTAGAAGCGCATTTGTGAGGTCAGGCACTGATGTTGGACGAAGAGGCCTGACTCACAGTCTCCGCTCTAATTCATCCCAAAGGTGTTCTATCAGGTTGAGGTCAGGACTCTGTGCAGGCCAGTCAAGTTCCTCCACCAAACTCGCTCATCCATGTCTTTATGGACCTTGCTTCATGCACTGGTGTGCAGCCATGTTGAAACAGGAAGGGGCCATCACCAACTGTTCCCACAATGTTGGGAGCATGAAATTGTCCAAAATGTCTTATGCTGAAGCATTAAGAGTTCCTTTCACTGGAACAAAATCCATGTGTTCTAACCAAGCCCAACCCCTGAAAAACAACCCCACACCATAATTCCCCCTCCACCAAACTTTACACTTGGCAAAATGCAGTCAGGCAAGTACCGTTCTCCTAGCAACCGCCAAACCCAGACTCGTCCATCGGATTGCCAGAGAGAGAAGTGTGATTCGTCACTACAGAGAACACTTTACACCACTGCATCTGACGCTTTGCATTGCACTTGGCAACCTATTTGGAAATTTCACAAATGGACTTATTGCACAGGTGGCAACCTATCATGGTACCAAGCTTGAATTCACTGAGCTCCTGAGAGCGACCCATTCTCACAAATGTTTGTAGAAGCAGTCTGCATGCCTGGGTGCTTTATTTTATACAACTGTGGCCATGGAAGTGATTGGATCACTTGAATTCAATGATTTAGAGGAGTGTCCCAATACTGCACAATTTGGCAATATAGTGGTTCAAAACATCTTAAAGACTTGAGGATTAGCTCTTTTGACTTGGGGTAGTAAGCAACAGCCTTATTCACACAAAACGCGTATTTCCATTCCACTGCACTACTTTTCCATTGCTTTTCAATGTAAACACGTGCTAGACTTACGTCTTTAACCGCTGCACTCGTTGAAACTTTAAACTTTTTAAAAACTCTTCTCTAGACCTTGCACTTTTGTTCCTTTCCACTGAACTGCGTCTTGTGTTTTTAACAGCAAAAACGCATTCTGTGTGCACCTATAGAAACCACTTCAAAGTTCAAAAACCTGCAACGGCATAGAAATCACATCGGCAACCACTCAGAATAACTTATCAAATACTGGGAAAGCTGTCAGGCTTTCCAGTAACTCACACCATTGGTTGAGTCAATGTTGCTTTGTCATGCTGGTTGAGATGCTTGAACAAAGCAAAGTTTTGATACTGCCACAGAGTGGATTAAACTACAAAAGCCTTACTTAGTTCACCCCTCCAAAAAAAAATGAAAATTCTGTTATCATTACTTGTTGTTCCAAACCTGTATGAATGTTATAGGAATGTATACCATCTCCACCCAAAAATGTAAATTCTGTCATCATTACTCACTACTCATATCGTTCCACACCAGTATTACTTTTTTCCTGCTGAACACAAAAGAAGAATGTTGGTAACCAAACTATTTGATTCCCATTAACCTCTATTTTTTTTTTTTTTTTTTGTCTATATAGTCTATGTCAATGCTAACCGAAACTGTTTGGTTAACAGTATTCTTCAAAATATCTTGTTTTGTTTTCTGCAGGAAAAAAAAAAATCATACAGGTGTGGAACGACATAAGGGTTAGTAATGATGACATAATTTTCATTTTTGGGTGGAGAAAGTACACTTCTATAAAAGTTTGGGGTAAGATTTTTTTTAAATAAATACTTAATACTTATATTAGCAAGAATGCATTAAATTATTCAAAAGTGTCAGTAAGGACTTTCTATTTCAAATACATGCTGAAGAAAAAAAAATCAGTTTCCACAAAAATATTATGCCGTAAAACTGTTTTCAACATTGATAATAAATGTTTCTTGAGCACCAAATCAGCATTCTAGAATGATTTCTGAAGGATCATGTGACAGTGAAGTAATGATGCTGAAAATTCAGCTTTGACATTCCAGCAATTAATTATATTTTTTAAATTAGAATAACATGTTTAAATTGTAAATATTTTAGTGGTAAGCATAAGAGCATAAAATACTTCTTTTCACACACACACATACCGACCCCACACTTTTGAACAGCAACGCATTTAAAAAATAAATAAAATACACATGCTTTAAGCGCCAGAAGGTCTTGACAAAAAGAAATTAAGCAAGAATGCTTCCATGCCACCTAACTGGCAGTTAAGATCCAATACTAATTTATCCCAGTTCACACTTTCCAGAGACCTTCATGCCCTCCATTTATCTTCTGAACCATGTGAGACTGCTTAACATTTTTCAACCCGCAGACAAATACCTCTGGAAATCCACCTCGTGGTTAGTCACAAGAGGTAATGCACATTTTGTTTAACATTACAATGATTAAATATATCCTTTTTCTAAAAATAGCAATCTTGTTCCTTGTGATCCCAGTTATTGGTCCCAAACCAGATTTATGTAAATCTTGTAATAGTACACAGGTGTGAGAAGAATTCATACCTGAATCACTCAATCCTATTATGGTCCAAAGCAGTGGTTATCAACTGGATTGCCCATGGGACCCACATTTTCTGTTGGTCATTGGGCCACGAGTCCATGACCCAATTTCTTTTAGAAATTTGACCTAATTCCTAAAAAATGATAAAAACTAAGCAAATTTATTTCACAAAAATGGACACACACACACTGTCCCACTTAACATACACATAATTGACTACTTATAACTTGACTATACTTTGACCTTTGTTCTACAACGTAAACTACTCCCCCATAACTAAAACGCTAATTTTAAAGCAGTTATGTAAATATTTGGAAACATAGGATGGCTTTGACAGTTATTTTCGCTCTCATTGAGTTATAAGCGCCAAAGCTTCTCCCAAATGCACGCTGCAATTTACCATTACACGCAACACAATAAACACATGGTTTTGTAAGCTCATGGTAAATTACTACGTTTTTAATACGTAACTAGACAAGACAGCTTGGGGTGTGAGTGCGTGCAGTGAACAAAAGTATCGTCAAGTTATGTTTACCACAGGCTTTATACCCCATTATATATGCTACTGCATCAGGACCACACACTTTTCTCAGGCACTTAAAGCTGTCTGACAGAAGAGGCAGCAGCTTTCACGCATGTCTTTTTTAAGCCCATCATGGTCTGGAACAATACCTAAAAATAAAAATAAAAAAATAATAAAAACAGCTTTTTCTTTTTTAAATTAGCATAACTGTGTGCATGTGTGGCAGAAAATGTTTTATCCGCTGTCACGGAAAAACTCAGGGCTTATTTTCTCCTTGTGTTTCAGGTTTTTGTTGTTATTTGAATGAAATTCATATGGCTGAAAAGGAGCATTTTTTATTGCGTCTCTCAAAGCTATTTCTAGTCAAGGGTCAGGTTCACAAGTGGAACACAGCAACCCCACCGAGTCCTTATAAAATGAGTAAGTGTCACAATCACAGTTTTTAGAGTTGTTTTTAGTGTCCCCTAGGCCTTTTCTGGATGATCCACAACACATAAACACACAGCCAAGACTAAACCATGGTCCCTATTTTCAAGACATGACATGAACTCTATATCACCGGTAAATAAATAAATAAATGAATATTATTCCTGTCAAATCGATTAATCGCGATAAATTGCATCCAAAAAAGTTTTTGTTTGCATAATATATGTGTGTGAATACATATAAATTATATTTCTATATACATCTATACACCTTATATACCTTAATCAATTTGACAGCACTAATATATACTGTATAATTCAGCAAAATGTATATATTTAAGAGAAAACAATCTACTATTTTTCTTATCCCATCAACAAAGTGGGATAAGACTTTTTTTTCAAGCATAAGCAAACAAACACAACTTAAGCAAAAAAATTAAATACATTACAAATAAATAAATAAATAAATAAATAAATAAATGTTGGTGGAGTACGAAAAAAAAAAACTTACATTTTGTTAAATTATTTTACCGAAATTTTGATTCACAAGTAAACTGATCATGTTTGAAATATATTTAGATGTTTTCACTGGAAACTAAATAACAACAGACAAAAAATACTTTTTTTGTTGCAGTGTAACTGGATGTTACCTGTTCTAACGAACTCTTTGATATACGAGTTTCTCACTCCCACCAATGGCCCGAGAGCGAGAGACCACCCGCTAAACAGCCCCGGATGTGAGTGGCACATGGAGTAGAGTTTTACAGAGGTCACCGGGCTTGACACGTAGCTTTTACATGGTGACTGTGCCACATTGAATCACTCAGTCATTTTTTCTTTATGCCTGCCTCTTTGCAAAGAGCCAAACCCTCAGCTTTGCCGCACAACTTCACCGGTGACCACATCGATTTTATAGTATTTCTTGGCTGACTCCAGAACACCAGTCATTTGGTGATGCAGTGCACTAAAGCTTCTCTCGTGCTTTATCGTCGTAAAGCATCTCCACTGCGCTGCACAAACAGCAGCAGGCGGCCAAACCACAGAGGGCCTCTCAAATTAAACGCTTATTTAAAACAAAGTGAAAAGTGAGTTCTGAGCTTTGTTGTTCTAAAAATGAAAGAAGGGAACTTCAGAAATATGTGATGCTAATGCATAAAATGATTAAGCACTGTGCAAGGTTCTACTCATGTAACATAGTCCACCAATACACAAGTGACTATTAACTGAATAAGCCTGCAAGGCGGTCTACAATACCTAGAGAAAGCAATATCTGATGGCATTCCCATTCATCTAAAGGCAGTTGCTTTGCAATCTTTGCGGGTTTTTGAACAAATCACATGAGCTATGAGGGCTGTGTGACTAATCACTCTGGAGCTGCAAGAAAATAATGTTATGATAACACCAAAAAAGCACACACAGTATAGAAATGAGCCTTTACATTAATATTAACAAAATACTGTATATGAATATATTATATCCATAGGAGCTAACAGGCTATTCTAATGTGCCAAAACCTGACCCCTTATATTGGAAAGCAAAATTGAATCTGGTATGAAGACTTGTTATCTGAAAAGGTACAGTACTCTTCTTTACCATGCAGTAATCAATATTTTATTCACCAAGGATAAGTCATACAAAGTGAAAGTAGTCATTTATCAACCATTTATAATTTCAAATAAATACTGTTCTTTTAAACTTTCTATTAATCAAAGAATGCTGAAAAAATATACTACAGTTTCCACAAAAATATTAAGCAGCACAACTGTTTTCAAATGTGATAATATAATAAGAAATGTTCCCAGAGCAGAAAATCAGCATATTAGATTGATTTCTGCAGGATCATGTGACTGAAGACTGTAATGATGCTGAAAATTCAGCTTTGCCATCACAAGAATAAATGACATTTTATTAAAATAGAAACTAGTTATACAGCCTTGGCGAGCATAAGAAACTTTCAAAAACATTAAAATAACCTAACATAATCCAAATTTATGAACTTTCAGTAATTTTGATAGAATAGAATCATATTTGCTTGTATAAAAGCAAACTTACATCATTTTGCTTATCAGGTAAATGTATTGTTCAATATATATTATTATTGGAAAAAATTCTAGTTAAGAAATAAAATGTTTTGTTGCAGTTTAAAAAACCCGAAAACAGCAGATCATTAAAAAAATTGCTAGCCTGAAAAAATTGAACACATGGCCTTTAATTGTCTCACTATTGCTGTGAATATGTTGTTGTATAATGCCTACAAGGTACCAAGGCATTTCTTTGAAACAACCGGAACAGTATGTTGGCTCTGCAATAAAACTTTGATTCCAGTAACAGCAAATACATCCAGACTCTGAGCTGTAAAATGCAGTGGGCTTAATAAAATTGATTCAATGATTAATTATTGAGCTATTCGCAATTTTACAAGAGAACACCAGGTTCTTTTATTGGGCCCTTGCTTATTTCATGTAAGGCCAAAAAAACACATTTGCACTCTGAACAATACATAATTTCATATGAATTTTGTGCATATGATGGGAATTTGTAAAACTGTGCTATTCTTAGACTTCCATTAAAAGTAGTTTTGACAACTACCAACAACATTACCAGAAAAAAAAGGAAATTTGATTGGTATACTACAATGTACCCTTAAATGTTTCTCAACGTTTAAAAGAAGCAATATTGCCATAGACAGAGAAATGTAAAAAAATAATAATAATAAATTAAATACCACACCATTTTCACAATCAATCAGATTCTAGATTCAAATGCCCCAAATGTACGGAATTCGAAAGCTGACAAAATAAAAAATAAATACATAAATAAATATGAAGAAATGTAAAAAAAAAAAAAAATATATATATATATATATATTTTTTTTTTTATATATATATATAAACATTTCTTTGTATATTTATTTATGTGTTTCTTTCCTCTACTTTTTTTTTTTTTTTTACATTCCTTCCATGTATTTATTTATTTATTATTCTGTCAACTTTGGAATTCCGTACAAATCCACTGTTGCCATGGGTTTAAGCTTGGTCTAAAAAAGAAATACATTGGTTGGCAGTTAATTTTTTTTAATCCATTCCCTTTCCTCTGCTCCAGTCCAGTTTTTGTTAATTCTACATTTAACACATGCTCAGAAAATCTTTAAAGTTCATTACAAAAAGCACACTACTTTCCTCTAGTCAGAGACCCACTTCTAAAATGCCAAGTTAACCCCAAAAAGTGAAAAAGGATTAAAAAAAGGAAAATGATAAGATAGGAACACTTTCATTATATTTAAGCGCTGTCCTAAAAAGAGCAAAATTCCATGTCAGCTATAAAACAGTGTTGGGATTTATCACCCGTGAGCCCTTTCATTCCAACTCTCACCTGACGTACATGGTGTCATGAGGTTCAGTCAAGGATGGAATCAAGTTGGAAACTTGTGTTCCCAGGATGAATTTTCCATTTCATACTGAATCTGTGTTGTTATTATTATTATTCAATTATATGCTGTATAAAATGTGAACCACCTGCCACAGAGCCTTCGGGGGGAGAAGGGAAACGTGTTTTCAGAGAGCGGATTGATGCCCGTTCCCTCCTCCAGCTCCCAACTAAACCCAGACCGCCTTCTTCAGTACTGCCCTGTTAATCATTTGGAATCCATATTAATAAATGCCTTATGTTTGCTAGGGCCTGTACAAAGGCATTAATTGCTCTTTTTGTGTGGCCTGATACAATTCCAATGATAGCCTCAATAAAAAAAGATAAACTTTCCTTTTCCCAAGAGTCGACAGCATCACTCAGCGGGAGGCACTTTGCTGCCGTTTCTTGCTGCATTTAAGTGGAATTTCCTCATCTTAAACTCCCATTACTGAATAAGATAGACCACCTAAGCATTCAGACATATATTAGACAACAACAAAAGTGGGTCTTTGCTGAATATTGCTCTGGAAGCAATTTGCTGAACTCACACGACTAATGATATTACGCAACATCATTGTCCATCATCTCAGTAGGCTAAAAAAATATATTTTAAAAGCAGATGAAAGAAGTGGTTATACGCACTTACACATTCCGTTACAGATTATGAATCAAAGCCGCAATAGCTGATCACTGAGGTTTAGCTCATTGAATGAAACAAAAGTGGAAACAATTCAGATGTGTTTATGATTACAAAGGCTCTTTCCAAAAAAAAAACCTTATCTATACCATTAAAAACAACAACTTTACAATCTATTCTGGACTGGGAATCGTACTGGTACATGTCTGATTTCTATGAAAGCAAAACCTTTAAAAGCAACAATTGCAAGAAAAAGTCGCTTTTGTGAATTATGAAGTTGCAATTAGGAGAAACAAAATCAGAATTACAAGAATTAGTCACAATTGTTAGAAACAAAATTTGCAATTGGGAGATTTAAAGTCGCAATAAGATAAATTACTTTTACTCTTGAGGTGGAAATGAACTTCGAATTCTAAACTAAACAAAATTTAAAGACTACTGTTCAAAAGTTAAGAGTTAGTCAGTAAGACTTTTTTTGAAAGAAAGAATTTAATACTTTTATTCAAAAAAAAAATCTATTTAAAAAACGCTGTTCTTTTGAGCTTTCTATTTATCCAAGAATCCTGGAAAAAAAAGTTTCCACAAAAATATTATGCACCACAACTGTCAACTTTGATTATAATCAGAAATGTCTCTTGAGCAAAAATTCTTCATGTGACACTGAAACCTGGAGTAATGATGCTGAAAATTCAGCTTTGCCATCAAAAGAATCCCTGACATTTTAAATTGTAATAATAATCCACAAATAATATTACCATTTTTACTGTAAGTGTATCATATACTGTAAATTCAGCCTTGGAGAACATAAGAGACTTCCTACAAAACCTTTTTTTTATTTATTTTTTTATCTTACCGACCCCCAACTTTTGAACGTTAGTGTACATATACCTATTCATATCATGTAATCATCTTTATCCCTATGGCAAGACATTCCACCCGCCACTGCCAAAGTAAGCTAAGGTGTTATTGCCAACTCTTGGGAAATTCAGAGACCCTTGGCCTGACTTCACAGGGATTGTTGTTGTCAGATTTTGACCAAAGTAACTGGATATCTTGCTTCACGAATGCGCAAGACAAGAACAAATAACTTCAAAAAGCTCCTTAAAGACATCTTCTGTTGTCAGACCAAGGGTGTGAAGTTGTTCCTGTACCCTTTACTCCTTCAAGTTCACTACGTTCTGTTGTTAAAGATCTTTTCACATGACAAAACATAATAAACACAGTGTAGCCCAGCTATCTGATCTTATCGGATCTGAACAAAGCAAAAAAAAAAAAAAAAAAAAAACAGAACACCAAAGAGGTCACTGTCTTTAAACTGATGTAAAATAGCCAAACAATAACTTAATGTATACATGATTCAGTATTAATAGAGGACCAGTAATCAGTTTAGCGACGTTTACTTTAAATTAAAGTTTGATATTGTTTTGGTTTAGACTTATGTTTATCATACGCATTCTATCCTAATCAAGATTAGTTCATGAAGTAACCAACTGTCTTCTTCAAGTAACATCATTCCTTGATTTGTGTCCTGTGTGCTGCAGAGGTTTACACTTGATTACAGAATGAATACACACGTGTCTGATATTAACATCATTTAGTTCTTTTAGACATTTGTATATGCCTCAAAGCACAATGAAGTCCTTAATTAGACATGCATCACCCACATTACTTTAACTATTGGTTGGATTTAATGCCCTGGGAGATTTTTAACACTATTCCTGTGGTTTTGCCTCAGTTCTCAATAATCTCAATTCATCAGGTAAGATATTTCCCACATGACTCGTGATGATCCACATTAGGTTCGGCAGATGAAGCTGAGGTGATGATGATGAGGGGGGTGTTAAATAAATTTTGTTTGAGAAAAGGCCAGTTACTTCTGGCTCTGTTTACACCAGGAATTAAAATTCGTCCCATGGGCCGTTTAAATGACAGTTTTCAACTAAAAACGTGACACTTGTTATGTGTTTTGGCCATTCATTTACACGACAGTGGCTATTTGGGGGCCTGAAAACGCTAACTTTTGAAAACGGCTTTCAAAGTGCACTTTTTTGAAAATGATACGATTATCGTCTCCGTGTAAACTACAAAAAAACGCTAATTTGTAAAAACGGTGATGTCATGCGCATGCGTTTTACGTGTTCAGTCTATACATAGGCGCATAGTGTTTCTTTACAAGTGACATCGCCAACTACTGGCCTGACAGCAGAATACAGCGTTTTTAGTCGTATACGCGGATCCATGTGAATGGGGATCGTTTTGACAATGGTGTCATTAGTATGCGAAAAATGTAAAGGAAAAATAAAAATCCGTTTTAGTGCATCGTTGTTGTGTAAACGTACCCTCCGGTGAAATATTCACAAATGATCAAACGAGATCTATCCAGTTAGGGTCAGGGTTGCTACAAAATAAAAAGCAAATACACTACTGTTCAAACGTTTGCAGGTTGGTACTTTTTTTTTATGAAATCTCATACTCACCAACCCTGCATTTATATGATCAAAAATATAGCAAAAACAGAAATATAGTGAAATATTGTTACGATTTAAAAGAACTGTTTTCAATTTTAATATATTTTAAAATGTAATTTATTCCTGAGTTGGCAAAGCTGACTCCAGTATTCAGTGTCACTTATCCTTCAGAAATCATTCTAATATGCTTGTTTGATGTTCAAGAAACATTTCTTCATGATTATTATTATTAATGTTGAAAACAGTTGTTTTGCTTAATACTTTTTTTGTTGAAACTGTGACATTTTTCATGGATGAATAGAAAGTTCAAAAGAACAGCATATAAAAACTTTCTTTTTTTTTTTTTTTACTGTCACTTTTGAACAGTAGTTTATTCATTATATTACAGTTTGGACTGATTCTTGAGACAAATGCTATACTGTTAATATGTTTTTGATTGCTTGTCTATTTTATCATTCTTATGCCACCAAAGAGAATTATGGGAAGTGTAGTTTTGTTATGCAAGCCTCTCAGCATAAGCCAGCTAAATGAGTAATATTTAATATATTTATCAATAAAATGCATTCAAACAAAACTGTGCCATCAGAACTCACAAATACAACTTAATGTGATCAATGCCTCTCAGGTTTTGTAATGAATCTCAAATCAACACACCCGCAAATCAGAAAGTCAGGACATGGTGTAGGATAGCTAACCTTGCTAGCATCATATGCTTGAGTATGCTAACAATAAACACCATATGGCACTGTGCAAAACACCTGTGCTTGCCTGGGATAGAAGGAGAATCCTGTGAATGCTGCTTTTGTTTCAATGACACTTTGATCCATTTGTGACAACCTTGATTAAAGAGAGGGGTCAAAACAAAGTCACATGCCTGCTCCTCACAGAGTTTGGATCCAGCTCCCCTTTTCTGCTTCTTTATCCATGGTCCACAGAGGCTTTAGTCCTCACAACACATAATGACGGTTTTCTAGCAACAGGCCAAAACAGTGTTATAAAGCTGGGCAGACCAGAGGTACGCTCTTGCATGTTGAGAGAGTCTCCAGTGGAGGGCCGGAGAACAGTTAGCGCATTTCTGTGTGGGTGAAGGCCTGAGCTTAGCAACAGCTTTGTCCTCTGCAAAAAAATCTACCAGTAAGACACTTTTTCATGAATTAAACATGTGGAACACAAGGTTATAGAAATGTCCAAACATTATTTACTGATGCTGTGTTATATAACCTGAGACAAAAAGGCACTCTAATGAAGTTGAAATCATGCCAGGGGCTCTGGAAAACAATGACAGAAAGTAAAGACCCCGTCAGATCTGTTTACCAATGTAATATCACATTGGATGGAAAAACCGCACATCTAGATACTAATATATTAGGTTACATACTGGTCAAAAGTTTGGAATAATCTTTTTTTTTTTATTAATCAACATATAAAAAGAATAATTAATAATTCATTACATTTATATAACGCTTTTCTCGGCTCTCAAAGCGCTTTTACATAAGGGGGGAATCTCCTCAACCACCACCAGTGTGCAGCATCCACCTGGATGATGCGATGGCAGCCATATTGCGCCAGAACGCCCACCACACACCAGCTTACTGGTGGAGAGGAGACAGAGTGATGAAGCCAATTAGTATATATGGGAATGATTAGGAGGCCATGATGGACAGAGGCCAATGGGCAAATTTGGCCAGGATGCCGGGGTTACACCCCTACTCGTTTCGAAAGACATCCTGGGATTTTTTTGTGACCACATAGAGGCAGGACCTCGGTTTAACGTCTCATCCGAAGGACGGTGCTCTTTGACAGTATAGTGTCCCCATTACTATACTGGTGCGTTAGGTCCCACACAGACCACAGGGTGAGCACCCCCTGCTGGCGTCACTAACACCTCTTCCAGCAGCAACCTAGTTTTCCCAGGAGGTCTCCCATCCAAGTACTAACCAGGCTCAGCCCTGCTTAGCTTCAATGGGCAACCAGTCTTGGGCTGCAAACATATGATTTCTGAAGGATCATGTGACTCTGAAGACTGTAGTAATGGCTGCTGAAAATTCAGCTTTGTTATCACAGGAATACATTACATTTTAAAATATATGAAATATTGTTGTAATATTTCATAATATTATTGTTTTTACTGATTTTTTTAATCAAATAATTGCAGCCTTGGTTGGACCCCTTTCCCTTCAGAACTGCCTTAATTCTTTGTGACATAGATTCAACAAGGTGCTGGTGCTCCATATTGACATGATAGCATCACACAGTTGCTGCAGATTTGACGGCTACACATCCATGATGTGAATCTCCTGTTCCAGCACATCCCAAAGGTGCTCTACTGGATTGAGATCTGGTGACTGTGGAGCCCATTTGAGTATAGTGAACTGTTCAAGAAACCAGTTTGAGGTGATTTGAGCTTTGTGACATGTCGTGTTATACTGCTGGAAGTAGCCATCAGAAGATGTGAACACTGCATAAAGGGATGGACATGGTCAGCAACAATACTCAGATAGGCTGTGCTGTGGCGTTTAAAAGATGCTCAATTGGTACTAAGGGGCCTAAAGTGTGCTAAGAAAATATCCCTCACACCATTACACCACCAGCAGCCTGAACCATTGATACAAGACAGGATGGATCCATGTTTTTTTTTTTTTACGACAAATTCTGACCCTGCCGTCTGAATGTCATAGCAGAAATCGAGACACGTCAGCAATGTTTTTCCAATCTTCTATTGTCCAATTTTGGTGAGCCTGTGCAAGTTGTAGCCTCAGTTTCCTGTTCTCAGCTGACAAAAGTGTCACCAGTGCTTCAAGATTCACTTCTGCTTCAAGATTTGACGTGTTGTGCATTCAGAGATGCTCTTCTGCAGACCTGGGTTGTAACGAGTGGCTATTTGAGTTACTGTTGCCTTCCTATCAGCTTAAACCAGTCTGGCCATTCTCCTCTGACCTCTGGCATCAACAAGGCATTTTCACCCACAGAAAAGTCACTCACTGGATATTTTCTTTTTTTCTGACCATTCTCTGTAAACCCTAGAGATGGTTGTTCATGAAAATCCTGGTACATCAGCAGTTATTCAGACCAGCCCATCTGTCACCAACAACCATGCCACATTCAAAGTCACTTAAATCACTTTTCTTCCCCAATCTGATGCTCAGTTTGAACTTGAAACTACATGCATTGAGTTGCTGCCATGTGATTGGCTGATTAGATATTTGCATTAACGAGGGGTTGTACAAGTGTATCTAATAAAGTGGCAGCTGAGAGTATATATATGAGAGAAAAACATCAATTGCAATTGCAGTTGTCACCAGTGCAACATTACTCAGTAGTGGAAGTCAATAATACATACTACTATCTACTTTATAACCATCAAATACTGTACAACAAAAAACCTACCCTCTTTTTTCATCATATGGTCCTTACTTTTTAAATGTGGCAGCTTATTTTGCTCTTATTGAATTTGTGAGGAATCCCAGCATGGTCCTCGACAGGAAATGAAAAAACAGGTACCCATCGGCTCAATTTTTGTAGAACATGGAAACCTGGAATACATAGAAAGAACATTAGAATAGATCATACATTGATGAGTTTTCCTGTCCTGGTTAAAGAGAATAATCCTGTTGTTTTGTCATGCAACATAATTGACTTGAGTGTTCAGGACATCATTTATGAATAAAAGAGGATTCAGTGGGCTAGCGAAAATGCCTTTTTTATTACAAATATAATAAAATAGACTTGTCATATTGCAAGTTACTCGGTATAATACCATCTTGTATGTAAAACCCTCTTGTAAAAGCAATATCATTCTCGCAATTGTGCCCTTGTACTGAATAAAATATGCATTCCAGACAACATAAAACTTGCAATTCTTTCACCTACTACTTAAAAATAACCACTGGAAAAGAGCTAGAGGTCAGACATTAGAAAGCCAGGGCAGATCAATCTTCAGTGAGAAGACTTATCTGACGTCATTTCCAACCGGCAGACCCCCAAAAAAGTTAGGAAAAGTATTTGTTAAATGATAAAATATAAAAAGTTACACTTTATTTTAAGGTGACGTAGTAACATTGTCTTTCCTCAAATAAGTATGGAGTAAAATTAATTAACTACATGTACTATAGAGTTATGATTAGGGTTTGGTTTAGGGTTAATTACTTAATTATGCCTAATTACCTGTTATTACTATAGTAAGTACATGTAATAACAGGTAACTACGTCACCTTAAAATAACGTGTTAAAATTATCAAATAAAAAAGATGTCTACAGAAGAAAGAAAAATATGCAATCTGAAAAGCACCACAAAGAAACAAAAGAGAAGAGTTTAAAATAATTCCAATGGCAAATCATTGCCTTATTTTTCACTTTTCAGTGGCTGGTTGTACTCATTTTGTCTTCCTGGTTTCTGAATAATTTAAATTTCTGCTGTATTTGGTCTTGTTTTGCGGTCTTTTTCTTTTTCACAAAGATCTAATGAAGGGCAGATGGGTAGAACATGTGTTTGTGACCTCTTATGTGATATAAAAGCGATGTGCCGAAGTCCACAATAAAGCACTGGGGCAGTTTGTCCCAACACATGGTAACCTGTCACAATAAAACTGATAAAAGAAGGACCTCTGCTGGAAGCTCCTCATTTTTGTCCGCATCTCAATGGATCTTTAAAACAAGGAAACGGGGAGTTGCTTCAGGACATTCTTGACTTGGACATCACAAACTAACAAGAGGACACCAAATAACGTGACAAATGGAAAACACGTGACAATGTCCATGATGTTTGTGAGATCTCACATTTTGCTTTGTAGCAGATCTCCCTTAACTGTTCTCATATGAGATCAAAAAGTTAGCCTTACACGACAAGTTAGGAAATCTGTGACTTTCCAGTAACAGCTTATTTTAATTTAAGAGCAGATGATATTTACCATATTGATGTTTATCATATGAATTTTAACACAAACTGTCTTCAACCCTAAATGCTGTTTTAAGTCCCTCTGGCTATCACAGGGTGATGTTTTAAGACCTCCAAACACTACAGAGGAGCCAGATGTCTGTGTCTCTGAGTGACAATCTTCTAACAGCGCTGTTTTTATTTTTCATTTATTTGTAGAGCTGTTTTGTCTCGGTTCTGCGCACAAGAAATATCGCTTTTGTCAGCAGTTCGGTTAATTCAAGCGATGTGAGAGAGTGGTAAAAACGTGGACCTTTAGAGATGAATATGGTCAACGCTGTGACTGTATTTAAGCAAAACTACCTTGATTATAATCTCATATGATCTAAATTGTATAAGAAGACAATTCACTCTCTAAAATTACACCTTTGTGAAAAGGTACAAGTAACAGTGAGGAAGGCCAGCATCTTATGCCATTGTCCAAACCGTCACTTTACAGTGTAGACATGTCATTGAATGCAATGAAAACGTGGAATTTAGTGTGGTCCCACACAACCATGTGTGGGGTTTCTCCGCCATTCAAAATTGCAAGTTAAATATGTTTTGTCCTCTAAGGATGCAGCCAGTGCATAATTAACATTCCCTAGCTGTTTACAGTTGATTATTTAACTCAGTGGTTTTCCATGGGAGCTGGTGATTATGCTGCTGCTCGACTACTAATAAAGAAATCCCTTTGAAAGTCAAGGCTCATATCAGGGAGATTTGGCGAAGAGGAACTAGTTATTAAGACGGAGACCAAAAGATCAGCACCATCCTCACATTCAGGTTATGAAGCAAAGCTAAACTAATCATTGTTGAAAAAAGACATGACAGACAGACAGACAGACAGACAGACAGACAGACAGACAGACAGACAGACAGACAGATAGATAGATAGATAGATAGATAGATAGATAGATAGATAGATAGATAGATAGATAGATAGATAGATAGATAGATAGATAGACAGATAGACAGATAGATAGATAGATAGATAGATAGATAGATAGATAAGACAGACAGACAGAACGATCGAACAAAAGAGAGTCAGACAGACAGACAGAACGATCGATAGAACGTTAGAATGTTAGACAGATTGACAGACAGACAGATTGATATACATAGAACGATCGATAGAACAACAGACAGACAGACAGATAAGTGCCCACAAATAGAGGTTGGCTAGTACTGTGTGGACCACTGATTTTGAGGACAATTTCTCACATTAGAGAACAAATGAAATGCACCAATAGATAGACAGAAAGACAGACAGACAAAGCCTCCTCACACTATCTGTCCTCACATAAACACGATTTACAGTTGAAGTGCCTATATGTCAAAACATCCAGCTACAGAAATCTGGAGTTGGACAGCTTATAGTCTCATGTTTACTCTCCCCAGTCTTGCCACATGAATATACAGGCTTGCTTGCCAGTGTTTACAATTTGATAAGTGCACACAAGTTAAAGGCTTGTGTGCATATCGGCTGGTTGGGATAAAACAAGCAAACCACACACAAAACTAAACAGGCACATAGTGCTACTTTTTGCCAGGAACATGCAATTACTTGTAGTTTTAAGATCCAAACACTTCCTTTTTTTTACACGTTTTCTTTTCCTCTTTGAGAATCCCATTCGGAGGAATAACCACATGTTGCACTGGAAGTGTTTTAAATGTGGTGACGGGAACACAGTGGATGAACTATTAAAATTCCTCTGGGATCATATGGTTGATATACACGAAAGCCATAAGGATCTGTGTCAATTTTCTTTAAGAGATACATGTTGTGTGGACTTCTGAACCCTGAGTGTTGAACACTTTAGGCAACTTATATTACAGCAACCAGTGTAACAAAAAGCATTCCATGACCATTTCAACATTTTTTTAAATTTTATTCAAATTCATTATGCTTTTTTTAATTAGTCACCATTCCTATTATTACTATCTGTTGCTCATAACTACACTATCCTTCAAAAGTTTGGGGTCAGTAAGTTTTTTTTTTTTTTTTTAAGAAATTAATACTTTTAGTCAGCAGGGATGCAAAAAAATTATCAAAAGTGACAGTAAAGAATTTTACATGTTACAAAAATATCTATATTTAAATCAAATGCAGTTATTTTCAACTTTCTATTTATCAAAGTATCCTGAAAAAAAATCACAAGTTTCCACCAAATTATTAAGCAGCATAAATTGACGTTTTTAACATTGATAATAATAAGAAATGTTTCTTGAGCAGCAAATCAGCATATTAGAATGAAATTCAGCCATCACAGGAATAACTTATATATTTAAAAATATATATTTTTAAAAACAATAATATTATTATTTGCAATATTTCACAATATTGCATTTTTACTGTATTTTAGATTAAATAAATGCAACCTATACTGAGACTTCTTTCAAACACATTTAAAAAAATCTTACTGACCCAAAAACCTTTAAACAGTATCATTTTAATGAATTCATAGAGAAGTGAACAGTAGGCAAACACCCAAAACACTCTAGCAACCCCATAGCAGCGGTTCCAGAATCAAATCTTCTGAAATTAGTAAGGGTGCTCTAGTAAAGTGCAGATGTAATGTGTAGGCAACAGCTCTTGAGCACCACCAACAAGAATAGCAATGTACAGTGAAAGATTTACAAGATTATAAGTCATTACTTTTACAAATAATAATTACAAAATGATTTAATATGAAAATTAGATTTTTTTTTTAATTTTTCATTTACACTGTCTATACTTTGTTATAATGATTATTTGTTATAAGGATTATTTAGCATGCAGAACTCAGAGTCAGCACTAAACATACATTTTGAGTGATGAGTGGATTCTGACTAACTTAAAGTTTCTAAATTAAAATGTTATCCCTTAAAGGGATAGTTCACTTTGAAATAAATTTTTGATATGTTTTATAGCTCACCTCAAGGGCATCCAAGATGTGGGTGTCTTTGTTTCCGCAGTAGTTTCAATTTTGATATTTTTAGGTCAAACCGTTCTTGTCTGTCAGTCATATAATGCAGGTCTATGGTCACCACCTCAAAGAGCATGCACAGAGAAGTCCAAATTAAACATGATTTAATGACTCGTAAATCTAAGTACACATTGATGGCCTAAGACACGAAACGAGCGGTTTGTGTGAGAAAACGAACAGTATTTATATCGTTTTTACCTCTTGTAACCACAGCTACGTCCAAGTGATCTGAGGGCGTGGGCGCTCATAGATATATACACTAGATGTCGCCTTGGCTACGGCAGTTCATTGGAACGATAGAGCCAATAGAGCCGCCATCTTGGAACAGGGGAGCCCCTCCTCTTTAATGCATCAGTGTCAATGTAGACAAAGGTCTAACAGAAATAAAATCACCATAAATCATCATGAATGCGATTTTCTCGTTTTTTGGTTCGTTCCCACGGTCAGACATGTATTTATCATTGATTCCAGAAAAAAGTAAAAAAATAAAAATAAAAATAATTTTTTTTTTTAAAACATGCATAATTCACCCGCTGTATTACTACATGTACCCGATTTTTCATATATCGACATAAAAATATATCGGGATAACCTGGCTTCTCTTCTTTTTTTTCACTGCAGATTTAAGGAGAAAATACTAAGCAATGGTGTTGACTTGTGAATTTGCACGTGGTTTGTCTTAAAGCATATTAGAAACACCACATAGACATATAAACAACATTAAAAACATGATTTTCACCACAGGGGGACTTTAAACACCTCTGAGGCCACTGTGCTCAAGAGATCAACAAACAGATGCTGCAAAAATGTTGTAAATAGAAACCTTTGACAATCTCCAGAGCACAAACACAAATATGCACGGGAGCGTTTGCCAAATCTATTTCACCAAAATACTATTATTACAGTTTCAAACGAGGATGCTCTTGCATTTATTTTACACCCTTTAGCACCTGGCCTGCAGAAATGTCAGAGCAATGTGCTACAAGCGAGAAGCAACAAGCCGAATAGTTGATTTTCACCAAATGAAATTGAAACGAATAAGAAAGACCATTAAGGTTGGTCTTATTACTAATCAAAAGCCATAAACAAAAGAAAGGCAATAAGTGTTGGTTTTACTTGTAGCCAATGCAGTGATGGGAAAAAAGTGTCCCATTGTTGTAAAGTCACATAGGGACTATAAAACTGCTGAAATGAGCTCAAAGTAAACTACATCATATCTACACACCAACGGCTCTCACTTCCAATATCTACAAAATATTTTGATTAGCCTTGACCCCTTTTAAGGATGTTTATAGAACAAATCACAATTATTTGATGTGCATCAATGACATTTCCAAGCGTCAACAAGTTGTTATTGAAAAGGTGGTTGTTATTAACACAAGCTTGAGTTCAGATGGCACGGAATTAAAGCCATTTATGTGAAATCACACTTGACATGGTTTATTTTTGCCATCTGGCAAACACTGCACTTTTGATACAACCAACAAAGTAAAAATGCAGTGGGACTGATGGAAGCCATTGTTCACATTGAGTTCATCATGAATTATGTAAATTCCCCACTTCCTTCCTGTTTCTTAGATGCATTCATTTAATCCAGGAAAACAACTTCCAGTGTTCTTTAGTCTATTGCCTGATGCATGAATGAATACTATCTTAAAGCTAGTAAAATACAATACAACATTTTTGAATTACCTATGCTTTTTTTTTACATAAACAAATATTTGTCAGTCATACATAATATTTCTGTTATAGTATTAATAAACTACATTTTTTAAATACACAATGTTTTACATACACAACAACCAGATTTCTTTTATCATCAATAAATCTTATTTGTTTCAATATCATACAAATAATAGAATATTGCTTGTTACACTCTGTCACGGTGCGCTGCTGCGAACGTTTGCTGCCTGCCCTGATCCTTGCCTTGTAACGACTTTGAGTTCTGGATTTCCCCTGAGTGTTCTTTAATTACTGTTTCTGCTCTGCTCTGTTTGCTTGTGTGTTTCAATAAAATATCTGCACATGGATCCGAACGCCTCTGACTCTGCATCACACACAACTGCTTGTCCATACTTTTGCTACACTATGTTCATACATTTTAACTGAATAAATATAATTGTTTTTACAATGAACATATTTATGCTGATACTAAACTCCTTGAATTAATGCAGTTTAAAAATATGATAATTTAAATAAAAACAAATACAGTAGATGCAAATAGTTAATAATAAACTATGCCATATTTGTTTGTTTTTTTTGTTTTTGAGTGAAAAAACCTTAACCGTTTCATTTATGCATGAGAAATGTGCATTACATTAAGCTCATGTTAAAACTGTGTAATACAAATGGATGGGAAATTTATATGCAGTTCTTAAAGGTGCTATATGTAACTTTTCTTCTAAAATTAATCCTTTTTTTATTGCCTGTGTGTGAAGGGGTTGAAATCACACATTACAATGATCCACTTGTTGGGTTTTACTATTACCTCTGAAGGCCAGTATTCCTATTTCTATGTGAAGTCTCCGGGTCGGATTTTCTGCGAAATCCATCGGATGTGACGTGCATGCGCGCTCCCGAGCCTCTCTCCTCTTTATATACAGTCTATGCGACGGCACTGCATCTAACGACATGGAGTCTAACACCAAAAAACGACCTGCCTCCAGCACAACACAAACTCCACATAAATATAAAAAACAAAACAAAACAAAAACGTATCTGACGTGAATCGGATCGACTTAGGACGAAAACACGGATCAACATCGGCAGAGCGTTTGAATTATGGAGAGACCTCCGCTATTTTTATTGTGATAAATTACAAGTTTTCAGATATGCTGAAATAATGGTAAACTGTAATGAAATAGCAAGGTAAACTACAACATATATGAGACATGAAATTAATACAAAAGACTGTTCCAGGTTAACAAAAAGTAGGTGCTTTAGGATGTAACTTTTATTTTATGTACTAGATCTACTGTCTAACGTCACTCATCCCACTATCATATTGTTTATAATACACATTTCCAGACACGTTCAGTACAGTAATGTTACTTCCTACGATCTTACTGTTACACTGAAATTGTTCAGTCTAGTTCACTAACCGTTTTCGTTATCATATTACACATTCACCTATGTTGACATTGCTGATTGTGAAAGATACACGAATAGTTAGTGAAATGCCTTATGTAGATAACACCACATGTCGGATAAATGCAGTCAATGTAACGCTATCATGGTACGAGCATGGAGCATTAGTTCAACGTCAAGCTGATAAAAGTAGCCTATTATTGTAACGTTGCAGTGGGAGTTTACATGAGTTTCCAGCATGTTGTGTGATGCTTTCTCCGGTGTGTTGAAAGTCTCAGTGCGGCCGGTACCATGAGTGCTCGCTCTTGTGTTCGAGCACGAGCAAGAGCACGAGCGCTCTTGTAAAAATTGGTTGCAATCTGAAACATCACAGATAGAGGCCGCTAAAAAATACATATAGCACCTTTAAATTTAGCCCTGAATATTTTTTCAGTATACTAAAATATCTGACCGGATCTGAGATTGACAATCAGTGTCAAGTATTCCAGAGAGCTGAATCAAATTCATATACTGTATACCCCCAAAAACCATGTAAAAACTATTGTTGGCACTTCACATGTCAGTCAGGCGATAGCTTCCTGTCTAAGTGGCCAGCTATTGTCTAGAATAAGCAGCAAATGAACAAACATCTGCTGAGTGTGACTAGTTCTTAGATTTATCATAGTAAGTCATTGATTCAACATCTTTATAACCGATCAAACATATCATACTGTTTCTAATTTAGCACTGGTCACCTCACACTAATAAAGATAATAATGTGAGACAGTAAAGAAGGAGAATGAATGAGACTACAGTTTCAGTACACAATTGTGGCATTAAACACTCACTACCACATGCTTTGAAATACTTGACACCCTGTGATTTGTACAAGTGGTTGGCTCCAAAGCACATATCTTTGAATTTGGGACCAATTTCCTTTTCGGTTAAAAGAGCATTGTTTGACAACAACAGGCTTTTCTGACAAATACCAGATAATTGTCAAGGTGAGTTTTTTTTTTTACATTTCTCCAAAAGGACAAAACAAGTCATCAAGTCAGGGTGAATCATCATGGCTATTGACTCATAACCTCCACTTCAGAGTGATGTGAGCTGGAGGTTAAGTGTGTTGAATGCTTAAATATCTCCACAAGAGAGGAACATGGGAAAGAACGTTGAGAGATTAGAGCACACACTGCGTTCACTGCTTAAACCCAAGTGCACCGGGGATCGAGGTCACGCTTCCAAGAGAGACACTCAGGATAAGCTGATAACACAGGGAGTAACAGTATGTGGATAAGAACACCTGTGAGTATACGGGCATGCTGATGTGCCGCTACAAACATTATAAGATGTATTGCCAGTTGTTCCTTTGCAATGAGGCAGATCTTAGTAATTACTAGGATTACTAAGCTACTTTTATTACACAGCTCTCCGTAATACTTGATTCTGATTGGTTAAATGCATCATTCCATTGCATTTCTCAGTCAGATATTTTTGTATAATGATGTTAAACGATATAATTGTTAAGGTTTCTACTACATAGCTGTGCTAGATTCATGTCTCGTGGATCACTCTGTATAGCCTCTTTGTACTTAGATAAATAAAAAAATTCAGCAGAAATCAGTTTTCATTCCAGTTTTCAATCATGCCCATTCCTCTTTTTTGATTGTAAAGAAATAAGCAACTTATAGGAATAGTTTCTGTTTTCATTTACTTCACCCTCATGCTGTTCCAAATATGACTTACTTGAAATAGAAAAGGAGACGTTTAGCAGAATGTTGACACCACTCTTTTCCATGCCATGAAGGTGATGGGTCATCATGGGGTTTCAAGCTGAAAAAAAGACAAAAAGCAGCATAAAAGTAGTCCACACACTATATTTCCTATACAAGTCTTTTGAAGGCATGTAACAGTTTGAAAGAGGAAAATAATTTAAAATATAAGTCATAGTTTACTGATAATCTCATGTGAAAAGAGACACATTAACATTCTACTAAACTTTCTTTGTTTTATTCCATTAAGGGTGAGAAATGTTTAATTTAGGCAATAAGAGGATGTACTGAATTAAAAAGGTGTCTTTAGGCCTCTAAACTTTAGTCCACTATTTTAAATTGTAAAAAAGGGTTTCAGCAGTTATTTATCGCATTAGAAGAAAAACAAATGAGCTCAAGGCTAGATTATGAAAAGGCCTCTGTCAGTGTATCTGTAATCACACAAAAAAGCCATACAGAACGTCTTCAGCTGTATCCGTCTGTCACACTTTTTCAGAGATAATAGCAGGTGGCTACAAAGCAGATAATGAATGGACAAAGAACATTGTTATTGACATATCCAAAGCCAATATTTTTGCATGCTCACCTGTGAGAAAATAAAGATAAACCGACAATGCCAACACCATTTGAAACATCATCAGCATCTTTAAAAAAATAATTCCTTTGTTAATGGCTTTTGTCTAATTTGTGTCCGATTGTACAACGTTGAAACACTTCTGATTACATTCATTCAAACGTTCTATTGTACTCTGCAGGCCGCAAGAAATCCGTACAGAACAAAAGCATGACTCAGATGCATCTCCATCTGATTTGTAATCACACCAAGCTTTTGAGTAGGATACAGTATACATGTGTAAGAAATGTAACTCTATAATAGAATACTATGGTAAAATTTCACTAAACATGCCTGTAATATCTGAAATCAGTTAAAGATTGATTCTAAAAACTATCCTATTCTTCTCAATGGTACGTGATAGTATGCGACTTGAAATCTGCCAATATTGCTTATGGGCACTCAGTTCTGTGGTTGTTTTGAAGCAATCACCTGAGCTATAAATGCCATGAGAAGACCAGCTGAAAATGATATCATGAAAACACTGACTGTGTAATTGCACCATAAAAAAAAAAACATGCAAATCCCCAATCCCTTCACTAGTGAAAACTAGCCTGGTTAAAACCAGACCATTCTCAGCTGTAACGGAGTTCCCTTTCGAGAGGTCTCTCCTATTGCGTAAGTAGCTTACGCTATGGGAAAACTCCTTTTCTCGAGAAATATTGAAGTCTTTATGTAAAACGCATTGCAGCTGCACAGCATACAGCAGTGAGCTAGGCAGCTCGGTCATTGGCTGTGATGTGGCAACTGCACGAACCTATGACGGGGCGACTCTGAACCCGCTTCCAATGAGCGTGCTTCGCGCCCGCGCGCGTCAGAGCCCGCCAAGATGGGCGTGGCTACGGGCTATATATTGGGCGCCCCGTCATCTGAGTCCTTTAGATTTAATCTCCTTCAGCAAAGACCTTTCTCTTCGCTGGATCCTCCGGATTTTTGGAGTCTTTTCGCCGCCACCGTGGACAAGCCTACAGCAGGACTGCTACGAGGACGCCGGCGCCTTCAGCCGCCTTCGAACGCCTTCTGCTAAGCCATCCGGCGCGCATCACCTCATATCCTTTGACAAAAGCTATTATTCTAAGTGTTCGCCCCCGCAACACTTTTTCTAAAAGAGCAAATTAAAAGGCGTTGTTCTAAATGCCTTCCTGCGCCTCGTGTCGAGGCCTCCTTCCTGACGGGGATCGTCACATCATCTGCTCTCGCTGCATGGGCCCGGACCATGCAGAGGCTGCCCTTACTCGAGGCGGATGCCCTGAGTGTGACACCCTGGGCCTCACCGAGCTGCGCGCTCGCTTTGCCGCTTTCGCCGCGAGAGAGCCTACCACCACCGTGCTACCATCCCCTCTAGTTGAGCTGCGCAAGAAGAAGCGCCGCTCACAGAGGCCGCCAGAGCACCCGGAATGTAGTGACGTCACGCCGGGCCAATCCCCGCGTGCTTCACCGCCACCCAAGGATTCCCCGCCGCCAGTTCAGTTCACGCAGGCGGACCAGCACCCCTCCAGCAGAGCGATGGGTCTCGTCTCGTTTGGCGCGTCAGGGGATGACGAAAAGGATGACAGCCTTTCCCTTGATGCTGCATCCGACGACTGGCCGGGCTCGTCCTTCGACCCCGCGCAAATCGACGCTAGCGGACACGAGTGTGGGCTCCAACATGGACTCGGAGATCGTCCGCATCCTGTCCAAGGCCGTGGAAGACCTCGAGCTCGATTGATCTTCCCCGAAAGAACCCGCCCGCAGCCAACTGGACGAGTGGTTCCTGCAGGGGCGCCGGCAGGCCCCCCGACAAAGGCCCTCCCCGTTCTTCCCGGAGGTTCATGACGAACTCACTAAGTCGTGGAAAGCCCCTCACTCCGCTCGCCTGAAGCCTTCTTTCTCTTCATTGCTCTCCTCTGTGGACGGCACGAAAGAAAGAGGCTACGAGGGAACCCCGCCCCTCGAGGAGGCTGTGGCCAACCACCTGTGTCCACCCTCCAACGCGGGATGGAAAGCCAAAGCTTCTCACCCCTCGAAGCCCTGCCGATCTACCTCAGCTCTCGCCGGTCGCGCATACGCCGCCGCCGGCCAAGCTGCGTCAGCGCTTCACTCCATGGCTGTCCTCCAAGTCTATCAGGCCAAACTTCTCTGCACCATGGACGAGTCTGGACCTGATCCTGAAGCGTTCAAGGACCTGCGCAGCGCCACCGACATAGCCCTGCGAGCCACGAAAGCCACTGCCCAATCCATCGGCCATGCTATGGCTAACTTGACTGTCCTTGAGCGCCATCTGTGGCTGACGCTAACAGAGATGAAGGATGCAGATAAGGCGGCGTTCCTTGACACGCCTATCTCCCAAAGCGGCCTGTTCGGACCGGCGGTGAGAGAGTTCGCTGAGCGCTTCACCGAAGCCCGGAAGGATTCGCAGGTTATGCGTCACTTCCTGCCCAAGCGCTCCAGCTCGTCGCAGAGCCGCCAAAAGCCGCCTCAGCAGCAGCGAGTCAGGACGGCACCTCCCGTCTCTCAGCCCAGACCTGAATCTGACTTCCGACGCCGCTCGCGCTCCGCCAACAGGAAGCAACCGCCCGAGCGATGGGGACCTCGGCCCAAGATCGTGCTGAACCCGGAGCCTCGTAAGTCTTCCTAGCTATAGGGAGAAAAAGAGAGAGCGCGTGTCTCGCAGAAGCCAGACCACTCTCTCCAAAACGTCTAAAGCATTACCCAGTCCCCTTACAGGCGGCTGGAAATGTCTGTACAGCAGTCAATGGGCCAGCCGCACAGCTCGCTCACCTGCAAACAAATGCCGTTTTAACGGCGACACACAGAAATCACATAAAGAGTCATTTTCTGCCTGTGTCATTAAAGGGTCACGTGTCCACACTAAAGTGCGCATTGCCACATTTCAAAACTGTCAAAGCAGTGCCAAATGCTTCCCCGGCTCAGGCTGGACGCCCCATAAATGTAGATCGTGTGCCCACTGTCATGTATGCACCACTACACATAAGCACTGTTCCCACAGTTATAAACACTTCCCCAGTAAAAGCGGGAAATCCTATCAAAGTAGCGCGTGTGCCCGCTGTAATGCACGCACCCCTACTCACAAACACTGTTTACATGGCCAAAAACCTACCGCCACGAGCGGGAGGTTTTATGAAAGTGCGTGCCTACGCGTGCCTACGCAGTTTATGCACCCCCACCCATAAGCACTGCCCATACAGTCCCAAAATTTTCTCCAGCCCGCGCTGTGAGCATTACAGATGTGGCGAGCGTGCCTGTAATCTCACACGCACCCCTGCACTCGGCACTCAACAAAGCTGCTCAGCGCGCGCCCGCGCCTCTGAGAGCTGTAAGCTCGGTGTTAGCACAGAGCGATTCGCCAGCTGGAGCCATACGTCACTGCGACACACCCCAGCCAGCATTCAGCCCATATCTGTGCGAGCGAAAGCTTGGGAAAATATCCCCGACATGCCGAAATGGGTTTTGAACATAATAAAACACGGTTACTTGTTCAATTCGCTCGCAGACCACCCCGCTTCTCAGCGGTAGTCGAGACGAAAGTGAGAAAAGATGTTTCACATGTTCTACGCACCGAGGTGCTCAAACTAATAGAGAAGGGCGCTATAGAAACTGTTCCTCCCTCTATGAGCGAGGCGGGTTTTTACAGCCGCTATTTTCTCGTCCCAAAGAAGGATGGTGGTCTCCGCCCCATCCTAGATCTCAGACATCTGAACAAAGCTTTAATGATTCGCTCGTTCAGAATGTTAACAACCAAAAACATCCACGCGCAAGTTCGCCCAGGGGATTGGTTTCTATCAGTGGATCTGAAAGACGCTTACTTTCACATTCTGATAGCGCCTCATCACAGGCCATTTCTGAGATTCGCTTTCGAGGGACAGTCATACCAGTACACAGTACTACCATTCGGCCTATCACTGGCACCCCGTACATTCACGGAATGTATGGATGCAGCACTTTCCCCCCTGAGACAACGGGGAGTGCGAATACTGAATTATCTCGACTAATGGCTAGTCCTAGCACAATCAGAGAGTCAGTTAATGACGCACAGGTCTTGGATTACCAGCCATCTAGAATGCCTGGGTCTAAGAATCAATTTTGCAAAAAGCACGCTATCTCCCAGCCAGAATATTTATTTTCTGGGAATAGTGCTAGACTCAGTGCAGATGACGGCGCGCCTCTCATCAGAACGCGCGCTCACTATTCAGCGCCTTGCAACATCGTTTAGAGCGGGCGCGCACGCCCCGTCAAGCGTTTTCAAAGGATGCTCGGTCTCATGGCCTCGGCATCAGCTGTACTCCAGCTAGGATTGTTGCACATGCGTCCTCTCCAGCGCTGGCTCAAGAGCCGTGTCCCCACTCACGCGTGGCGCTCGGGCCACTTTTTAATCAGAGCGAATCACGGCTGCATAAAAGCCCTGACGCCCTGGAAAGCTGCCGACTGGTATCAGTCCGGTGTGAGTTTGGGCGTGAACACAAGGAGAAAAATGATCACGACAGATGCCTCCAAAATAGGTTGGGGGGCCCTTTACGAGGGCAGGCCTGTCTCCGGCTTGTGGTCAAAGCCGGAGAAGCGCCTACATATAAACTGTCTGGAACTGAAAGCGGTCGCTTTGGCTCTCAGAGCCCTGCTTCCGTACCTAAAAGACGAGCACGTCCTGGTCCGTACGGACAACATGACGGTAGTCTCATATATAAATCGCCAGGGTGGACTCAGGTCGAGCTCCCTGCACTCGATGGCCAGGGAACTCATCTTATGGTCCCAGTGCAACCTGCGCTCGCTGAGGGCAGCACATGTGCCGGGTGCCCTGAACCAGGGAGCGGACATGCTGTCCAGAGACAAAGTTCTCCCAGGAGAATGGTCTCTCCACCCCCTGACGATCCAGTGGTTATGGCAGACCTTTGGCAGAGCAGAGGTCGACCTCTTTGCCTCCAAGGAAAATGCGCACTGCCCCCTCTTCTTTTCAAAGAGCACAGACACGCTCGCCCAAGTCTGGCCGAGCCGCCCACTGTATGCCTTCCCCCCGATCGCGATGCTACCTCAGGTCATCAGTCGGGTCAAGGAAGAGAAATGTGCAGTGCTCCTAGTAGCCCCACTCTGGAAGAACCAGACGTGGTTTCCAGAACTGATGCAGATGATGCAATCTGCCCCATGGCCGATTCCGCTGAGGCTAGACCTCCTCAGGCAGGCCAACGGGATGATCCTCCATCCCCGCCCCGATCTGTGGGCCCTCCATGCATGGCCCCTCAACGGGTTCCCGGGAACCTCCCCAGTGGAGTGTTGAGAACCATCACAGAGGCACGAGCGCCCTCTACGAGGCGCTTATATGCCCAGAAATGGACGGTGTTCAGTGACTGGTGTAAAACCAGGAACCTGAATCCTGAGACATGCGAGGTACCGAGCGTGCTCGTGTTCTTACAAGAGCTGTTGGAGGCAGGCCGCACCCCCTCCACGCTCAAAGTATATGTGGCTGCCATAGCGGCGTCACACGGTCCTGTGGGAGGACGCACACTAGGGAAAAACCACCTAGTTGTTCGTTTCCTGAGAGGCGCCAGGAGGATGAATCCCCCACGCCCCCCCTCAGTGCCGATCTGGGACCTGGCCACGGTCCTGGACGCACTCAAAAGTGCCCCGTTCGAACCTCTACGAACTGTGCACCTTAAACAGCTCTCGCTCAAAACCACTCTCTTGCTGGCTCTCGCCTCAGTCAAAAGAGTGGGCGACCTGCATGCGCTGTCATCAAGCGCTGCCTGCCTGGAATTTGGACCTAACGACAGCAGAGTTGTCCTTAGACCAAAACACGGGTATATTCCTAAGGTGCTCTCGACACCCTTCAGAGCACAGGTGATATCTCTGGCTGCGCTATCGTCTCCAGCAGACGAAAGCGACGCTAATTTACTCTGCCCAGTCAGGGCGCTCAGAGTATATTTGGAACGCTCTGCCCTGTTTAGGCAGACAGAGCAATTATTTGTATGCTTTGGCGGCCGCACCAAAGGTCTCGCTGTTTCAAAGCAGAGAATATCGCGCTGGATAGTTGATGCTATAGCGCTGGCTTATGAAGCCAAGGGCCTTCAGTGCCCCTTGGGCATCAGAGCTCACTCTACGAGAGGCATGGCCTCCTCGTGGGCGTGGTCGAGTGGGATACCCATTCAGGATATTTGTGCGGCAGCAGGCTGGGCCTCGCCGTCAACATTTATCAGGTTTTATAACCTACAGGTCCCCTCATTGCATTCCAACATACTGTCGGTCTAACTATGTATAGACTGGAGTGTGTATATTCTGAGCATTATCTCCTCCCTTATAGGGTCCGTCTCTGACTGACTTAGAGGGTTTTTTATGCATATCAGTACATAAAGGTGCTTGTGTGTTTTTCCACTGGACGGCCATTGGGCCGTTCTACATTGTCCCTTATAAAGCCCGCCTTCGGCCGGCTCGTTGGATAATTACTTTGCTTAAAGGCTCAGGCATCTGCCTCTGGCTATAATAGAGCGAAGTCAGCATGCACGGCGTTTTACATGGTGTTCCCATAGCGTAAGCTACTTACGCAATAGGAGAGACCTCTCGAAAGGGAACGACTCGGTTACTGACGTAACCTCGGTTCTCTGAGAGGAGGGAACGAGTATTGCGTAAGCTGCCGTGCTTGTGCTTGGTCAGTTCGCTTCAGTCGATTGAACCTAAAGGACTTAGATGACGGGCGCCCAATATATAGCCCGTAGCCACGCCCATCTTGGCGGGCTCTGACGCACGCGGGCGCGAAGCACGCTCATTGGAAGCGGGTTCAGAGTCGCCCCGTCATAGGTTCGTGCAGTTGCCGCAGCACAGCCAATGACCGAGCTGCCTCGCTCACTGCTGTATGCTGTGCAGCTGCAATGCGTTTTACATAAAGACTTCAATATTTCTCGAGAAAAGTAGTTTTCCCATAGCGTAAGCTACTTACGCAATACTCGTTCCCTCCTCTCAGGGAACCGAGGTTACGTTAGTAACCGAGTCGTCATGGTCTGGCAAAGCGTCATAGACAAATCATTTCCAGAGAGGCGTCACCAACGGACGTCGCGGGTAGACCTAAAACCAATCAGAGCGATGAAGGAGATGACGTATGCAGAGCGGTGGCCGGCGGAGAAACATCTCCGAGTGTTGTTCTTTGCTCGGTTTTTAACAAAAAGGAAACGTTCAAATCGCTTACAACAGACACGATAGCTGATTCGAACGAGTGATGTTCGACGGCGGCATCCATCTTTGTAATGTAGGCTACAAAATAATCTGTTTCAAAATCCCAGCGCTGCCGTCATCGTGTAAAGCCCGCCCCAACGTTTCTGATTGGTGCCTCGATTTGAGCTCTTTGCCAGACTAACTTTCAGTGCAAATCTAAATTTGCCGAAGTTGTCTGGGTTTTCCCAGGCTAGTGACAAACCTGAGCCCTATAAAAAAAATATCATCGCTTGCAACAAACAAAAATTGTCAGAATGCACAGTAACTTTTGAATAGCCGTTCATGTAGAAATATGCATTATGCTGCCAAATGATACAGCATCTACAACACAGTATCTACCAGCATGGGCCACGCACTAGTCTAACAATTGTCTAGGCAAGATATACACTACCATTCAAAATTGTGAGGTCAGTAAAAAAAAAAAAAATTAAAGAAAGAAAGAAATTTAAATTCCACAATAACCGATGAAATTGAAAAGATATTTACAATGTTAAAAGATTTCTATTTAAAGCAAATACTGATCTTTTGAACTTTCCGTTCATCAAAGTATCCTGAAAAAAAAAAAAATTAGCACGGTTTCCACAAGAATATTAAGCAGCACAACTTGGGGAGCATCCTTGTGGAGCATAAAATACTTTCAAAAGTAAATAGGAAGTTTTTGTTTTGTTCGGTTTTTAACAACAAAACATATAGCATTATATTTATCAGCATCCGACTAATAATGCACCAAATGACAAAAACATAAAATGCCCACCAAAGAAAAGTATGTTCACTTGAATAGATACTGTGTCTGAATGGGTTAACAACCCCAAAGGTCTGGTGGTAAAAACTGGCAGGTTTTATACCTTCATGTTCAGCAGTGGCTGTATTTCTTCTAAACCTAGAGGACACCCAAGTTGATGCCTCTAAAATGGTCACACTCCGTATCATATGCCAAAACAAGTCGTGGACCACGGGGGATAGAGTTGGATGTCAAATAGCCTGTATTAAAAACAGCTTTGCTTAGAAAGTAAATCCAGACAGTGGGTGGAGGACCAGACTTGCCCAGATCAAGTGGATGGAGCTTATAACAACTCATTCCTGAACGAAAAGCATAAAACCTTCAAAAGCTTGAAAAACGTGTGTAGTTCTTTATGCTGGATATATCGTTAAGATGTTAGCGACGTGACTGTACACGAGTACAGTACACATGTGTACAAAATCTACCAGAGAGTTGAGAGTTTAAATTATATATCCAAAAATGCAATGTGTAGATCAAACGGGCAGCTGTTTAGTTTATTTCCATTTTAGGCCACAGATTGTTGAATTCCATTCTCAGTGGAACTGTTGTTAGTTCATTTTAGCCACAATATCATGCAATGTAACTGTAAGATTAACAACAGTCAAGCAATTCGTTTTTGGTGTCGAAGTCAATTAAAAATAAGGCAACATGGATGTGATCATTAGAACAGACGTATCAATATTATCGCACTACTTTCAGACACTTGCCATATAGTCGATAATATATAGTCAAACTATAAGACTATCCTAGACTAGGGAAAATGCTTTGGGGAGAGTGTATGTCTAAAAGTGGATTTAAACACAGCCAAGGTCTTACATGCTAGAAACTTCCAGGCAGGTGTGTTGAGGCGAGCTGGAGCTAAACTCTGCCGGACAGTGCCCTCTAGGCCAAGTTTGGTCAACCCCGACTAAAACATACTTAAATCAAGACATTTACTTATGCAATATGACTTAAGATATGTGTTTATTTTTGAAAATTGTATAAAACTTGCTTTAAACAAGAAAAAACTGCCAATGGGATAACAAAAATCGTGTTTTTTTAATAAAGTTGATTTTTCTTACCCCTTTTTGCAGTGCAGGGATCAATGAACTACCCTATCTTATTACATACAATACGCATTATTAAATGAATTTTCTGAGAACTTTTCTGAGAATGAGAACTTTGAAACCTCAGAAATCCCAGACTCTCAGGCAGATCATTTTAAATGGTAATTCCCATGTAAAGTCATTCTCAGCACAAACAGCTCGTCGAACCTCCTGGTTTGCGGTCTGCCAGGGATATTTTAGTGGTTACAACTTGTACACAGTTGGCTGTTCCTCTGTATTTACTGCCTCTGTGTTTATGGGGAAGTGCTGAATATGCATATGAGACTCAACAGGAGTCTTAAACCTGGCATCATCAAATACCTCCCTCTGAATCCACTCTTTGTACCAGGTCTTTCAATGAAGAGGGATTCACGTTTCTTCACTATAACCCAAATGAGAAACACCTGCAAGGTAAAGCCTCATAACTTGCTCTGTTGAGGGTATTTAGCACCCTCAAGTGTATTGAGCATCTGTCCAACATTTAAGCCTATAGTGTGCTAACTTGCTGCCTGACTGCTGCCTTCTAAGGTAGCATCCTAAACACTGTGGAACCTCTAAAATCTTTAAATTTTTTGGAAAGTCATAGAAATGCTATCGTGGGTTTTTTTTCTTTTGCAAATGGAAACCCAAAAAATTATATTTGTTGTAATTTCTTTTTATCACTATAAAAGTTTACCCAACTGTGACGACATTTCCGAACCCCAGAAATGAGAAAAGGATCCATTTGAAATACTCTACATAGCTTGTCACAATGCATTATGGGATTGCCTTCCCCACAAGGACGCATGTAATGCTGCTATAGAATTTGCCTGAAACAAGGTATTTCAGAATGCAACAAAATTAAGTCACCTACATTTTGGAACTGCTTTCATGTCAGGAGTAAATGCATGACGCATCCAAATACTTTGCCTTTAGGCAGCTAACTAGGTTATGGAACAAAAGATTTCTTTATCTGAACGACTAGCACTTAAATACCTGTAGCAGTATCTTCTGCTCACAATGGAATTCCACCTGGGTCATGTGAAACTGCAGAATACAGCCATCACATCCCCATGGCCTAATGACACAGCGCTAAGTGTTTTTTGAGCAATAAAGCACAAAAAAAATGTTAATACTGAAGCATATAAATGTACATGCCAGGTGGTTCAGAGAGTTTGGCTGCATTATTTATCTCTTTACTTTTATGACACTTGGCATGCTACGATGCAAACCCCCGATGGAGTGAAAACAGAATACATGCTGACTAAATTGCTTCATTGCTTCATTATCATGGAGGTGAATCGGGAAAGACATTTTGAGAAAAGTGAAGTTATTTAAATGGAAACCAGGATGGTCAGGCGTAGAAATTGTAAAAGCTTGGGGATTTCAAACAAAGGCCTGAAATGCTTCAGGTTATGTAATAGGCCTACAAAAGTGAAGAAACAAAGGCCAGATGTGAACGTCTCCCCCTCTTTGATAGTGACTAATGCGTTAATGAGGTGGCAGAAGAGCTGGGTGCTTTGGAAAAAGGCTAACATCGTAACCAATACTTGCAGACAAAATACCATGAATAAAGATAAAGACAAGATGATTTCAATAGACATTAAAACACCATTCAAAGCCAATGTATTTTATTTCCATATTCCATTTTTACACCTTTAAGAAAGTGCATAGTTTTGTCATTGGTCTTAATTATTGAGTTATTCGGTTTTCTTTTGTATTATTTTAATATTAATTCATTCAACATTTACACATAGCAGAGTGGTGTGCGATAATGAAAATACTTGACATTCAAACATTAAAACCTCCCTTATTAGAAAAATAGAGAAAAACAATTTCTTCACCTAATTTAACCCTCGATTCTGAGCTCCGTGAGGTCATACGTGGCGACTCCTTGATGCTGAGGCTAAATGTGAAAACATACCTTTTATTGCCCCTGGCTAGCATATCGTCTATAACCCTTTCCAAGTCTCACCGGGCTGAAAGAAACTAAATGGTTTTTATGTTCTCTTTAAAAAGAACTTCCTCAAAGTAAAGAAAAAAGTTTTTCTCCCTGACATGCAACTGGTAAGGTGTGTTTTATTGTCGCAGTTTAAAACATTGGCTCTAAAACAGGAACTAGTTGTATGGTGAGATCATTTGATTTAAATTTGTGTGGTGGAATATGGAAATACTGCACCAGTTAATATGGCAAAACCATTCAGCTTCGCTTAATCAAAGATGTTTCGAACAGCAATAAAAATGGTCTCCTTGGCATGCAGCTCTGCGTGGCATAATCCAAACTTATCTATTCATTAGGTAAAAAATAAATCTGCTGAGCTCAGCACTAATATATTTTTCTCTGTTTCATTTCGGTTCTCTTAGACTTCAGGATTAATCAAATAATGAGAGGGAACAACAACTATAAAACGGAGGTCCAAGTTCTACATCCAATGGAAAATATCAATTCCTTCCAGGCTTTTTGGTCCAACTCTGTTGGAAAAAAAGAAAAGACAAAAAAAAAAAAAAGACAAAAAGAGAGGGCAAGGGCAAGGGAAAGTGAGTGTACTGCTTCACATCCAGTACCTACCTGAAGACATCAAGCCTGTCCAAGCAAACGGGTTCAACGATACAGTGTGTCAGTCCACCTCGGATGACTCCGACATCTGTTTTTTGTTTATGATTGTTTGTTTGTTTACATTATGAGCATGCCATGAACCTTACGTTCGAGGAATTCGGCATCATTTTGCAATTGTGCATGGCATGTGTTTGCACACAACAAAAATATGTAACATAATATCCCCTTTCCACTTTTTAAAGTTCCCCTATTATGCTTTTTTTTTTTAAATATATACTGTATTATATATTGCTGTGTGTAATATAGCTGCTTGTGAATGTAAAAGGTCTGCAAAGTTTTAAAGATCAAAGTGCATGACAAATAAAGTTATTGTCTCCTAAAATAAATAATCAATTCTGAACTACTGAAATGAGTGGTCAGCAATTCAAGTCTCAGTTCCTGTTACATAAGTACGAAACGACGTAACAAGCTTGCATAATGCCAGCCTATGGTCTTCATTAGCTATGTTTCCATCCAAAGTTGCGAATTTACCATATGCTCAAAATTGGAATATCGCATAAAACATTCGCGAATAAAGCACCGTTTGTATCCAGTCAGTCGAAATCACCACTTCCTGATAAACTGGTGATATATATATATCACAAAAAAATGGAAGTTGATGCAGTAGGAGAAGCCATATATATATATATATATATATAATGTTCGTATAAATAATATAGGCTATTACTCCTCAGAGTGCGCAGATAAAACACAATAAACACGGTCATGGTAACTTGCTTTCTGAGGCAGATGCCTGCTGTTTGGGAATGCAGTTGTTTAAAACAGCTTTGGGAGGAAATTACACCGAACCACTTTGACGACAGACTTTGCTTAGGCATTTCAGAATTAACAAAAACAGCATTTCAGATGCTGTGCGATGAGATCGGGCCACTGGTTGGTCCAGTTATGCCGTCCCATCGCAAAGTCACATGTCTTTTTAGAGGTCATTGAGGAATCTATGCGGTAAATGTGTTTCCATCGGAGTATACGCGCATGTTTTCTTATCGGACATTTATCCGACTCAGTTGAGCGCATACGATTTTTGTGTGCATTTTTAAAATGTATGCGCATCTTGGCTTTTCCATCCAGGCCACGAACAACGTGTACTTTGACCCTGGTTTATGTTGTCGCTGTTTTCAACGCTGTGAACCCACTTTGCATGCACTTCAAAGGGATGACATGAGGACTTGCACTGGAATTGATGCAATAAAACCGATTTTGTTCATATCATCGTGCACAAACCAAAGGAGGGGTTTAGAGAGACTGAATCTACGAACGAACCATTTCAGACTCTTTGAGACATGAGGTGATGTGCATGAGAAAACGAAAGTGTTTTTTGACCTTGGATGCATGTAAACCTGTTGTAGGAGACCTCCAAAATGATAGCATAATAGGGGCACTTTAAAGGTTTTATTTTGCTATAATATTTGCACCTATCACAGATATATATATATATTCAATTTCAATTATAAGTAAAATGTTGTGGCACTTTCAAAACTTAGCTCTGTTTGAGTATCCTGACATAGCAACAATGACTCAACCAAAATGGAGCTTGCGGATGGAATTACAGTCCCAAAAAAGCGATAATAATTAGCATTTAAAATGTTATGTAATTATTTTTGCTAATCTGTTTGGTGACATTGACATATAGCTTCAGCATTAACGTAAATCTCACCATTCTACAGGAGAGCTGGTAAACAGTTATTATCTAAAATTGGTCATACTTCATATCAGATTAATTACAAAATCCATTTATTCAAATATTTACCTTTCCTTTGTTATGATAATAACAATGTACTACCTAAAGTCCTATCAAACACTTCAGATAAGGCCATTATAACACAATCTGTTCATCAAGAAAGAAAGAAAGAAAGAAAGAAAGAAAGAAAGAAAGAAAGAAAGAAAGAAAGAAAGAAAGAAAGAAAGAAAGAAAGAAAGAAAGAAAGAGTTCGGGTGTTATATTGCAATTTTCTATACTATGCAGTAGTGACTTTCCTATCACCTGTCTAACTATAATTTGCACTGATTCTTGTCATCTCCATAATCTCTCTTACCAAGAATCAAAGAATGTTGTAATTATGGCTATTAGGAAAGACTCTTTGATGTAATCGTTTGATGTGATATTACTGTCTGTTCTCATTAGTCAGGCTTGTCAAGTTCATTCTCTGTTACGCTCACCTAACCTTAATGTTCGTCTCATAGTGTTGTAAGTCCACTTACAGTTACTCTCTGTCCAACATCAGGTCTGGTTAATTAAATACAGCCTTTTATTTCTCTCAGAAGGCAATTTGTTTTGCAGCTGGCTTAACAAATTAAATCAAGTGCTAAGCATTTAAAAAGCACAATATTCAGATATTTATAACATCAGCTATAACTGAAATTACTATCACATGTGTGTACGTGTGGTGGAGAGAGAGAGAGAGAGAGAGAGAGAGAGAGAGAGAGAGAGAGAGAGAGAGAGAGAGAGAGAGAGAGAGAGAGAGAGAGAGAGAGAGAGAGAGAGAGCTGGGCTTTGGAGGGCAGCATTTGAAGGCTCTTTTTTTGCAGCTGCATAGGTAAAATCCTCTTCAGACCAGACTAAAGGGCTCTGCTGAAGACAACAGTTTGATCTTGACATGTTTTTGCCCACGGGTGCTTAGGTCTGTTGAAGAACGCTGCCCTCTTAACTCCTTAATTACAACGTCTTGCATTCTGCTCTATATTACTACATGTTTAGCATGCATTTGTAATTTAATCTACTATACTTGAACAATCTGATTGTCCTCGACAAGTGTAATGGTTAATGACACCAAATAATCAATCTGTTTCTGAACTTTTCAGACCAGATTGATATCAGTACACGCAATGCTGTGTAATGCTGACCTCTAGTGTTAGAATATGGCACTGGATTCAAATTAGGCATGAATATGTGCCAACAGACTCTTTATATACAATGCATAATAAATTTAATTCTATCCTCAGTTCCCTAAAAGTCATTCAAAAGACATTTCCATCTACTCCACCGTTAAACATGTTGCTGGCAATTATTCTTAACATTGTTAACATAACAGTGGCTTTATAATGGCAAAATGTAAACTAAAATAAAAGTGACATCTTAAAATGCATAAGTTTAATAATACTCACATGCTGCCCTTGTGCAAACTTTATGTTCCGAAACTGCAATATGTCGAACTGGATCTGTTGTTAAAATAAGAGACTGGGGTTAGTTGTCACATTCTTGCTCCAATAGACATTTCTCTGGGTAGCCTACATATAGGTATATTTTATTTTATTTTTTTATTTGTGCCGGTCAATATGGCACTTGGACTTAACTAGCTGCAGGGATTCAGAATCTTTCAAACGCATTTCGTTTTATAGAAGCCATTGATGAAATACCTTTAAATAATTTACTGCAATCCAATGGAAGAATCCAATACCAAGGGAGTTCAGCTGGTCATGTGATCTCAATATGTCTGCCCCCATGAGGAAACCCACAACATGTTAAATAAACTTGTATGCTACAAAAATATGACTGGTTTTGTCATGTCATGTAAGTGAACATGATTTTAAACATTTTGTAAAGCACTGCTCATACATAAAACTTCTCAATAAAGCAAAATTATTCAATGCACATTTGAAGTCTTGGCAAGAGGTTTCAAAGAAAAAAAAGATATTAAACATTTTAACCATTATTGCCCTTAAAACTATTTTTTTTTTATTGATACACTACATTGATCTTTCGTTGGGGCACTGTTTGGCACCTGGCAAGTTGTCACAAACAGCCTATTTATTAAATAATTGAAGATCATAAATAATAAAAATAGTAAATAATATAAAATAACTTACATTTTAAACAAAAATGGCCAATTAGTTCGTTTCTTCTCCGTCAACGAAATTAGTTCCAAAACAAGCCAAGGCATCAAGCTTTGCGGACCGTTAAGCAACCACGGGCTAAAATGCGTTATGGAATCACGTAAACGAATGGAACGGAGCAAAACTGATTTCCCTCACTGCGTTCTGTAATAATCACTCTGCACTAGATTCACTCCGGATTTTCCATTTCACGTTCCATGCAGACTCCGACAAGTGTGGACAAAAAAAAAGGCTACCAAATGAATGCTAATGTGGTTTTATTGTGTTTACTTATCTATTCTAAGAAGACAGACTTCGTCAAGAATATTCTAATTTAAGTTTTATAACAATTGTGCTTTTGTTTAATGTTTTCTGAGAATTAATATAGTGATTTGCAACACACAGCCATACAAAACACGAAGAACACTAGAACTACGCAGTTCATCATGAGCGCTGGCGTCGTTTTATTTCTCTTGGGTAAAAAAAGTAACCAATCAGTACTCTCTCCACCCAGGGGAGCGTTTTTATTGGCTAACACCAACACACAGATGCCCATACACGTGAGTAAACTTACGTAACCCCGCAACGGACCAATCAGCGCTCTGAAATCCAACAGGAAGTTGTGTAGTTGCGTTGCTATTTTTCACTGTTACTCGTGTTTTGTCTAACCCAAGGGGAAAACAAATCTAACCGACTCGCATTATTTATACTTTGCAACGTTTCGTTTTCATTCCTGCAAATATGAAACATAACTCCAACGTCCCCGCATTTCTCACCAAGCTTTGGACCCTCGTCGAGGATTCTGATACAAATGAATTTATTTGCTGGAGCCAGGTAAATAAAAGCAAAAGACCTAACGTAAAATGTTAGCATTCTAGCTTAGCTTTCAGTGACACCGTTGTTTGTTATCCGGGTCCTGTGTGATCAGTTGTTTATTATGATGGCTGTGTGTCAGATCATAGATGTGATATAGTGCTGTCTGTGATATAAATGTTTGGAGTCGTACCAATAACTTAACAGTTAGTTGTTTGCATTCCATTTTTTTTTCACTTATTGACCAGAAAGGTGAATCACTATTCTTTAGTTATTCTTTAGTTGTTTAGACGATGTCCAATGTTGCAATTAAATCAATCCGATGTGCATTGATTTGATTCGATATATATATTATGTTATGGTATGCTAATCTAATTATTTTCATTTCTTTGTGAAGTCTGTTTTCTTTCGGTAACAAGGCTCTTTATTTCTCTTTATAGGAAGGAAACAGTTTCCTTGTACTAGATGAACAAAGGTTTGCAAAAGAGATTCTTCCAAAGTTTTTTAAGCACAACAACATGGCCAGTTTTGTCCGACAGCTCAACATGTGTAAGTGGTTTCTCCACAAAATCTCCTTCCTCATTGTTTGTCTGTAATCGGAAGTCAATGTTTGTTTCTTTGTCTCTTTGTTCATTTTCCTTACAAACAGATGGTTTTCGGAAAGTTATGCACATTGATGCAGGCATAGTGAAGCAAGAGCGGGATGGACCAGTTGAATTCCAGCATCCATACTTCAAACATGGTCAAGATGACCTGCTAGAGAACATCAAAAGAAAGGCAAGACATCTTCATGTTGAAAATTAAGAAATATGAAAATTAGTTATTGTTTTTTTTTATGCATAGAAGACCTGTAAATAAATAGCAAATTTAGCATGGTTAGATTTAAAATTGTTTTGCTGTTTAAAAAAATCTGAATTTAAGATTAAGTTGATTGTTGTTATTATTGATATAGGTGTCCAATGCACGGCCCGAAGAGAGCAAAATAAGACAAGACGATCTTTCAAAAATTCTGACAAGTGTTCAGAATGTCCATGAGCAGCAAGAATCAATGGATGCTAGACTTGCCACCCTGAAAAGGTAAAGAAATACTCTTTTAGAAGCATAATCTATGCTTGTGCTTTAAATTATCCTGTATTAGCTCAATTTATCTGTGTGCATTTATCCAGAAGTTAAGGGAACGGACTGATTATTCACTAGTTGTGCTAAAAAATGCCCTGCAACGACTAATGTCATTACCGTTTAAACGGAAATTTTGCAACCGAGTAGTCTAACCTAGTCTATGATTTTGTTTTCCACTGCAGATATACATGTCTTTTCAAGATATATTAATTTCAAGATGTGACATTAACATGACATTAATATAAGCATAGCCTTTGTAAAAAATATAAAGAAAAACATTAAATGTGCAAAAGGAAAAAAAAAAAGGTAAATGACTAGTATTTCCAAAACGACTAGCAGCGGTATCGTTTAATCTAGTCGTATCTAAACGATTCGGCTAGTCTCACACATCCCTAAAAAACACTCGGAATATCTTAGTAACTACAAAAACTGTTCTGTTGTCTTTTCCTCAGAGAGAATGAGGCTCTCTGGACGGAGCTGTCAGACCTCAGACAGAAACATGCACAGCAACAGCAGGTCATAAAGGAGGTACGTTCCACCTGTGCGCTACAGTTTTGCAACCAGTGCAATAGGCCGTATTCACATGACGTCACGCAACTTCCGTTTTGACACGAAGCGGTGTATTCTTACTTCCGTCAGCATAGTGGAATACTAGCACCACTCAAATGGAGAACACCCAGTATTTGTATATCTTCCACAAACACAGTTCGAGGATGACGTCAGCTGCATACTTTTGTCTACATTCACGGTGAGGCGTTTGGCAGATCCCAAAAGAACTTACCGATCGGCGAGATTTGCCGCTTGAAGTCGAGGGAGGAGTTGAAAATGGAGCACTGAAGTCGTGCTGTTTTCTCACAGTGTTGTCTTTAACAGTTGATTAGATGTATTTGTCAATAAACACGTTTTAGACGTTTACATGTAGCAACATAAAGGCTTTTCATTCAATATTTTATGTACTGCTTAATTCAGCACCTGTATGTACAAGAATAAAGGTCGACAGTTTAAAGAAGTTTTTCATTTCAGTTTTATTTTGATAAGCATGACAAACATAAATAAATATTGATATTTTTAATATTACAATAAATATATTTATACGTGAGGACTTTTTAATGTTATAAAAACATGAATATTTAACATGAAATGTGATCAGTCATGAAATAACAATAAGTCACAAAAAAATAAGAGGAAATGCATGTATATAAATTAAAATGATGGATTTAAGTAATTGTAGATGTCCATAGTTCTATGGCTTAAAAGTCCTTGCAATGTTTCAAAGCTTAACTTTAGTCATCAAATGGATAATATTGGGTTTCCTTTCAGACAACTTGCACTAATGGATGTTAAATTTGCCATGTAACGTGAAAATACTTAATATGAATAAAATATGACTCTGTCCATGTTATTTTTCCCATAGTAAAAAAACAAAAACATTAGTCGTCGTTTGACTTTTTATTGCAGAACAAGAACGTTGCATACACAGAAATATACAGAGGATTTACACCGTATACTCACTGTTACAGCCATAGCAGCATCAAATTAAATGCACCAAATAACTGATCTAGGGAATAACATGAAATGAAAGCATAGAATGTGTTCAATCTTTTAGAATTTAGAATCTTAATATATTACATCAGTTTAAAAGGGTATGAAAAATGATCTAAAATCTTAAAGGGATATTTCTGTCGTCATTTACTCACCCTCAAGTTGTTTCAACCCTGTATGAATTTCTTTCTTCTGCTGAACACAAAAGAAGATATTTTGAAGAATATGGGTAACCCACCTGGGCCCATTGACTTCCATAGCATTGACTATTGACTTTTAGTATCAGCATGTAATGGTGTGAAACTAATGTACAGGCTTGAATTCTAATGCCACTTTTTGCATTGCTCCTTCCAGCTGGTGCAGTTCATCTTCACATTGGCTCAAAACAATCGTTTGTTAAATTTGAAACGCAAAAGGTAAGACCAAGAAGTATGTGCCTACATCTAACAAAAGTACACAACCACTGTTCAAAAGTCTGGGGTCGGGTTTTTTTTTTTTGTTTTTTGTTTTTCTGTGAGAGAGAGAAATTAATTATTTTATGCAGCAATAAAATCCTGTTTGGTTTTTACCAACAAACAAAAAAAACACCAATGATAATAATAAGATATTAGCATATTACAATGATATCCATAGGGTCATGTGACACTGAAGACTGGAGTAGACTGGAGTAATGATACTAAAAAAATCAGCTTTTCCATCACGGGAATAAGTTACATTTTAAAATGTATTCAAATAGAAAGCATTTATTTTAAATTATAATGGTATTTTATAATTGTACTGTACTTTTGTTCAAATAAATGCAGCCATGACGAACGTAAGGGACTTCTTTCAAAAATATTTAAAAATCCTTCAAACCCCAAACCTTTGAACAGTAGTGTAATTAAAAGTCATATTGTTGGCCCTTTGCCTTTTTTTAGATTAAAGATGAGAATTGTAAGAAAATAAATTTTCCTGGTTCCAATTCCTTAAGGATTCTGTTAGTAATTTTGAGAGAGAAAGAATTGATTTTTTTTATGTAATTTTTGTTTTGGACTTAATAAATTAAAAACATATGTTACCTTATTATTAATATGCACCTTACTTGCTGTCTGATTACAGGCCGCTTGCACTGAACAGTAATGGAAAGAAGTCAAAATTCATCCACCAATTCTTTGAGGAATCCATGGACCACAGCAAAGTATGTGTAGAAGCATCCGTGAGCGATTTGGTTCCATTCACTTTATGTCTCTTCTTGCTCGAAAGAAACGTGCTGTTGAAAATCAGTTATTTTGTTACCGTAATGTTGCTATTTATTATCTTGCGTTTTTCTCTCTTGATGAGATTTAAGGCAGGGTTCACTTTGTGTGTCCTGCCCCTGGATATGAACCTTAAATTGAGTCACCGTCAGTTAAATTCACGTTGGTGGGGGACCGATTTATTTATATAAACATGATATTCCTCATTAATATTGAAACTTGGAAGATCTGTTTGTCAGAGACTTATCCCGTGCCTTCTCTATTAGTCCGCAGTAAATGGACTCAATGGTCTACAGAACAATTCCGACATTTCTGAAGACGTCATCATCTGTGACGTCACAGACGAAGATCCAGAAGTTACAGATGGCCTATCGGTACCGGTTGACCAAGGGTAAGTATTTAGGAGTTGATTCAAACAGTTGAACCTCTAGTCTTTTGCTGGAGGGAAATTAGAATTGAGTGTTCTTCTCAATTTCCTACAGGGATGCTGAAATCGTGGACGTCGCGCATGAAAACAGCCCGACTGTAATAAACGACAGCACAAACGGCACTGTAACAAATTCAACCACTCAGCAAGAAGCAGTTCCCAAAAGCAGCCCTGACATTTCACAGACTGATATTGCTCTGCAACTGAACAAACCTTCAGGTCTAAGTTTAGAGGATCCAGTAAAGCTGATGGACTCCATTCTCAGTGAAAATGACGCCATTTCACAAAACATCAACCTTCTTGGCAAGTAAGTCGGCTTAAGTTGCGCATATAAAATATAAGGGAAGCTAAGATTTAAAGTGCCCCTATTATGCTTTTTTAAATGTTACCTTTCATGTAGTGTGAGACATAGCTGCTTCTGAATGTAAAAGCCTAACCCTGTGAAATGAGTCGTCAGCAATTCCAGTTTTATTTCCTGTTACATACTTATGTAACAATGTAAGAAGTGTGAGATTTTAACCTGCGTTAGCATGCAGATCCGACAAACCATTTGCTTCATTGATTATCTCCCCATGTGCTAAAAGTTTGTGGTAGACCAATCACAACAGACTGGGCTATCTGACCAATCAGAGTAGATTGCAGAAAGGAGTGGTTTAGGGAAACTTCATCTTCGAACAAATTAGGGGCACTTTAATATTCATCATGAGCTTCTAATTAGCTATTTTAACAAAAAATGCTTTCTTGCTGTACATTTTGAGGAAACAATTATAATTATAATACTTTTTACCTCAATTTTAACCTTTTCCTCATATTGACTTAATATCTGACCATTTATAATGTTTTTAAAAATTTTATTTTTTTACTTCAGCTTTAAGCGTATTTAACTAATATTTCAAATTGTATTATTTTTTGACAGGTACTTCTGCTTTAAGTATTTAATATATTAAAATATTTAATATTTAATTGTAAATTAAATCACTACAGAGTAGAGTTGATGGACTATCTGGACAGTATTGACTGTAGTCTGGAAGACTTCCAGGCCATGCTGTGTGGAAAACAGTTCAGCATCGACACAGATATCTTAGAGGTATGTTTGGAGATTCCGTAATCTCTGTGTGCCTTGTATACTTTTTTGGGGGGTGAAAATGTTTAAGAATTTTTAGTGACGCATCATTCAGCTGCTATAATGTAACATTTCATGATGACCTGTTGAATTTGATCCTGTGTTGTCATATTTTTGATGAAGCTTTTTCTTCTTTTTTTTTTTTTACAGGAAACTGGAACAAAAGAGAACATCATCAAAGCCAACAAAGGGAAGTCTGAGCCTGAAGACATAGGTAATTGTTGCATAGTTTTCTGTAAATCAACATCCTCATTTGTGTGCCATCGCTGTGCTGCATTTACTAGCATGTCGGTTTCTTTATTTCAGATAAGCAGCTGATCCAGTACACGACCTGCCCTCTGCTGGCCTTCCTGGATGGATGCACCCCTCTGGCCCCAACAGATTCTGCAATTGAAAACCTAAGCCTGCCTCTACTGCCCCAAAGCCCTGAAGAACCCACAGACCTGTTGGACGAGGCCCTGGAGATGAAGACGCCTCGCAGCTCTCTGATCCGTCTGGAGCCCCTCACAGAGGCCGAGGCGAGCGAGGCCACGCTGTTTTACCTGTGCGAACTGAACTCTGACCTGTCATGTGTCGACATGCCACAGCTTGATATCTGAAAGCGAATTAGCATAGAAAAAAGGGACTGGACCTTTTTGTAAATATTCATCAAAATGATGATATTTATTTGCCAGAATATTTGTTTTTGGTACCATCTATCCATGGGTTTGACATTCCTTCATTTCACAGATTTATTTTTTACTGTTCACTACTAGATAGATACAGATACTGTTCACTTGATGGCGTCCGACTCCTTTCCACACTCTACATCAGGAGATTGGGCTGCAGCTATGTTGCTGGTTTACATTGCAGCTGTTTTGTGAAGCACGTGTTTTCCTGTTTTGTTATTGAGCAGTTCAAAAAATGTCATAGCTATCCTTTATGTATATGGTATAGAAGTGCCTGCCTGATATCCTAATGTCACTATTATTAGACGTGAAGACTTATGGTTAGTCCCATAATGTTGGGCAATATACAGTGATTTCTTGTTACCGTGAGCTTTTTCATTATTAGCTTTGCAGTAGCATTAAAGAAACTCAAAAGTCAATCCTGGAGTGTTTGTTTTCCAAAATGAGCCGAGTTGAAAATATAGATTTTAGCGAACCAATATTGGTCCTATCCTTTAGTCTATATTATTTTTAGTTGATGCGTGAATAGAACTTCCCATACAATAAGCTTTGTTACTTTCAATAAGAAATTATTTAAAAGAAAATTATATATATATTCTGACATTTTTGTCATGAAATTCAAGAATTAAATACTGTTTTGACGCTCCTGAATGGCATGGCTCCTCAGTTCCAGCGAAGTAGCATCAACAAGCGCTCTTGAAATTATCATTTTTAAATTCACTGCTAGCTATAGGACAAAATAAACATGAATGAACAGAAGGCTTGGTTGAAAGATAATGTACAACTTACTGAAATGCCGTATCTCATATAATCGTGGAAAGCCGTAAACACTAAATTACCTCAGGAAATACATTCATAGATCCTTAGTTAGCAATTTTCAAACTCCACTCAGGACATAATTGGGTTTTAAACCTTTAATAAGACGAAATTGAATTATTACAATGCACGTCAAAAGGTAAACAATAACACTGACATCCAAAAAAAAGGGGGTATGCAAGTACTGGCATCAATAAAATTACCATTATGCCTAATACAATGGATGATAAAGTCATCTATTAAAGTTTTATCAGCAAAGATAAATTCAGTGCAAAACATTGTTCAACACACACATTGGCTACAAGCATAAAATTAGTATTGCGCCAAACAACTAACATGTGCAAGTTGCAAAGGGTTAGCACTGTTACAGTCAATATTACAGTCATGTTCATGGTGCAAATAATGGAGAAGCGAAAAGTATGACAAAATCTACAATTACCTGTAAATTTTTTCAAATGCTAATTCAACACTGTATAGCCTACGTTGTGCGTTCTATAGGAAACTATGAATGTCATGACTTATGGGAAAACATTACCTGCATTTTCACTACTCTCCACGAATAACTTAAGATACATTTGATTTATTTTTTAAACCATACAGAGATTATTTAACAAGGTTACATTATCCTTAGTAATGAAGAACACACATTCTTAAAGGAAATATTAACATCACATCACAGGCAACCCAAGCCGTGTTCTTCATTTTTTTGTGTGTGTTTGTGTTTCTCTTACATGAAACAAAAACACCTACATAAAAGCATGCTAGATAAAAAAAAAAAAAAAACTCATGTACGGTTAGCTGAATGAACAAAGCACTCACAGTATTTACATTTAAACCCTCCTATACATGTGGCTATTCACAAAAGTAATGGCGGATTGTAATTGCAAGCTTTTATTTCCATCCTCTCAGTCGAAGTCACGGTTGGTGAGGACCAGTGGAGCCACCAGGGTCCACACGTACAGAGAGATGCAGATCCAGCTAGAGGTGATCTTCACCCACACAGAGGGCCACTTGCTGGTCATGGTCTCATAGGTGGAGTCAGGGCTAAAAAAAAAATCAGAGTTTATTAAAATCAGAGATAATTCTGTAAACTTTGCCAACCATAACCATCTCAATATAAAGTTAATTACAGTAATGTCAGTCTTTTAACATTCAATATTATAGTTCACTACACCTATATTATTATTTACAGAATTTTACATGTGAAATTAGACAAAAACATTATAATATAAAATAGGAATCCTGTCAGGAAAACAGCTTTTTTTCTTTCTTTTTTAAATAAGCACTTGATCTACTTTTAATATTGGCCTAATCAAACCCAGACAGATCATTTGCAGATTCCAAATTGTTACCAATATATTGTGAAATGAAAGTGATGAAAAACCATCATCACATAGGCACATACCTGTACCAGTTGGTCAGTGTCATCATGATGTACAGGGAAGCCAAGAAGAGCATGAAATGGAAGAAAGAATAGCTGTAGGTGACTCCATCCTTCTCGTTGTCAACGGCGCGGTTGGAGCCATCGCCCACTTCAAAGTTCTCTGGAGCGGGACCATCCTCGATCAGAGCAGACTCGTCGCTGGTGAGGGTCAGTTTGTTCACCTGAGCATTGCTGGAGTTGCGGATACTGAGGAAATAAAAGGAAATTTGACTGCAGTGTTGGAAAAATAGCGTCCAAAATGCAACATATCTTTTAGCAAATGTCAAGCTTTCGTACCTGGAGTACAGCACACACATCAGGAACAAGATCAACCCCACAATGCCCTGGGCATCCCACCATTGAACAACACGGTCCTGACCAGCAGGGCTGGTGCTGTTGAGGCCAATAATGCCAAGCAAGCTAGGGTTGCATCTGCGTTCTTTGGGAAAAGAAAATCATTATTTTAGACCGATTTTATGAACAACAGAATATCTTCTTTTAGACAAATCTTTTACAATGCTTACCAGGTTCATTGGTCATGGCAGACCAGGTCAGATACATGGTGTACAGGGTAACAATGGAGGACTGCAAGAGACCAGACCTGGGCTGGGACTCCTGGAGGAGAGGAAAGAAAGATTTAACGAATTAAATTTGATGCTCATCTGAAGCATGTATGCATTTTATGAATCACTAAGGACCACGGTTTCAGCTAAAAAATCTTATTTACATTTCTACTAAAGAATAAATAGTCACCTAAATCGTGCAAATTTTCATTTTTGGGTGAGCTCTTCCTTTAAAGCATAGGAGATTATCACAGTTCCAACTCTAGTCATACAAACTCCCTCTGATGTGTTGTATTCATTACCTGGATTTTGGGCAAGACGGACAAGACAGATGAACCAACGCACAGCAGCATGTTGATGCTGATAAAGACTTTGTTCTCAGTGCAGCCATCAGAGTGAGTGTAATACACATAGAACAAGACCAGAGACATCAGGGACAGAGCGTAGTTGATGGCTGTGGCAGACAGAAGAGCTATGGACGGTAGAAAAATGTGTTAGAATGCAATCAATCTTCTTTATGATTGCACATACAACAGCATCGCAAGAAATATCTAAACATAAAAGGGGCAATATCTTATATTTATGTACTGTTTGGGGAGAAGTAACTTTACAAAAAGGGGATTATTACTTGTATTCAGCAAGGATACATTCAATTGATCTGAAGTGACAGTAAAGATGCTCTTTGTGCTTTCTATTCATCAAAAAAAAAAAAAAATCACGATAAAAATGTATCACAAACATTTAGCAGCACAACTGTTTTCAACATTGATAATAATAACAAATGTTTCTTGAGCAGCAAATCAGCATATTAGAATGATTTCTGAAGGATCATGTGACGCTGAAGACTGGATTTATTCAGATTTGCCATCACAGGAATAAATTACACTTTAAAATACATTTAAATAGAAAACAGTTATTTTTAATTGTAATGATTTTTTCAAAATATAACTGTATTTTAAACAAATAATTGTAGCCTAGGTGAGCATTCTTTCAAAAACATTGAAAAATCTCAACAACCCCAAACATTTGATTTTTGTCCAAAAAGCTTTTTGTCAAGCTACACTTCTGCTTAATGGAAAAAAGGGGGTGGCAAAACAAATCAAGTTCTCATAATACATACCTGCATACCAGCAGCGAGAATTTCCCTCCTCCATTTTCTCCACCCAGGACTCGTTCCAAGAGTGAGCGAAGTCGATCAAGAGCACCAGCTGGATGAGGATAAAACAGAATGCTCCAGCCATGCCTAGGTAAAACCAGACTGGAAGAAGCCCAGAAGAAGATCATCATTAGATCCTCACAAATAAATTCAGGGAACAACTTGAGTCTGCCTGGTCCCACTCTTAAGTGAGCTTTCCGATAAAGCCCACTGCAGATTGTATAATGTATACATATACAACTATATCACACGTTTAGCATTTAGTGTTTAATTAGGTCACTACTGACAATGTTGAGTGGACGTATAAAGTCACATCCATTGTATTTATGTAATCGCAAGTATATTTCATATTTAAGACGATAAAGTAGTAAAACTTTACCAGTAGTAAAAGGGCCCTCAGGAATAAAGAAAGCTCCGACTGTAATAGCAGTGGCGGCAGCAAACTTGAAGAACCAAAACCTGCAGAAGACCAGAATATTTAGAAGAATTAATGAAGCTCAGTTAAACATTTCTGAAATCAGTTTGCATGTTTTGAATACCCGTCTTCTTCAAGAACAGTGATAGTTTCAAACGTTCAACCTTTCAGTTACAGGTCCAGACTTTAACCACTAGGTCACACTAACCCGTTGTGCACAGCGGCTCTTGGGTCCTGGCTGCTCTTGACCTTCACCATGATGAGAGAGAAGAGCAGGAAGAACATGGCCATTCCAAAGCACACGCGATACACGGCCTTATACCCAACCAGCACATCGCAGTTCACGTGACCTTCGACCCCTGGGATGGACGTCCCAATTCCTCCTTCACAAAAGCCTGGAATCTACAGTGAACATACAAACGACCAGAATGCTTCAGTCGCAGCCCTGAACATCAAATAAGGCATGAAAAGAATAAAAGAAGCACTCAGTATTACCTTCTTCAGATGCCCTTCCATGCCTGGCATGAGCATGATGCAAGCAATGCCCACACCCATCAGCATGAAGAAGGCATAGATCAAGCGAGTGACAGTGGAGTTGTTTCCACTTGGGCAGCATCCGCACAGCAGGCAAGGAGCACTGCCACAAAGACAAGGAATCTACACAGGAGACAAACACATATTAAAGGGGATGCAAGCCATTTTAGATGTTTTGCTAACTTCAAACACGCACTCCCAAACCAGATCTAGCAGCAAATTAATTTAGGCATTACAATAATATAATATATAAAGATGGGTAGATATTTCTTTTAAAACATACAATTAGAAATATAATAAAGACAAAAGTCACAATAGCCGATAAGCAATATGATGTCGATAAATCACACCTAGCTGTAAACAGCTTCATTCTTCATTCAAAAGGAGCAGGGCTGGGTGACGCATAAACATGGTGACTTCAAAGTGACTCATATCAGTGCTTAAAATGAAAGAGACCTCATCCCTCACTTGTATATTGGGTACCAACCAGACAAAACTTGAGCCTAAATTTGTCTGGCTTTACATAAACACAGCGTTTAGATGTGATTAGTTCAAACATTAAATCCTTCCTAAAATAAATATATATATGTTTTAATGTTTACACTACTAAAGTTTGGAGTAATTAAGATTAAGAACATTAAGACTTTTTAATGTTTTTGTAATGTTTTTGCAAGAAGTCTCTTATGCTCACCAAGGCTGCATTTATTAAGTCAAAAATACAATAATATAATGCAATACTGCAAAATATTATTAGAATTTAAAATAAGTGAATTTTTTGTGTGTGCATAAATCTGAATTTTCAGCATCATTACATCATTACATTCTTCAGTGTTACATGATCATTCAGAAATCTTTCTAATATGCTGATTTGCTGCTCAGGAAACATTTATTATTATTTTTAATGTCAGAATGGTTTGATGAATAGAAAGTTCAAGAGTAGCATTTATTTAAAATAGCCTAGGTTTTTTTTGTAACGATGTAAAAATCTTTACTCTCACCTTTGACCAATTTACTGCATCATTCATTGCTGAATAAAAGTATGAATTATTTTTTTAATATTATTATTTTTATATATTTTTCATTTTATCTTAAATCTAATTTTTGACCCCAAACTTTTGAATTATAATTCATACATAACATAGATACCTACATATGTGTCTCATCAAGCTATTATGAAGTGTTAGGCTACTGAATAGTAAATAGTGCAACATAGCCTCAGAATCTAATGTTTTCCTATCTCTCTCGTGTGTGTGTGTGTGTGTGTGCGTGTGTGCGTGTGTGTGTGTGTGTGTGTGTGTGTGTGTGTGTGTGGACACAAATGTGTATAATGACATGGGTATTACAAGGATTATAAACATCATAAACAATCCATAAACATGGATTATATGTTCTCGTATTCTTAAACCAAATAGGCTAGCTTTAAAAAAAAAAAAAAAAAAAAAAACTAAACATGTGTTTTTAATTAAACAAATGCAATTCGTTTTCTGTGATGGGGAAGGTTTTGGGGTATGGGGGTACAAAATTTGGCTTAGTATAAAAACAATTACGCTTATGGAGACACCCCGTAAACCACAAATACAGGTGTAAGAGACACTGATACAGAGAACATCGTGTATATAGATCAGTGGTAAGAGCTGTGTGAGTCATAAGCTGCCATTTGATCGGTGTTTTGATGTCGCAACACCTGAAATCTAACAAACATGTGACTTTCTTCGAAAACCTCATGTTATGGTGGCAGATCATCTGTACGTGTGTTGTAGTCCCTTAAATCCCCAAATCACACGTGTTGGGGTCGGGGACAGTGTGTCAAAATCAAACATTCATATCAAACGAGCAGCTGTCATGATCACAAGAGCAAAGTACAAAACAATGATTTGCCTCCAAATACGAGAATAATATAAATATAACGTTATACGTTCGGTGATCCAAAATCAGGCAAAAAGCGAAACATAACAACACAAAAACATTTTTCTGCTTCATCACAACAAGGGAACCACCCAATATGACATTGTTACATTTCGTGAAGCAGAAACAACTGATTTAAATCACGCTTAAAACATATACAAATTAATTAATGTGATGTTATGTGTCATTATTGGTAATTATTCTACAGATGCAGTGGGTTTTATGAATTTAGAGAATCGCGAGAGGCCCAGACACCATTTTCTCTTGTGTCTCTTTGCCGATGCGGATGTCATCAGCTCGCAACTCGCTGAAAACCCAATAACGTTAGTTATTTTTCTTCGCACATCCATACGATTATATTTAGATTCCAGCAGTATATGAATATGTAAACTCACCCAACTGGCCATGGAACAAAGCCCGAGTACGGCCCCCATGTTCAGCGGTGATGTGCGACGTTTCTCTGAACTGGTTTGAAAATGGACGCGGTGTGTTTACAATGTTGCTCCGCTGTCGGATGAAGCGGGAAACTACAGGTCAGTTTTACATTGAACGTTTCAAAATAAAACGTCGGTCTTTCACGTTGACAAAATAATGGGGGGAATTAATAGGAGGTTGCTGGATTTTTTTATACATTTAATAAGTCCCAAAATTATATATAGATAGATAGATAGATAGATAGATAGATAGATAGATAGATAGATAGATAGATAGATAGATAGATAGATAGATAGATAGATAGATAGATAGATAGATAGATAGATAGATCGTTTCTTTCTAAGGTAGGTAGGCCTACATGTTATTTCATTTGTCTATAAGAGGTTTTAAATAACAAATGCTCTTTAACTCCACATCTGTTGTTACAGTGCTAAAACAGTGCAAGAAATCTACATTCTTAAACAGTAAAAAAAAAATATAGGCTACATAGGCCTATATATATATATATATATATATATATATATATATATATATATATATATATATATATATATATATATATATATATATATATTTATTGTGACATCTGTTCATTATACCCTGGTGCATAATACCATTTTTGAATTTGATACAATTTGAAATTTTTACTTTATCAGAATGGTACTAAACTCTTTAAAGGTTTTGGCACTTGCTGTGTGAACACACACACACACACACACACACACACACACAAAATCATAGACATGATTTGAAAAGGTTAAATGGCCCTGAAAAAAACAGTCACTCTTGTATCTTGGACTCTTCGCAGTCAAAAATGGCTGCATTGTAAACGAATGGGGGACGAATTTCATCAATTGGAAACGTTTGGTATTGCGTATACAAACAAATTCTTACTGAAAGCTTATTTTTTTAAATATCAACCTCAAATTTGGAACACGGCTTGTTCAGATTTATAGCTTTGATTTTCTTGCAGTTTTATAGTAAAACATGTTTTTGAAAATATATATTTCATATAAAAAATTTCATTTTAAATTTTGTGCATTTTTCCAGATTTAACATTTTAACATAACATGACTTAACATCACTTTTTTTTAGCAATATCAGCAATAATCTGCCAAGTACCAAACTTAAGTCTGTGCTCCAAAGCATTAAATATTTATGACAGTTTAAGTTAGAAATGTAACTTTCAGGTCCATGCTCAAAAAGTGAATAAATGGATTATAACTATTGCATAAATATAATTTAGTACTACTAAATCCCCTAAAAATACAAAAATAGTAAATTAAAAGAATTTGACTGACAGGCGAACAGCACCAAAGGGTTAATAACTTAATAATGTAAAAGCAAGGTGACCAGAAATTGTGCAATACAGCCATACGCTTGGTCAAGCGCTTATGGTGAAATCAAACATCTACATCATTAGTTCATGAAAAGAAATTCAGTAATGAAATAGAAACCAAGAAAACCTGGAGTCAGTTCATGGAAACAGCTGTACAGTCATGGAAGTCAATCTGTTGCTAAGTCCAGGTAATTGCCACTGAGGCAAATGATTAAATAAAATGGAGGTCGAGAATATCTGTGTTCTGAGAAATGTGATCAGGGAAATGTTATTGGTTATGATGTGAATATCGGATTTGCATGCACTATTATTAGAACAGCACATAATTTTCAATGGCAGTAAAATTCTAGATCATGTTTCTCAACATTAAGTCAACATAATCTTGTCTCTTTAGTAGTTATTTGTAAGGATTAAACATATTTTCCTTTTTCATGCGGCCGATTTAAAAGTGACTTCAATCGGCATATTTGTGGGATGAAGCAGAAGTGATCATTTACATAAGAGCTGTAATTGGCCCAGAATGTCTTATGAAAGGGCCACCGTTCTGTAATACACTTGGTCAGTCATTTCCCCATTCCAGGAAAAGTGACAAGTGGCAAATGTGTACTTCTGGAATCGGATCTTTTCCCTTTCAAAGCATTCATTGTCTGTATTCCAAGTCTGTATTCCAAGTAGATGACACTAATTATATTAATGGATCTCAGGGAAGATTAAGGACATTCTAATCTAGCCACTGTATATGTTACCATCACATCAGAAGTGATAGGCCTATTTTAAAGTGACCCAGCCAATACATGTGGGGCCCATTTGGATAGGAAATGGGCTGAAAAACTGGGCCCTGTTTATTATTGGCCACATATTCCATAATTGCCCCATGCCAATTGACCACATGGATTTCATGCTAAATTGCACTTGCCACTATGTGGGTCCCAACTGGGCATATGATATGATATGATATGATATGATATGATATGATATGATATGATATGATATGATATGATATGATATGATATGATATTATATTATAACTGGGCAACATGTGCATATTGGGCACCCATCTCGGTCCCAGCTTTAACCCAGCCAGCATTTGTATGTGAGGCACATTTGGGTTTGAAATGGGCTGAAAAATGGGCTCTATATGGGATTGTTTGTGGGTTCCATAATGGCCCGTGCCAATTGCACACATGGATTTCATGCAGGATTGCAGTTGCCAACAGGTGGGCCCCAACTGGGCAACATGCGCAAGACCCACCTTGGCCCCAGCATAGGTTTACGAAAAGGTTACTGCATTGGCTGAAATATGGGTTATGTTGGCCCCATGCAACATGTGTGGGGAGTAGTAACAAATTGAACAGCATCAGTTACTTAGTTCTTCCAAATAAATTCTAACTAATATTAGTTTTGATCTGTGCATCTGGTCATTTGTTTGAACAACTTTGGTTGGGGTTTATCCTGTTGTTTGTCTGACAATAGGTAAACAAACCAAACCAATCAGGATTATGCAAAGCAATAAGACATGTGATGTGGTCGTATTGCTTTAATAGTCAAATTTAGATTGGTAACTGCAATTTCTCCCTCCAGTTCCTCCACTATGCCTTTTCTCAAGAGAGCTGGGATGATTTTTTTTTTTTGCAGTTAATCACTCCTTCATCAATTTTTCAGAAAATAATCTATTTTTGTCAGTCTTTTAGATCAATACTCTTTTGGTCTAAAGACACCCTCTATCACTTCATGATTAAACACATGCCTTTGGGCCACCAGAGTTCATTTTATTTTTGGAATTGACAAATGGGATGAAGTCGCTGCCATGTGGAGCATCGTACAGGGGTGATTATCCTCAGCAGTTCAGAGGGTTGCCATTTTGTTTGTTGAAGGGGATGATTGTGATTGCATAAGGTGTTTAAGGTAGTAGTAAGAGATAGAGCGGTAGGTTAGTGTTTGGTAAAAATATTATATTATATTATATTATATTATATTATATTATATTATATTATATTATATTATATTATATTATATTATATTATATTATATTATATTATAGGGGGACTTCAGGTAAATTGGGACACTTTTGCCATTGTTGTTATATTGTTTTGAAATATTGTAATATTGTTCACTATTATTACAATTTAAAATAATGGTTTTCTATTTGAATATAGGCCTACTTTAAAATATAATTAATTTATTTGATGCAAAGCTGAATCTTCATTAACCATTACTTCAGTCTTCAGTGTCACATGATCCTTCAAAAATCATTCTATGCTGCATTCTGCATTCCACAGGGCAGCATTTTAGGTCCTTTACTTTTCCTTTTGTACATTAATGATCTTCCTTATGTGTTTAATTTTTCTAGTTCTTTGTTATATGCTGATGACACTGTTATTTTTTTGTCTGGCCCAAACATTGACACAATTAATTGCAACCTTAACACAGATCTGCAGCATTTAATTGGCTGCAAGATAACCATTTAACACTTAATAATTAGAAAACAGAATGTATGTATTTTTATTAATCTTGGAGACAGCTATATCCATTCCCATCACCTTTTCTAATCAAAAGCTTTCAATCGTATCCACGTTATCATCTGTGAGTCTCTCTTGACTCACATCTTACTTATCGTCGTGACCATGTCCAAACCTTAACCAGAAAGTTAAACCAAAAGTTATTTGTTTATAGTAAAATTAGACCATATTTATGGCTTTCTGTTTCTAGAACATATCTTCATGCCCATCATTATGTCCACTCTGTCGTATTGTTTACCTGTTTGGTCACTCACAACAAATGAGATCCTTGAACCTGTAACAAGACTCTATAATCGAGCCTATAAGATCCACAACAGGCTTCCAGGCTGGACTCACCACTGTATTGCACTATCTTTGAGTAATGCCTTGACATTTCAGAACTATAAAATAAGCCATGGAATAAACTTGTATTATTAAATCTTAAATGGACTTTGCTGCATTGACTGCGTTGGTTCCAAAACTCAGCTCAAGGCTCGAGCGCACTATGAGATCTGTTGCAAATGGACTTCTGCCTATGCCGGCTTTTATTTAGGAACTGTTTTGGACAGAGATATTTTTTTCATGTGCTCACTAAAGCCTGGAATGAGGCCCCACAGCACATCAGAACTATAACATCAATAAGACTATTTAAAATAACATTTGCTCGCCATCTAATGGAGGGGTATATCTGTGACCACTGAGATGGCTTCATGGCCTCCTTCTGATGCTTATTCTCTTGGTTTGTGTGTTTGTTGCTGTCTTGTCTAAGAGTTTTGTTGTGTATGACGTATTTATGTTCTGCAGAACAGGAACCAGTCAGCCCCGATTGTCTTTAATCTTTTCCTGTTTAAAAAATAAAATAAAAAATAAGCCTATATATATATATAATAAAATATTGTATTATTGATACAAAATAGGCTTTTAAATATGCATGTAATTATTCCCATTCACATATTAAATAGCCTATAATGCCTACAATATATTATATTGTATTGTATTATATTATATTATATTATATTGTATTGTATTGTATTGTATTGTATTGTATTATATTATATTATATTATATTATATTATATTATATTATATAGCGTTCAAGTGTGTAATCTGCCAGTTCATATACACTAGACAAATAAACATACTTTTCTTTGTCTGACAGGCAGTGTTTGGCTATGCGCGCTCTCGTGTGATGTCAGCAGCGCGCGGGGTAGTTGTGCGCGCTCGCGCTGGACTCAGTGTCAGAGAAGGAGAATCACGACGAAGATGGTCTCAATATGCGGAGTTCCCCTCGCGGATAGCCTCTGTTGGTACTGATTCGGAGTGTTCTCCCGGATAACTCTGCTTCGAGGAGTTGCTTCGTATTCGGAGTGAGTAAACGCGCTGTCATAAGACAGACAGAGAGGGTTAGAGATGTGCCAGAATTGTATGTGGAGAGCATCACTGCGCGCTTTGAAGTTCTTTATGTGCGCTTGTCTATCCAGATGCTCACTGATGCATTACAACTATCCGTTTATTTACATGCCGCCTAAACGACAGGACAGTACGTCGTAAATGAATGACACGTGTTATGAATGTGTATTGATAGTAGTTAAATAATCCCAGCTGTCCTAGGGAAAATCTATTGTTCCTATTCGAGTGTAATCTGCCAGTTCATATTCACTGTGACCATGCAATATACCCTGTCCTCGTCTGACACATGAAGAAATTGACTATTTTAAGAATTTTTTTATTTCTATGATCTATTTCTTTAATTAATGCGCTTACGAAAGGTTTTTTATAATGAAAGGATAAGAGGTAATGCTAGAACAGAACTAGGCTTTATTATCTTTTTTATTTACGGTGTTTATGTGTGTGAATTCACACTGACCTTGGATTGGATGTAGTCTTGTACACCAGAAGTGAAATGCATTCTATTCTAGCTGGTTTCTAACTGATCTGAGATAGTTGCTGGTCCATGCTGATCATATTGGATCATGCAGCAACAAACTGGCTGTCAGCTGGTCATGCAGGTTAAGTAAGTCAGTCAAATTGTTTTTTAGAACATGATTCCTGGTCAACCAGCTAATGACCAGCTATAGAAACATGTTTCAAAACAGCTTAAACCGAATTTTCCAGCAGGATTATTACAGTTGTAATATATTCATTTGAATGTAAACGATTAATCGACAATGCTTCATGGTTGTAAATTAATGCATAACAAAAAGCCAATATAAAGTTGGTGTCTGGGCTGCAGCACCTTCCTTCTAAAAGTTGTTATTTCAAAACACAAATAGACCACAATTAGTTATTTTTCTATCACATTTCTTTTTCATTTCTGTTTTTCATTTTTAATTTAATTAATTAATTTTCCTCTTTAAAATCCCTGCATGAGAATGCGCAGATCTGATATTGTGACATTTGTGATCATTTAGTTGCTAAGTTAAAGGTGGTTAAAGTTGCCTAGGAGACACAGCAGTTTCATTATCTTCTCATCTAGAAGCATTTACTCAAACGGGCACCGTGTCCTTTCCACTATAACGAGTTTTGCATTTACATTCTGGTATAAGATCGCTTTGTTCGTTGCTATGGGTGCTGTCTCTTTTTTTTTTGTATGCTATGGTGTTTTTGAAAACAAAAGATTGTCATATTGCTGCACTGTGACAATAGATGAGCCTCCAGCAGGGTTAAATCACACATGAAATTTCATTGATAAGTCCTATCTTTCCCCAAAACAGCTCAATAACCCTCACAAGATTTACTGATAGAGGGCAGGATCTGGTGCAAAGGCTGTCATTTTATTGCAGCACACTTAATAATATAATAGCCTTAAGTATACAGGTTATCTTCTGTTTTCTGGATCCAAATAGTGGATGATTTCTAATTGCTTGGGCAGTTTTGTCCAAATTATACTGAAAACAGATAGACGTTTCTATGAAAATCGTACATCAAATCTCATGATAAATTGCTTTGATCTAGAAGCCGCCCTTCTACATCAATCAATCTCGACGTCAGAATTTGTCTCGGTCACGCCGTGTGTGTGTGTGTCGTGCCATGGTACAGTAGAGTATCTCCTGCTGGGTGCTGCATGGAGAATCTATTTTTAATTGGCCTTGTTGATGATAACTGAAACTTTGCAGCGGTGTCTGCCTGCTCATGAAGTTAATTATGCTCACGGGACTAGACAGTATCGTTTGGCACAGTTTATTTTCTTCATTACCGCCTGGTGCTGCACGTTCACACTTGCTCGTCTGCTTTCACACTTGTCAGAAGACCGGCAATTAGACAAGAAAAGCAGATTTAATGCCCAGACTTCTTGTTTTATTTCTTTAGGCTATTTTAACATGTAAAGTTATAGTTTTTGACATAATTCTGCAATTAGAAAATCACAAGCCAGAAATAGTTTAATTATACGAAAGGGTTGTGACAGTGATATGTTGTTCATATGGATCATATCTAAAGCATTTTTTAATGGGAAATATCTTGTAAATCATAGTACTGTAAGAGAGTGATGAAACTGAGCCGTATGTAATTGCAGTAAAATGCAGTTCCAATGTTGTTGTTTTTTATTTATTAAAATAATCTTATAGATGTGTCTGCATATTAAACCTAATATAACTGAAAGCATTTTTGAGCCAATCAAATGATTCCCTCAAGAAGTTTCCTTCCAGCCACGCCAACAAAAGCTCAACCAATGGTGCGAGTTTGACGGTGGGTCTGTCTGTTTATCGACCAATGGCAGGCCCCCAGGAAAAATGTTTGAAAACAGTCAAAATGACACACTTCACCTTTAATTTTTTCTTCTGTTTTACATTTACCTTCTCTTTTACATTTACCTCTGGAGTTTGAGGAGGATTATTCAACAAATTCAAATAAGTTAACATATTATTACGACAAAGCATTGAGAGCTTCAGGTGCTTATTTGTAACCCATAGTCTTTTAGAGCAGCCATTTAAAGATATTTAAACTGACAGTATGCAACAGATCAAAATTTGGCATTGAAAGAAGCGCAGCCTCTATTTTCTCTTTGAACAGCTGATATTCATTCTGTTTCAGCCTCCTTCAGACTATCATCAAGGCTCTAGTGAAAGGCATGACAGCTTCTGTTCAAGTGTTTCACTGGCGAGATCCCAAGAGAGCTGAACGCTCCATTCATTCCACCAATTGGTCCATGCATTACATAAATATTCTCCTGTAACCAAACAATAGAAAACATTGCACAATGCAACACAAACAATCACTGATAGTTATTACTTAACAGTGAATTTTTTTACCCTGTGCAACAATACCACACCGTTACTTGACATTTACTGTATAAGACATGTAATACTGAAACAACTATAATATATTTTTTGTAGTCTTTTTGGACCCTATCTAATTTTTCCGACCAATGGCAGATTGTTTGAAACAATCATTATTTTTTGCAATTCAACTAGATTGCAAATCTTACACAGTTAAATGTTACATAGTGAAATGCACAGAAATTACAGGTTCATAACAGGTTTTTTTGTGTGTGTGGTCAACTAGTGGCCAAAAGGATGAACCAACCAAAAACTGTTAATTTAATTTAATTTAATTCAAATTTGTATTTTATTTATTTTATTTTATTTGAAAGAATAATTAAGTGGTGGCACCAAAGTAAAATAATACATGAAAAATAAATTCATAAATAAACCCTGTGATCTCTCTATTATGAACATATAATTAAACTGTTATTTCATAAGTACGGTTCATGTTGGTTTCATATAAAAATGATGATAAAAAAGAACATCATAATGTATTTGTAACGGTTTGTCACTGTATAAAGGCGCACAACGAAGGAGATTCAAAATAGTCAATTGTCTTTATTATTACAAAATACAAAACATAGTCTTTAGTATTATCCACAAACTAAAACATATGTTTTGCTCCCTGACAAATTAATAATTTACATATAACATGATTTTTTTTGTATTACCCCTGCTTTTTGTGACTGCATGGGTGTATTCGGCAGGGGACACTGATGGATCAGCGGCAGTTTGCAGAGGTCCACATTGCTAACATGTGCTTATATTCATCTCACCATATGGGGTACATCATGTGGTGTTCCTAAGGAGTTAAAGACCACACAGTATTCTAGTGATAAGGCCTAATCTTAGGCTCTAGCAGGGCTTGTTGTATAAAAATCTGCCACCGGAGGGTTATAAAGTGCCAGGGGTCACACTCTTATCTGTTATTTGTTATCTTAAATCGCCGGATTTGAGCGCATCATTACATCGGACCTAAAAATACACCACAGCAATCTAGGGACCAAGATATCCTGGCTTTGAGTCTGATCTTCCCCTGCTAACTGTCAAAATGTCTTGCACCAAGACAACAGCTTATTTTATTGTCTTCTCTGAGCTGTACATACCATATGTCAAGTAAATAAAACAGATTGTTGCATGTTTTGAAGCTTTACAACTCTCACTTTCTGTCAAATAAACCATGTGCCTGTGTTTGCGCTGGATAAATGTCTGTGACGGGAGAATAAGGGGTCACATTCACATGGAGCTCTTATCGATCGCACACTGGAACCCTCACAGATGTGAATTATTTATCAAAGCACAGTGTCTTCATGCATGGCACACTATTTGTGTCATAAGCATAGGTGTACGGTGAATGTTGTAAAATACGATCAGTGCTGTTTTGAAAGACCTGTCTTAAATTTTACATTTTGTGTTTGGCTAAACGCAACATAGTGAGAGTTTTATAAACCTGATGCCTGTGTTAAGCCCCACTCACATTCTGACAGCGATTTGCTGTCACTCATGTCACCAAAAATCATTGCTCATGTCGCTAGAAATTGGCATCTCTTACTAATAGATAAGTAGAAATATAATGGAGCGTGCCATTAATATTCTATAGTTGTAGGCCTAAGGAATACATATTTGTAAAAAAAAAAAAAAAAATTACGCAGACTTTGTTTTAAGAACCGGCTCATAATAGTCATATAGTTTGAGAGTCAGAATAAACGGGTTGTGTTGATTCACTAAAAATAACCTATGCTCTTAAAAATAAAGGTTCCAAAAGGGAGTTTTCATAGTAATGCCATACCATGTGGCTTCTCCAACTAACCTTTCAGTGAACCGTTTTCTTAGTATGAAGAACATTTTAATAATCTAAAGAAGCCTTTTCCACTATAAAAAACCTTTTGTGCAATGAAAAGTTGATTTTAAAAGTTATTCATGGAAGGTTGTTCAAGCCAATATTTTTTATTATTATAATTTTTTTTTTTTAATTGTCAATGGAAAGCAGCATCAGTCAGTTCTCTGTTCCCAGCCATAATAATAAACGATTTCTGGTCGTTTTGTTGTGCAAGTTGCTGTCACTTTGAACTGTGAACAACAGACTCTTAAAGTTTAGGATTTAGGAGCCATCATGGCATACTCATAATTGTCCATCCATAATAGCAAAGCAAAAATGAGCAAATTTGCATATTTAGTCATTAGGTTATCTGATAGTATTTCCCCTCTAATGGAACAATTTTAGGGCTTTTGATTGAAGGTCAAGTTTCTATGGGTGCATGTTCCTTATGGCTGCATTTTCTATACAGCATATCATAAATCTTTTAACAGTGTTTTTATACTGTATAGGGGAAGCAGCAACAAAATCTGTGCCAAGCAATAGTGAAGAGCCAACTGACTCTCAGGCTGATGAATAGTTTTTTTTTTAAAGCTAACGTGGACATTTAATGATTAGAAGCATTTAAGTGTATCATATATTGATTTGCAAAATAATGCTTTAGATAAATTAACCTGATTGATTTAATTTTGTTGTAGGCTGCTATTTGTGAAATCTCTCCCATGCAGATTCACTTAAATGTTCTGTGAAATAAAGAAAGTCCATTTACTTTATTGCCCTGCCTGTCTTGTTGTTTGTTACTGCATATAGAAATCATTACACACTTTGGAGTCAGCAGAATGGTTGGTTGAAGCCGTTTAAAAGAAGCAATGCATGAAATAAGATGTATGACAATTGTTCTACAAAAGGCGATCAAAGAAAAAATTTTTTTTTTCACAGTGGAATATCCCTGTGAGACTGTTCTAATGCTTTATAATAGGCTACGGCACTGTTTTGTAGGCTACAACTAGAATCTAACCTCTTTATGGTGAAAATGTGAATGATGCTTGTAGTCTCGGTTCTGTTTGCCAATAAATTGTTTACTGTTTGCTAGGCAGTTGCTATGGTGTTTGGAGTGGTGGTTTGGTCTTTGCCAGGGGATTTGCTAACTGTCTCAGTTAAATCAAAAGAGCCAATCTTCTCTAAAATGTTCTTGTTTCTAGATCCCTCCAATGAGATTTTTGGCCCACTTTATCATCTACCCATGCAGTCAAAAATTGTAAGTTAGATTGATTATCAAAGTAATACCACATGTCTTTTTTAACAATCTGCACAATTTGAGATACCATTGATGTTTGTACTAGCACGGATAATACAATGAAATCTCTAAATGTATAAGCAATACTAATAGTGATGCTTGGCTTGGCAAGTACAACTAATCATACCAATCAACATTGCAATCAATCCTTGAAATACAGGTGCAAAAATCATTGCCATTTCTGATATATCTGATTGTTACAATCTTACAGATGAAATGATTGTGTTGCAACTGGTTTGTAAAAGCCTAGAAATAATATGGAATGATAGTTGAATCATGATAGTCCAAATATAGATTTGGAGAATGTCAAATCTGATTGATGCCACTTTGCCTTTCTTTGGTATTCCAGCAGCGTCCGGAGCACATTGATGTTGCGTCATTGAGCACGATCTTTGTTTGGGGAGGCAGATAGCCAATGGGAAAATCATTCCCTGGGGATGCACTGTGCAGGGAACCAAGGTCTGCATTTGAAACGTGAGAAGATGAATCACATGTAATCTGTGCTTTGTTCTTCTATATCCCACACGTATGGGCTTTGCCCTCAAGCGGCTGGCATCTGCTATTAATAGGCAAAGATTAAAAAAACCTTTGTTGTCCAGCTAACCTACAGTTCATCTTCAATTTGCTGCTGCTAAGTATGTATCTGATCCTCTGTAGATGATTGGATGTGACTTGGCTTGTGTTATTTTTGGCCGCACATGTGATGTGATGCAGTAAACAGCTTTGATAGATATGGGTATGGCTGGAGACATCGCTGTAATGCAGCGCTAATTGGCTTTGTTCACCATGCACAGATGTGTCGGAAGGTGTTGGATGATTCGAACGAGTGACCAGTTGAATTGATTTAATCAGACTTCATTTAGACACTTGAAAATTGAATCAACTTCAATGTAGGAATATTTTGATGCATTTGAGGCTAAGGGATTCTGCAGTCAAAACAATATTTTCAAAGGTCTGAGGTGGAATAAAGACCGGCAGATGAAAATATGTGAGAAGGGAATGCTTGGAGCCATTTCATCTGACACAGCTGGAGCTCTTTGGTAGTTGTAGTGTTATTTCTGGTCCTCCAAGCATTAATGGCATTAAGTCCTCCTTAAAGTCCCCAAAGGAAATACAATTTAAGTTTTTTTGGTCTTAAGGTTGTTGGTCTTAAGGTTATCTATAATGTAGTGTGCTCCAAAACAATGACAAAATTCACATTTAGAAGATATAACTTATAAGCATTCAAAATTTCCAGTCTCTCACTTCCGCCAATATGGATTAACGATTTTGATGACATCACTCTGCACTTTAGCTTCTCATCAGATTTTATGTCCAATCAAATGCTCTCTAGAATCTAAAGCGTCCCGCCCCCTACACTATATATAGACACTGAAGCTGAGGCTGAGATCGGTCACTTGTTCACACATTTACTATTTTCTATATGGTGAATGGCACATAATGCACTACAGTATATAGGGGATAAGGAACGATTCAGACAGTGTTGATTCAGACTGTGATTCAGACACAGTCTGGTCCAGTCCAGAGACACGATCGACCACACGATCGACCACAAAACTAATCGGACTATTTGAATTCTACACAGAATGCTATATTTTAAAGCGATATGTAGGAGATTAGGAGGAGAAACGGTTAGACAGACTCGGCACTAGAAACAGCACTGACGAGTAGAAGGGATAACACCGGTGCCATGCACCAACATAAATTACACACATAAATTACAAATCCTTTGCATGACTATCTTCACTCTTTTGCTTTAGTAACAGTTTCATAATAAATCTAAAAGGGGAATCTATTAGACTGTGGCTGTCAAATGCGGCTTTGGCTCTGGCCAAGCTGTGATATAAACAAAACGCTATTGGCTATTTAAAAAAGGGGAGGGGCTGCTCGTTATGTCCCGCCCTGTCTTCCTGTTTCAGTGGAAATTGCGTCAACACACTTGCTGCGTCCCAATTCGCTTACTATCCGTCCTAAATAGTATTCGAAAATAGAATTAGCACGTCCCGAATCGTAGTATGTTGAAATGAGTGTTCCAAAGAGACCCGGATGGTCTACTATTTCCGGTCAGAATCCGAAGTGCAGATCGATGCACACTCTAACGGCTGATATTGCCCACAACCCATCGCGCGTTGGACGAGGATTCGGTTAAAACTACAAACACGAGTGAAAAGTGTAAAAAAAAAAAAAAACTACAGACATGGAGGTCTGTAGGCGAGTACGGCGGTTATGTAGAGAGGTTTAGATAAAGGGCTTTGAGTGATTAATTATCAGTATCTAACCTGACGAAAATTTCTTTATTCAATGTTGTCTACATTATATTGCATCTGCAGCATTGTGAACTTTTTTAAAGATACGTTTAGCCATTAACTTTTAAATGCATTATTATATTCAAATTGCAAACACATGAGGAGAGTCTCTGCATGAAAGACCGACTGCACGACTGCAGATGAACGTGCTACTACATTTCTCTCCGAAACGGTAAGAAATTAAATTAGATTGAATGGAGGATTTTAACTGTGACAAGATGATTGACAGGGCAGTTTACGGTGACAGGATGCACGCGACAAATCTGTCCGTTAAAGATGACGAAGTATTATGTCCCAAAGCTTGCCTACTCTTTTGCTACACACTACTTTTTCTTCACAAAAAGAGTACATACTTTTAGGGCGTAGTATAAGTAGGCGAATTGGGATGCAGCCTCAGAATAATGCTGCCCGTTTCAAAGCACTTCAGTGGGCCTTTAATTCCTTCTGTAGAAATGTTTGCTATGAGTAACTCAGCTGAAAATTCAAACTTAAACCAGTCTTATTAGCCAGTTTAGCTAGTTTAGCTGGCTCCCAGACAAGTGTTCAGCTGTTTTCATAATTGTTGGGCAGTAGCGTCTCTAGAAATTTTCTTCTTCTCTCCATGAAATGTCCCCTTTAAAGCGGTTGAAATGATGTGTAAAAAGTACTGAAGACCATAATTAAACGGATGCAAGAACATTATTGAAATTCGTCAAAGTTATTTAGCTATAGCTTGCTCATGCTCAGCATATAGATGAAAATAATTGTATATGTCCATATATTTCACTGGTGAAGCTGAGGTATAGGGTTACTATTTTTTCAGTCATGCAACTTTTCATTTATAGCTATCACTTATTCAGCCGGAATCATTTGAACAGCTCACGAATGCGCTGAAACGTTTAGAGCGGATTATCACTCATGAACTGTTTAGAACACAGAGAACAAAGACAGCACCAAGTATTTAGGCGTCTGCAGGTCACTGTGTCTGCTGCTTGTGAACGATTTGTACTGCAACAAGGATCACCATGTTATTACCATGTTTTTTGGACATGTGCCATGGTAATACTACCATAGTATTCTTTGAAACCTTGGAATACCATATAAATATAATAGTGGAAAAAGATGAATTGTTCATATAACTATAGCTTCCCCACAGCCAAATATTAGGCTACATGACATTAGGGAGTTGTCCAGATTACCTTAATTAAGTAAGCAACCATGTCAGATGTGCTTAGAAATCTTAGTAAAAAAAACATGTGGCCTTAAAAATTGTCCTGCTGTTGTATATGATGACTTAATTGGTGTTTTGAACCTCAGGCTTTTATAAATATTCAGATATTCAGTGTAAAATCTATTTTTATTTTTATTAGTCATGACAGCAGCTCCAAAACCGAGTTATTTCACAGTGTGAAATTGCTAATCCACTGGTATATGTCTACAGAATACAGATGTGAATTTTCAGTTGTTTATAATCAGCATTGTTGATTATTATATATTTTATGTGATTCTATTGATAATTAAGAGTTCAATATTATTACAAATATTTGTGTTTTCTATATATTTATATGCTTATTAGTTTACCACGTCATACTTATCAGCATCTAATTATAGCAACATGCGAAGGTAGCTGCTTTTATAGGCGGTAGAGAGCTGGGCAGGTTTTTTTTTTTTTTACCTGGGAAAGACTATCTTTAATGGCTCAGATTCTGCTCAGGGAATAGCTGTCAAAAGCTTTATCATATCTGGTACTGAAACTGCACAATAGAGCAGTGTCAAAACAGTGTGATTGTGGCACTCGCTTTGTGCACTCAGAATCAATCAAACGATGCCTGGACCAAGAACAACTCAAATAGTTTTTGTGCTTTCATATTTATTTTGAAGATCCTGAGAGACAATATTTTGACAACATTGTCGTTTCAAAGATGGATATGTCTTTTATATGCACAGTGTTGATATATTTTCACAGCTGTGTGACAGTTATGGGAATGACAAGTGAAGGTACAGTATGTTCAGCTGGATTTATTATGTACACCCACCACAAAGTATGAGGTCTTGACCTACACCCCCTCAAAAATCAAAGAGCTAGTCCCATAGATCATTTATGTTGCAGTCACATGGCATGATCATAAGGAAAATATTAAGAGTGAGTGGTATGGCTAAAAGCTTTTGTAATGGTATTTTGTCAATTGTAATATTTCCGAAGATATAGTTATTTTTGTTGAAACTCAAAAAACATGGTATTTACATACACACTGCCATTTAAAAGTGAGGGTCACTAAGATTTTTTAAATGCTTCTGATTAAACAAACCAGTTGTGATGTGAAATATAAAATGTTATTTATTCCTGCAATGGCAAAACGGAATTTGCAGCATCATTCTTCAGTGTCACATTATCCTTCAGAAATCATTCTAATATGCTGATTTGCTGCTCAATACATATTTCTTATCAATGTTGAGAAAAGTTGTGCTGCTAAATATTTTTGTGGAAACCGTGATACATTTTGTTTTCAGGATTCTTTGATAAATAGAAAGTTCAAAAGAGCAGCATTTATTTCAGTTACTTTTTTTGCAACAATGTGAAAGTCTTTATTGTCACTTTTGATCAATTTACTGCATTCTTTTAAAAGTATCAGTTTCTTTAGTTTAGTTTAGTTGTTTAGCACGTTTAGTACAAGTACAGAACAATGCAAGGAGGGAACGAAGCCACTCTAGGCTTGTACAGAGTTCCACTCCTACTCCTTTAAAAAAAAATATATATATATATATTAAATATTTTTTGATAATCTATCGAAATAATAACCTCACAAATTAAAGGATATCATTTGATTATTTTCTGATTTTATTTGGACTTCATGCAAACCAAAAGATACAATTTCAAAAACAAAAGATTCAATGCACTGAAACTAAATATGAAATTGATGAGCTGTGACTCATAAGGAGATATGTCAAGGGACTATCAAGCTCCAAAAATTAATAAATCAACTTAAAAGTAGTGCAAAAGAACTCATGCTCTATATCCCAAGTCTTGTGAATAGCTTTGAGGAACAAACCACATTTTAAATGATAAAATACACCATGGCAATACATTTTTTTTGTGTGATTTAAATATGCAAATATGCATGTCATGATGAGTTACAAGAAATATAAGCATCATTCGTGTCAAACCTGGTGTGAATGTGTCACATTTTGAAATGCCATTATTCAATATGCACATGTAAGGCGAGTGCCAGAAAGTCTGGGCAACCCTTCGAGAGAGCAAAAGGCTCCTGAGAATTAACATTTGAACCCTCCCCTGCATAATTATGTAACAGCAACATCCGAGACGCAGCACACAGTGCTGTCACACAGTCACACCTCACTTTGACAATCTCCCCCTTCTCCTCCTCACCTAAAACTCACTGAAAACCCATGAAATGTTAAGTGCGTACAAAAAAAGTAACTATACATGTTTGGTAACATTTAAAATGTCTCAGTGCGCCTGGTAAAATGGTCTCATTCTCCCAACCATAATGAAAAGCTAAAAGAAGTTATAAAATATGAGAAAAGTGATGTGTCCCTCAATGTGTTCCCTCCCCCAGATCCTCTCCTGTAAAACAAATTCTGATCTCACAGCTGTAAGCCCCTCAATAGGGGACCAAAATCTAATTATCACGACAGACACCACCATTTGGTAAGAATATTGAATTATCTTGGTTTATAAGGAAAAGGGGCAAAAAGGTTCAGGGAGTCTGTAACTAGATTTCCCACATGATCGCTGTGTGTAGTATTTCATTGCCAGGTAAATATTTCTTTGATGATTTTATTCTTATGAATTGGATTTTGAATTATCGCTTCATTACCTGGTCAATAAATTGCAAACATTTGATTTTATTCTGACTGACTCTAAAATTGTTTTCCCAAGTAGATTATCGGATTCGTATATTCCCACAAGTTTTGACATCAATTCAAGTGTTTTTGGTTTGCAGAGATAAGTTAGTTCTGTTTAGGGCAGCGAAAGGCTGTTTTGATCAACCTAAATCTGGGTGTGTCTAATTACCTCTGTTTTTAATTTAATGTTACTTTAGATAAGTGTACGTGAGAAATCACGGGCTTGGTCAATCCAAAAGCTAATATAAGAGAAGCAAAGTTGGTCGACTCATCTGTAATAGTGGCCAAAACCTCTACTGAAGTAAAAACGATTATATTAAGTTCAAGTGTATGTAATTCCAAGGGGGCTATCAATGTAAGGGTGAATCCGACCATCTAAGATATTAGCCAGTTACCTCTGTTTGATGAACAAAACTGGTGAGATTGTGTCGTGAGACCTGCGGAAGACGCAATGACTTCTAAGTGATATAGCTTCCTAATCTGAGCGGGTAAAACAGAATTAAAGAGTTAAAAAAGAATAATCAAACATTCGCTCACATTTAATGATGCACAGATATCATTAAAAACCTTTTTCATTTATGGAGTCAGATGAAATAACGAGAAAGTACATATGAGAAAATGTATTTCATTTAATCAAATTACTTTGTCACGCGGAAAGACAGAGGCAGAGACCTTCATGGCAGAGACCTTCACCCACTGATCGAATGCCGCCATTGGGACGATTTAGCCGGGCCTTACACACATATGACATTTCAGTATGTTCCTTTTATAGTTATCATATAGTTATTGAAAACTTATGCACTCAATTCATATGGATTAACTTTGAGCTGGTTTTAAGTAAAGGCACAATATGTAAGATTTTTTCGCCGCAAGAGGGCGCAGTTTCCAACAATAACAAAGGCGTAGGTTGATGACGCAGTGATGAGCTGAATGATGGGACTTGCTGTCAAGCTGATGGATCTAATAATGTTTATGGATGAGTGCAAACTTTCATGTTTTTTTAACATTACAGTGGTATGAAGCAGGTCGTAATTGCTAAAGAGACAGATATCACACGCGAGTCCCGCGGATATAAAGGAATAAGGACATTTAATTCTACCGAACTACCCGCAAGTGCTGGATTACTCACACAGGTAGACGAACTGAACTTGTGAGGTAACGCAGCGCTGCTTCACTTGGTCTAACGTTACACTATCACACTAAACGGCATTTAAATTTGTGTTGAAAGTTATAATGTTATACTACGTGTTAGTTTGCTTGCTATACGAAACTAGCAGTAAGCTAAATCAACATTTGAATAACATACTGACCATATTCTAATATTTCATCATGTTGAGCTAACGTTATATAACATTGATTTGTTTTATGTACATTTGCTCACCTGTCTAATAAAGCTGTTAAGTCGTGACTCGTGAAGCTCTGTCAAGTCCAAGTTAGTCGCGGAAGTGGAGCTCTCGGCATCTCAAAAACGCCACGCTGATATTGATCTTCATTTTAGTTCTCCTTGTTTGTCCCAAAGTCTGCTTGCCATGGTCTATGTTTGAAAGAAACAAGAACTGCGTGCCGCTAAATGTTACACACTATGCAGTTGTCCACGTCTGTTGCCATGGTTACGTCATGGCTATGGCAGTATGAACAGAAACCGAGGATAGCGCGGATATTGCGTCATTGACAGGCAACATTTTTTTTCCGGGACGGCCACTTATTTCAAATTGGAATTTCTCTGAAATAAAAAATCTTTGGAGACGGATTTTGTAAGTACACAACTGCAGGAAATATATCACACTGTGCAAGTGATTTTTGGATATTTTATTACAAAATTAAACTTTGGTTCAACCTGGGTTGTGTTTTAACAGTGCTATATAAATAAAACAAACAGAAACAGAAAATTCTTACATATTGTACCTTTAAGTAACCATGAATCAAAATCGACAATTCTTGTTTTTGTTTTTAATGGAAGATTTCAGTATTTATCATAATTGATTTAATATTTATTGTGCACATCTTTATTTTTTTAAATGTCATGTTGCCCTCGTAATCTTTGATCAAAATACCTTCCCCTCCCTCTTGAAGCAACATCTCTTCTCTGATGACATGTTTACTGGCGCGAGGGCGGGACAACCTGTCACTCACATGACATCACAGAAATAGCAAACCACAACCATCCAATCAATTCCTGATGGACAAAATGAAGTCCCACCCTACATTTCTTCTTTTTTTTTAAAGCCGTTTCACTCAGAAAATACATCACAATAGGGAAGAAAAGACTATTGCAATTTCCTTTTCATGCCGATTTTAATGGTGACCTTGTTGTAAATTTTGGAATTTGACACCCCATTCACGTCATACAGGCATGAAACACGCATTTACCATCATACCCATCAGCTCTAGTGAAGACCAGCACTGCGTGATATGTGGCATTTATCATCAGGGTGGAAATAGGATAGTGAGGTGTCTGTAGTGACAGTGGTGTTGCAGACTTACTATTCACTGCTCATCCACTTATCTGTGTCCATGTAAGCCTCCTGAGGATGGAAACGCACAGGCATAACAGTCCCGCAATAAGCTCGTTCAGAGGTCAGGCAGCTTTTTTAAGGATCAGACTCAGTGGTTTCGAGGTTGCTTGGATTTATCTGTGTTTGACCCTGATTCCCTAATCAATGTCCTATTAGCTGTTTTAGGTTCCATGAGTAATGGTTATGCTCAGGTTGTCATTAGGAGTAGGACAACCACAAACCTCGTCCTGGTCCCTGTGATAAGGGAGGACAAAAAATGTGTGTATATTGGGGTCCACCCTTATTTTACCCTTGGCCTGTGAATTGAAACATCCAAAAGTGACAGTAAAAACATGTATAATGTAACAAAAATATTCTACTTCATAAAAATGTGTTCCTTATTCATCAAAACTGTATCACAGTTTCCACAAAAATATTAAGCAGCACTTTTTAATTGTAATAATATTTCACAATATTACAGTATTTTTTTTTATCAAATAAGATCAGCCTTGTTAAACAAAATAAATTTCTTTCAAAAACATTCAAGCATCTTACCGACCTGAAACGTTTGAACAGTAATAATAGATACAAATAATTAAGATGGAACACAATATATTCACTCCTGCTTCATGCTTTGCTGATTCATTAATTAGAATAAATGATGATTGCAGCTGTTTGACGTATATTGATAAGTTTCATTTGCAGTTGAAAGCTTTTGAACATGTTTCAGCGTCATTGTAAAATTCTCATTATTGGAAGTGAATATAGTCTTTCTTTTTTTTTAGTGATGTAGTCCAGCTGCAGTACTTTAAACCATCTAGGGCAGTGATTTATTACAAAAATGGGTCGCATAATCATCCATAGTTGTGATAGCACATAGATAGGCTTATAGTGGAGAAAATGCTTGTTGTTGTTGTTAAAGGCTGTGTGTCCAATCAAACTCTACCGTGTTTTGTCAGAGCTGAGTGAACTGTGCACATGCTGAAGAGATGAGGTGTTTTCTCATGGGACGCAGGTTCAAGTCAGGTTATGTCCTGATTTCACTCTCCCTCTCTCACTGTCTCCAGTTTACAATTTAAAATAAAGGCAAAACAACAACAACAACAACAAAGAAACAGATTCCAACATAGATGGGATGACATTACCTCAAACAAACAAAATGACACATGGCAAAATAAAATGTAGATGTATGATAATGCTTTTTTGCGCAGTGAATTACAGCATGAACACAAAACAATCAAAATTCAGTTTGTTTTTCATCAACAGATCATTATAAATATTGTCAGGGTCTGATTTTAAGAATGTTTTTGTTTACTTTTGTGCCGTGAAACAATTTGTTCAGAGTTGAATTGACAAAAAAATCCTACTCAAATAAATATTGAGGGCTAGATTTAAGATTTATGTATTTTAATTGCATAAACTTTCCACCCACGTGGATTTCACAGTTTAAACATAAACTAATAAACTTAATGTGATGCCTATTTGTCGATCATCCATTTGAACTCATTTCACAACAAGCCCTATTTTAACCATGTTCATACATTTTAACTGAATAAAATGACATTTTCACAATAACTGGTTTATGCTGATTCTAAGCCTTTTGAATAAATGCAATTTAAAAGAATATATGATTTAATGATTTAAATACAATCAAACTAAACAGAAACTGTACTCTTACCTGTTTCATACACATACATGTTTCATGATATGTATGTATGATATACATATATATATATATATATATATATATATATATATTAAATTTAGGCCTTAATATTTAACCACAAGAACCACTGTTCAGGTTTTGTTTTTAATACATTTTGCCATAGATTGTTCCAACTTTATGACTTTATGAGTGATGCATTCGTGTTCCTCATGCAAATGTTGACAGTCCTCCCTGGCCCGGCAAGTCAACACCTTTACGTTATAGCGTTAGCCTCAGGTCATTGCTCTTGATAAATTGCTTGCTGTCTTGTCATCGCTTGACCTTACAAAATCCCAGAGAGGGGAAATGCACTAAAATAAACACCTCTGCACAACTGCAGAACCATCAAATCAGACAAGCTGCTTTCTCGCAGGCTTATCACACTAGCCCACGCGGTTGTAGGTCATCTGCCACATTCTTCTCACTTTTATTGATTGGCAGTTAGTTTGCCATTAGCATTATTAGTCAGGCCGAACAGATGAGTATACAGACAAGACCTTTAAATGCTAGGTGCTAGGAGACTTGCATGACGTCTCTCCTCCTCAAACGGTTCCTCTGACTCAGCTACTGTTTTGTTCAGTTCTCAGAAGCAATGGTTTTATTACATAACCATGTGCGAACAAGCTATTTATTTCCCAATGCCGTCATCACGACAATGTCACTGAGAGCTACTTTTGCTTCTTGTCAAGTCATGCTTTACAAGGTTGTGTGGTCTTGTTGCAGACTGTCAAGGCTGTGTGGAAGCCGAGTGGAAGATGAGATCAGGCCCTTGTCCTTGATCCTCAGAGCGGAGATTATTCGAACAGATCCAGCTCTATTTTTCCCCTCTTATATTGTTTGCCTGGACAAAGGCCCTGAGGGGCCCTGAGTATTTGGTCCAATAAATATGTGACTTGTTTGTGTGAGTCGTTTTTTCTTTCTTTCTGTGCTTATATTCAGTGTAAGTGTTTACTCTTTTTAATTTGAATTATTATTCATATTCATAATTGTCATTTATTTCAAATGCACTTTTCATGAGCAATTAAGTTGGTGCTTCATTAGGCAAAGCAAGATGTTGAATACTTATTTGCCATTGAGTGCTATAGATTTATTATAAAAGCTATAATCTACTCATACTTCAAGTACAATACAAAATAAGAGTCTCGTTGCGTCCGAAATCGCATGAGTAGGTGCTACTTTACTTTGCTATTTTAATTTGAGCTTTGCGACCGTTAAAGAAGTATGTTCTATAAAGTGTGAATGGGTTGTATGAAAGAATTTCCGATGTATACATGCATCTGTGCACTACTACTGCATCACTTCACTGCCATTCATAAATCCTCTCTCTTGGCCTCATGGGTTATTAACCCTCATGGGTTACTTGCACTTTGAAACCTACTTCAAAGTTTGCATTCTCAGGCCACCAAAGCGCCGTGTGTAAATAAACGGCCAGAATTCTGTTTTCAGTTGAAAATGGTGTTGTGTAAGCGGCCCCTACGGTAATAACTAATGATTTTACAGCAGAAATTAATCAATTCAAAATTTCCTTAAGCTAGAGAATTACTTTCTTCTAGAGCTGCTGTACAGCCAAAACAAACTGTGTTGCATTCATTTCCTGCATTATCTTCACTGTAAAGCTGCTTTGAAACAATTTGAATGGTAAAAAGCACTATATAAATGAAGGTGACTTGACCTGACTTGAGTTTTCCAGAGTTTTGACAGAAGTAATATCATCCAGGTACTTTTAGCCTACTGTTTTTCACATTCTATAAGTAGGGAAGTATTCGATTTCAGACCTCTGTCTGTTTGGTTAAAGGATTTGGTTAAAGAAATTCGTTCACACAATAAACATTCTGAACATAAATTCATACAATTAATGATGGTGGATTGAAGCGTTCTTGAATTGTTTGTGAGGCAGTGAGTTGAACAAAGGGACTAGCTGAATTTGATTTGTGAACAAATCTTTGAGTCTTTCAAATTTCAGTAAGTAATCTCTTAAAAATCAGTCACACAATGCTATTCTATGATTTCAGAAGAAAACTGCATGAGTCTTATGGACTACTTTTAAGATACTTATGCTTTTTTGTGATATTGAAGTTTTACAGCCTAGGTTATCTTTACAAATTCACAATTTTGTGTTCCGTGGAAAGGAGAACGTAATTTGAGTTTGGAATAACATGAACTATTCCTAAAAAAAAAATAACCAAGCAAATCACCACCACAACATTTTTCCCCCTCATTATTCATAATCCTTCACGTTCATGCTTGTGAAAAAAAGGCCACCTTAGCCATGCTTAAAATGGGCCTCATAATACAAGGACATTTAACTTGACTGTTTAACAATTTCAGTCATGTTTGTCATGCTCTTTGCAGTGTGGTCCATGAGAGGAAATGTCATTATATTTTTTTTAATTTAAGCGCAGATTGTACATCTAAAGCAGAAAATTAGCTGTGTGAAGGTAAAGTGTGCGGAAAGGAAAGTTGCAAACACCTCATCCCTTCTGTTAGTGCTATTTTAAAGCTTGTTACTGGGCTGTACGTATATGGATTAAGACCGGATTAACCTTGTTTGTTCTGACATTTAAAGTAATGCTTCTTTATATTTAGCACATTTTTGTGCACGAACTTTACATCTGGGGTACATGCTGAATCCAAGCCTTTTTGCATAGTGCTGTATATACAGTATATATATTGAGAGAGAGAGAGAGAGAGAGAGAGAGAGAGAGAGAGAGAGAGAGAGAGAGAGAGAGAGAGAGAGTTAGAGTTCTTACCAGTCACAGTTTATGACTATTATGACTAAACAGATGTCTCTGTGGGCCCATTCTGTGACTGGTAAACATGGTAAATGCCTATTGAGACATGGGCACAGGTGTGCGCAGTAGCAGCTGCACTTCTGTTGGTGCAAATCTCTGTTGCGGGTTCACAAGAGGGCTTGACCTCATAGAGCGATCTGCTGCCCTTGTTGCTCAGTTCTGGTGCTGGTTGCTAAGTGTTCTGTCTCAGGTGGCAGAGCTCTTCTAAGCCGAGAGAATTGTCCTGAAGCATATAGGGGCGTGCATACCCCAGCCATTTGAGAGAATGAGTTTGTGGATTCGCTAATGAATTAACACTATAAATGAATAAATGCCTTGTCATTGGTAATATGTGTATAACTGTCTGTCATTTATTTATTTGCCAAACGACTGTAATTTTCTTTAAATCAGTGCCATTTAAACAGGGTTTCAGGTAAGCGAATCCACAACAAAGTAAAAATACTTTGTTACTGTCCACCATTATTTGGTCAAAATATCTTCCTTTATGTTCAACAGAAGAAAGAACAATGATAAATTAAAATTTTGGGGGTGAACGTATTGTTTTTTTATTTTATTATTGCTATTTTAAGTTGATAAATCCTTTGAAATACTTGTTTTATAAATGTAAAATTTTCTCATATATTTTTGCATGGTTTGCAGTCTGATTTATTTTCGTCATTTTGCGACTTGAATTAAATGCCAATTTGGACAATATGACTGAAATGGCATGACAAGGTATTGACTAAATTTAAAGGACATATTTGCTGACGCAAAAACTGTGATTGGAACAAAAAACTGAAAAAAATAACAACATTTTTCTTGCCCAAACCCCATCAACAGCATGCCGAGATGGTATCTTCTGGTGGTCTTGTTCAGCGGGGGCTAGACCAGCCAGCTGGCATCATCAGGAACCAGATCAATTATCATTGCTGTGGACTGTTGGTGAGGGGTGTCGTTTCCAGCCCGAGGATCACTGATAGTGCCTCAATGCTGAGCATTTGGCACCGAGCTTATTAACACATATGGAGCCTTTCTATAGTGTCATTGAAAGCCACAGTGTGCATCGATTTTAGTAGCTTCTGATCCCGGGATTGAGTGAGACAGAGAAGAGCTAAGTGGCACAGGTGATAACAAGGTGAGGCCATAATAGCTATGGAAAAGCACTTTGAAAAAGCACAGCATACTTGTGGTGTTTTCAGGGCCGGCCCGAGGCATAAGCGAACTAAGCGGCTGCTTGGGGCCCCTTGGCCACCAGGGGGCCCCCCAATCGAGTCGAAAAATAAAAAAATATATAGTTTTTAGATGACTTAAACAAGTGACATAAATGAATGAATAATATGAATGAATGCATGAATGAATAAATAAAGACAAGAAAATTCTGATTTCATGATCAATACCTGCCTACAACTGCTGCTGTGTCTGCCAGCGTTTAAGTCATGCGCATAATCTATACACCTCTGCGCATAGTCACCAACTGCGCATAGTCACGGTAATGTTAAGCCATGTCAAAAAAAGGACGTATTCCTCTGGTGCCGAAAATAGAAAGAAGAAAATGACAGAGGAGGAGAAAAAAAGAGCAAGATAAAAGTATGTTTGCAACTTTGCATGATTATTTACGGTATCTTTTCAGCAATTGACCCATTCCTATCTACGGCAAGCCCCGGGGGGAAAAATACATTGCATACACACATATACACCAACGAGCGTCAGTACATCATTACTGGGACTTTGTTGGATTCTGTCATGTACAATCCAACAAAGTCTGTTACAATAATAAAAAATAAAAAAAAGATTTTGATGACAGTTACACTGTATTGAGACAGTTGAGAAATAATAATATTTTTACAGTTTTCAACAATAATTGTCATTGTTGAACCCTTGCTCTTATTATGTTTCTGATTTCTCAGTTTTGTCATTATTTTAGCAAATAATTTATTTGATATGTTTTGAGACAGTTTGTTTTAAGAAGTTCCAAAGAGTTAGTAAACGAGTAAAGTAAAAGTTAACACTTTTTTATTTAAGTAGGCTATCTATTTTTTATTAAGTATTTATACATAACCTCACTGTATTTATTTATGATGTATCATTATTGCATGATATTTGTGTCAATAATCGTCAAGCACAGGTGGCTCCGCGTAGTGGGAGGGGGCCCCCAAATCAAATTCTGCTTAGGGCCCCCAAAAGGCTTGGGCCGGCTCTGGGTGTTTTATAAATGTCTTAATTCAGCTGCTGAGTTTTTGCCCCTCCTCTGGAGCACCTAATGTTATGATGGGACACCATCTGTTTAGTCAGTTATGTCTTAGCGGAACAGAAACACATTTATTTATGTATTTATTTAGCATGTTTTTTCATTTGTGCTTCTACTCCAGCATACTGCTCTTAAACATAAAGCTTATATTGTGCATGGTTTTGTATACTTAAAGCCAATATTTAATAGTATGTTGCATTTTTACATACTTCTGAATGAAACAATATTTTCAATGCGGATTGTTTTATTTGTAACACTTTACAATAAGGTCTCATTTGTTAACATTAGTTAATGTATTAACTAACATGAACTTAACTATGAGCAATACATTTATTACATTATTTATTCATCTTTGTTAAAGGTAGTTAAAAAATTGTCGATCATTGTTCGTTTATGTTAGTTCACAGTGCATTAACTAATGTTATGTTGATATTAAGATTAATAAATGCTGTAAAAGTATTGTTCATTCTTAGTTCATGTTAACCAAAGTAGGATTTTTTTAACATACCAATTGTTTTAAATGATAGGAGTCAGGTTGTTGGAGCGGAAGCATGGGAAAAATAAGAGGGCTTGGTGGCATCAGCCGAAACCGTAATGTTAACCCTTTGGGATTACATTTATTTTTGTCATTTTTTCCACTTTAGACATATGTTTTTAATATATTTGAACTAGTTTTTTTTTTTTATGGATAAACCTCACTATTTTGTTAGATAACAAGACATTTGTTAATAGAATAAGACAAGAGGTCTTGATGACATCAGAATAAGACAAGAGGTCTTGATGACATCATCCGAAAAAAAGGAATGTTTTTCCCCTCTTCATATAACATTTATTTTTGTCCTGTCTTTCAGTAAAAAAAATTATCTGAGCGTCCTTAAAGCAATTAAATTAACTACTAAGTTTATTTTTCATACCACAATTTGTAAATAGTTATACAGACATACTTTTCATATAGTTTTATAGATTTTAGTTGTAAACCTGTTTTGTTTATGCTGGTCAAATAGCATGACGAAGGACATATACTCAAATAGTCCTTATTCAGAATACGCAGAACACGGTAAACTTGAAATTAACGTCAATGAGAACCAACAATCAAGAACTGAAACACAGGAACTTAAATAGAAGAAGCAACCAAGAATAAACGAGTAACAAACTAGAGTGAGAATGAGTAACTAGGGAACTAATTATGAACAGGCAAATGGGAACAGAGCAAACTGACAGAAAATGAAACCAAAATAGAATGAACCAAATTATAGCATACATGTTACAAAACCTAAAGCTAACAAGAAATTTCCTAATAGAAACTTAACCAGAGATATATGATCAGAAAATTTAAGTTTTCATGTGAAATCATATGCAATTTTGCTTCTCAAGTAAATCTTGTTTTGAGGATGCTTGTCCAAGGTAAGATAATAATGGTGTGTTCACGTGCTATGGAAAATATGATATTTTCCACTTGTGAACTGGTATTTACCAGTGTGTTGTGTTCAAGTGCTTTTGTTGTCGTAATGTGGTAAAAAGATGGAGATCCAGACCTGTTATTTAGCTAAAACTATTTTAGATTGCTTAAGTCATCTGCTACAGTAAGAAAATGATTTATCAAAACTCAAACGGTAAATAATATGCTGTGTATTTTCTAGATCATGAATACATATTTTTACCATTCACGACTCTGGCGTTGCTCTCCGCCATTTTGAAAAGGTCAAAGGTTATCTCATCTCGGCAACTCGTGCATCAAAATATTCTATGAGTTGCTCAGTGGAAAATACCACATGTGGGGGTGTTCATGTGCATTTTCCATGTCGGCTTTTGGTATTTACCATAATTACCATAGCACGTGAACGCACCATAATAAAAAACTGATTTAAAAAGGGGACAATTTTTAGAGCAGGACTTTTTAAAATGAAAATATAGGGTTCAGGCTTATTCACACCAAGAACTATAACTATACAGGGGTGCGTTTCCCAAAAGCATCGCTGGCCAGCTATGATCGCAATTTCCATTGAACTCTATTGGTAACGAAGGAACTTGCGACCATAGTTGGCTTTGGTAAACGCACCCCAGATTAAGATAACTATCGTTCTGTTTATTTTAATCACGCGCTGCAGTTTTGTCATCTGCCGCTTTAAAGGCTCGAGCTCTGAAAGCAGGACAGATTATTATTGGCTGTCAATGTTTTGATCATAAATCAGCTGGAAAAAATCATTGTGAAAGTGATATTGTTTCTCTGTGCCATTATAGTGGTGTGGACTATTATTTTATATTTAGAACTACATCGTATCTTTGGTTATCGTCCTTTCGTGTTGATGTCAGTTTTAATCGATTTCTTTTAATTTAGCACTAATTTATATTTATTTTGTTATGCTGTTCAGTAACATTGAGCTGATGCAGTGGCAGCAGATGTCTCTGATGATTTGGTGTCCCACATATCTCTCTGCATTAAGATCCGACCAAACAATTCGCACTGAAGCATGCAAATCTGTCACATTTCCAAGCAATGTTTTCTTCATTATTAGGCCTCCAGCAAAGGCTTTTTCCATACTGACCGAGAAGCATATAACCATTCATTTACCATTTCAAAAGTCATTCTTCATATTTCAATCTTAGTGTTGTAAGGTTATATATGTTAAAAATCAATTAGCTCGAGTTTGTAAGAGTAAAAAAAAAAAATATATATATATATATATATATATATATATATATATATATATATATATATATATACATTAGAAGTGGTCATACCCTGTTTAAGGAGCTGTGTTAAGGTTTAAAAAGAAAGAGTGTAGGGGAAGTGTGTAGGCTTTTTTTGCTAAAATTGTTCTCGCTTATCATCCTCGATCTTCACACTCAGAGACAGAGCAGATGAAAAAGGGAAGAAGCTGAAAAGATACAGTTTGATTGATGTTACATTTATTTCTCACGGCAGCACAGGCGTCATGCACACATTCATTTTTGAGAGGGCACCACTGCAGACCTGGCACACATGGAGCCCTTGACAAGACAAGACATGACTAAAGGAGAAAACAGTTTTAACATCATAGTAGGTCTATTCAGAAGTGTATGATGTGTTGGTCTAGAGGGTTTTTTTAGTGTGCAAGATGCTTCAGGTTCCAATTCTGATGTGTATGTTAATAAATCAAGCAAGATTGGAGTAGAACATGATTGTAAGTGATCACCATGCAAGAGCAGCTTTGACATTTTGAAAAGGTGACATGACACTCAGTTCAACTGACCAAATTTAGACATGAATGTGTGTTTTCTGCCACACTATTTTTTGTTGTTGTTGTTTTTTTTTGTGCTTCCGTGTTGTTACCGTTTACTAAAACTATTAAAAATAATAATTACATTTACATTTACATTGCATTTTTTTAAGCAACACTTGACCCAATAATACTAACACTAACTATTCTATATCTATTAAAAAAAACTTGCTAGGTGTACTGTGCTAGACTAACTGGGACTGGTCACGGCACTTGCATATTGTTGCCCTATTGTTGTTTGATTGTTTCTATTGTTCTCCTCATTTGTAAGTCGCTTTGGATAAAAGTGGCTTCTAAATGATATGTAAATGTACATTGATGCTTTTGTCCAAAGCGACTTACGAATGAGAACAATAGAAGCAATCAAATCAACAAGAGGGCAACAGTATGTAAGTGTTGTGTGAAGTCCCGGTTAGCAAAGTGCACGTAGCAATTTTTTTTTTTTTTTTTTTTTTATGGAATAAATGAATAAAACAGAGTAGAATAGAACAGAATAGAACAAGTTGCTAATATTAATGGGTCAAGTGTTGACGAAAAAGATTCTTCTTGCTGTTTTCAGCCGTTTTTTTTTTATTAAATTGGCACAAGACTCTGCTTTGATTGAGTTAGCCAGGTCATTCTACCTGCAGGGATCAGACAAGAAAAAGGTTGACAGTTGCAATCAGACAGTTGCAGAGGTTTGACAGTACATGCTAGAAGGCCTGCCGAGAGAGCATCTCAATAGTCCAGTCTGGATAGAACAAGAGCTTGGACAAGGAGTTGTGTAGCATGCTCTGATAGAAAGGGTCTAATCTTCCTAATGTGGTATAAGGCAAATCTGCAGGTTGTAGCAATATGGTCTGTGAAGCTTAACTGATCATCAATCACAACTCCAAGGTTCTTGGCTGTCCTGGGAGGAGTTATGGTTAATGAACCTAGTGGAATGGAGAGGTTGTGATGAAGTATTGGGTTGGCTGAGACCACAAGCAGTTCTGTCTTCGCAAGGTTGAGTTGAAGGTGGTGGTCCTTCATCCTGCCAGAAATGTCTGTCAGGCAGGCTGAGATGCGAGCAGATACCGAGCAGCTCGGATCATCTTTTTGGAATGAGAGGTAGAGTTGTGTGAAAACCATGTTTCCGAATGACAGATCCCATTGATGACATGTAGATGGAGAAGAGAAGTGGTCAAAGCACTGAGCCCTGAGGCACCCCGTTAGCAAGATGTTGCTAATTAGACAGCTCACCCCTTAGACAGCTCACGCTGAAGGACCTACCTGAGAGGTAAGACCTGAACCACTGGAGTGCAGTTCCTGAGATGCCCTTTGTCATGAGGGTTGAAAGGAGGATCTGGTGCACTATGTCAAAAGCAGCAGACAGATCCAACAAGATCCAGTCTCAGGGCTTCAGTAACCGAGAGCAGGGCAATCTCGGTTGAGTGGCCGCTTTTAAAGCCAGACTGGTTGTTGTGCAGGAGGTTGTTCTATTTGAGAAAAGTAGAGAGTTGGTTGAACAAAGTTCGCTCAAGTTTCTTTGCAATGAATGGAAGAAGAAATAACAGTCTGTAATTTTCTAAAAGTGCTGGATTTAGAGTGGGTGTCTTAAGCAGTGGGGTTATCTGAGCCTGCTTAAATGCTGTGGGAAATGTAGTATGAAGAGAGGTGTTGATAATGTGAGTGAGTGCAGGTACAACTGAAGAAGACATGGCCTGAAGGAGATGAGCAGGGATAGGATCAAGCGGACAGGTTGTAGGGTGATTGGGAAGGAAGATTTTGGAAACTTTCTAATAATATTTAAAAAGTAATTAAATATAACGATAAAATAAAATACAAATATTAGATGAAAAACATAATTTCAAGATAATTTAAAAACAATTCAAAATAAATATTAAATAAAATATTAAAATAAAAGCCAGTTAATTCAAAATATGAATACATATGCTAATATAATATAGCCTATATATATAATATATATAATAATATATATATATTATTAATGCAAAAATATTATTGATTAATTAAAAAAATATATATACTTTTTGAAGTTGCATTTAAAATAGACTTGTTTCAAACATCTGTGAGGATTTTGCATTGGCATTACACTTTAGGGGTGCAAGAAAAGCCATGGTAGTTCATCACTGATTTTATAGAATATCTTTGGTATTTCTAGCCTCCTTCATGTGAAATCTCAGTTTACATGGATGCAATGCATGCCCTCTGCTGGCCAGATTGAATATGTAAAGAAAATCCTATGAAGGTAAAATGATGTCATAATGAATTGCATGCGCAGGGTAAGATTTGTGAAAGTGTGCATAAGATTGCAAGCGTAAATTAAATTTGCGTTTGCAAGAGAAGATTTGTAAGCGTGTAAATGGCATATCAAGTGTAAGAAAAAAATATTTGCAGCATTTTACTGTTATTGGTAAGTGTAATACATGTATTGTGAAACTGCAGCTTCATGCTAACGCAAAATAAATAGGATCTGTATTCTTCTGACTCCCATTTTTCCGCGCTTACACTTTTGGCACGGTTTTTGCGCACAAATGCGGCCAGAAGCATTGCAAGCCTGTGAACAGCTATTTGCAACCGAAAACAACAGAGTCAGGGACTGCAAAACAGATTGATCGCGTAAAATCAAACTTTGTGTAAATAAATCAACTGTTGCAAATGTCTAAATGACTTATTGTGTACATGCGGCAAAAAAGTTCCCGAAATAACCCGATTTGTACAGTTGCGTCTTTCTTTTACCCGCGCTTCCAATTTTGGCACGATGCTCTCACTGAATGAGTTTCGCAAGCGCGAAGAGGAGGGTGGGTCCACCTTCATCATGCAGCCAATCAGATGAGCTTCTCGCTGACACTCGATTTACTCTTATCTGATTGGTTCAATAAACACGTCAGTCTTCAGAACGCATATTTATCTTCATTTGGCTCATTCTCGTTACTTTTAATGCAAACATACATGTTAAATAAATACATAAATCATGATTGTTTAATAACCTGTGCACCATTAGGTGGATTATTTGAGTAAATACGGAATTCCGAGCGGTGTTATTGGATTTAAATTTTATATTATAAGCCTATCTGTTACACCACTGAGCTGATGTTAAACTTTACAACAAACAAACAAACAAACAAAAAGAAAACATTGAATACCCATTTTTTAATACTGAATAATACCATTCTGATGCAGTGTTTTTCACATCATGTCAGAAATTTCTGTAGAAATTTCTGAATTCAGAAATTCAGAAATTTCTGTTCATGGTATTTAACATATATTTTTAAATATTGTCTTTGTCACAATTCTGTTTACTTTCGTGTGACTGATCAAGCTATTATGTTGCTAGTATAATGAAATGCTTTCTCTGTGTCCAGATTTGACTGTAGCTAATGAAAAACTGATTAATTTCTGATAAATCTGAAACTTTAGTCAACTTTAACAAAAAGTAGTCTTTAATAATTATATATATATATACCCACATGCAAAATCAAATGCAAAGCAACCAATTATGTCTGAATAAAAACCGAGCAGCCAGGGAATACACAGCATATGTGTTTATATATAGGGCTATACAGCAATCTAGTGGTTACACGATGGCATTGCAGGTGATAAATGGTGCATAATTTAGAGATGACCTTAAAATACATGTTAAAGGGAAAAATATATTATTATAACTAATTTTAGTAAAATAATAATAATAATTCTGGAATCGCCCGCGATTAATTGACAGGTGAAATGATGCATGCAGTACAAAAAGGCCTACATTCAGCAACATCAACATTACAAACAAATCTGGCCTGCTGAGGAGGATGATGATGAGCAGGATCACAGTCTATGAGCAGGATACATGCACTGAATATACAGAAATTTTCTTTCTTAACACACCAGCTCTAAATTCAGTATTTACTCAAATAATCCACCTAATGGTGCACAGGTTATTAAACAATCATGATTTATGTATTTATTTAACATGTATGTTTGCATTAAAAGTAACGAGAATGAGCCAAATGAAGATAAATATGCGTTCTGAAGACTGACGTGTTTATTGAACCAATCAGATAAGAGTAAATCGAGTGTCAGCGAGAAGCTCATCTGATTGGCTGCATAATGAAGGTGGATCCGCCCTCCTCTTCGCGCTTGCGAAACTCATTCAGTGAGAGAATCGTGCCAAAATTGGAAGCGCGGGTAAAAGAAAGACGCAACTGTACAAATCGGGTTATTTCGGGAACTTTTTTGCCGCATGTACACAATAAGTCATTTAGACATTTGCAACAGTTGATTTATTTACACAAAGTTTGATTTTACGCGATCAATCTGTTTTTCAGTCCCTGACTCTGTTGTTTTCGGTTGCAAATAGCTGTTCACAGGCTTGCAATGCTTCTGGCCGCATTTGTGCGCAAAAACCGTGCCAAAAGTGTAAGCGCGGAAAAATGGAAGTCAGAAGAATACAGATCCTATTTATTTTGCGTTACCATGAAGCTGCAGTTTCACAATACATGTATTACACTTACCAATGACAGTAAAATGCTGCAAATATTTTTTTCTTACACTTGATATGCGATTTACACGCTTACAAATCTTCTCTTGCACACGCAAATTTAATTTACGCTTGCAATCTTATGCACACTTTCACAAATCTTACCCTGCGCATGCAATTCATTATTACACCATTTTACCTTCATAAAATCCATCTTAAATAGCTCTCATTAGCAAAAGTGATGTTTTGATTCCATAAAATTTAGCACCAGTGAAGTAGGGATGGAGATCGATTGGAAATTTTTATGATTAAGCTGCAGTGGCGCCGTCTAATTTGAAATAATGGTTTCAACCGGGCAGGATATCGATTTTTCTGGAAAGAGAAAAATACTCTCAGTTGTGGAGAAATACTTTTTTAATTTATAAAGTTATTGATTAGTTATCAGGATGTTGCTCACAGAATCAGTAATTGATACAGTATTAGACTGCAGAGAAACTGACCCAGATATTATCACTGTTTAATCTTATATTTTATCTGATAAGCAAGGCCATCTGGGTTTTTTTAGGATGAGAATGAATGGTCATTTGGTTGGGCTGACCGTGCAGTTTATCAGTCAGTCTGTTAGTAGTGAATTTTCCCCTCAGGCTACATGTACACTCAGGTCTGATTTAACAATGCTCAGACTAAACAATCACTTAACTAAAGGCCAGTCAAGTTTGTCTGCAGATTGAAGGCATTGCCAAGTGGTTTGGAAACTCTGTCTTGAACTGCCAGCACAATGAATGTTATTTGCAATCCTCCTTGACACAGGAGGGATTCTGGCCAAATTCCTCAAAGCTACTTCATCTTGCATAGTGTGGTTGACTGAATGAGGAATAGAGAAAGGTACATGTGAAAATGCCCCAAATAGGGCATTTAGTGACAATGCAATGAGGATATTAAGGGATGTTGTAATGCAGCTGAAGGTACTGTAGACAGTGTGTGGGGAGATAAGGAGTAGTCAGTGACTCGGTTCAGTCACTCCCTGTTGAGAAGAACAGTCTCATTAAAGATGCAGTGGAGAACAATCTCCATTCATTTTGACACTGCTGCTCCTTTTGTACTCTTGACTGATCAGGGACAACGATGATAGTGAACAGGTACAATATCATCAATTCCTCTTAGGGCTATTGTCATTGCCCAAAATTATGCTGATTCATGCTATCACTATATGGATATTAATTAGTTTATATGAATATTAATTTGTGATGTTTAATTTGGGATTTTTCAAAGCTTAACATTAAAAAAACCTTTGATATGCATTGATGGAAGAAACCCAAGCCTTATAGGGATCAAAATATTATAAAAAATCTGGGTTTAAAAAATATTTTGACTTAGGTCAGTTAGTAAACACCTATAGGTGTTTTAATATAGTAACCACCCAGAACACCCAGCAACTGCATGGCAACGGGCTAAAAACCACTCAGAGCACATAAGCAACCACATAGCAACACCCTGGCAACCACATATAACACCATAGCAGCACGTTTTTTTTCAATGGCGAGCAACATTCCATTTTCCTTAGAGAATGTCAAACTCTAATTGTGACCCTGCTGGTTATGGAAATGTTTATTTTATTAATAACGCAGATTTTGAAAAGTAAACTAATACTACAAATCAAACTGTATGAGTTACCTTACCTAATATTTCAAGTTAGCAATTAATATACTTGTGTAGAACAAAACAAAAATCTAAAGTTCCACACAGAACACACTAGCAACCACATAGCAATGGGCTAAAAACCACTCAGAATGCCCAAAAAAACACATATCAAATCTCTGGCAACCTACAACATCATCATCATAGCAGCTTTTTTCATAACAGTAAGTAACACTTGCTGAACTAAATTTTCTTCATAAAAATGTAAAACTCTAGTTATGAACCGTTGGCAGTCTGTTTTGAAACTAATCCCATCACATCTACCAATCAAGTTGTATGAGTTACCTTACTCCGTATTTCATGTTAAGGCCAATTAATATGCTTGTGAAGAACAAAAGCAAAATCTAACATTCTACAAACTTAATCTTTAAGTTTATTAACTTAAAGGGTAACTAAACCCCTGGTCAGAGCCTGATTCCACCCACTGGCATTATTTGAAAAATGCTGGAAAAGTGGGCGGAGCCCAGCGGAGATAGAGGGAATGAACGGATACTCTATCCTGATCGTTTTCAATACTCGCAATTCCAACTCCTGACTCGCTACAGTGGTTTTGACGAAACAATATGGTTTTTATACTGCCATGGACGTGGTAGCTCGTACCAAGGGCGTGGTAAGCTGAAACCTGCTTACGTCAGCTCTCACCGCTACCGTCACGAACTACCGCAAACATCCAATAGGAAAATTCAACTGCAGTAGCCACCGTTCAACCTGAAGAGGGCAGCACTCAGACGTTTTTACGCCATATATTGTAGAATTAAAACACTTTATACCCATGTCAAAAAAGTTACTCGAATCAATGAACAGCACTAATAAAGCCCCATTCTTACAGATCATTAATTAAAAAAAGTTGGTTTAGTTACCCTTTAATAAGATGAATTATTATTATTATTATATTTTACAGTGTAGAACTGCTAATGATCTGTTAAACAATCCTCTAATTTAACCCTCATATGTCCGTCACTGAGCGAGTGCATTTCATTTTGTTTGTTTCAGATGATGCTATGAAGACCACCAGAGATGACTGATGTGGAACCTGTTGTCTCTGACTTTGCAGCCACGGGCAGGACTGGCCGGCGGAATGCATTGCCAGATATTCTAGGTTCCACTGCTGGTTCGGGAGCCGCTGACCTACCTGATAAACTAGCCGAGCTTTCAGTAGGAGGTACTGTATGTTGTCCTGCATTGTTTTTTCTGTTCCACTGGGCTTATTATTGTAACAATGTTCAAAGTTCAGGGAAGAAGGAGACGGGAACTGCCAAACAATGAAAGTAAAGTTTAATCACAGCAAAACGAAAGTAAGCAGCAGCCCCTCATGGACGACTGTCGCATATAAGCATAAAAACACAACATAAATGACTTAGGCCTGGTCCTTTCTCGTCTTCCACTGTCATCACTCATTTTATGACTCATTAACATTCGCTCAATCTGGTTCCACGGTTCTCGGCCCCGCCCTTCGTCACGCCACAGTTATATGTCCATTAGTCTCAATGTATATGCTGATAATCAAAAATATGTCATTGCGAGAATGCTGGTCTCACAAACACATGTTTTTGGTACATACATTGAGATTATTATGCATTGCCAGCAGCCATATCACCCTGTAGCCCAAGACTGGTTGCCCACTGAAGCTAAGCAGGGCTGAGCCTGGTTAGTACCTGGATGGGAGACCTTCTGAGAACACCAGGTTGCTGCTGGAAGAGGTGTTAGTGAGGCCAGCAGGGGGTGCTCACCCTGTGGTCTGTGTGGGTCCTAACGCCCCAGTGTAGTGACGGGGACACTATACTGTCAAAGAGCACCGTCCTTCGGATGAGACGTTAAACCGAGGTCCTGACTCTCTGTGGTCATTAAAAATCCCATGATGTCCTTCGAAAAAGAGTAGGGGTGTAACCCCGGCATCCTGGCCAAATTTGCCCCTTGGCCTCTGTCCATCATGGCCTCCTAATCATCCCTATATACTAATTGGCTTCATCACTCTGTCTCCTCTCCACCAGTAAGCTGGTGTGTGGTGGGCGTTCTGGCGCAATATGGCTGCCGTCGCATCATCCAGGTGGATGCTGCACATTGGTGGTGGTTGAGGAGATTCCCCCCTACCATATGTGAAGCGCTTTGAGGTCCCAGAAAAAGCGCTATATAAATGAAACGAATTATTATTATTAATGGACAGGGCTAGGCAAAATATGGGGAAAATAATGAAAAGGATTCAATACAAATGAATAAAAAGTAAAGAAAACAACCCTCCTAGCTCATGAAATATGACTACTCTTACTTATTGGTGCATTCACTGGATATCAACAGCTTTATCACTCTGCAAGTGACTTTCAATTAGAAAATATGTCAAAAAGTGTGTGAGAGATTCCTTAACATTCCTTCAATTATTATGTTATTTAGACTAGAGAATAATTATTAAATATTTTAAGTAGCCTATAACTTTTTTAATATTTTTAAATAAATAATTGTATTCAGCAAGGATGCATTCAATTGATCAACAGTGACATTATAGACATTTATAATGTTCCAAAAGATGTCTATTTTAAATAAATACTGTTCTTTTGAGCTTTCTATTCATCAAAGAATCCTGAAAAAAGGAACTTGGTTTCCACAAAAAATATAGTAGCACAACTGAAGAAGGAGAAGAAAAATTGTTTCTTGAGCAGCAAGTCAGCATATTAGCATATATCATATAATATATGATATTATCATGTGAGACTAAAGTAATAATGCTGAAAATTCAACTTTTCCATCAGATTAATTCAATTACATTTTCAACATATTCAAAGAAAGTAAAACATTTATTTTATATTGTAATAATATTTCACAATATTTTTACAACTTAATATGCAAAGAAAATGGATTACCTTCATATGGCCTCGGACGCAGATCTATGTTCAGTGTTGGTACTTCTAGACCTTAGTTCTGCCTTCGAAACGGTGGAACAGTTTTTGTGATATTGGTGTGGACCGATATTGGTGATTCCCCCTCTGTATCATCACCCCTGTTTTGTGGTGTTCCACAGGGTTCAGTGTTGGGCCCAATATTGTTTATTTTATACTTGTTGCCTCTGGGTCAGATCATTAGTGATTTTAACATTTCTTATCACTTCTACGCAGATGACATTCATCTTCATTTTACTTTCCGGCAAAATGAGTCATCCAAACTTACAATGCTCTTAAACTGTATAGACGACATAAACAGCTGGATGGCTGAAAGTTTTCTGCAGCTGAATCCAGATAAGACGGAGGTTTTAATTGTAGCGCCAGACAGCGCTATTCCTCTGATTATGCAGAACATTGGACCTTTGTCATCTGCAGTCCGGACTTGGGGTGACATTTGATAAATCCCTATCCTTTGAAACCCACATCAAATCGCTGACCAAATCCTGTTTTTTCCAATTACGTATTTGAAGTAAATTGAGGTCTGTGGTCTCTCTCTCAGAACTGGAGATGCTCATTCATGCCTTCTTTTCCTCCCGTATTGATTATTGTAACTCACTTTTCTCTTCACTTAACAAATCTGTTCTTCATCGACTGCAATCCATTCAAAATTCAGCTGCTAGGTTACTTACTCGATCAAATAGGCGCACCCATATCACCCCGATACTCTGCTCCCTTCACTGGCTTCCTGTAACTTACAGGATCCAATTCAAAATACTAACCATAACCTATAGGGCTTTACATGGCCAGGCCCCTGCTTATCTTGCTGACATAATTAATTTTCATACCCCTCTCCGGTCTCTCAGGTCTAATAATCAAAATCTGCTATCTACGCCACGCACTCGTTTAAAGACATGTGGGGATATAGCCTTTGCCGCTATGGCACCCAGATTATGGAATGCTTTGCCAACCAGTATTAGGTTTTGCTGAGAATGTGGACAGTTTTAGGGGACAAGTGAAGACTCATTTGTTCAGGTTAGCTTTTGGGTAATCTCTGTACTTTATATAATGATAATTTTATCTGTTTTATTTTATTTTTTATCCATTTTTGTCTATTGTAAAGCGCTTTGTGACTTAGTCTGTGAAAGGCGCTGTATAAATAAATTTTACTTACTTACTTACTTACTTACTATAAAGAAATAAAAGTTGCATTTAAAAATGATTTAATAAAAAGGAAATAAATGGTGTACATAAAATGACATAACCAGAATGAAATACTGCCGTGTAATTAAACAGCAAACTTATGCAAAGGGATTAAGAATTAACAGGGCTGAAAACTAGTTCAGTGCACAAGTTAACTAGGCTAATTTAATCCAAACAGTGTACCTCTGATATATAAAACGGGCCATGATGTTGTCAGAGTCTATCTTCGTCCCTGTGCGAGACTAAGCAGTGCTCGACAAAAGCACCTCTCTTTAAAAGGTGCGTTTCAACAGAGAAAGGAGCACTCTCTCATCACAGATACACTTGAGTGCTTTTGCGTGATCAAGCTGTCATCACAGGGCCGGCTGTATGTTAGAATGCCACAAGATGCTGTCAGAAAGCCATTATTTTGTTTCTGTGGTTGCTGGTGAAAACCTGTGATTTTCAAAAAACAAAAAAAAGAGAGAGTGATATCAACAATTTAATGCTCTAGGCAATGACCTTGATTCAAAGCACACATTTCTGATCAAATGATTTCAAAATGCATTAGATGACTGAACCTGCTTCAATAATTGCCTGCAGTCAAACACTTTTGATCTGCTCTGTGTTACCCAGAAGCCTCAAGGGCATAAACAAATGATGTTCCATGAGCTGTTTGTGATGACCGTGGAGATTTTCAGCAGGAAAGTGATGAATCATACATTATTTATCCTGTTTTAAATAATAAACAGAATACTGTTTCTAAGTCGGCGTCTTAGAGGGATAGTTCACCTGAAAAAGAAAATCCCGTCATTATTTACTGACCCTGATGCTGTTCCCAAACTGAATGACTTTCTTTCTTTGCCGTGATAGCAATGTGTTGTAACCGGGTCCTGTTGAATAATAAACTACCTCTTCTGCCATCTAGTGGTGATGATTATAATTGTATTTTAGACAGTACAAAGATCTGTGACGTTTTCAGCCGAGTTCAGAGGGTGAGGTCTTACTCTTCCTCTCATTTACAATGAAAGCGAATGGTGATTAATACTGTCAAGCTCCAAAAAGAAACACAAATCCACAGAGAAGTATCATAAAAGTAGTTTTATATTCAAACAGGGAGCCACAAGGGGGGTGTGCTAGGGGTTCATACAAATAATAATAATTAACAATAAAAAAGTTTTAAAAATACTAAAATTGACATTATTACTGTCTCTTCTTTCTAAAGATCAGAAATCATTTTATTCCACAGCCAACATTCAATGTTCTCCAGGTAATATTTAAACATTTAAAATATTATTTTTGCAAGGGGACTGGGACATCAAAATGTTTGGAAAGCCCTGGTTTATACGACTTGTGCAGAATGTGCACTATATTCCAAGTCTTCCAAAGCCAAATGGAATGCTTTTGTGTGAGGAACAGACTGAAATTTCCCTTTTTCTTCTCAACCGAAGCTTTCAAATCTCATTGACGCTTGTGTTGAATAACAACAAAATGGTGCTATTAGATGTGCAATCACAGGTTTGGTGACACTAATGCCAAATGCCATTGGTTCTGGCATGTCATGTGATCAGTTGACACAGCCAGAAATGAGATTTAAGAGCTACAGGGAAGATTATCAGTGGAAAAACTACTTAAAGTCACCATGAAATCAAAATTGACAATTATTTTTTTTTAACGGGATATTGCACTGTTTATTGTAAATGATTTAACCCGTGCACATCATTTTTTTTTTTTAAATTCACATGTCCTCGTAATCTTTAATAAAACTTACTTCCCCTCCCTCTTTCGTCGACATCTCATCTCTTCTCTGATGATGTATTTACTGCAAGAGGACGAGACAACATGTCACTCAAATGACATCATAGCAATACATAGATAGATTAAAACTTTGTTTATCCACAAGGGAAAATTTAGACGTTACAGCTGCATAAACAAGACGAAAACATAAATGATACTTAAGAAGACAAAAACATGTATTCTGAAGATAAATTATGTAGGGAGACCAAAAACATTATAACATAACATTAAATATACATTTAAAAAGGTTAATAAATAAATAAATAAATAAATATCCTAAATATAAGTATATGGTTAAATATACTCTCCTAAAAAAATTAAATTGATGCCATGGGAGTTTTTATTTTATTTTTATCTATCAATAGCAAACCACAACCATCACTTCAATTCCTGATGGACAAAATCAAGTCCCACCCTACATTTATCAGTTCTATAAACTACTTAATATTTTTAGTGGGTTTTTTTTTAACCTTTTTGTAGCTTGATAGTATAAATCACCATCCACTTTCCTCTTGAATTCGCTTAATGTGGCACTGCTAATATTGCTCCCTGTGTTTGAATTAGTTTGGATGAACATGTCTGCTTAAAAACAAATTCATTTACCTCATTTAATAAAGATTATTTTTGGCCTTTGCACAGATGATGGTGAACAGGGCGGAGAGAGCTCATCCTCGGCTGACCCACCTAAAGAAGCCACAGGGGAGACAAATACAGAGGGCTCATAACTCGACACCAACATGAGAGACCCGCACGTGACCTGCCTCTACTCTTGGCCCATTGACCAAACAACTGTTACACTCTGTGCTATGCAACATCAAGACCACCAGTGATTGGCATTCAGGCATGCATGGGTCAGCAGGAAACAGCTCATTCCCATAGAGGATCTCATCAAATGAATACGATTGCTCATTTTCACCTCAATGACTTTGACTTTTTTTTCCCAAAGACTGTCACGATTTTCTTAATGATCGGCTGTTTCGTGCGTCTTATAAAAACAGACGTGACCTGCTTTCCCATTTGAAAGGAACATTTTGTTTAGTTTTAAGACTTTCCATAATGGCATTTTCTCTGAATGTTGACATGTAGTGGCAAAAATGTCTCCTTTTGCACAAAAAAGTAAATACATTCCATTTGGTGATGTAAGTAACGTTTTTTTATCTTACGATATTTGTCTGTCCTTGTACAACACCACATCTGTGTTTTGTATGGTAAAGATATGCATTGTTAACATTCTAGCCAGAGGATAAGAAACAGTGCAGAATAACATGAAATATGATATTTTCTTCTTGTAAATAGAGAATTGTACATTATATTTGCTAGTTTTGTTTAAAAGCCTTCCTTTGTGTGCTGTTAGTGTTGCCCTGCGTGAGCTGGAATTGGATTGTTAGCTGTCTGATGTATCGCTGCAAACGTCATCTTAAGTGCTTGTCTCAGATATTTCTTTACTGTTGTCAATGGCAATGATTGTGGAGACGTGTTGTTCTTCCTCTCTTTCGTCTTGTTTTCATCATGCTTGTGTCAGAGAATTGCATTTTATTTTATTTTTTAACTGTCCATAAATCTTGTGTTATTTTGTCTGATGTAAGCTACATATAAAATGGCATTCTGCTATGTTTAAAAATTACAATAAATCCCGTGCTTAGTTTTAGTAGTTTACATTTTTTGGGCCGTGGACCAGAGGTTGTAATTTATGTAACCAGCAGAGGACACCAAAGGTATCTTTTATAATGTGTGGGCACAAAAAAATGTCACCATAATTTCCCATTCAAATTTCTTTATTTTTGGGGGCAAAAAAAACAATATAATTTCAAAACAAAAGAGGTGTATAAACTACCAAAAATATCTAATTTAAGTGTGCAATATTACATGTTTTGTTGCTGTTAATGAAGTTAAACAAAGCGTTTTATTTTATTTTCTACAAACTAGCATTGTAGATTTGTTTACAATTAAATCTGTATTTACAATTTAGAGCATAAATATAATAATTGCATATAATCTACATTTAAAAACTTTTACAAACTCAACAGTCAATCAAATGTTTCACTTTCGACTAACAGCCAATAGGAATACTGACTCCTCCCACTCATGTTTAATCATTTTCATGCAGTTGAACAAAAACTATTTAAGATCCTTTGCAAAGAGAAAATGCAGCTACATATTCTACAGAGCATTAATATAAAGTTTAGTGTTTGCTTATTGATCAGAAAAGCTTAGTTTTGAAAATGGTAGAGGCTTTCTGTGGCACGTGGAAACTGGTCAACAGTGAGAACTTTGATGAGTATATGAAAGCTCTAGGTAAGTTTTATGATCATAATAATTATTATTAATATAGTTGATTATTTCTGATCTTTTTCTTTTGTATTTTTTTATAGTGGTAATACTATAATAAGGTCTCATTTGTTAACATTAGTTAATGCAACAACTAACAATGAGCAATACATTTGAACAGCATTTATTAACCTTTGTTAATGTTAGTTAATACAAATGTTCATGTTAGTTCAGTGAATTAATGTCAGCAGATACAACTTTTGATCTTAAAAATGTAGTGGTAAATGCTGAGATTAACGTTAAGATTAATAAATGATGTAGAAGTTCATGTTGACTGTAGTTTACTAATGTTAACACATGAAACTTTAAAGTGTTACCATTATGGTTTTAATTTCAGACACATCCTATTAAAAACCCTGGGTTTAGTGAGCAGATTTCAATGAATGTGATTCTTTCTAAGGTGTTGGGTTTGCAGTAAGACAAGTTGGAAATGTGACTAAACCGACCCTCATCATCTTGAAAGAGGGGGATAAAGTGGTCCAAAAAACACAGAGTACTTTTAAGAACACTGAGATCTCATTCACACTGGGTGAGGAGTTTGATGAGACCACCGCAGACGACCGAAACTGTAAAGTAGGTTTATGCTTCATAACATGGTTTAATGGGAACTCTTACAACTGGGCACAATTCATTCCCATTTCAGAGCTTCTGTCTGAAGCTCTCTGTCTGAGATGAATAAGCAGTATGTGTTATTTTTACCAGTCTACGGTGGTAATGGATGGAGACCGGCTTGTTCATGTGCAGAAGTGGAATAGAAAAGAGACCACCTTTGTCCGGGAGATCAAGGACGGGAAGATGGTGACGGTAAGGCTCTTTACAGCAGTATTCAGTAGCCTATATTTATATTTGGTCAATAAACTCAACTTTAGTTTATATTCATAAACTGATATTTGTTCAAGTTCAAAGTGCTTTATTGTCATTCCAACCATACAATAAATAATGTACAGCAGAACCAAATTAAGTTTCTCCAAGCTCAAATGTGCAAAGTTAGAACAAGCATAAGACAACAACATAATGTAGTACAAACAGGTGGATGTAACATGCACCATTGATAAACAAAATAACAAATCAACTTTTAAGACAGTCAAAACTATAAATATATACTGAAAATATACAAAACATGACATTTGACATTTATAACTTGCACTTTATTGTTTGCTGATTTCAATTTTGTTTCAGAAACTCACCTTAGGGGACGTGGTAGCTGTGCGCACCTATGAAAAAGCATAAGTTTTGGGAATATCAGGATTTTTTCTTCTTCAC